>CM060908.1:209040930-210290930 GCA_030737815.1 Allium fistulosum
TATTGTGCTAACATCTTTGGATGCAGGGAAACAGGTTGGAGGGATCCAACTGGATTCCTCAACTGTATTTATTTATTTACAGGTGTTGATATATATTCTGTTGTCATATGTTGAGATATGATATTGACTGTTGTGATTGACTAATTGATGTGTTGCATCATCGGATTCAAATTTTGAAATTTAAAAATAACGATGTTGATTTTAAAAGTGAAATTTTAAAAGTGATCTTTGAAAATATACGTTTATTTAAATTGTTGAATTGATTTACTTTAAAAAGATAAACGTTAAAACTTTTAAGTTATAAAAGTTGAGATTTTGTGAATTTTAACAAAAAAAGTAATTTCTTTTGAAATAAAGAGTTAAGAAATTTATGAAATGGTTTAAGTTGAGATTTTTGAATTCTTAAACCAATGTATATAAAAAGATGTATCAAATTGATATTTATCAATTTAAGTTATTGGAATTTTAAAATAAGGTTTATAAGAGATATGAAATTTATAATTATAAAATGTGAAGATATGAAATTTATAATTATAAAATGTGAAGATACGAAGTGTATAGAATTATAAATTGTAAAGATATGAAATTTCTAGATTTATAAAGAATGAAGTTGTAGAATGAATGATTATAAGAAAATTTACTTATAAATTGGATTTCTGCTTTTAAATGGAATATTGATCGGATCGTTAATAAAGAATATTATAAATCAAAGTTGTTAAAAAAATATAGAAATAGGATTTATAAACGTTGTTTTATAAATTCAAAATCGATGGAGTTTGATAAATTAAATATAGAAGATTTTTAAAGAAGATATATTCGCGATTTTGGATAGCGAATCTTTATTGAAATAAAACGTGTAGAGATGGCTGAAATTTAGTTAAGTGAATTATATTCACGATTTTGGGACAGTGAATATATTGTTAAGGAAAATGGACTTATTTTCGAAGAAGGGATATTAAAAATGAAGTTAAACATTTTAAAGATGTTTTAAAATGTATTATGAATTGAAAACATAGATTTCAACAGTTCTTGTTGAAATAGACGTTTTCGAGAAATTTAAGGAAATGGTGGACTATAACACTGTTGTTATAGTAAATGATTTCCGAAAGGAAATGTTTTTAATGTAGTATTGGGATTTATATATCTATCAAAATTTCGAATCCCTATACTAGTGATTTTGAGTCGTCGTAACGATGTTTTACGTAACATTCGTTTTGACTCAAATAAAGGTGTTAAAAGAATATTTTCCTTAAAGAATGAAATTATACTTAATGTGATTTAAGTATATCGAATATTTTCTAAGTGTTGAAAATAAATGATTTGTGAATTACTTATTTTTAAATAAGTATGGAAATGCTTTTCCAATGGGAAATGAACTGTTTGAGTTTTTATCTTTTAAAGATAAATTGAAAAGTGAATATTTGAAATTGTTTTCAAATGGTTAAGTGTGGAATTTTTATATGTAATGAAGATATTTTTGGAGATTAAATAATTTGGGAAAATTATTTGGAATCTGATGCTGTTGCGCATCTTTATTGATAGTTAAATAACCGACTATCAATAATTACCTTTAGATAGGTATTTGTTATGAATTGATTGAATTTGAATGCCACACTTATTTTTAAATAAGCGCTCACTATTCGGGTTAGCCGGGAAAGGACCATGGGGTCGTATAACCCATTCCGAATATGTGATACGTCGTTATGAATCGCAATTGAAGACCGGTGTTGAAGACCGGATATTTTTGAAAACGAAAGGATTACCGTCGAGTTACTCTACACCGACTGATCCTCGGTTTAGAGGTTTTTATCACCCTTAGTGACGGGAAGTCCTGACGTGATTGGAAATTATCCGGAAATGCAAGGGCTTCGTGAGAAGTGCCTTCGGTTCTGTTCGATCCCGGAACAGACTTGTATGGATTGTGTGTCTGACGTTACAATTTGAGATATAAAGCTGATTTCTTTCAAATACATTTCTGTTGGTGGCGGAGAATTTATTCTCTTAGCTTAACACCCTTCTCTGAGACGTACGAGCTCAGAGGTTATGTAGTTGAAATTTATCAGCGATATATCCCAATTTGGTAACGTGGCATACTGAGTGTTGCTGTGAAATGATCAGTGTTTGATCATTTGTGATATGATCATTTGTTTGATCTTATATCTTTGTGATCATAGGTTGATCATTTTGTTTGACCCGAAGCAGGGCTTTTTGAGAAAGCGTAGCTTTGTGGACGAGACTTCGTCGAGCCTCACACCCCGGAAATGGTCGAAACAGGACGAATGCAGCAAGGTTCTAGGGAGTAGCGCCCCTTAGTGTATGTCATTCCTTCTGGATAAAGGTGGTATCATGGTATGGAGCCCAGATACTTAACCTCTGTGGTTACTGCATTTATTATTATCTATGTGGTTTGTTGCGAATCGGGGATCCTCGGGAAGATCGGTGACGATCGGGGGATGGCATACGCGTGTCAGTAGTTACCTATTTTTGCAGAGGTAACCCGGCCTTGTGTTGGCAGAGATCCGGTTAGGTTCTCGGGTCGTCTATTCCAGGGACGTACCCATCGTGGATAGGAAGTTCCTTAGCCTGACCATTTGTTGGAAATCCAAAGAAACAATACGTGACGTGTACGGTTTTAGTTGTATTACCTGCTATGGAATGTGGCGGTAACCTGCTATTGAACATAGTAGCTATAGTAGGCATACGATACTGGTCGTATGTTGGCTAAGATTAATATTATACTTTCGAAATGTTTTCTACACTATGCACTAATAATAATATCAAAAAATGATTTGATTTTGCGTAGTAAGCATCTTTGACTATCATAAGAAGAAATCTCCTCCAATTCTGCGTTTGCATTGTGTGTGTGGTGGGAGGTCTTATGGTAGTTTCATTTCCCAAAAGCATTGCGAATTGACTTTAAAATTTTCCTGTTGTTTATTTTAAAGAATAACTGTTTTACGATCTCACACCAGTCACCATGACTGACTCGGAGTTTATTGTTCCCTTCTAAACTCTGGGTGCCCACAAATTTCCACACGGGCAGCCTAGAGTTATATTATCAGGATATTCTGGATATTCTGGAGCTTTGGAGATAAGCTGGATGGCGAGACGTAGTATTTGTATCTGATAGTATTTATTCCGCTGTGTATTCTGTATGAGGACAAGTTATATAACTGTCCATTGTTGTATATTGACTCTGATGACTGATGTATGTATAAACTGATAAAATTCTTTGTTTTAAAGATTATTCATTTATCTATTATATATTGTTCCGCTGCGATATGTGAGTTTCTGATATTGTCTCTGTTCTGTATCTGTTGATGTTGTTCTGGTCTTCTTTCTTTTTCTTCTATCTTCTTCTTCTACCTTTTTCTTCTTTCTTAAAACCATCACTATTGGAGTTTCCGGCATTCGATTTCTCGGCAGTCGATAAAGTGAGTATCGATGTCGAATTTTCGAAAGTCGAAAATTTCAGGATGTGACAAGTGGTATCAGAGCATATGGTTAAGCGACAACCCTGCTCTGTTGGGTGTTACTCATTAGAGATAGAGTCAGTAGTACTCTAGAATGAGTTGAGTGTAATAATAGATATGAGTGCGTATTTGTTATTTAATATAAAATTTGTTTTGTATTGTGATGATTGGTTTATTGAGTGGTATATGAACCTTCGTCGGCACAGTCTGCGCAACTGGATCGAAGGGGTTTCTAAACGCTTGAATAGAACAATTCGACACAGTATTGTTTTAAAATAGGGTGAATGAGATAATTTTGCCCAAAACTATTTGTGTATAGAAAATAAATGTTTTTCTATAAAGTACTATAGTAGATGGTTGCATGGATGTTAGGAAGTAATAATAGTGAATTATCATCACTGAATTAAATGAGAAATTGAAATTATAACCTCCAAAGATAAGAAATGAATTCGTATACCAATGAAACTAAAGAATGTGAATTATAAAAGTGATTTGTAATTTAAAACGGAATTCCAGAGAAGTTTTTGAAAATGTTTGAAAAGAATTCGAAAATTTTGGAGATTTGTAAAGTTTAAATTCCTTTTAGAGTTGAAAATGAATTTCAAAGGTTTTGAAAAATGTTTTGAAGTGATAAAAGCTCTAAACTCTTTTCGGTCGCTGGAAAATAATTCCGATGATGACCATGGCATCACCGGTGTTCATTTTCGGGTTTCCAGAAGAGGAATTGCTGTCAAATTGTTTTAAATAGGAGTTGTTTGAAAATTTGGGTTTTTGTTTTGGAAATTCAAATGGAATTTGAATTGTTTTCAAAATGGTTTTGAAAAGGTTGAAAAGACTCTGGAATTGAGTACTGAATTATGAAAATAAATGAAAATTGTAAATGAAATTGAAGACAAATTTGAAATTGTAAGTGAATTGGAAGTTGTAATGAGTTAGTAATTGAAACTAAGCTAAAAGAGCAATTATGAATGAAGGTGGTTTGGTTTATGGAATAAACCGAATGAAAATATGAAATGCAAATTAAATTGAATGGAATCAATTGCAAATGAAGTAGAATTAAAATAAATTGAATTTGTATCAATTTAAATTGGTTATAAACTAGAATGGATATGAATTCATTTTGTTTAAAAACGAATGTAACTTCAACCGTAAATATATAAGCATATATTGAAAATTTTGTAATCAGAATTGCAAAATAGTTGGATGTTATAACTAGATATTATGGCTAGTAGATATACAGGTATAAAAGGAATTGGAATTTTGATTTCAAAGATAAATTTGAATTGCTCGACAAAAGGTACGTATTTTAAATTCTATATGAGTTTTTGATGATTTCTCTCTAGCCGCTTGGCTTTTTCTTTTTCTTTTTGAAATCTGAGAGTCCGTAGGGACGTTTTGTAGTCGTGCCGTATTAGCCGCGCAAAGGAGACGCTGGCGAAATTTTTCGAAAATATCGGGCGTTAGAAAATTTTTGAGAAAATGTTGAAAGTTTGAATTTGAATTTGAATTTAAATTTGAATTTTGAAGTAAACAATATTGTTTGAAAACTATGAAAGGTTTAGAAAGTTAGTTGAATTAGTAACGAATCTTTAGTAGAAGATTTGTTGTGATAGATTGATAAAAACTATTGGATTGGGAAAAATAGTAGACGAGTTAGGGATCATTTTTCTTAACTTGTAATTTCGAGGACGAAATTCTTTTAAGGAGGGAAGTCTGTAACGACCCTGAATTTCGAACAAATTAAATTTGAAATATTTAATTAATTTTAAATATTTGAACGACGATTTAATTTGAATCCCGAATATAACTTTAAATCGGCGATTAAATTATAGAATTTAATCTGTTAATAGTTGAATAAAAATTCGAATCTTCAATTTAAAGTTGAAGAAAAATATTTCGGAAAGCTTTTAAAACTCGTATTGATATTACTGAAAATAATTAAAACTTCAAATTCGAATTTGAAGATAATTTGTTCAGTTTTGAAATTAATCGTTCGAGTCGATATTTAAAAATAGCCGTCCGAGGCGCAGTCTCGGAATTCGACGAAACGAGTTTCATTGGATCCGTAATATTGTTTTATTGTCGGATTTCAAATTTCGTAATTATCGGAGTTGTTTTGTGACTGTACGGTTACAAAATGCGTTGAAGTTATAGAACGAATTCAATTTTTAATTTAAAAATTTAAAATAATTGGTCAACATCAGCCACCCTAGATATGCATTTAGCAGACCTATTCCCTGAAGCATCGCGTACCCTTGCCTCCCCATATCTCACGCGAATCATTTCAGGAGAGCAGAACGAAGAAAATAAAAATGGCCGAAGCCTGTTTGAAATTGAGCTTCCCTCTTCCAAATCGAATACCCTAAAATCTCGTTCAAACAAAACCCCCAAATCAAAACACTGAAGCCTCGTTCAAATCTCAAAATAAAATCGCGCGAGGCAACGACGAGAGTTAGAATTTCGCGAGGCTGTGGCGTTCGTACGGGGTCGCGACTGGGGCCACGCCGTTCAGATGGAGGTCGCGCGAGTGGTGATGCGTTCGTAGGCGCGAGCGCGAGAAGCGAAGTATGGGACTCGTGACTGGAAAACGCTGACCTGGAGGTGAAGTCAGGCGATGGTATTAGGGCAGAGGTCGACGACGAGATGTCTGAGGATTCGCGGCAGCTCGCGATTAGGGTTCTCAATCGAGGCGTCGCGATGGAAATGGAGTGGCAGCTCGCGATGGTCTCGCGTGGAGGTCGAAGTTAAAGTGGAAGCGGCGATGTTGATGATGCTGGCGATGAGGAAGGGCATGGAACAGCAGTGTCTCGTGATCGAAGGGGAAATGGGAATTCGTGATGCGAATCTTGGCGATGCGATGCCTGGAGTCGGGGTTGCCGTCTAGGGTGTTCGCGAAGTGGAGGGAAAGTCGGAGCTGGGTGCCAATGGGGTGCCTGTGCGAATGCGACAATCGTGGATGGCCAGAGTTTTGCATATCTTGCTATTCACAAATCGACTTTGAGGTAATTACAAAATGTTATTCAATTTAAATTTAAAATATTTGTATTTTTGCAGAGGTTAAATACTGTGATTTTTATGAAACCAGAAAAATTATTACAGATAATTATAAGAGTTGGAAAACAGTAAATAGGTATATGACAAATTTTAAGAGAAGATATAAGGGTTTTAAATTGTTCAAAGAGTTTATAAAATTTGGATTTTTGAAATCTATAAATCATTTTACATAGATAAAGATTCGGGTACATATCTAATTTACAGAAATTGGTGAGTTATTTGTTTATTTACCTATTTAAATTAGTCACTAAAATATCCGGAAAAAGAAAAAATTGGGAATTAGTTTAAAGTTGATAATTAAATAGAAATTTAGTTTAATTTTTGGTTAAAACAATTTGTTAAAGGAGAAAATGGTTAATTAAAACTATCAAAACGAAAAGTTGATTATTCGATTTATATTGAATATTAATAAATTGTATAAACTGTTTATACTAGGGCTGAAATGGAGAAATAAGCTGAAATGATAAATGGGATTGCAAATTAAAGCTAAGGTGAGATTTTTCTCACTCAAGAATTGATTGCAGTTATTGATTGTTTGATATGATTGCTATGTGGATTGTGCTATTAGATATTTTAGGATATATCTATATATAGCAATATATACATATTGGCATATGTATATATTGGATTGATGATTTCCCGCCTCGTATAGCGGATGAGACCCTATTGCGCCGTTAGTAAGCGGATTTATAAAAACCTATATACCGCGATAATTCCGTACTGGAGCGGAATTGGTATTGTGCTAACATCTTTGGATGCAGGGAAACAGGTTGGAGGGATCCAACTGGATTCCTCAACTGTATTTATTTATTTACAGGTGTTGATATATATTCTGTTGTCATATGTTGAGATATGATATTGACTGTTGTGATTGACTAATTGATGCGTTGCATCATCGGATTCAAATTTTGAAATTTAAAAATAACGATGTTGATTTTAAAAGTGAAATTTTAAAAGTGATCTTTGAAAATATACGTTTATTTAAATTGTTGAATTGATTTACTTTAAAAAGATAAACGTTAAAACTTTTAAGTTATAAAAGTTGAGATTTTGTGAATTTTAACAAAAAAAGTAATTTCTTTTGAAATAAAGAGTTAAGAAATTTATGAAATGGTTTAAGTTGAGATTTTTGAATTCTTAAACCAATGTATATAAAAAGATGTATCAAATTGATATTTATCAATTTAAGTTATTGGAATTTTAAAATAAGGTTTATAAGAGATATGAAATTTATAATTATAAAATGTGAAGATATGAAATTTATAATTATAAAATGTGAAGATACGAAGTGTATAGAATTATAAATTGTAAAGATATGAAATTTCTAGATTTATAAAGAATGAAGTTGTAGAATGAATGATTATAAGAAAATTTACTTATAAATTGGATTTCTGCTTTTAAATGGAATATTGATCGGATCGTTAATAAAGAAGATTTATAAATCAAAGTTGTTAAAAAAATATAGAAATAGGATTTATAAACGTTGTTTTATAAATTCAAAATCGATGGAGTTTGATAAATTAAATATAGAAGATTTTTAAAGAAGATATATTCGCGATTTTGGATAGCGAATCTTTATTGAAATAAAACGTGTAGAGATGGCTGAAATTTAGTTAAGTGAATTATATTCACGATTTTGGGACAGTGAATATATTGTTAAGGAAAATGGACTTATTTTCGAAGAAGGGATATTAAAAATGAAGTTAAACATTTTAAAGATGTTTTAAAATGTATTATGAATTGAAAACATAGATTTCAACAGTTCTTGTTGAAATAGACGTTTTCGAGAAATTTAAGGAAATGGTGGACTATAACACTGTTGTTATAGTAAATGATTTCCGAAAGGAAATGTTTTTAATGTAGTATTGGGATTTATATATCTATCAAAATTTCGAATCCCTATACTAGTGATTTTGAGTCGTCGTAACGATGTTTTACGTAACATTCGTTTTGACTCAAATAAAGGTGTTAAAAGAATATTTTCCTTAAAGAATGAAATTATACTTAATGTGATTTAAGTATATCGAATATTTTCTAAGTGTTGAAAATAAATGATTTGTGAATTACTTATTTTTAAATAAGTATGGAAATGCTTTTCCAATGGGAAATGAACTGTTTGAGTTTTTATCTTTTAAAGATAAATTGAAAAGTGAATATTTGAAATTGTTTTCAAATGGTTAAGTGTGGAATTTTTATATGTAATGAAGATATTTTTGGAGATTAAATAATTTGGGAAAATTATTTGGAATCTGATGCTGTTGCGCATCTTTATTGATAGTTAAATAACCGACTATCAATAATTACCTTTAGATAGGTATTTGTTATGAATTGATTGAATTTGAATGCCACACTTATTTTTAAATAAGCGCTCACTATTCGGGTTAGCCGGGAAAGGACCATGGGGTCGTATAACCCATTCCGAATATGTGATACGTCGTTATGAATCGCAATTGAAGACCGGTGTTGAAGACCGGATATTTTTGAAAACGAAAGGATTACCGTCGAGTTACTCTACACCGACTGATCCTCGGTTTAGAGGTTTTTATCACCCTTAGTGACGGGAAGTCCTGACGTGATTGGAAATTATCCGGAAATGCAAGGGCTTCGTGAGAAGTGCCTTCGGTTCTGTTCGATCCCGGAACAGACTTGTATGGATTGTGTGTCTGACGTTACAATTTGAGATATAAAGCTGATTTCTTTCAAATACATTTCTGTTGGTGGCGGAGAATTTATTCTCTTAGCTTAACACCCTTCTCTGAGACGTACGAGCTCAGAGGTTATGTAGTTGAAATTTATCAGCGATATATCCCAATTTGGTAACGTGGCATACTGAGTGTTGCTGTGAAATGATCAGTGTTTGATCATTTGTGATATGATCATTTGTTTGATCTTATATCTTTGTGATCATAGGTTGATCATTTTGTTTGACCCGAAGCAGGGCTTTTTGAGAAAGCGTAGCTTTGTGGACGAGACTTCGTCGAGCCTCACACCCCGGAAATGGTCGAAACAGGACGAATGCAGCAAGGTTCTAGGGAGTAGCGCCCCTTAGTGTATGTCATTCCTTCTGGATAAAGGTGGTATCATGGTATGGAGCCCAGATACTTAACCTCTGTGGTTACTGCATTTATTATTATCTATGTGGTTTGTTGCGAATCGGGGATCCTCGGGAAGATCGGTGACGATCGGGGGATGGCATACGCGTGTCAGTAGTTACCTATTTTTGCAGAGGTAACCCGGCCTTGTGTTGGCAGAGATCCGGTTAGGTTCTCGGGTCGTCTATTCCAGGGACGTACCCATCGTGGATAGGAAGTTCCTTAGCCTGACCATTTGTTGGAAATCCAAAGAAACAATACGTGACGTGTACGGTTTTAGTTGTATTACCTGCTATGGAATGTGGCGGTAACCTGCTATTGAACATAGTAGCTATAGTAGGCATACGATACTGGTCGTATGTTGGCTAAGATTAATATTATACTTTCGAAATGTTTTCTACACTATGCACTAATAATAATATCAAAAAATGATTTGATTTTGCGTAGTAAGCATCTTTGACTATCATAAGAAGAAATCTCCTCCAATTCTGCGTTTGCATTGTGTGTGTGGTGGGAGGTCTTATGGTAGTTTCATTTCCCAAAAGCATTGCGAATTGACTTTAAAATTTTCCTGTTGTTTATTTTAAAGAATAACTGTTTTACGATCTCACACCAGTCACCATGACTGACTCGGAGTTTATTGTTCCCTTCTAAACTCTGGGTGCCCACAAATTTCCACACGGGCAGCCTAGAGTTATATTATCAGGATATTCTGGATATTCTGGAGCTTTGGAGATAAGCTGGATGGCGAGACGTAGTATTTGTATCTGATAGTATTTATTCCGCTGTGTATTCTGTATGAGGACAAGTTATATAACTGTCCATTGTTGTATATTGACTCTGATGACTGATGTATGTATAAACTGATAAAATTCTTTGTTTTAAAGATTATTCATTTATCTATTATATATTGTTCCGCTGCGATATGTGAGTTTCTGATATTGTCTCTGTTCTGTATCTGTTGATGTTGTTCTGGTATTCTTTCTTTTTCTTCTATCTTCTTCTTCTACCTTTTTCTTCTTTCTTAAAACCATCACTATTGGAGTTTCCGGCATTCGATTTCTCGGCAGTCGATAAAGTGAGTATCGATGTCGAATTTTCGAAAGTCGAAAATTTCAGGATGTGACAAAAACAATATTGTGTCAGTTTGCTTTGTTCAAGTGTTTTGGAATTCCTATCGATAGCGTTGGCTAGACGAATCGATCGAAACCCCAAATCAACTTAACAACTCAAATGACACAATATAAAACATTTTATATTAATTACAAATACGTTCTCTCATAGGATGGTTCAAGGATGGGTTATAGAACAAGGATAGAGATTCAAATTCAGAGTGACCCTGATCAAAGAGAATTCTAACTAAGATAGATAGGCTTGAAAGTGAGATAAGATAATTAGATTACAAAAGAGGAAAGATGGATAGACTTATATTAATCGCGGCGACTTTAACCAGGTCAACCGAGATTTAGGAAGGACGAGAATATCATCAACGAAAGAGGGGACAAACTAGCTGAGACATCACGAAAATGCGATTCGTGAGATCAACAAAGAAGGCAGGAGTATTGGATAATCTAGAGGACATTACTAACCATTCAAAGAAACCATTGGTCTGGGAGGAAGGACAACAGGTGGAGCACCAGGAATAAGATCGATGCGAAATTCAATTTCCCGCTTGGGAGGAAGAGAAGTGACTTCACTAGGGTAATCCCTGACTATTTGGGTGGAGTCGAGATCACTGGCTGAAACTGAGAATCAAATAGAAAGATAAAATTGCCTGCAAAATCCTGAGGCAATCGACATTGGATCATAAGAAAATTACCCAAGTCGTCTACTAGAGAAATGGTTCGGGCTTTGCAAGAGACAACAGCATCAAAACTGAGGATATAAAAAATCTTTCGGTGAATCAACGCCTATTGTAAAGGAGTTTCACCCTGTACAAATCATACAAAGTTTGGCGGGACCGCCAATGGGATTAGACACACCCAAGGACGAAGTTGCCAATTGAGGTTGAAGCTATAGGATACTCTAGTATCAAAAGAACACGAACAAGAAAAGATAAGAATGGATTTCAGAACAAAGAGGAAAGTTCTAAAATCCGAAAGAAATCCTAATCCAGGAGGATCCTAATGAAGAATTTCAAGCTCGAACGAAGATGATTTTGTAATTAATTTTTACTCCATATGCTAAGTTTTGCCTAAACCAGAGCTCTGATACCACATGTAACAACCTGGCATTTCGGATCGTTAAAATCGACAATCATCCATACATGTCAGACTTGAATTGCTCAAAACAACATATAGTTAATTTATATTTGGCAAAACTCAGCATATACAGTAAATAAATCTATCACAGAATCACAGACACAGAGTAATATAACAATAAGTAGCGGAAATAGATAAATAGTAGTTCATGAAGCTACTATATAGACATAAGAGTTTAAAGTAAAATACAACAGATATTTCGAATACATAATAGTTACCAATACAAATGCCAATGACAAGTCTGAACAAAACAACTGGAATAACTGAAGTAACTGGAAAGCTGAATAGACAAAGATAGATCTTCAAGCAAAGCTCCAAACTCCAAAGGTGAGTCTCAAATGCTGTGACACTCAGTCTGACCCGAGCATAAAGCAAAACACAAAACACTCGAGTCAGGATTAAAATTCTTATACTGGTAAATTCAACTCAAGTGAAATGTCAAGTGAAATACAAAGTAACTCAAAGGATGTTTGGGATTCCATCCTCTAAGGATCCGTTAAACTATCTACATACATAGTACGATACGCTACATATATAATGTCTATAGTAAAGTAAACTATTAAAATAGCATTAAGGCGTTACCCATATCCCCCTTAACACATTTTATATAATGCCATATTCTATACAGTACTGTACACTCTACCAAACCGGTGGGCTATCAGGGAGCACTCCATAGGTACGACACAAACCAAACTCGTATAAGGGGCGATAAGGCATGTGACAAGGCACGCGAGGCAATGCCAGGGTAGGATTCTACCGTTTGCACTCCCGGACTAGTGGTAATGCATAGCAGCTACTATCGCCCACCTCGAGACACACTCCTAAATCAAAGGTGCACCCAATCAAATCATAAAAGCAATAGAACGGTATTGAAGAAATGTGCCCGATAGGGGGAGCGGCCCCACTTGGTCCGGTATAGCTCTTGTTTTAGCCACATCAAGCCAACTCGAGGGAGTTAGGGCTACAATAATACCTCATATAGAATCGTTCGCCAAACCATCCTACTTCATTCTGGAATCTCCACCACGTGCACAGTTGTTAAAGTGGTTTTCGGTATTGGCAGAGAGTATGACAATATCCGATCCCGGTCTCTTTAACAACCAAACACTTATTTCACACCATGGTCATTTTATAAAATCACTTTTATAATCATTTCAAACAGTTCATACATCATATCAAATATCGTATTCATTTAAAAATCATATCACTTTCAAAATCATATTCACTTTCGAAATCATATCACTTTCGAAATCATATCACTTTCGAAACCATTATTCAGTTTCAAATCAGTATTCACTTTAAAATCATATTTATTTCCAAAATCTTAACCACAAAATAGGTTAAACCATCATATCAAATATTAGCATTTAAATCCATTAAATCTACATCATAATAATTCTAAATTAAACAGTTTAAATATTGAAAATAGTTTATATATTGAACTAGTTATAAATTAAAAATAGTTTATATATTTAAAAATAAGTTATAAATTAAAAATAGTTCATATATTAAAAAGAGTTTATATACTAAAATAGTTTATATCAAAATAGTTCAAATTAGAATTGTTTCCTCCAATTTCACAAATCAATTCAAATAAACTTTGGTTCCAAAATTCAATTTAAATCAAATCTCAGTTCAACGATTTCAGTTAAAAAGGTTAAAGGTTTAATTCAAATTTCATTAATCCATTTTAATTTATATCAATTTCAAATCCAGGTTTAAACTACCATTTCAAATTCAATAGGCTCCAAAGTTTAAATCTTCAAACATTTATGATAACTCAATTCGATAAATTTCATTTATATTTCAAAATTCAACTTTAATTTTTTTTAAATTTGAAATATTCACTTAATCGTTTATAATAACATTTAAATAAAATCTCCAATTACACATTTAAATCAAACTAAATAATCAATTTCAATTTATTTAAATTTAAAAATATTCATTTTATCACCTTTAATTAAAATCAAGTTATAAAATCATATCTTTAAAATCTCAAATTCAATAAGTTTCAAATCAATTTTTTGTATTTAAATACAATTCTTAAACAAATACAATTTCAAATCAATTTCAATTTATCTTCCCAACCTTAATTTATTAAAGTTATTTTAAAATATAATTTTAAATAAATACTTAAACATAATATATATTAATTAAATTAAATTTTATTAAATTAAATTTTATTTTATATATTTTCTAAAAAATAAAGTTATAAGAAAAATCTTAAAAATTATACTTTCAAAATTAACTTATAAATTTAAAATTTCCAAAACATATAATTTTAAAAATCTAAATTTACACATATATAAAAAATAACATTTATTATTATATTTTAAAAAAAATCAATATTTATTAAAATCCATATATTTCCTTTCAAAACTTTGGAAATCATTTTTAAAATATAGACCAACGGTGTCCGTATATAATTTTCTATTCTATGGTCAAGTGATACAGATATTTATCATTTCAATCCATAATTATTTTAAATTTACGGGTTTATATCATTTCAACCCGCAATCCTAAAATTTCAAAATCAATGAAAATCGCTTTGGTTTATCATTTCAACCCATAACGATTTTCCTAAAATCTATAAAATCATTCGGGTATGTATCATTTCAACCCATAGGGATTTCTAAACTAACAAGGAACTTGCACAGTGAGAACAAATATGATAATAATATAACATATCAACAACAGTCATATATCATCAGTAACCAATTTAAATATAATATACAACAGGTTATAGTGTCATATGTCATAGGTAAATAATTGTAGATAATGGCATATCATATTTAACAATTAAATAACTTAACAATTCAAATTTAACAGCATATTTCAATCGTCATTTCATGTGAATTAAATTTAATAAATATAAGAATGTTAATCGTGAGTGATCGCTCACCTTTTGAGGCTAGAGAAATGATAAGAACAAGATGCGACGATCCAATCACAAATTCCAAAGCATGGCACGATCAACACGGATTCGACGAGCAAAGTTAATAGTTTGGAATTGATGAAAACAAATCAAACTAGCTTGATATAAACTAAACAAAATATATGTTATATATAAAAAAATTCTCTAAAATCAATTTAAAACATATATTTAAAATAAAATCTTTATATATATATATATATTCAAATCAATATTTAATTTAAACACATATAAAATAAAATCTCTATATATATTTGAAAACCAAACTCATGTATACTTATATAAACTAATATATAAATATATATATATATATATATTATATTTTTAAAATCAATATTTAAAAATCCATGCTCTTTCTTTTATAGATCAGAATAAAGAATAAAAATTTACAATATATATATAATACCCTTTTATATATAATTTATGTTATAACAAAATCTGTAAAAATATAAATTGTAAATAAACCTTTAAACGTATTATACCTTAACATTTTAAACATATAAATGAGGAAGCTGGTTTGTCGAATGTGGAGGCTTCAGATGGTGGCAAGGGAGGATTGCATGCATGTATTCATTTTTTTTAAACATACGAAGAGAAGCAACAGGTGAGGGTTTCATGGTCGGACTTAGTGTGGGCTGCTCACTGGCCTTTGGGCGGGTTCAAGGCTGGTGGCGAACGAGGGGAGGCTAGAGATGCAGTCACGGTGGGATGGCTTCACGTGCGTAGGCATACAAGGGTTGGGAAAAGAAGGAGAAGAGGACGTGCTCACGTGGAGGAGAAGCGATGCAGTGTGAAGGTGTGATGCAGTCTGGGTTGTTCGGCAGTGGTGGTGGGGCACTGCGTGGTTGGAGAGTGGAGCACGCCGAAGGGAGAGAGGATGTGGGTTAAGTCCGGCCATGAAAGTGGATAGATGTTGATGGCGGAGCATGTGATATTGGGACGTGGATATGTTTGCTGGGGGGAAAGATAAATTGGCAGGGGTTACTTCAGGTTTTATATAGGAGGAGCACGAGTGGATTGAGGAGGAAGGTGGACGGGTGGTCGACGTGGAGATCAGGTTGTCGTTGCATGGTCTGGAAGGATTCCGCAGGTGAGATCCGGTGGAGGAAATCTTGGCTGTGGAGAGAGGAAAAGTGGCTGTGGCTATTGACGTTTGAATGGAAGGGCAGGTCAAAGGGAGGTGATGGTTGCAAATCAGTGGGGACGATGGCGGACAAGGCATGGAGGAGGAAAGTGATGAGGAGAGGTGGGCGGAAGAGAAGGCGTCGGAGAGGAAGGGGCTGAGTCACGGGTTGAGTTCGGCTGCAAGGGGTAAATGGTGGATGCGGGTTCGATGGTGTGGTCGGCGTGAAGAAGGCTTGGGGTTAATGGAAAGGCGGAGTCGCATGGTTCATGGAAGAAAGCAAGCTATTGAAATCTGTATGCTTCTATATATTTTTCTCTCTGAATTGACAGAACACAAAGAAAAAAGGGGGAAGAGGTAAGAAAATGAACGAACCAATGCAAGTGTAAGGAATCAAATATTATATTGAATGTTGGTGAATGGTGAAGGTCAAAACTAAAAATATTAATTCCTAATGTTTATTGGTTTTCATGGTGGGTAACGAATGGACACAAGGAAATCAAAAGGCTCAAAATTGATACGGATATTGTCCACCGTTTCCCAGATTTCGCCATCCACTGAAACACACAAATGAATATATTGGGAGATCAGCACGACGAGACGAACAGAATGTTACACAGATATAAACGATACGATCATCCTATCAAAAATCGATTTTTCGTTGCCGAAAATGCTACTAAAACGCCGAAAATAAGATAAACGGAGCTAGAGCAGTCCAAATTCGGCGAAACGAAATATGACGTCTCACTCAAAAAATGATTTACATTTTTATCATATAAAAATATTTAGATTTCGAAAATATTTTATTTTCATCAAATTTAACTGTTTTTAAATTGAAATTGAAAATTACACAACAGAACTAACTTACATATTTTCTGATGAAAATCTAACACTTGCTACGTTTAAATAGGCGTATTTCTATCAAATTTTCATTTCAAAATTTTATTATTTATATTTCAAGAAAATTTTAGTTAATTGCATTATTAAAACGTTAAAATTTACGGATCATTACAACTATGCATTATATTAGGTCTACTAGCAGTTATATAGAGTAGTGATCCAATCATTCCTCTATATAATTTTTGATCTACATCTTTTGAATTTTTTTCTTTATTTATTTTTTCATTAGTTGCCATGGGATTTGGTTTACCATGGTATGTGAAATACCAAATTTCTTATCTAAATCTTTAGCATATTATTCTTGACTAATAAAAATTCTATTACTTAGTTATTTTATTTGTAATCCTAAAAAATAATCTAGTTCTCCTATATGACTCATTTCAAATTCCTTAGTCATTATTTCCGAGAATTCCTTATTTAGTTTATCATTGGTAGATCCAAAAATGATATCATCTACATATATTTGTATTAACTGAATATCATTTTTATCTCTTTTAATAAAAAGCGTACTATCTACTTTGCCTATTTCAAAATTTGATTGTAATAGATAAGATGTCTGTCATACCAAGCTCTTGGAGCCTATTTCAGACAATACAAAGCCTTCTTTAATTTGTAAACATGATTAGGTAGTTTTTCATCTTCAAAAAGTGGGGGTTGTTCTACATATACATAAACTTTAATAAAAACCATTTAAAAATTCACTTTTTAACATCCATTTGATATAACTTAAAATTATTATGATTATCGAAAGCAAGTAAAATTATATAGCTTCTAATCTTGCTATGAGTGCAAAGGTTTTATCAAAATCTATTCCTTCTTCTTGACAATAACCTTGTGCAACTAACCGAGCTTTATTTCTCACAAGCTCTCCATGTTCATTCATTTTGTTTCTATATACCCATTTAGTCCCTATTATGGATTTATCCTAAGGTCTTGGGACTAATTCCCATACATCATTCCTTGTAAATCTATTCAATTCCTCTTGCATAGGAAGAATCCATGAATCATCAGTTGATGCTTCCTTTGGATTTTTAGATTCAATAGTTGAAATAAAAGCAACGTTACTCATTTTATTTAGTTGATCTCTAGTTTTAACAACATATTCAATATTTCCAAGTATATTTTCTATAGGATGATCTTTCAAGTATCTCATTCTTTTATTTGGACATGAATTTTCTGAATTTTTGTTTTCGGTAATCTCATTATTACTAATTTCGTTTGGGTTATCATTATTTACTTCTTCATCAATATTTGGATTATAAACTTTAAAGTTTCATCAAATGAGACGTGTAATGTCCCTTCAATAGTATTAGTTCTAGTATTTCAAACTCTATAAGATTTACTTCTATTTGAATATCCAATAAAGATTCCTTTATCTAATTTAGCATCAAATTTATCCAAATTATCTTTAGTATTTAAAATAAAACATTTACTACCAAAAACTCTAAAGTATGATACTTTAGGCTTTTTATTATAGAATAATTCATATGGTGTTTTCTTAGTAATGGTCTTATTAAAATTCTATTTAATATATAACATGCAGTACCAACTGCTTCAACCCAAAAAATTTATGGTGAATTATTATCATTTAGTATAATTCTAGCGTACTCTTGAATTGTCCTATTTTTACGTTCTACCATTCCATTTTGTTGTGATGTTCTTGGAAATAAAAAGTTATGAGTTATAACTTTCTTATTAAAAAAATTCTCAAAATTTTCATTTTTGAATTCTCTACTGTGATCACTTCGAATATTTATAATTTTACTAGTCATTTGATTTTGAATTCATTTAACAAAGATTTTAAACATTTCTAAAGCATCACTTTTAAGTTTTAATAAAATCGTCCAAGTAAACCTAGAATAATCAGCCGCGATTACAAATACATAACTATTGTGATTTATAGATTGTATCTGTGAGGGACCAAAAAGATCTAAGTGAAGAAGTTCAAGAGGTTGAGAGGTAGAAATCATATCTTTTGATTTAAAAGAACTTTTTCTACGTTTTCCTAATTGACATGCATCGCATAAATTATTAACTTTAAAATTCATTTTAGAAAGACCTCTAAGTCGATCATTTTTAGCAATTTTAGATATTAGTTTGGAATTCAAATGACCAAATCTTTTATGTCAAATCAAGGATCACTTGATTTAGCCAAAAGACACAAATTATCATTTGGGATTTTCATACTTAATGTATAGATGTTTTGTTTTCTAATACCTTCAAAGATAATGTTTGACTCATTATCTTTAATGTGACATTTATCTTTTACGAAGTTAATTTTGAAACCCTTATCACAAAATTAACTAATACTCAACAGATTATGCTTTAAATTCCTAACTAAAAAAACATTATAAATAGTAGGAGTTTTAGAATTACCGACATTGCTAATGCCAATCACATATCCTTTAGGGTTGTCTTCAAAATTTAATGATCCACCATCTTTGTAAACTATATCTTTCAAAATCTCTGGATTTTCAGTCATGTGTCTTGATCATCCACTATCTAATATCCATTTGTCCTTTTTGACCTATAGAGTTTGATCATCAGGTGTCTGTTCATCAATAGCCATGTAACACATCTGTTCCTGGAATTCATATCTTTTCAAAAGATCACAAGATGCAAATTTATGAAGCAACATTATGATGATTTTGCAAATTATCTTTTCGAAAATAGTGTTAAAAATATTATCAAAAATTGCCATTAAAACTTTTTCAAAAATAAGATTATGAATATTTTAAAAACCAATGCTCTGATACCAAATGTAAGTCGGCATAATAGAGATTTTAAGGATAAATTAACACTAGAGGGGGGTGAATAGTGTTTAATGGATTATATGAATATTTTTCAAATTCTTTAAGATTCTAGTTGGAATGATGTAATTAATAATCATAGAAACAATCACAGAGTCAAAGTGCAGATAAAGTAAATGCAGTAAAAGTAAAAAGGAAAGAACATACCAGGATTTTATACTGGTTCGAAGTTATCCTACATCCAGTCCCGTACATTCCTTGTATGGATTTCTTTTCAACTAGTAAATGCAAACAAAATCTCGATTTCAAGGCTATGGGACACACCCTCCAGAATCCCGACCTTTGGGTAGAGTCACTTAATTTCCGAGTTACAAGCACACCTACTAAATTTACGGGTTACTTGTAATATCCCGGAAATTTGGGGCAATATCAATTTAATAATCTGTTTAAATAATTAAATTGATTGATAATTTTTGATAATAAAATTTGAATTGATTTAATAATCTAATTTAATAAATATTTAATTAGTGAATTTTATCTTTTAAAACCTAATAAATTGATTTCTATTTATAATGTATATATATATTTGTATATATTGTAAATAGAAAAGCTTTGGTTTGTATTTAATTTACATATGATATGTTAATTCATTTAGTAATAGAAGTAATTTATAATCTCTTTTATAAATTATTTTAAAATTGATAAATTTGTTATTTCAAACAATAATTATAATAGGATTATTATTTCAAATTGAATGTGTTGATTTAAATTTACTTTAAATTGGATTTTAAGAATATAATTTGAATTTGAATTTGAAATTCAAAAGAAGTAATATTTAAATAGTTTTAGATTTTAAATATATATGTATAAGCTTTTATTTATAAGTATAATTGGTTAGTTCTTTAAAAAAAAAGTTATCTTTATATATAAATAGATAAGTAATAAGTGCTTAAGAAAATAAAGAAAAAAGCTTTTATCTATATTTAAATTAAATATAAACTAACTAAAAAGACATGTGTAAATTCCTAAAGCTTTAAAATAACATGTGTACATTAATAAACCAATGTAATGACAAATGTCAAGTTTTGAGTTTTTGTTTTTCTTTTATTTGAATATATCATTTTTACTTATATATACATATGTTCTTATCTACATTTTCTTTTCTAATTCTTTTTCAAAATTAAAGAGATTTCAGCATGTAACAAGAATACTCAAAACAAAATCTGAAACAAGATTTCTTTCAATAAAACAAAATTCTCAAACAAATTCTCAACCGAAATGTTCTCAAATAAAATCAGTAATCCTCAAACCATAATCTCAAATAACCTGTAACTCATTTTCAATAATCAAGCCTTCAACCTGCATTTCTTTAAAACCTGTAACCTCTCTTCAATCTGAAAACAAAAAGGTTGCATTTTCTTCAAATCTGTAATCAATATCCTCTAAAATGCTTCTTCATCAAACATGCAAATCACTTTCAAAACCCAGACCTGTAATGCATTTTCAATCTGGAAACAAAAGACTACAAATTCTTTTCAAATCTGGAGGCATGTCAAACAAGGCATCTCTGCATGCAACTGCAATCCTTCCGAAATAAAGCCAGCATTCAAGTTTTTAAATCGAGTTTTAAAAGTTTCAAAAGCACTTCAGTTTTAAAGTTTAAAGCAGTTTCAAAGAGAGCTCTGTTCTTCATTTTAAATTGGTGAGTAATAGTTTTCTTAAAATTTTAGTACATAGGTATCTGTTTGCATGTGAAATTCTAGGATAAAATGAGTATTGAATATATGTATATGATTGAATTTCTATGTATGTATATGGATGTATAGATGCATGCCTATTATTATACCCTGATCTTATCTACTCTTCTTTTAGAAGTTAAAGTCATGATCAAAATTTAAATCCTTTTGATATAATCTCTGATAGGATTTAGAATTCGAACAAAACATGTTTGGTGTATCATAGATTAGAGTTTAAAGTTTTATTAAGTTAAAATAAACAGAAATGTCTCTAGGAACTAGAAAATACAGTGCATGTTTAAATTAGGTGAAAATTTAAGTATCTGAATTCATCAAGACAGGCATATAATCTAAAACCCTATCCTAAAACATGAATTTTGAAAGTGAAATCACAATTTTTAGAGGGGTATATTAGGAGCAGATTGGGTTTAACCAGAATTTGCATTCTGGGTGATCTCTGATGATCTAGTTGATTTTCGGAGACGTGGTTCTCACTAGAGATAGTTGGATGATGGGTGAGGTCGGGAAAAATAGTAGAAGTAATGATAGACGACTGTGGCGATGGGAATTGATCGAGATTATCTGTAGACCTAATTTTGGGCATGGTCGAGGTTTTGGTGATCAAGGGAGCTCTGGTGGATCGAGCTTCACCAGATTTTGGGAAATAGGAGTGGGGACGTTGTCGAAGTCATAGCCAGAAATTCAGACTCTCTGATGATCAGAGGATTGTGTTCGAGCATCTTTCCAGGCTTGGGTTCCTGTTCTTGTTAGTAGTGGGATACTCGATTTCGATTTCGAGAGGTTGTTGAAGTTCTAGTGATCGAGTTAGGATATGGGGTTGAGTGTCGACTTGTAAAGATCGTCGTGGGTGGCCGGAGTTCAGGCCAATAGGTGTGCACGTACACCAGGCAGCAGACATGTCTAGTGTGAGTTAAAGGAAGAAGATGATTTACTCGAAGTCATACTCGAGTATTTGATGTTCTGACTCGGGTTCGTGCAGAGGAACTCGCGAGAGTTTTAAACTGTTTTTAAAATTAAACATAACAAAGTATAAAAATAAAAGAGGGAATGAACTTGAAGTTGGTCTCGGGAAAACTGGGTTTTTACTCGGGGAAAAATGGAGTTGGCTCGGGTAGATGTAAAATTTGCAGTTTTTAAAACAGACAGTGTTTTTAAATTTAAATTGAGTTTTAAACTTTGAAAATAGGATTTAAACCCAGTTTTAAATCAAGTTTTCATTCGAGTTCAAGTTTATAATTTGTATCCTAGAATTTGAGATAAATAAAGTTTATAAAAATAAAGGTTTTAACAAATTTAAATGTTTAAAGAATACTTTTAAAAAGGTTTGAATAAATGAATTTGTTTAAAAATCTTATAAACTTCTTTTATAAATGTTAAGTGTTTTTCTTAACATTTGAATTTAAAAAAGATTTTGCATATTAAAAGTTAAATTTGTAATTATTTTAAATCTGTGATTTAAGATAAATTAAAAGAAAGATTTTAAAGTAAATGTTTTAAAGTCTTTGTTAATGATATAATTAAAGTAGTTAAAGGTAAGTACTTTATTTTAGATAGTAATTAAGATTAAATGATATAGGAGTCATTAAATTAATAAAGTAATTTAAGAATAATTTAAGAATTTAATTAATAAATGGTTAGTGATAATTAATTAAATAATTAGGATTATAAGTTAATTAATTAATATTGGTTAAGTATAAATTACTTAATGAAAGTAATTAAAATGAATTAATTACTTAAGGTAATTAATTAAATAAATTTGATAAGTTTAAATTAATTTGTTTAATTAATTTGAGGAATCACTTGGTGATTTGATAATTACTTAAATGTAATTAGTGGAAGTATAAATTACTTAGGAAAGTAATTAAAGTTAATTAGTGGATGTAATTAACTAAGGATGATATAATGAAAGTAATTTGAGTTAATTACTTTAATAATTAATCAAGGGATTAATTAAAAGATAATTAATTAATGAGTAATTAATTTATGGAAGAGTAATTAAGGGTAGTTAATTACTAGATGAGATTAATCAAAGGTGATTAATAAATGTGACTAATTAATTATTAGATGTAATTAATTTAAATAAGATAATTAATTAAGAGTAATTAAGGATCATTAATTAATATAATTAATGATGTAATTAAGAATTGATTAATTAAGATTAATTAATAAATAATAAGTGATTAAAGTAATTAATTAATTATAATTAATTGAGGATTAATGTAATTAAGTATAGTTAATTAATAGATGAAGTAATTAAGGATTAATTACTGAAATGGTTTAAGATAATTAATTTGTGAGATTAATTAAGTATTAATTACTTAAAGTAATTAAAGGGTAATTAATCAGGAATGATTAATTAAGATAGATACTTAGAGTAATGATTAATTAATTGGTTTAATTAATGATTAAGTAAGAAGGATTTATAAAATGAGGTAATTAATTTAATTCACTTTAAATTAATTAGAGATGATATAAATCATTACTTAGGGATGGATGAATAATATAGAATGCTTTGCATTGTTGTTATCTCTGATAAGAGATGTGCTGATCTATGATATGGATGCTTTGGTTAAATTGAAATGATAATATGAATTGTCTGTTTGTGATAATGTAGATTATCTGTTGTGAATTATCTATCCCTGTAGTATAGATAACTGAAATGAATTGTTTTAACCTTAAAACAACTTGGCCTTAAAAAGATACGTTTTGGATTTCGATGAGACCGGGATCGGGTTTCCGTATACCGGAATTCCAGGTTTGGAGACCCGAATACCACATCGATCCAAATTAACGTTAGGTCGTGAATCTCAAGTGAAGATGAAGATTCAGAGTGCAAGGGTTATTGTCGTTAACTCTGAGGGTGATTCCAATACGAGTGTAACGAGATAATGCCTTCGGTTTCGTTCGAACCCGGAACGAACTTGTATGGATCGAATGCTTTCAAAACATCGTCAGGTGGACGATGAGCATTCTAAGTGGTGTGTTCTGATTTAAAGGTAAATCGTAGCCTCAAGCCTCATCAACCGGGAATGGCTAAAACAGGGGAGGTGCAGCAAGGCTTCGTGGGTAGCACCCACTGAGAGTAAGGTCATCCCTGTCTAGAGAAGTTCCTTTTATTTCGGCTTAGTGGTGCAGTTGGCGACGGCCATCTGTGGGGTGATTTTATTCGGGATTATCCAGTAAGGGATGGTTCCGGCTTTGTGTTGCAGGGGATTGGGAGTGATCCTCGGTACGGTGATCTAGGCCCCGTACTGTGATGAGCGGTACCCCGGTAGCTCTGCCATTGTATGGAAATCCAAATTCCAATAAGTGATAACGGACTTGATTGTATACCTAGTATGCTGGAATTTAATAATGTAACAATTTCGGCTATTTCATATTTATTTGAAAACCCTAGACCTACTATAATACAATCGAATTTCCTATCAAATGTTTTGGTTAGCGTAAGGTAAAAACTTACCCATGTTTATTTGTGGGGAGTCTTACGTGATACTTTTTCTTTCAAAAGGTTTTGAAGTTAAACAAGTTTAACCTGTTACTCACACCAGACCCATGTCTGACCCAAGTTGTTTATTTCTGTTTTATAAACTCTTGGGTACTCAAATTTTTACGAGTAGCCAAGGGATTCAGGTTTAGCTTTGACGAATTGTGGAGGAGCAATGGAGCAGGAGGCTTCGGCGTTCATAGATATAGTATTCCGCTGTGTTGATATCTGTGTTAGAGTCTTGTATTGTATTTGAGTTGTAATATCTAGACAGATGTTTATAACTGTCTAGTATGTGTTGTATAGTTGTGTAAACTCTGATAAGTGTTTTATACTATGTAATAGTTTCTTTATGTTATTAATATAATTTATTCATTCCGCTGTGAGATCGTTGTCGTTGTTTCTTCTTTCTTCTCTTCTTTTCTATTTTCTACCCCTTTCTTTCTTATTAATGATGCGTCATTCTGTGGAATGAGTGGCGGGTCGTTACATATGGTATCAGAGCATAGGTTGAGCGAATGCCTAAGCTTTTGGTTAAGTGAATATCAGAACACTAGGTTAAGTGAATACCTAGGTTCGGAAGGATTGTTCATTAGAGACAGGATCTGTAGCAACCTGTTTGAGTGTATATATATATATACGAGAGCGCGTATTTGTTAGTTATATAAAATGATTTTATATTGTGTTAATTGATCGGTTAAGTGGTATATGGATTCTGGTCAATACGAGTAGCTAACGTTATTGATAGGGATCTCTAAACACTTGGACCAGGCCAACGGACACAATATTGTTTTAAAAGGGAAGGTGAAATAATTTTAACCAGATATATTTTCTATATATAAAAAGTATCATTTTAAATGTATATGGTATTTGTAATGATTGGTTGAGATGATAATAATTTATCATCTAGGATTAGGAGTCTGAGTATTGAGGTTGGAAGTGTATTTGTCGAGACTGTAGATCGAATACCGTCTCGAATAAGTTTTGTTGTGGTGTAAGGACTTCACCAATCTCTGAAGGAAACCTGTTAAGGTTCGGAGTTTATCTTTGTAGTTTGGATGAGTAGAGTTGGATATGTCGGTTGGACAGAAGCGAGGGATGGTATCTTGATACTCCTGGAAGAAGTAGCTGCGTGATGAGATGCAGTGACTATGGATGTTCCCAAAGATATTTTCTTTGGAACAAGTTAATGAAGTGTGTCTGTTTCGATGTTATGGTTGAGTCCAGCATGGTGATTGTGTTTAGTTTGAGGTCCGAGTTTCTCGAAAAGCTTTGGATTGAGAAGTCTTTGGTATCTGTGGTAGTAGTGCAACTCGGAGTGTTCTGTTTTCGGCAGAAGTTTTTCTGGCTGAATAGTTTTTCTGAAGGTGAAGTTCAGAAGCAGCAGAGAGGATCCATTTCTTCGATGGATAGGATAGTCAAGTGTGAGCTGTTCTGATTGGTAAAGAGAGAACAGTTTTATTTGGATTTTGGCTGGGTGGATCGCAAAGGTGACTTGCGATAGTTTGAGTATTCTTTTGGGTTATCTGAAATTTTTTGGGATGTGCTGTCCAGTCTGTGCTTGTGTTCTTCATCAGCATTTTCATTCTACTCCAGATCAGAGTGGTGCAGCGGGAGCAGTTTGGCGAGTGCTCCTGTTTGTCTTTTCCAGATAGGAGAAGTTAGTTTGGAATCTTCGGATATTGGTGAAATAGAGTTTGGTTTTGGATTGGGTAGATCTTGAGAGGATCATTGGTTGAGTTGTTTTTGGTTCTGTTTATTTCTAGAAGCATCAGCGAAGGTTGAGTTGATCAGGAAAGATCTGTAGACAGCTCAGGATCGTCTGAAGGATTTTGTGGGTAAGAACGGAGGAATTTGGAATTCGAAGTTGGAGACTTCGTTGTTGTGAAGTTTTCTCTGGTAAAGGGAGCTATAAGATGGGTAAGTCTGGGAAGTCAGCTCCGAGAAATATTGGATCTTTTCTATATTCTGTTTTGGATAAGAGTTTGGTCTACTGGATTGAATGGTCAGTTTGGATAACTGGAATTCATTGTGTTTTACGTATCTCTGAGGGAATACGTGTTTGATCTATCTCTGGTTTAGAACCAGCAGTTCTGGAGGAATTGGTTGTTGAGTCAGACTCGTCTGTAGTCTGATATTCTGTTTAGTTTTGTAGATCTAGAGAATAGAAGCTCTATAGCTTAGTAGTATTGGTTGTTTGGATTGTTTGTAGAGCGAGTATCCCGGTATATATATACTTGGGAAAACTCGAGGAAATTCTATTCAGAATTTTTCGCTGGATAGTTAGAATTGTTTGTTTGGATGATTGGTTGCTATGGTTGTTAGCATATGGATGATAATATATGGTTGTGATTTAAATAGATTATTAAATTACCTTTGTTTTAAATTTCGGGGACGAAATTATTTTAAGGGGGGAGGAATGTAATATCCCGGAAATTTGGGGCAATATCAATTTAATAATCTGTTTAAATAATTAAATTGATTGATAATTTTTGATAATAAAATTTGAATTGATTTAATAATCTAATTTAATAAATATTTAATTAGTGAATTTTATCTTTTAAAACCTAATAAATTGATTTCTATTTATAATGTATATATATATTTGTATATATTGTAAATAGAAAAGCTTTGGTTTGTATTTAATTTACATATGATATGTTAATTCATTTAGTAATAGAAGTAATTTATAATCTCTTTTATAAATTATTTTAAAATTGATAAATTTGTTATTTCAAACAATAATTATAATAGGATTATTATTTCAAATTGAATGTGTTGATTTAAATTTACTTTAAATTGGATTTTAAGAATATAATTTGAATTTGAATTTGAAATTCAAAAGAAGTAATATTTAAATAGTTTTAGATTTTAAATATATATGTATAAGCTTTTATTTATAAGTATAATTGGTTAGTTCTTTAAAAAAAAAGTTATCTTTATATATAAATAGATAAGTAATAAGTGCTTAAGAAAATAAAGAAAAAAGCTTTTATCTATATTTAAATTAAATATAAACTAACTAAAAAGACATGTGTAAATTCCTAAAGCTTTAAAATAACATGTGTACATTAATAAACCAATGTAATGACAAATGTCAAGTTTTGAGTTTTTGTTTTTCTTTTATTTGAATATATCATTTTTACTTATATATACATATGTTCTTATCTACATTTTCTTTTCTAATTCTTTTTCAAAATTAAAGAGATTTCAGCCTGTAACAAGAATACTCAAAACAAAATCTGAAACAAGATTTCTTTCAATAAAACAAAATTCTCAAACAAATTCTCAACCGAAATGTTCTCAAATAAAATCAGTAATCCTCAAACCATAATCTCAAATAACCTGTAACTCATTTTCAATAATCAAGCCTTCAACCTGCATTTCTTTAAAACCTGTAACCTCTCTTCAATCTGAAAACAAAAAGGTTGCATTTTCTTCAAATCTGTAATCAATATCCTCTAAAATGCTTCTTCATCAAACATGCAAATCACTTTCAAAACCCAGACCTGTAATGCATTTTCAATCTGGAAACAAAAGACTACAAATTCTTTTCAAATCTGGAGGCATGTCAAACAAGGCATCTCTGCATGCAACTGCAATCCTTCCGAAATAAAGCCAGCATTCAAGTTTTTAAATCGAGTTTTAAAAGTTTCAAAAGCACTTCAGTTTTAAAGTTTAAAGCAGTTTCAAAGAGAGCTCTGTTCTTCATTTTAAATTGGTGAGTAATAGTTTTCTTAAAATTTTAGTACATAGGTATCTGTTTGCATGTGAAATTCTAGGATAAAATGAGTATTGAATATATGTATATGATTGAATTTCTATGTATGTATATGGATGTATAGATGCATGCCTATTATTATACCCTGATCTTATCTGCTCTTCTTTTAGAAGTTAAAGTCATGATCAAAATTTAAATCCTTTTGATATAATCTCTGATAGGATTTAGAATTCGAACAAAACATGTTTGGTGTATCATAGATTAGAGTTTAAAGTTTTATTAAGTTAAAATAAACAGAAATGTCTCTAGGAACTAGAAAATACAGTGCATGTTTAAATTAGGTGAAAATTTAAGTATCTGAATTCATCAAGACAGGCATATAATCTAAAACCCTATCCTAAAACATGAATTTTGAAAGTGAAATCACAATTTTTAGAGGGGTATATTAGGAGCAGATTGGGTTTAACCAGAATTTGCATTCTGGGTGATCTCTGATGATCTAGTTGATTTTCGGAGACGTGGTTCTCACTAGAGATAGTTGGATGATGGGTGAGGTCGGGAAAAATAGTAGAAGTAATGATAGACGACTGTGGCGATGGGAATTGATCGAGATTATCTGTAGACCTAATTTTGGGCATGGTCGAGGTTTTGGTGATCAAGGGAGCTCTGGTGGATCGAGCTTCACCAGATTTTGGGAAATAGGAGTGGGGACGTTGTCGAAGTCATAGCCAGAAATTCAGACTCTCTGATGATCAGAGGATTGTGTTCGAGCATCTTTCCAGGCTTGGGTTCCTGTTCTTGTTAGTAGTGGGATACTCGATTTCGATTTCGAGAGGTTGTTGAAGTTCTAGTGATCGAGTTAGGATATGGGGTTGAGTGTCGACTTGTAAAGATCGTCGTGGGTGGCCGGAGTTCAGGCCAATAGGTGTGCACGTACACCAGGCAGCAGACATGTCTAGTGTGAGTTAAAGGAAGAAGATGATTTACTCGAAGTCATACTCGAGTATTTGATGTTCTGACTCGGGTTCGTGCAGAGGAACTCGCGAGAGTTTTAAACTGTTTTTAAAATTAAACATAACAAAGTATAAA
The DNA here is from genome assembly GCA_030737815.1 of Allium fistulosum. Taxonomy (NCBI): domain Eukaryota; kingdom Viridiplantae; phylum Streptophyta; class Magnoliopsida; order Asparagales; family Amaryllidaceae; genus Allium; species Allium fistulosum. Next base: position 209,070,567 of record CM060908.1, read on the forward strand.
AATAAAAGAGGGAATGAACTTGAAGTTGGTCTCGGGAAAACTGGGTTTTTACTCGGGGAAAAATGGAGTTGGCTCGGGTAGATGTAAAATTTGCAGTTTTTAAAACAGACAGTGTTTTTAAATTTAAATTGAGTTTTAAACTTTGAAAATAGGATTTAAACCCAGTTTTAAATCAAGTTTTCATTCGAGTTCAAGTTTATAATTTGTATCCTAGAATTTGAGATAAATAAAGTTTATAAAAATAAAGGTTTTAACAAATTTAAATGTTTAAAGAATACTTTTAAAAAGGTTTGAATAAATGAATTTGTTTAAAAATCTTATAAACTTCTTTTATAAATGTTAAGTGTTTTTCTTAACATTTGAATTTAAAAAAGATTTTGCATATTAAAAGTTAAATTTGTAATTATTTTAAATCTGTGATTTAAGATAAATTAAAAGAAAGATTTTAAAGTAAATGTTTTAAAGTCTTTGTTAATGATATAATTAAAGTAGTTAAAGGTAAGTACTTTATTTTAGATAGTAATTAAGATTAAATGATATAGGAGTCATTAAATTAATAAAGTAATTTAAGAATAATTTAAGAATTTAATTAATAAATGGTTAGTGATAATTAATTAAATAATTAGGATTATAAGTTAATTAATTAATATTGGTTAAGTATAAATTACTTAATGAAAGTAATTAAAATGAATTAATTACTTAAGGTAATTAATTAAATAAATTTGATAAGTTTAAATTAATTTGTTTAATTAATTTAAGGAATCACTTGGTGATTTGATAATTACTTAAATGTAATTAGTGGAAGTATAAATTACTTAGGAAAGTAATTAAAGTTAATTAGTGGATGTAATTAACTAAGGATGATATAATGAAAGTAATTTGAGTTAATTACTTTAATAATTAATCAAGGGATTAATTAAAAGATAATTAATTAATGAGTAATTAATTTATGGAAGAGTAATTAAGGGTAGTTAATTACTAGATGAGATTAATCAAAGGTGATTAATAAATGTGACTAATTAATTATTAGATGTAATTAATTTAAATAAGATAATTAATTAAGAGTAATTAAGGATCATTAATTAATATAATTAATGATGTAATTAAGAATTGATTAATTAAGATTAATTAATAAATAATAAGTGATTAAAGTAATTAATTAATTATAATTAATTGAGGATTAATGTAATTAAGTATAGTTAATTAATAGATGAAGTAATTAAGGATTAATTACTGAAATGGTTTAAGATAATTAATTTGTGAGATTAATTAAGTATTAATTACTTAAAGTAATTAAAGGGTAATTAATCAGGAATGATTAATTAAGATAGATACTTAGAGTAATGATTAATTAATTGGTTTAATTAATGATTAAGTAAGAAGGATTTATAAAATGAGGTAATTAATTTAATTCACTTTAAATTAATTAGAGATGATATAAATCATTACTTAGGGATGGATGAATAATATAGAATGCTTTGCATTGTTGTTATCTCTGATAAGAGATGTGCTGATCTATGATATGGATGCTTTGGTTAAATTGAAATGATAATATGAATTGTCTGTTTGTGATAATGTAGATTATCTGTTGTGAATTATCTATCCCTGTAGTATAGATAACTGAAATGAATTGTTTTAACCTTAAAACAACTTGGCCTTAAAAAGATACGTTTTGGATTTCGATGAGACCGGGATCGGGTTTCCGTATACCGGAATTCCAGGTTTGGAGACCCGAATACCACATCGATCCAAATTAACGTTAGGTCGTGAATCTCAAGTGAAGATGAAGATTCAGAGTGCAAGGGTTATTGTCGTTAACTCTGAGGGTGATTCCAATACGAGTGTAACGAGATAATGCCTTCGGTTTCGTTCGAACCCGGAACGAACTTGTATGGATCGAATGCTTTCAAAACATCGTCAGGTGGACGATGAGCATTCTAAGTGGTGTGTTCTGATTTAAAGGTAAATCGTAGCCTCAAGCCTCATCAACCGGGAATGGCTAAAACAGGGGAGGTGCAGCAAGGCTTCGTGGGTAGCACCCACTGAGAGTAAGGTCATCCCTGTCTAGAGAAGTTCCTTTTATTTCGGCTTAGTGGTGCAGTTGGCGACGGCCATCTGTGGGGTGATTTTATTCGGGATTATCCAGTAAGGGATGGTTCCGGCTTTGTGTTGCAGGGGATTGGGAGTGATCCTCGGTACGGTGATCTAGGCCCCGTACTGTGATGAGCGGTACCCCGGTAGCTCTGCCATTGTATGGAAATCCAAATTCCAATAAGTGATAACGGACTTGATTGTATACCTAGTATGCTGGAATTTAATAATGTAACAATTTCGGCTATTTCATATTTATTTGAAAACCCTAGACCTACTATAATACAATCGAATTTCCTATCAAATGTTTTGGTTAGCGTAAGGTAAAAACTTACCCATGTTTATTTGTGGGGAGTCTTACGTGATACTTTTTCTTTCAAAAGGTTTTGAAGTTAAACAAGTTTAACCTGTTACTCACACCAGACCCATGTCTGACCCAAGTTGTTTATTTCTGTTTTATAAACTCTTGGGTACTCAAATTTTTACGAGTAGCCAAGGGATTCAGGTTTAGCTTTGACGAATTGTGGAGGAGCAATGGAGCAGGAGGCTTCGGCGTTCATAGATATAGTATTCCGCTGTGTTGATATCTGTGTTAGAGTCTTGTATTGTATTTGAGTTGTAATATCTAGACAGATGTTTATAACTGTCTAGTATGTGTTGTATAGTTGTGTAAACTCTGATAAGTGTTTTATACTATGTAATAGTTTCTTTATGTTATTAATATAATTTATTCATTCCGCTGTGAGATCGTTGTCGTTGTTTCTTCTTTCTTCTCTTCTTTTCTATTTTCTACCCCTTTCTTTCTTATTAATGATGCGTCATTCTGTGGAATGAGTGGCGGGTCGTTACATTACTAAGCACACCCAATTGATTTTACGAGCTACAATCACACCCACAAGTGTAGTAGTATGATTTGATATAGTTTTAAAGACTCGGATCTTCGATCTTGATTACAATTGATCCTATAACTCTTGAATAGCACTTTGATCTTGGTTGAGTGAGAGATGAGAGAAATTAGAGAGTAGATGAAGGAGAATCAAACTACTGATGATTAAATTTGATTCTGTTTAAAATTCGGCAGAGTTTGGGTATATTTTGATTTAGAAAATGAGAGAGTGGAAGGAGGAGAGATGAATAAGAAAATTATATTTTAAAAATTCGTTTAGAAGTCTAGTATTTATAGAGGAACTACGGTCATATCCATTCATGAAGAGATACGACGAAAAGACACTTCTTTTGGAATTTAAATTTTGAAAAAGTCGGCCACTATGTCGACATACATGCATAGAGTATGTCGACACTCTCTTTTTAAAATTTAAGAATATTTTAAAACATTATTTTGAAAACTCGTTGTTTTGTAAAATAGTGTGATACTTTATAAAATCATTTAAGCATAGTTTATACATATTTTAAACATAATAAAACTTAATAAAACTGTATATAATAATTTTGAAATTTTTTATATAATGTAAACAATATATATATATAATCAATATAATTATAATTTATTAAAGTATAAACAAAAATTCAATATATATAAACTTAAAAACACTAAACTAATATCTTTATAAGTATAAGAGATTGAAAATCATTTTGAGAAATATTTTGAAAAGATTATTTTAAAACTAGGATATTTAAAAAACAATTTAAAACAAAATTAGAGAAGGAGAGAGAGATCAGGAAAGTGCTATCAAGGTTTTAACATAAATTCTACAACTCTATAACTTGTATAAGATATCTTGAAATCTTGAACTCTTCAATACTCATGAGTCTTCATTCTCTAACTCTCGAAACTCTATATCAGCATCTCGAATCTACTCTTGATACTGTACAGTCTTCTTAACCAACACCTGTCTAATATCATGCACTATATACTATATATAACTTGATAAAACATTAGTATTTATATGTTATATAATGTCTATAGTTTTTATCATCAAAACAAATACCTAAGGTACTAACATTTCAACAGATGTATCAATATCCTTTCTCAAAACATCTTAACCATGAATACTTAAAACAAAATGTTATTTAATTTTAAATTTAATTACTCATGATTACAACTATTTGCAACTACAGTCACGTAATATTTTTTACAGATTTCATTCTTAATATACTTTAAAATAATTACTTAATTAATTATATCATAATATAACAAAGTATATAATAGAAATCAAACACCTTTATTTCAAATAAAATCGACTACAAAGTTAGATATATGTAGCAAATTACATAATTGTCCATAGAGTATGATTCTAAATTTTAAATCTCCCACTTAAACTTGGGATCAATTATGGAATTCCTTTGACCAGTTTAGAACTTATCAATCTAGTCCCTTAGTGATCGAATTTGTTATATTGTTTTACTATCCATTATATCAACTAACATCTCTCTGACGTTTATAAACTGCCTTTACATAACTTTTGGAGCATGTGTCTAAATAGCTTGTGAGCCCTAGGTTCTTTTGCGAATGGTATCACGGTATTTTTTTCACAAAACAATGTCATAGGATTCTCAAATCATTTGAAATCACCCCTAGATCAATTATAAATTTATGCATTTATGTATATGCTTTTATTGTAATACTACTCAAGGCGATGTACGTACATAGCCTTTCGGTTGAATCAGCAACCACCTTTTATTTAGAACATTTCTAAATTAGAGCTTCCTAATTGAAGTTGAATATGAATTTAGAACCGAAAAACTTTATTTGATATTAATTATGAAGTTCGAATCTGAATACTCCTTCACATGGAATTCATTGTTTTCATAAACAATTCATAAGTATTTTGTAAATAATCAAGAATACCGATAACTACCATTTAGCTATATTAATTTAGATTTGATAAATGCTCAATGCACTAAGTACACAAGCAAAATGTGATATAGAAAATAACATAACATATATGATAACTTCTATTGTTGTTGCATAATGAATCCATCTCATATGCTCCACATTAAACATCTTAAAATGTATATCGCTTTGGGGCTAACCCAACATCCTTACTCATGGTTTTAGATATATTTTAGTACAACCTATAATTCTTTCTTATAGACACACTCTTCCTCTGCATTTCGACTGATAATCAAACTATTGGATTTCTCTGTTAAAATATCCGCTCAATTCTGATGCATGTCAAAAGATTATGTTATAACATTTCTTGGATCTTACCCAACGCTTACAAACTTAATTATCACTCCACTATTGTTGTGACATTTTGGTTATCATGTGCAAATAGTCAATTCTATTTCATTATTAAGAATTTCTATTTCAACTTGGATGTACCAAAACTCAAAATCATATTGGGCAGTAATTTTGCAAGCAGAATCTGAATTAACTTAAGCACATTAACTAGCGAAGCTATTAAGCTAATTTCAATGATTGAAATCTACGAGGTTATTCTCATTAATGTTGCTTATTATATTCCAACTGCATCGGTCTTCCTTTTGAGATTAAATCTAGTTATCCGCATCTTTTTCAAAGGAAATAAAAATGAAGGCAAGAGAATATAAAGTCAAATCAATAAGTCTACAATTGGATTTCCAAGATAATATCATAACGAGCACAATAATGTTAAACCTGAAGTAATATCAAATCTAAAGGCGACATGTGTTATCACACTTATGAATGTAAAGCAATGATGAACTTATTAACAAATAAAGATATCAGACTTGAAAGCATAAAATATCTCGCACAGAAAAAAGAATTTTGCACCAATTCAAGAGTAGTTGATGTCGAACCTAATACAAGCAATGCCATGCCTTTAGGGATGTCATGCATCATCAATGCAATGGAAGCCAAAACTCATCAGTATAAAAGTCAATGTTGAAGACTAGCAAGTGGAAAGACATCGAAAAGCCTACAGCCATAGTGATGTTGCACTCCATTAAAAAGGTTAAAAGAGGATACCGCATGTCATCCATGCCGCACTTAATCAATACAGTATTTTATCAACACCCCATATCATCCATGCTGCACTTTATCAAGGATGCATCTCATCGATGTCACATGTAACCAATAAATAATGCTAGTGCTTACTTCATCAGGATAATGATTGATGTCAAATTCTAGATGATGTCGCCTCTCTTCAATATCACCTCTCAGCGATGTCGCCTCGCTTTGATATCGCATGTTATCGATCCACAGTATAAGTAGGATGGAAGTCAAAACCCTTCGATATAAGGTGGATGTCGCATATGGAATAGCTGTAGCAGGAGGAGATCGCTGCACACTGACAATATATAGGAGCATGTCATTAATCATCCGCCTACGAAGAATATCGTATGTCTCTCCTTTTTAAAGTGATACTAAAGATTATTAATGCAAGTGTGAATGCCGAATGCCTGGCATGATGCCATAACTCATCAACATACAAAGAAATGCCAAAGATCATCAAATTAAGACATGATGCCGAACGCCATTGATATGGTTGATGATGTCGAAAGCCAAGCAAGATGGAAGTGACACATACCAGTCATGTCGCACCTCTCAACACTATAAATACGGGCTTAGGGGCATGGAGGAAGTGGCAATCATTTCTTTTCTCTCTTCTTAAAATTAAAAAATTGTAACCCTGAATCGAATTAGGGAAAATCTTGAATTGATTGTAAACTTTGCAGTTTTATATAAGCAAGGACTTGAACAAAAATCTAGCATAGCCCGTCTACCTTGATTGTGCAACTTTGAAATGAATATGCATATAATAAAGCTCTTTGGACCCTAAGTCTCATCTTGATTTTATCTCGCATAAAACCACATGAACGTCGGCCTAAACTAGTGTTTATATGCATAACCTATATTTTGCTTACTACATATGGACAACGGATTATGAACCATGAGAATTGCTTACTTTGTTCATTAACGAATGCTTAATGGATTATTTCACATACTTGCAACTTATTCGTTTTCTTCTATTGAACATATGACATGGTCTTTCAAATAACTTTATCAAAGTTCATGGGCATCATGGAACCATCTCTAAATGGCATTATCGTGTGCTAAAACCTTGAATGGTGGCCTAGCTCTTGATTTCTTAGCACTGTTTGATCTCATCAACTAAGCTATGCTTAGTCATGCGATCAAGGGGGTATAAACCAAGTTTAGGCTCATAATACTTGGCTTTATGGGCATTATATCAATTTTTGGTTTAGCATTTTGACGCTAGAAAGAGGGTTCGAACCTCGAATTCCATTTAACTTTCTTTTCAAACTAATTACATTGGTTTTTGTTCCAAGAAAATAGTGAGACCGAGGTGAATTAACATTTCAAATAAAGAAGTAACACAAAGGGCGACATTGGGAAAAAATGTCATCCTCAACTTTAGCTTGGAAAATGTAGAAACTAGACATCTGCCAGAGCCAGCAAAGCCTACTAGTAACGAAGCTAAGATCAAAGATCTAACCCAGCAGATGTCAATGATGCAGGAGCTATTGGAAAATATCCTTCCACAAAAATCTTCCAAGCTCATTGGGGGAGAAGAAGTTGAATCTCCAAGAAGAAATTTGGATGCTTCTCTACTTAGGAGCAATGGCAAACTCACTATGTCTCCACAAAAGAGGATAGGAGACCAATAAGTTGGAGCAACAGAATTTTCTCCTAAATCGCTGGTGGACAATAAGGCCAAAAAAAATCATCAAGGAAGATTAGTGAAGAGGTCCCATGAGTAATCTTGAAGTTCAATCTCCAATGAGTACAAGCCTGATAGGAGCAGCTATCACAACGATGAAGCTTATCCGAGGGGCATGGCTGAAAATATGGCAAAGGATGTGCTTAATCTTAAAGGGAAGAGGACCCTTGATGTTAGAGTCAACAATAACTTCCAGGAAGCCCCATTCACATATAGGATCATGTCCACAAGTATTCCATCTCACATTAAAATACCATCCTTGAGATATAATGGGAATATTGATTCGGATGATCACCTAGTGGCATTCGAAAGTTATATAGACCTCTATAATGCTTCAGAAGTTGTACGCTGCCGACTTTTTCCCACCACCCTCCAAGGGGTAGCAGCTAAGTGGTATAGACACTATCGGGAGAAGACCATATACTCTTAGGAGCAATTCTCTTATGAATTATTAGCACAATTTTGTATTTACAAGGATCCTACGATTGACTTTGGTGTATTGGCTAACGTCAAGCAAAGATCGAGAGAGCCGTTGGGTGACTATCTTAAGAGATTCAACACAGAAGCATTAAAGGCAGTTGATACCGATAGAGACAGATTAATGGCAGTACGCTCAGAGCTAATTAAGTAGACACCTCTCTGGCAAGAGCTCTATCTTCATGGATGTAAAGATCTCCAAGACTTCCATTTTCAAATTGCTATATTCATCCATATAGACGAAATTTTTCATGCCAAGAAGAAGTCCCAGGCGAAGAAAGAAACGAAAAAGTATGGCTTTAATCACAACAGTAAGAAACCAAGATGGAAGGAGGTACCAAAGACCAATTATGTTGCTCTGAGCAAACCGATATCCTATACCTTCGCTATAGCTAAAGGAAGCAGAAAAATTTTGATTTCCTATAAGCTAAGAACAACAATGAATTGAGAAGAGGAGGAGATTACTGAGCATATCATAAGGCAAATGGGCATAAGACGGACCAATGTCATATATTGGCAGGGATAATTCAGAGCATGATCCGTTCTGGACACTTGAAAGAATTTATCAAAGAAAATAAGAAAACTACATATCCTGATAAAGGCAACCTAAAGCTCCCCAAAAACACTACCAACTTTATACAAATTGATGCTCAACTAGATTTCGTTCCACCACTCAACCAAATTAATGTAATTCATGAAGGCCCGCGTTTGGTTGGAAATAGCAAGGGAGGCAGAAACCGATGCATTAGAGAAGCAAGAGATGGGGTTTTCTCTATTCAAGAAGAGCCACCGCTTAAGAACCCCAAATTTCAAATCTAAATGCACAGTCTGACCATAATCATACAGCAGCTGAAAGGGGTTCGTCATCCGCACAACGACCCGCTTATGATCACTGCACAGATTGGGCTTTCTATGGTGACTAAAATCCTCATTGATACTGGAAGCACAGTGAGTATTATTTTCAAACATGCCTTTAATTGGATGGGAATTCTGAAAGAAAAGCTAGAAGTTTTGAGCCCATCTTTGGGTTCAATAACAAAGGATCAACTCCCATGGGACAAATAAGGCTTCTAATACAGATGGAAATCCCATTATATTCCAAAACTTCGAGACTCTATTTATCATTGTGGACCAACCTTCATACTACAACGCCTTCTTTGGGAGCCCAACTTTGGATGAGGTTGATGCTTTTGTCTCACCAAAATATCTATTGTTGAAGTTCCTGACCAAGAATATATGGAGAAAAATGAGAGGAGAGCAATTCAACTCTCTGGAATTGTACTTTGCCACTCTTGATCAATATAAACGAGATAATTTTTCTTGTTATGACTCGGAGAAAGATGAATCGATCATAATTGAAATCAAAACGCCCTTGGGTGAAAGTCCTTTAAGCCAATCATCCAAGGCAAAAGCAGAGACCGTTGAGAAAGCTAAGCATGCATTAAGAAGATTTAACTTGTTTGAAAAGAAAATAAAAGGAAAGGAGGAAAATTTGATGGAGGGCGAAGTAGATGGTGAGGAAATCATCATTGAACTGGACTATATAGGTGAACAGGAAAGAATGAAGCCTACCGAGAATCTTGAGGAGATGTGCTTGGATCTAGTTGACCCAACAAAGACAGTGAAAATTAGGATGGATCTAGATGGCAAGCTCAAAGAGGAGTTAGTCTGATTTCTTTAGTCTAGCAAAGACATGTTTGCTTAGACCCATTCAGATATGGTTGGAATAGATCCAACATCATGTGTCATGCTTTAGCATAGACCGGAGTATTACACCCATCCGACAAAAGAAGAGAGAATTCAAAAAAATTCGAGCTAACACTTTAAAAGAGGAGGTCAAGAGATTGCTCGAAAATGGGTTTATCGGAAAAGTGCTTTATCCAAAATGGTTGGGCAATCCAGTGTTGGTCAAAAATTCTAATGAGAAATGGAGGACCTATGTCAATTATACTAATTTGAACAAGGCATGCCCAAAAGATTGCTATCCCCTTCCAAGAATAGACCAATTGGTCGAGGCAACAAGTGGATATAAACTCCTAAATTTTATGAATGCATACTCTGGATACAATCAAATTCCAATGTTCAAGCCAGATAAAGAGAACACAAGCTTCATAATAGACCAGATACATTTTCTTACAAAGTAATGCCATTTGGGTTAAAGAATGCGAAGCCACCTACCAAAGGTTGGTAAATAGAATGTTTAGATAACAGATTAGTTGTAATATGGAAGTATATGTGGATGATATGTTGGTTAGGTCTCAAGAGGAAAGCAACCATTTAAGTGATCTTGAAGAAATGTTCGAGGTACTGTGAAAATATCAGATGAAGCTCAACCCATAGAAATGTTCTTTCGGAATCCCTTGGAAAATTCTTGGGATATATTGTTAGTGCTCGGAGAATCGAAGCCAATCCTAACCAGATTCAAGCTATTAAAGACATAGAGGAGCTTAAGACATGTAAGGATGTAATAAGATGAAATAAAAAAGTGGCAGCATTAAATAGATTCATCTCCAAGGCCACTGATAAGTACATCCCATTTTTCAATGTGATTAAGAAGAAGAAAAACTTCAAATGGGGAGAGGATTGTCACAAAGCCTTTAAGGAACTAAAAGACTATCTCGAGAAACCACCAATTCTATCCAGCCTTATAAAAGGGAAAAACTTTATCTTTATATGGCAGTTTCAGAACACGCAGCTAGCTCTGTTTTGATAAGAGAAGAGAAGGGAACTCAGCTTCCAGTGTACTATACAAGCAGAAGGCTTAAAGATGTAGAAACCAGATATCCGATCATAGAAAATCTGGTATATTGTTTGATGCTCACAACACAAAAATTGAGAGCTTACTTTCAAGCACATCCAATTAAGATTCTAACCACGAGTGAATAGAACTTAGCCGGTATGATATTAAATTTCTACCATGAGTGGAAACTAAAGGACAAGCTCTAGCCGGTTTTGTTAAGGAATGTACGGGATTCATTAAAGAGCAATCAGAGAAGGAAAAAGATCTAAAGCCTAAGTGGCAACTGTTCATAGATGGAGCTTCAAATAAACAAGGAGTCGGTGCAGGATATGTTATAATTACCCCCAATGGACACCGTTTGCATTATCAATGAAATTGGGATTTCCGGCCACTAATAACATAATAGTATACGAGTCGATGGTGGCAGGGCTCACCTTGGCCCTACAATTGAAAATCTCCAAGATAGAGATTTTTAGTGATTCCCAATTAATGGTAAATCATTTGAACCAAGCATATTAGACAATGGATGCCAAATTGGTCTTATATAGCAAGGTGTTAAAAAACCGACCCAATTGAGGATTTTTCAATACACCAAGTGCCGAGTGGGAAGAACTCCCATGTTGATTCTTTATCTAAGTTGGCTAGCTTACGAGGAGCACTAGAAACCCAAACGGTGCCAGTAGGCTACCAATCAAATCCTAGTATAGAGGAAAAAGGCCTCGAGCCAGAAAAAGAGTCTTTGGTATTGACTAGATGTCAAGCCCTAATGCATAAGGAAAAGGAAAATGGAAATGAAATACTTCAGGAAAAATCCTCTTATACAGAAACTAATGATCAATATGAGGATAATTGGATGACGTCTATCGTTGAATATCCAACGAAAGAGAAACTACCAGCAGATAAAAAGAAAGCAAGAACAATAAAACATCAATCCTCAACCTTCATTATGATAAACGGGATACTTTATAAGAAAGAGTATTCACTCCCTTACTTAAGATGTGTTAGTCTAGAAAAAGGAGCAAAATTATTAAGAGAAGCCCACGAAGGATTCTGTAGGGACCATTATAATGACAAAAGGCTAGCCAAAAAGGGTATGAGATAAGGCTTCTATTGGCCTCAGATGACTAACCATGCTCTAGATTATGTGAAAAGATACGAAAAATGCCAAAAGTTCTCTAAGATCCCACACTTGCCACCAAGTGAATTAACTTCGCTCTCAAGTCCATGGCATTTCGGTGTGTGGGGAATCGACTTGATAGAGCCACTACCTATATCCAAAGGAGGAGCTAAATTTGCAGCAGTGGCCATTGATTATTTTATTTTACCAAATGGGTAGAAACGGAACCACTATCGAATATCATATAGGGAAAAGTGCTTAAATTCATAATCAAGATAATTGTCATCGAGTTTGGAATTCCACATAAGATAATATCCAACAACGGAACTCAATTTGAAAGCGATGAATTTACTCGATTCTACAATAGAAATGGGATTATCAAAAGCTTTTCATCTGTAGCACAACCCCAAGGCTAATGGAGCCGTTGAAGCTGCCAATAAAACCATTAAGACCATCCTAAAGAAATGGTTGGACAAAGCAAAAGAAAATTAGTTAGAACAACTACCTCTTGTGTTATGGGCATATAGAACTTCTGCCAAAACTGCAACGAAACATATCCCATTTTCTTTAACATATGGATGTAAAGTCATGCTTCCAATTGAGGTTGAAGTACCTTCTCATCGAAGGATTGCATATGCATTTAATCCAAATCAGGAATTGAAAAGAGAATCCTTAGGCTTAATCAATGAGCTAAGAGACGAAGTGTCCGTATGAACAGTTGAATATCAGCACAAAATAACTAAGTACTAAAAATTCCAAAGTCAAGGAAAGATCATTTCGAAAAGGAGAATTAGTACTCTAAAAATTCATGGCAATAATAAAAATCCAACAAATGGACCGCTAGGGCCAAATTGGGAAGGACCCCTTGTTATTCGAGAAGTAATCCCACCAACGACTTATTGATTATATTGACCAAATGGTAACGTCAAAGCAAGAACTTGGAATGCCGAACATCTAAGGCCATATTTTACTACAATGGATGAATAAAGAAGTGGAAACAAGTATATCGAGTAATCAATCATAGAAAGGAGAAGAATCTCTTAAATAAAGGAAAAGCCTAAATCATTACCTATAAGGTAATAAGGAGCGAATAAAGCCTTTGATCCCGCCACAAGGGTCTAGTCAAAATACCATCAAAGTACCTCCTAAAGGAAGGTCGGAATAAGCCTTTGGTCCTACCAGAAATGGCTTGGCCAAAGCATCTGCATGCCTTCGGTCCCACCTACGTGACCTGGTCGGAGCGCCTTCAAGAGGGAGGATGAAGTAAGCATTTGGTCTTATCTAAGATGGCCTGGCCAAAGCATCGAACCAGCCTTCAGTACCACCTATAAGGCCTAACTAAAGCGCCTCCTAGAGGAAGGTCAGGTAAGTCTTTGGTTCTGCTTAAGATATCTAACCAAACGCGCCTGTAGAAAGACCTAAATCATCACCTGAGACGGTGATAAGGGGTGTGATCCAAGTTGAGATAATTACCTAAATATGGTAACAAAAAAAAAGCGTAAATTACTACCTAAAGAGTAGTAAGAGGAAGTCTTCTAAAGGAAGATCAAATACAAAAGCAAATCAAACTCAATCCTAAAGAAGGATTAAGGCAGTCTTCTAGAGGAAGATCAAATACAAAAGCAAATCGTACTCAATCCTAAAAAAGGATTGAGGCAATCTTCTAGAGGAAGATCAATTGAAAATGAACCATTTATGCTCCAAAGTAACAACAATCTTCTAAAGGAAGATCAATCAAAAAATGAGCCATTTGAGCTCCAAAGCAGAAATCAAGTAATCTTCTAGAGAAAATTCTATCAAATACGAGTTGTCATGATTCAAAGAAAGCGGGAATTCTCCGTTAAATCAAAAGAAAATATTATTGTCAAATGAATTTTATGGTCTTTTATTCAAATTATTATTGCCAGATGGTTTTCTAGTTTTCTATTCAAAATTATTAATCCCAGAAGGTTTTCTGGTCTTCTATTCAGAAATTATTCTAGCCAGATGGTTTTCTAGTCCTTTATTTAAAAGTTATTATTGCTAGAAGGTTTTCTGGTCTTCTATTTAAAATGAATTTTCTGGTCTTCTAATCAAGAGATGAATTTCTGATCTTCTTTCATGATATTGCCAGACCGAGTTTCTGGTCCTCCCTTTTATGATATTTCCAGATGGTTTTCTAGTTTTCTATTTAGAAAATTATAATTCTTAAATGACTTTCTGGTTTTCTGTAAATCATTATTGCCAGATAATTTTCCAATCTTGATTCTATGGGATCCTATTTAAGTAAAATTGCTGCCAAAAATATTTTTGGTCTCTTCCAGCGAATCTATAACTTCCAAAAGTGACATTTAGTTACAAATGAAAAATCCTTTATGATCTTGTCAAAAATCCAGAAAGGTTTTCCCAAAATCAAATTTAAAAATCATAGCTTGCTTTGTGTTTTGTAGGAAAACAAGGTTGGAAAGGAAACCTTGCAAAGAACTAGAAAAGTGAGGAAATTCTTGGTTTTACACTAAAGTGTAAAAAGCTTCTTTCATATAAGGAGGTGGGCAAATGTTATCCACATATTTTACAAAGGGAATACAAATGAAGGCAAGAGAATATGATGTTGAATCAATGAGTCTGCAATTGGACTTTCAAGATAATATCATAACAAGTACAAGAATGTCAAAGCTGAAGTGATATCGAATACAAAGGCAACATGGGTTACCACACTTATGAACGTAAAGCAATGACGAACTTATTGACAAATGAAGATATTAGACTGGAAAGCATAAAGTATATTGCACAGGCAAAAACATTTCGCACCAAAACAAGAGTAGTTGATGTTGAACCTATTGCAAGCAATGTCATGCCTTAAGGGATGTCGCGCATCATCAATGCGGCATGGAATGCTACACCTCATCAGTATGAAAGTCAATGTTGAAGACTAGCAAGTGGAAAGACATCAAAAAGTCTACAGCAGTAGTGACGCTGCACTCCATCAAAAAGGTAAAAGAGGACACCTCATGTCATCCATGCCGCACTTAATTAATGTCGCATTTTATCAACACCACATATCATCAATGCTGCGCTTTATTGATGTCGCATCTCATCGATGTCGCATCTCATCGATGTTGCATGTAACCAAAAAATAATGATAGCTCTACACTTCATCAAGACAATGATTGATGTCAAATTCTAGGTGATGCCGCCTCACTACAATACCGCCTCTCATTAATTCCGCCTCCCTTTGATATCGCATGTTCTCAATCCAGAGTATAAGCAGGGTGGACGTCGAAACCCTTCGACCTAAGGCGGATGTCGCATATCGAATAGCAGTAGTAGGAGGAGATTGTCGCACACCAATAGTATACAGGAGCATGTCGTAACTCATCGGCCTATAAAGATATCATAAGTCTCTCCTTTATGAAGTGATTCTGAAGGTTATTAATGCAAGTGTGAAGTCGAATGCCTGGCATGATGTCATAACTCATCAACATACAAAGAAATGCTGAAGATCATCAAACGAAGACCTGATGCCGAAAGCCATTGATATGGTCGATGATGCTAATAGCCAAGCATGCCGAAAGTGACACGTGGTAGTCATGCCGCACCTTTCAACCCTATAAATATGGATCTAGGGGCATGGAGGAAGAGGCAATCATCTTTTTCTCTCTTCTCAAATTAAAAAAATTGTAACCCTAAGTCGAATTGGGGAAAATCTTGAATCGATTGTAAACTTTGCAATTTTATATGAGCAAGGACTTGAACAAAAATCTAGCATAGCCCGTCTACCTTAATTGTGCAACTTTGAAATGTATATGCATATAGTGAAGCTCTTTGGGACCTGAGTCTCATCTTGCATAAATCACATGAACTTTGCCCTAAACTAGTGTTTATATGCGTAACCTCTATTTTGCTAACTATATATGGACAACGGATTATGAACCATGTGGATTTCTTACTTAGTTCATTAACGAATGCTTAATGGATTATTTCACATACTTGCAACTTATTTTTTTCCTTCTATTGAACATATGACACGAGCTTTCAAATAACTTTATCAAAGTTTATGGGCATTATGGAGCCATCTCTAAATGTCATTATCATGTGCTAAAACCTTGAATGGTGAGCTAGCTCTTGATTTCTTAGTGCTATTTGATCTCATCAACTAAGCTATGCTTAGTCATTCATTCAAGGGGCATAAACCAAGTTTAGGCTGATTATACTTGGCTTCATAGGTGTTATACCAATTTTTGGTTTAACAAATCTCATTCATTTTTTGGTACTTTTGGAACTCTTTCCAATATATGTACTTATTCGATTAAATCGAATTATTTTATTTTCTTTGCACCTTATGTTTGTACTTCTATGTTATATTCTGCAAATTTATCATACATAAACCTATTTTATATCGAATACATATATTCATATATATGATAATTCATTGGTTAATTTAACGAAGTAAGTGGGTTCGTTATAGTGTCATTATACCTTAACTTTCATATATCTACATATATCATTCGAAGAGTTCATTAACTCATTTGTCACTCCCACTGAGTGGGTGTTTTGCCTTTTATCATTTGAGATACAACTCACAAATGCTATATGATTCATAATCATATGATTAAAGAATTATTTCTCTTATGGTTTAGTCTATAATTCCAAAATAATTTTATAAAATTTTAGATACTTTTGTATTTTTTTATAGCTAATTCCCACTGTGGTTGTGAAAACAAATACTATTATTATAATAGATTTATTACATAATGAATATTCATAATATTCATATTAAAATAAAACTACTGAAAGAGTACGTGTAGTACTAAGGATCGTGTAATATGGTATATAAATGCGGAAACTGGTAATAACAGTAAAATAAAAATTAAAGTAAGCACACCAGGAATTTTTATACTGGTTCGAACTTCCTGTTCTACGTCCAGTCCCTGAATACCCTCTGGATTTAAACTAAACCCCTCACTTAACCCGGAGGAATAGGTATACGACACCTGAGCAGCCGAACATGAATTTTTCCGCCTCAACAGCCGAAGAGGACTTCAACTTAATACAAATAGCTTGTTGACGAATGTGTTCTGAATAACACTGATTGTCTTTTGATAGTACAACTTTCCTATAATCAAATCCTCAAGAGTATATATGTGTGTGAAGATTTAGAAGGAAGATAATCACGTAGAATCGAAGTATATGAATTAATTCAAGGATTCTAGTGATATTGAATAAGAATGAATGCTTTTATTTGCATAAATAAATAGAGAATAGATTTCAGAATTATAAACAAGAATCGGTGAATGTAGAAGTGAATTGAATATGTTTATATAGTTGTAGAATAGTTACAATCTTTCATGAAGAGTTTCAATCAAGAGTTGTGTCCATATCTGTTGGATTAAAGAACATTCCTCTTCATGAACAATTGCACCTCTTCAGAAAAACTAGCCGTTGTGTTCTGGTCGGTTGATCGAGAAACCTGGGCCGGTCAGCTGAGTTTACAGATATAAATAAAAACGGTGCATATCTGTGCTCTGGACACAGAGTCGGTCGGCCGAAGATTCTGGTCGGTCGGCCGACCTGCTGTTATTTGCATAGTGTACACTAATTTTTGTATAAATTAATTTGTGTGTATGTGTGACTACTTGAGGAATGATTTTAACAATATTTTAAGACTCAATGAAATAAAATATTCATACTAATATCTAGATTGTAGTCTTGTCTCTTTTGTAGTGTGCAATATATGGTTATTCTCCTTTTTGTCGCTTTCGTATAGTATTCTCGTCGTATGATCTCTGAAGCTTGTGTCATGAATCAAAACTCATGAATCAACATTCTCCCCATTTTTGATTGATGACAATACTTATGTGACGAATGTAGAGTTTATCTATATTATAATTCTCCCCTGAATATATGGCGACTTTTCTGCAAAAAATTTGTTAGCTTACATACATTTCTCCCCCTTTGTCATCGACAAAAAGGAATACTTACTAGATGAAAAAGAAATGCGAATCAATGAGTTTTAAGCATTACATTTTCAAACTAAAATAGGAATAATTAAAGATGTTTGCTTAGTACACAACATTTAATAAAAAAAACATATTGTTCATAAAGAAATACTTGAAATTAAATTGTAAAACAATACGATTACTCCTCATCATCATCGGAATCCCAAAATTTTGGACGAATATTTTCTTCTGGAGGAATATGTTCCTTACCACGTCTTTGAGTGTGAGGAGCATGAGTTCCAGATGTACCATAACTTGTGTTATCTGAAGTAGACCAAGAGAAATTTGGCGCTGGTCTTTTTCTGGGAGCAACAAATGAAGCACCGGCTTCGGAAGTACATGATAAGGCATCCCATAAATTCACAAAGAAGCCCTTGATTTTCTTGAAACGACCATCAATTTTTCGTAGCCGGGCATCCAAAGCTAGTTGATTTCGAGCCAAAATATCAATGGCCGCCTCCGTACTAGTTCCGGGAGTTGGTCTTTGAATTGAATGCTGGCGAGTTAGACGTTCCGTAGAATAAGTTGATGGTTGCGGTGTGGAAAAGCTACGGCGTAGTTGTTCTCGAGGAGTAGTACGCCATTGGTGAAAAGTTGAAATTTTAGAAGGTGCATCGGGTAACTTCATTAGTTTTATGGTTCGTGAGTCAAAAGAACGAACTTTGGATGTTTCGGATTCCGGAGCATTGGTAACGAAGCTATTAATCAACCTCATTATGTATTCTCCATAATAAATATGGAGCATCTTTCCTTGGTTGAAAGAGAGAAATTCATCCATAAGGAGTTATGCCCAATTTATTCGTATATTTCCACACATAGCATACAAAGCTTTGAAGTTTTCGGGATATACTAAGTGATATGAACCCCCTCTTGGAACTATAGACTTCATCATGAATCGATGAAAGAGTCGGGCTTTAGGTCGAAGGGATGAAGTTTGCCTTAAATCAGTAGCATCATCTTCAAAAAATAGATGGCTTAGACGGTCACGGGTTGATATATTACAATCCACATCGTGTAACGAGATACCACCCGGTCTAGCATCCAAAATGTGGTTAATTCGATCAGTGGAAAGGAAAATCGAATTACCACACACCGATGTCCAAATACAATTTTCAGTGTTTCTCGGTGGATTTACAAGGTTGAGGTTCGCTAGAAATAACTTGACCATTATATGATTAATTTTCAAGTTATTTTTCCTATGGTCAAGGAATGTATCAAGACCACTCTCAAGGGCGGCATTTTCAATACCGTAGGAAGCAAAATCAGGATAACTTACAAATGATTCTTCAAAAATTTTGGCATCTTGAAGTTTTATCCATCTTTGAAGAGCTATATCATTAACTAGCGATGAAGCAATTTGTGTATCCATTGGAGTAGATGAAGAAGAGCCACCGGTTGTCTTTGATTTCTTCTTGGGAGCCATTTGTTTTTGGAAGAAAAGATTAAAAATTTGAGAAGTTTTAATGGGGGCTAGGTTAAAAACTGTAATTGGGAAAGTAAGTGTGAAGAGGTAAGTTGAAAAGGTGAAAGGATGGGGTATAAATCTGAAACAAAGATAGCCAGAATATACATTCGATCGACCGAAGGCACTGGGTCGGCTGACCGAACTGTTAATCTGATAGTTGCTGAAACTCTCGGGAAGGGTTCGGCTGACTGACTCAGGGTATTCGGTAGACCGACCCTGTTGGAAATTTTTGTTTGAAATTCTCGGGAAGGGTTCGGCTGACCGACTCAGGGGGTTCGGTCGACCGACCCTGTTAGAAGTGCATTTTTTGCAGTTTTATATATGATATAAATATAGAAATATATTTTATTATCAATGCACTATACATCTTATTTGTAATACCAACAACATATATATATATATAACATGCTTAGCCACCGTTTAAAATCTGCGTTCCCATGAGTTTGGAGATGGAACATCTTCTATTGGTGACCATCTTGGAGTTATTGGAGTTTGAATAGGATTTGACGAGGATGAGGGTCTATAAGAAGGTTCAGCAACATCATCCTTCTTTGATGAACAAATTTTCATGGCAATCTTTTCTAGAAAACTTAAACGTCTTGCCGTGACTTTTTGTTCATAGTAGAGTTCCCGTTGCATATCCATTTGTTGTCGTTGGCAGTGATGTATTTCATCAATTTTTTGTTTGGTGGTTGGAGATATTACCATCGTATTCTTCCCTTTTTTCTTTTCAGGTGTATAGCCTGTATGGGAGTCTTCCCATGGTTTCCACCCATGTCGGGGGTCTTTATCTGGAGAGGAGAAGTCTAGAACATGTTTAGGCATGGGAAAGGTAGGATAGGGGCCATTTTCGGGTATGCGATCGGAACAATCGTCGTTTGGAGATGTGTATGATAGATGAGAATTTTCAAAGTTATAGTAATCATTGTTTGAAGACATTTTTCAAGTTTTGTTTTTGAAATTTTCGTAGTATATGTTCTAAAAGATAAGCATAGTACATATATATAACAATCTATTTTCTGAAAAATTAGTGGATTGAAACTAATTTTAACTATAATCACAGAATTTTAAGAATAAAATTGTTTTTAAATGTATGATTTATAACTCAAGAGCTAAATATAGTTTTTCTGAAAACAAAACAGATAAAACAAATTTTAAAGAGAACTAAAACAAGAAACACCCATAGCTCAAGTAGCTATAACACAACATCTAACAAACAAGTCAGAGGTCATGAGTTCGAGTTCCGCTTTGGTCAGAAATAAAACAATTTTTGTTTTTCGATATTTTTGCATATTTTTATTCATAAATCTTTAAATGATATTATACCTAAATCACGTCTAAGTTTTATAAAAGTATTTTCGTTTAGTGGTTTAGTAAAAATGTCAGCAATTTGATTTTCAGTATTGATAAATTCTAAATTTATTAATCATTTTTCCAAACAATCACGAAGAAAGTGATGACGAATATCAATGTGTTTTGTTCGTGAGTGATTGATCGGATTTTTAGAAAGATTTATTGCACTAGTATTATCACAATAAATTATAGATTTTTCAAGATGGCAATTAAAATCTTGTAGTGTTTGTTGCATATATACGACTTGTGCACATGCCAAAGCAGCAGATATATATTCTGCTTCACACGTTGATAAAGAAACACAGTTTTGTTTCTTACTAAACCAAGAGACTAAGGAACGTCTAATGAAATGACACGTTCCGCTGGTACTTTTTCGATCCGTCCGACTTCCTCCAAAATCAGCATCGCTGTAGGAAACTAATTCGAAAGGACATTCTTTCGGATAAAATAGTCCGAAATCTTTGGTTTTAGTTAGATAACGAATAATGCGTTTAACTGCTCTCATATGTGACTCTTTGGGATTTGCTTGAAATCGAGCACATAAACAAACACTCATCATTATATCGGGTCGACTCGCTGTTAAATAAAGTAAAGAACCTATCGTACTACGATATAGCTTCTGATCAACACTTTTGCCCTCCTCCTCTCTATCAAGATGAGTAGTTGTGCTCATTGGAGTTGGCTTGGCAGAAGTGTTTTCCAGACCAAATCGTTTAATTAAATTATAACATTAGTTTTCTTGATTAATAAAAATTCCATTTTTAATTTGTTTAATTTGTAATCCAAGAAAATATGACAATTCTCCCATATGAGACATTTCAAATTCATTTGTCATTATAGTCGAAAATTCCTGACATAGTTTTTCATTTGTCGAGCCGAAAATGATATCATCAACATATATTTGAATTATTAAAATATCTTTATTAGTTTTCTTAATAAAAAGCGTTTGATCTACTTTACCAATTTCAAAACCAGATTCTAATAAATAGCCTTTAAGACGATCATACCAAGCACATGGTGCTTGTTTTAAATCGTATAACGCCTTTTTGAGTTTATAAACATGATCCGGAAATTTTTCATGATTAAACAGAGGTGGTTGTTCAACAAAAACATTTTCTTTTATGTATCCATTTAAAAATGCACTTTTAACATCCATTTGATACAGTTTAAAATTATGAAAACACGCGTAAGCTAATAAGATTCGTATTGCTTCAAGTCGGGCGACCGGAGCAAACGTTTCTTTGTAATCAATTCCTTCTTCTTGATTATATCCTTGTGCAACTAATCTAGCTTTATTCCTAGTTATATTTCCTAGTTCATCTGCTTTATTTTTGAAAACCCATTTAGTACCGATGACTGATTGATCACTAGGTCTAGGAACGAGTTCCCAAACTTCATTTCGTTCGAATTGATTTAGTTCTTCTTGCATGGAAAGAATCCAGTAGTCATCAGTTGATGCTTCTTTTATATTCTAAGGTTCTATGTTAGAGAGAAAAGCTACATGACCAACTTGATTTAGTTGATGTTTGGTTTTAACATTCGTATTAACTTCTCCAATTATATTTTGCACAGGATGGTCTCTTAAAATTCTAGGTGGAGATTTTATTATATTAGGAGTAATGTTTGTATTGGTTTCATGAATATCAAAATTTTCATTTGTATTACTATTTTCATTCTGTGTAGTTTCATCATCAGAATCAATAGTAAAAATTGGATTTATATTTTTAAAATTTTCGTCAAATGAAACATGTAAGCTTTCTTCAATAATTTGAGTTCGTTTATTATAAATTCGATAAGCCTTGCTTCATTCCGAATATCCAACGAATATTCCTTCATCGGATTTTGGATCGAATTTGCCTAGCTGATCTTTAGTATTTAAAATAAAACATTTAGAACCAAAAACTTTAAGATATGAAATATTTGGTTTTC
Source organism: Allium fistulosum (assembly GCA_030737815.1). Lineage (NCBI taxonomy): Eukaryota > Viridiplantae > Streptophyta > Magnoliopsida > Asparagales > Amaryllidaceae > Allium > Allium fistulosum. The sequence continues at coordinate 209,093,344 of CM060908.1, forward strand.
TTCCATTTAGAAGTTCATATGGAGTATTCTTAGTTAATGGTCGAATAGAAACACGATTCGATACATAACAAGCAGTAGTCACAGCTTCTGCCCAAAAGTGTTTCGATAAAGTGGTTCCATTTAGTAAAGTTCTTGCACATTCTTGTAACGTTCTATTTTTCCTTTCTACAACTCCATTTTGTTGTGGTGTTCTAGGAAACGAAAAATTATGGTTAATACCTTTCTTGTTACAAAATTGTTCAAAAGCTTCATTTTCAAATTCTCCTCCATGATCACTTCTTATATTTTTAATTTTCAAACTTTTAATATTTTGAATTATTTTAACAAAAACTTTAAAATTATCAAAAGTATCACTTTTATTTTTCAAAAAGAAAATCCAAGTATATCTAGAAAAAACATCTACAATAACAAATACATATCTATTATGATTAATAGACTGCACTTGAGTTGGACCAAAAAGATCCATGTGTAAAAGTTCAAGTGATTGTTCTGTAGATATTACTTTCTTTGATTTAAAAGAAGATTTTGTTAATTTTCCTAATTTACATGCATCACAAAATATATTAGTTTCGAATTTTATATTGGGTAAACCTTTAACTAATTTATTTTTAGCTAGTTTGTTGATAGTATTAAAATTGATGTGACAAAATCTTTTGTGCCAAAGACAAGAATCGTTTTCTTTAGCCACTAGACACAAATTTGAATCATTATTAACATTCATATTTAAGATATAAATGTTTTTATCTCTTTTTCCTTCGAAAATAATGTTATGATTTTTATCGAAAATATTACATTTATTTTCTGAAAAAGTTATATTAAAACCTTTATCGCATAGTTGACTAATACTTAATAAATTGTGTTTTAAATTTTTAACTAATAAAACATCAGTAATGAGAGGTAAATTAGAGGTATCGTTGCTACTGACATTGCCTTTGCCGATGATATATCCTTTTGAGTTATCTCCAAAGGTGACTGCTCCTCCATTTGAGTATATAATGTTTGACAACATTTCTTTGTTTCCAGTCATGTGTTTTGAGCAACCGCTATCTAAAATCCATTTTCCTCTCTTCTTATGTGGTACCTGCAAAAAGTTTATAAAAAGTTGGTACCCAATCTTTTTATGGTCCTAAGAGTTAGATCTTAGGAAGCCAAACCCATACGGGTTCAGAATTCCCTTTATAAACATAATTCTTGTTATTATGAACAGTTTCCATAAACATTTTGATATGTTTATTCCTTATCAAAACATTATTTGTTTTTGGAATCCATATCTTGATGGTTTTAGTATTTGGGTAAACTGTTTTCTTAATATCTTTCTTAATATTATTATTAATCCTATTTTTAGCAAAATTATTTTGTTTCTTAAATCCTAGTCCAGATTTATTGTTAGAGGATTGAGAATTTTCTAGTATACTAGAGAGATTCTCTCTTCCTTTATTGAAATTAGATACATTTTTAGAAATATCATCAAATTTTATTTTAAGACTAGATTTTTCTAACTCTAAATCCTTAATCTTAGAGTTTAAACTATTATTTTTGAAAAGTAAAATATCATTTTTATTTTTCTGAATTTCTAGTTCTTCAGATATTGACGCAATTTGAGAAGATAAGTTAGAATTTGATTGTTGAGAGCTTTCTAGTTCATCTTCTAATATTTTCTTCTCATCTTTCAACATATCTACTTCTAAGACAGTACTATCTAACTTTCTTTGCAACTCCTTATTTTTCTTTTTAAGTTGTTTTGCTAAATTTACTAATTCAGAATTTATTTCAATTAACTCTTCAAAAGTAAAATCACTTACATCGTCTGATGAAGCCATGAAGCACACATTTGCTTGTTCATTATCACTTTCACTCTCTGATGAGGATGATGAGTCAGTGTCGTCCCAAGTGACAGAAAAAGCTTTTCGTTTGGTTTTGTCCTTCTTGAAATTATTCTTTTTACGCTCTGGACAATCTTTCTTCATGTGTCCTTTCTTATGACATTCATAACATTCCATTGCTGAAGATGATGGTTTGCTGCTATTGGAATTGTTGTTGGAATTATTTTTGTTTCCCTTGAATTTGTTTCTGTTGAATTTCAAAAACTTTTTGAAATTTTTAGCGATCATTGCCATATCTTCATTATCTGAGTCGGAATCATCTTTTTCTGCTTGGAATGCCACATTTTTCTTTTCTTGTGCTCCATTTCTTTTTGCCTGCAAATTTACTTCGTAGGACATTAAATTACCTATCAATTCTTTTGGTTTTAATGTTGACAAATCAGTTGCTTCTTCAATAGCTAGGACTTTTCGTTCCCATTCGCCCGTTAAAGAATTTAAGATTTTTGTAACAACATCAAAATCAGTAAACTTTTGTTCTAATGATAATAAAGCATGATAAATATCCTGAAATCCAGAGTACATGTCATTTATAGATTCATTTGGCCTCATTTTGAAATTTTCAAATTGATTTTTCAACATAGAGATTTTGCTTAATTTAACTTTGTTCGTTACTTCATGCGATACTTTAAGAGTTCTCCAAATTTCATAACCGGAAGTGCACATGCTAACTCTATTGAATTCATTTCTATCTAATGCACAAAATAAAATATTCATAGCCTTTGCATTTGAAGTAGCATCTAGTTTCTGTGTGTTACTCCAAGTTGAGTATTCTTCAGTAGGAGTCGTGTACTCTCTTTGTATAATATTCCAGATATCAAATCCACTAGATTGCATATAGATTCTCATTCTAGTTGACCAATAATTATAATTTATACCATTAAAAAGTGGAGGTCGTGAAGTCGATTGACCTTCTGTGAAACTAGAATTAGTGTTAGTGTTAACATCGTTAGTTTGTGTGGTTGCCATATTACTAGAAATAAATATCAAATAACTTTGTGATGGTTATAGGATGACCTTGCTCTGATACCAAATGAAAGAGTATGTGTAGTACTAAGGATCGTGTAATATGGTATATAAATGCGGAAACTGGTAATAACAGTAAAATAAAAATTAAAGTAAGCACACCAGGAATTTTTATACTGGTTCGAACTTCCCGTTCTACGTCCAGTCCCAGAATACCCTCTGGATTTAACCTAAACCCCTCACTTAACCCGGAGGAATAGGTATACGACACCTGAGCAGCCGAACAGGAATTTTTCCGCCTCAACAGCCGAAGAGGACTTCAACTTAATACAAATAGCTTGTTGACGAATGTGTTCTGAATAACACTGATTGTCTTTTGATAGTACAACTTTCCTATAATCAAATCCTCAAGAGTATATATGTGTGTGAAGATTTAGAAGGAAGATAATCACATAGAATCGAAGTATATGAATTAATTCAAGGATTCTAGTGATATTGAATAAGAATGAATGCTTTTATTTGCAGAAATAAATAGAGAATAGATTTCAGAATTATAAACAAGAATCGGTGAATGTAGAAGTGAATTGAATATGTTTATATAGTTGTAGAATAGTTACAATCTTTCATGAAGAGTTTCAATCAAGAGTTGTGTCCATATCTGTTGGATTAAAGAACATTCCTCTTCATGAACAATTGCACCTCTTCAGAAAAACTAGCCGTTGTGTTCTGGTCGGTTGACCGAGAAACCTGGGCCGGTCAGCTGAGTTTACAGATATAAATAAAAACGGTGCATATCTGTGCTCTGGAGACAGAGTCGGTCGGCCGAAGATTCTGGTCGGTCGGCCGACCTGCTGTTATTTGCATAGTGTACACTAATTTTTGTATAAATTAATTTGTGTGTATGTGTGACTACTTGAGGAATGATTTTAACAATATTCTAAGACTCAATGAAATAAAATATTCATACTAATATCTAGATTGTAGTCTTATTTCCTTTGTAGTGTGCAATATATGGTTATTCTCCTTTTTGTCGCTTTCGTATAGTATTCTCGTCGTATGATCTCTGAAGCTTGTGTCATGAATCAAAACTCATGAATCAACAACTACATCCATTTTCAGTCAATACTAAACGAAGTTGTTATTTCATTAATAATACCTAATACATATACGAAAACAAACTTTCATAATTTGAAGCATCCACTAATAAGTGCTATATGATATGCTCCCACAATTTCCGTCATTACTATAACGGTGCATGAAATGCAAACTTCAATCAGTCACTAAGCATGAGCTATTTATTTCATCTACTATAACTAGTTTATAGTCGAGAGTTTCAGATCAAATATCTTGAACTTAAAGAATTGCAGAAAATAATTTTCTATAAAAAATACACTTGGAATATAAATTAGATTTCATATTCCATATTATCTACTAATATTTTATATGATTACCGTTTCCAATGTCTTTTCATGAAACAGAGGTGACCATTCACTCTCTTCATCCCGACCATGCATATATTACATCCACTCTCGGACATTCTATTTCCTTTCCAAGTGGTCAAACCATTCAAAAGGAAATCCTTACTGCAAGATTGTACTGAATTCTTTACAAGATGCATTCAAACATCCTTAACATTTCAAGGGTGTCATATGGGTTGCACTTAAGTAAACTGATCGAGACTAACACTTTAGTGATTGAATTCCTTGGTCGGTCTTTAGTCCTTTGTCTAATTTGTTTCAATCATATTGAACACATGATCTTGCACTACGGTATACTCACTCATTTCGAATTAACCAATTTCATCGAGATTTCATACATTACGAACACGACTGTCCATTGTACAACTAACTATAAATACTAATATAATTTTTGACCTTAAACCAAATTATAAATCGTTGTAAAAGGTTAGTATCGTCATAGTTGGTAATCAACTTGAAGTCAAAATCTCCGGATGGAGTAAATCGGTTAATCGATAAATATTATCGAATTAAAATAAGGACTTTAATGTAGTCTACACAACTAACTATAAATACTAATATAGTTTTTGACCTTAAACCAAACTCAGATACCTTAGTGATACAGTGTCGAAGAAAGGAAAATGTATACAAAATGTCGTTACTGAGTAGGGCCTAGTGAAGACTAGAATTTGGATTTTTGTAAATGGTCTAAAAGTGATTGAACTTGTGCTCGATATTGTACTTCAACGAAGTCCATACAGACTTCAACATTCAAATTTTTTTAAATATTGACTAATGGTCAAGTTCACACCAGAGAGTTAAGAAAACCGCAGTGTTGGTTAATTTTCGAGTTCGATCAATGTAAAATTAATTTATAAATGTTGTAAATTAATAAAATATTAAAAAAAAATATGGTATTAAATTTTAACTGGCATTTTAATTATTTGTATAAAGCCTAAAAATTAATTAAAACGATACATAAAAGTTATATGTTGGTTTAATTAAAGAATTGGCTTAAATAAGTTAATTAAATAATTAATTTAATGGTTGAACCAAATTGGTCCAAAGTTTGGAAGCCTAAACCAAAGGGGGGGCAACCAAAGCAATGCAAGGAAGAAGGGAGACTTTGTCTTCAATGGCTAGAGAAAAATAAATTAGATATTTATGATCTAGTTGAGTATAAATAGTCACCTCATTTATTCTCTATTTATAGTAAATCAAACCCTAACCATAGCCTCCATTTGTTGACATTGGTGAATTTTTGCACATGGAGTTGCATCATATGGCCAAGGAGTTCAAGAAAGGAAATAACTAGCGACCAATGTGTTTGATGATCGACGAGATCACGACAAGGGGGTAAAATTCTATCTTTAAATTTATTCTTATTCATGCTTAAGTTCATATATTCTTCCTATTACCTTTATTTAATTTAGCCAATATAAAAAAAAATCAGAACTTAATAAAAATTTAAATAATTCATAAAACATTATATATATATATTCTTTTCGGAATTAAAAAATATATTTTGGATCCACATATATAATTATAATTTAATATTTTAAATAATAAATCATTTATAAATTAGTTACATATACAATTTTAAATTTATAGAAAAAGGTTTTTTCATTTTGGCTTTAGAAATAAATTTTTTTATTTTGGATTGTGTGTGTATCCATGTACACATAAAGTTCGCACATAGATTTTATTTATAATAAAAGTTCCTCACGGGTTCAAGTAAGAAAGCATTTTCCTACACTTGGAGAAGTCAAATATTTTAAAATTCGGTTTTTTGAAAAATTCACACACATATCACATTTATTATAATCCATATGGATTATATTTAGAAAAACTTTGCTCATGGGTTTAAAGTTCAAAAAATTAATTTTGAAAAAGTCAATTTTTTTAATTCAAAATTTTAAATTATCAAATATATAAATATTCATTAATAATTAATATAACTATATATGGATCATTAAGTCTAAATAATTTATTTTAATATATAGTTATATATATGCCCAAAATTATATTATATTATATTATATTTTTATTAATGACATAGTATCGCGCGCGTGTGTGTGTGTGTATAAATTAATAAACTAATGGCCAAATCAAAAAAATTATATATATATATATATATATATATTAATAGTTTATATATATAAGTATAGATGTTTATATATGCTTATGACGTCAAATCTATTTATTAACCATATATCACATTGGTTAATTGTGTATATACTTTCATCTGTTACCCTAAGTTAGATGACCATATTTAATATATTTATAATGTTTGTATTGTGAATATGAACATATTATAATATCAAAATATAAAATTATATTAAAACCAAATTAATAATAAAATTAAAATTAATTAATAATAAATATTATTATTATTAAATCATAACAAGCAACATAAATTTTAAGGTACAGATAAATAAAATTTAAAAAATACCCCAATTTTTTTTATTAGTCAATACTAAGTATGATTTAGTATAAAATTATTATTCATATAAACAAGAAATACGATCTTATGCAATTTAATAAAAGAATTTTGGTTGAAATTCTCCATTTTAACCTTGCTATCGGCGCACCTGATCCAATAGATTTTGCTTTATCAGTTGTGGTAGTGTTATTTCTATAGCTTTTTAACCAGCAATTTGTATTCTGATATGGAGATAGAAAACCTCTAGTGTTTGTATAAGCCGCATCACAAAGGTAATACATATTGATAATTAGATAGAACGTTAAGTCAATATGCTAACATGATTTTTGTAAATAAATTTATTGAATTTACTTACCTAAAAAGTTAATAGTAGGATTACAAATTGTTTCATAGAGGACTCTTGAATCATGAGCTACTCCCTCCTAACCCGCCATGAATAGACTGCAGATTTTTAATATATGTAAAAATAATAATTAAATAATCCTTTTAAATAAAAATTAATGTTAATGGTATCTTCTTCTCATAATCTATTAACGTAAGAGTCATATAAAAAAAATACGCAGTCAGTAAACTAGGTTAATTTGACCGTAGATTTTTAGTACATGTAAAAAAAATTACACAATTTTTTAAAAATATTGCTCAACTTTTCATAATCTAATGCGTTAAAAAATGGGATTTTCACTCAAAGGACTTCATTGTGCAGGGTAATAAATTTTAAGGACAGCAATTTAAAAAAAAAATAGTTTTAAAAACAAATTACAGAAAAAAGATAAATGAAGTTATCAATCAGTTATACAAATATAATGATAAATGAATTTATCTTTTTCCTGTATAACTTAAAAAAATAAATGAATTTATCATTTTTTGTAAATTGTCCTTAAACCTAATTATTCAGAATTGTTGTACTTAAAACTTATCACTCTAAAATTAAAAAAAAAAACCTTAAATCTAATTTTCACATTAAAAAAATTATGTAGCCTATAAACTAGGTTAGTTAGACCGTAGATATTTAGTACCTGAAAAAAAAAACCGTGGAAGTAAATAAAAATATAGGTCAGCCAAAATAGGTGTGGTACATCGGGGTGCATTAAGGAAAATTGAAGAATGCAAAAAAACATGAATAGCATGAGAAACCGATTTACATACAGTGGAAACTATGCTCTTCAATCATAGTAATAAAAAAAACACATAATATTTTACTAAAAGATATTTATACCGAATTTGTACCTACTTTATCATTTACTTTTTTGGCGATCATTAAAATGGATAAAATGATGTAAATGAAGAAAAAATATCTGAATTGGTCTACAAAATAATTATTCAACCAGAACCAATTAAAAATGAATCACCGCATATATCTTGAGTTGACAAAAAATTAGAATTTCTCCCTAAAAATCAATTATCTTCGTATGATATATTTTGTCATTTTCGTCTGATGTCACACGTTAATATATACACAAGTGCTAATTTGTCTCCTATATATGCCCCAGAACTAGGTACAATTACCAGCAAAAAATAGAAGTTTACCTCAAAAATCTATAAAGAGGAAAATAGGAAAAAGAACAAACTTTGAAAAAAAAAATTAGACTGAAAGATGTGAAGTTTTATTTTTATGCTTAAGGACAAATGTTAATTATAATTAGCATTATATTCAACTTTTACACTATACAAAATGCTAGTTTTATCTAGCATTATATTCAGTTTTACAGTATACAAAATGCTAGTTATAACTAGCATTGTCCTTCAGCCTTGAAAACAAACTTGTTGTCCTTTAGTCTAAAAAAATTTCTAAGTTTGTCCTTGTGCTTATTTTCCTAATCTATAAATGACCTCTAAGATGAAAATGTTGCTGCTTAAAATTAAGACCCATTTGAATAACGGCCAAAACTCCTCTCAAACTTCAATAATGGCCACAATATCCAACCAAAGAGAACAGAGTGTATCAGTTAATATTACTTAAAGATAAACGAATCGACACTACACATTATAAGGTTGTTTTCAATTTTTTTTTAAAAACAAACATCTAAAAATCCAGACCCGTTTGAATTTTTAGGCAGCTTTGGTTCAACTTCATTTAAAAAGAAAGCTGGGTATACCCTTATTCTCCCAAGCTGCAAAACATTCGTTAATATTTTGTAATACTCACCGTAGCACCTAATATCACTGACATTGTCTTTCTCCTTATTCCCTCAAGCTGCAAAACATTCATTAATATTTAAGGTGTACATAGCAACCCACTTTAGTAAAACTTGACAATACGATGATTGAAGAGTGAAAAAAGGATCGCATTTCAATTACACAGCAGCTTGAAAAACAACGATTTATCCTGAAATTAATTCGGAAAACAAACAGCAAACTTTGCCTATTTCTAATATTCTTTTGTTCGAAAGAGAAACATATTTTCAATCGTATTTACACAAAAAAGGACGTTTTGAATATCGTTTGCAATCAAACAAATAAATGTAATATTCAGTGCAGAAAGAAGCAGAAAAAAATTGAATCCCGCAGCTTTATATGAAGATGCAATCAGATACAAAGTACACACTAACTTGTACAATTCATTTAACACTGATACACTGATATATATATATATATATATATATATATATATATATATATATATATATATATATATATTAATTGGCATCTTCCATAGGTACATCAGAGCTCTTCTTCTCAAGTGGATCACCAGTAACAGCCTTCTGCGCAGTTGCATCAGCAGCACCAACACCGATTTGATTGGGTTGTTTTTGGGACTTATGCAAAGGATTTACACTTGGAGATGGTGCTAAAGGTCTTGAGCTTTGGAGTGCTTGTAACCTATAATCGGTTTCAGGCCGCCTACACACTTTCCTTAGAGGTACTATTTCCTGTTATTATGTTTCATTGTTTTTATTTTGGTAGCTGATATGAAAACTGAAAATTAACTCCAAAGAAGAAAGTATGTATATACTACCTCGGTTTGATCATGATCGTACCGAACGAGGAATCGACACCGACATCCACGTACATCATGCCTACGCCTTTGAGCATCAAGCACATGTGCATCAAAATAAAGAGCTTGCTCTTTACCCTCCTAATATTACATATAACAATAACATAAATGTAAAGCAAGTATTATAAACCAAAGACGATAATTCTGAGAGGTTGGAAGGGTTAAAGTGGCCTTCTAGGCACTAGTAACTAGTTCAACAATTTCTTTTCCCCTCCTGGACTGAGATAGACCATGCTAAAATTGAAATATTTGAATTACCAATGAAGTGTATATAAAGGGACGAAGTCGTTGCATCAAGAATTAAACATGCTTGAAGAAAATCTACACAGCAAAATATGAAAAAATACGCTGAAGTGAAGAAATTTATACATAAACATCAAAGGCTTGTTCATCATTAAATATGCATTTTTCTACTATGCAGCAAAGAATGAAGCGAGATTTGGCCTCCAAATAAACTTTAAACGGCTTAATAACACAACCATGATGTAGAATCTGTCATATGAACTTTAAACAGCTTAATTACACAACCATGATGTAGAATCTGTCATGGCTCGACTAAGCAGCTCAATGACTCTATCTAATAAAGTGTTTCAGCATTTCAATGAGAATATGAAAATATGCTTGAATTGTTGAATGCTGAACAATATATCAAATGCCAAAATTTCATGTATGTTTAAGGATTCTTTGACCAAAATTGTTACAGATGATGCTAAGTACAGCAGATCTCTAAGGAGGCCAAAAGATCATGAAACAAGTATGATACCTGAAAACAGAGTATGAGATCTCCAGGAAGTATAGCAACACATTCTGCATTTTCACATGGAAGAGAGCGTTGCCTAACACATTTCTGCACATTAACCCATTCATCCTCTTCAACGCCAAAGCCAGAGAATCGAACACGAACTTCCTAACAAATTAAAAGTAAAACATAAAACTAGCCACCAATTAATTATTTATGATGGTAAGGAGCTTAAAGATGGAAAGTATGAGCTAGATAATTATTCAACTTCCCCTAATAATAAGACAGCCAATAGGAAACAGATAATATAGGAATATTACAATCATCCACCTTGATCACAATGAGTGTAATAATTTTTACCAGTTTTCTGTAATTTTTGCATGATATACAGGGCCGGCCCACAACTCTCAGTTGCCCAAGCCAAATTTACCGACAAAACGTTTATCGTAAGTAGATTTTGAATATGCAACTGTTAACTAGATTTGTTTACAGTGGACAAAAGAATAAGCCCAAGAAAAAAATTGCAACAGTGTGTGCATTTATCATCATGAAGATTAAGGTGATCAATTTGGTCGTTAACTATTTTAGCAATAATTTATTTTACACGAACATATGAAGCCCATTGGATAGACATTTAAAAGTAATACTTTTGTTTTTAAGACAAAAGGTTGAAAAGTCAATTTGGATTTGCGAAAATAAACAACTTTTGAAAGTTCCTTTCTTCCTTTATATGAAAGAAAATATATTTTGCTTTGATAAATAGATTGTGTCTTTAGTTACTTCTAGTTTATATAATTTATGTGTTTTCCCAAAATTAATTTTTAGTCTTTTTGACTATTTAAAAAGGGTACTTCAAAAAACATTTCTAGTTTTCTACTTTTGTTTACCAAGGAATCATAGAGTTTCCCCTTTATTGTCATTGTGATTGTGATACGTGTGCAAAAGGGAAAACAAGGATAGGCAAAACCACTGATTTAGAACTGTTTCAATTTGTGGGATAGAATACAACAAATTGCAAGCATATTACTTTAAGCAAGATAATTGTACTATCAGCTCCATCTATAGATGCCTCTACTGGCATCGATTAAATTTGTGTATATACATGCAATGGTCGCAGCTATAGATGTTGCAGGCAATATATCAATAACACATAAGCACACATTTGTAAACACATTAAATTAAGCTACTCTGAAACTAGATTATTGTAGAAGCTCCAATCGACAAATTGCAATCTCAAACTTGTCAAATGTGAGATTTAATTAAGCAGACAACTTTGTACCCTTTAGTATTAAATTATTACCGGGTTGTTTGTATCGAACAACCTATCAGCAAGAAATGCAGCAACATCATACCTGAAATTTCAAAATATTAGCACTAGACATTTTACTTAATATTTATTATTATAGTGGTATTATAGTGGAAATTAGCCACAAGGGCCTTTTTAGCTAGTGCAATTAGTTTTTAGGACGCACAACTGAAATAATTACTTTTAAGGACAAAATGAAAAATAATTAGTTTTTAAGGCCTAAAAACCTATGAAATTATTTCCTTGAAAGTAATTGGACTGCTAACTTTGTCTTTAAAAGTAATTATTCTGCTGACTTTGGCCTTGAAATTAATTTCTATGGAGGTGTGTCCTAGAAACTAATTGGACCGCAAAGTTTGTCCTTCTAGTGAAATGCCCCTATAGTATACACCAAAACTTACAGGATATTTTGAAGAAACATACTGAAAAAATATATAGTATACTCATCAGTGAAAACAAAAGGGAATTTTTGTAGTTTGCATTTCCAAAAACAAAATTCATGATCAAAATGAAATCAAATACCATCACTTACCAAGCTCCATCCCTAACTGATTTCGCTTCAAACTCGACCTGAGCGTTATCCAAAGGATTCCTTCCTGTGATTCAAAATCAAATAAAGCATACTTTCGGAAGAAGAAGAGACTATACAAGACAAAAGGCCTCAAAAACCTTAATAATGCTTCCTGTGAAGCATTATCATATTGCATAAAGGTAAAGCAGCTGACATAATTTACAGATCAATAATTGAAGTTTATATAGCCTACAGTTAAGGTTTCATGCCTTGGATTACATAGCGAAGAGGTTCAGGTTATATTGAAATCATTATATATTTCACCAACTCATTTGATTTTCTATAAAAAGTTGGAAAAGGATTCGCATTACGGTCAAGGATGTTATGTTTTCCAAGGATCCCTACACGGTTAAATTTTAGTAGGGAAAGAAAAATGAAGAATAAATCACGCAAACAATTTCTCCAAACCTCTTTCTATTCAATTTCCTAAAAAATAGTCACAAAACCTTAAAACAAATAACCCCCACACACATACACCCTCTAAAAGACAAGATACAACTGTTTATGTAGACTCCGAAAATACATTTCAACCATTCATAAAAAAAAACCCAAAAATAATTCTAACTATTAAATAAATAATTGTGCAAATCTTTTCCAAAATAAAAGATATCAAAGAAAGATGTTATCTCCACAAATGTCCTCTTCCAAAAATATGTTATCATACATTTTGATATATTTCCTTTTAGACTTGAAAAAGCTTTCATGGGAAGCTTCTCAATTTTTAATTAACATGAGAAAAACAGCACATGTTATACCATATTGAGTACAGCCCACTTTTAATTCATGGAAGGAAAATTTTCCTTAATCGATAGGTTTAACTAAACAATCGAATTTATTTTCTTTTGCATTCACTATTTGATCATAATTTTCAAATAAATTCCGTTTGATGAACTGCTTTCACCCTTTAAACTAGATGAAATTCTCTTTGATTTGATATATTGTATCACATACTTCAATACTCCACATTGATAAAATATATCATCCAGGCAAAGCCTAAATTAGCTCCACCTTCAACCAAACCATCTAATCATGTATGTCCATTAATCGGACATACATCCATTAAACAATTAAAAATGTTTACAGTATCACAAAGATCCTCATGCAGAGTTTGTTGTTTTTCTTTGCATGCTCTATCTAGATTTAGACAAGTTTGTTTATCCAATTCAAATAATGTGAACTCCCTACATTCTCCACCACACTTCCCATCAATTCATATAAATTATTCCTTCATTGTTTTTTCCGCAAAACCTCCCTATTTTCTTTCCATACCCCAGTATCTCCACCACAAGTCGAAAATTTGCAACGGTTTTCTTCCAACTGCCATACTAGAATTAGATTCTTCTTAGTTTGTGGAACATGTCTAAGTCTTGTTAGTCTCACTATCTTTTCCATTAAACATCTTCAATCTAATTAAGTCTGTGTCTTCAACCTCCATGTCAGAACCATTAGCGAATTACACCTTGCTCATTGTCTTCTTATATGAATTTCTTCTTATGTTTGCATATATGAAAACATGCACCAAAACCTAACATCCATTCCATGTGTTTGTCTTTACTAACACATAGAATGTTGTCATCAACTCCCTCACCAAAGTTCATCTCATCGTCTCTGTTTTTCTTTTGTTTGTTTTGGTCATTTTACGCATTCTTTCTTTCTTTATTCATTTTCAACTTGCAGCAGAATTTTAGCAACTGACTTGATTTATTGCAGTAATAGCAAATGACATCCATTTTTCATGTTTGGTCGCCTCTTTCCTTACAATGTTAATCTTATCAATCAGGCTGCTATCTTCCATTTTTTTTCCTAACATTTCCCTCCATTAAGTTCATCCTTCTACTCACCAAGAAGACTACTAACCACTGAACGCATTGAAACAACCCCTTCGAATTTGAGTAGTTCAAAGCAATCACAAGAGTCTTCTAACTTTCTACTAACGAACTCATCAACATCGGAGTTTGTATCTCATCATCAACCTTGAACTCGGATATCCATCTCGACTTAAAGTCTCGAATTCAAAAGTTCATCTTGGGATTAACTTGAAGTATGTTTTATGTACAGAATTAATTGGGTATACAACTACATTTATAAATGTGTTGTAAAATATATATTTATAACAGCGATGTAGAACAAAATTCCAAGCACAAAACACAAAAGATCGTGATAGTTAATCAAATGAAATCAATTTTTTTTCTACACGCGTGTGTTATCCTCCTTAACAATATGCTCTGAACTCTTTGAATATCAATGTGCCTTGAAGATGTTTCTCCAGAAAATAGTGATCCTCTTAATAATTTTCTATAACATTATTGTTTATTCTTTTAAAGGTACGATTTGAACCAAAAATGACACAAACACCCAATTAGATTGAATAGAGAATAAAAAACGAAGAAAGATAAATTAAAAAAAGCAAGAAAAGAATGGTTAGCGTTTTATAGTGATTCGGCTAATCTTGACCTACGTCAACTTAACTTTGTTGATGGTTTATAATGTTGTTACACTTCTGTTCTTATGGATCGGTATAAATTCATTACGGATCGGTATAAATCCAAGAGTGATTACAAGAAATTAAAGTAAGAGAACAAGAGAGCTGAAAAAAATTCATCAAAATGAGCCATGCCCTTCCATTTACAGCAGTAGATGGTCTGAAAACTCGCCTCCATGATCTCCACCACGTTCTCCACGCCCAAGACCTATTCTCCAAAAGCGGTGGACACCTCATCAAAATTCGTGGATCGTTGGATCGGTACCGATCCATAAAATGGTTATATAGACTGTTTTGAATGATTTGTCCTCGCTCGATTCGTAGTTAGCTTCATGATTCCAAACTTGTTTGCATCATTATTAGCTTGTTCCTGAGTCTAAATGATGGATCGGTGGAAGAATGGAGTTGCTGATTTCAAATGCTGATGGAAATCGATAGAGAATTGAATGAAATCGATGAAATGAGAATTGAAATAGGCTCCTGGCATTATGACTTATGAGTATTGAGAGTGGGGGTAAGTTTTGCCAAAGGTTCGTGGATCGGTACCGATCCAAGAGGTTGGATCGGTACCGATCCACTACTTTGGTGGATTCTTGATCCTCAATTCTTATGGTGGATTCTTGATCCTCAATTCTTATGGTGGTTTAGTCTTTGCCTCTTGGTTCTATTTGCACTTGGTTTATAGACTCCGAAGCGATCTCTTCAGACTTCCTATCTTGATAGCTTACAAGTTTGATTCGTCAAGTTAGTCCGTATACTGCATGATCAGAAGACTGGATAACAGGTATCAATATGATTAATCTACCTTCCTTAAACTTCAAATTTACAAATATTCCCACGAGCAAAGCCTTGTTCATTGCTAAATTCTTTACGTACATTCTCTCTACCTTTTTGTCAAATTGCATAAGCTAATGTTTTGACAATAATATGAAACACTGTATTCTCCAGAAAAAAAAACTAATAGCTGCCACAAACTTCTTACCAAAGTTACCAATTTTTCCTCTAAAATATATCACTAGGTCTCTCACCTTTCTTCTCCAATGGTTGGTGAAGAACATTGGAATTTGAGAAACAAAAAGCCCTCCATCTTTGCTTCTTATATTCCCCAACTTCTCTCATTTAGTTTCTCAACATCTGTCGTATCCATAAGAAAAATTTGTGTAGTAAACTCAAATATTATTTTTCTAAGAATCTCTACACAATCAGATTTTGGAAGGGAAAGAATGTTGAATAAATCCCACAAACAATTCATCTGAACCTCCCTTTATTCGGTTTCCGAAAAATAGTTACAAAACCCTAAGATAAATAACACACACAAGTTCTAAAAGTGAAGATACACTTACATAGATTCCAAAAATACATTTCAACCATTCAAAAAAAGCTCTAAACTAATTCTAACATCAAATAAAATATTTGTCCAAATCTTTCCCAAAGTAAAAGATGTCAAAGAAAGATATTCTCTCCACAAATATCTCTTCTGAAAATATGTAATCGTATATTGCCGTATATTGTCTTTTCTTCAACTTGAAGAAACCTTTCATGGGAAGCTTCTCAATTTTAATTCACATGAGAAAATCTGCACATATTATTCCATACTGGGTACTGAACATTTTTAATTCATGAAAGGATTTTTTTTTTCCCCTTAATTGATAGTTTGATTGATCGATTAAAATTACTTGCCTTCACATTCACTAATTTGACCATGATTTTCATAGACGAACTCCGGTTGACAAACTGCTTTCACAAACTAGATGAAATTCTCTTCGAGTTCATATATTGTATCACATACTTCAACAAAGGAAACGTAGAAAACCAAGCCAACCAATAAATATAAATGCACCCACACACGCACGTATACATCTACTAACACAACAGCTAATGTAGTAGTGATGAGAGTAACAGAAAGAATGACATAAACATCGCTTCATACATTCTAAAGCTTTCTAAACTGTTCAGAAATAAGCAGGAATTAGGTTAAAAGGAAAAGTAAAACAAATATGGAAGGAGTGACTTGGATAAAATATAGATCATAACCAAGCCAATTTAAGATTTACGTTTAAGTTATGAAATAGAGAGCATCTTTTATCATCACTAAGAACGACTTAAACATCACTTTATACATTCTTTTGGGTTCCAAGCTGTTAAAAAACAAGCAGGAAAGGTCGTAAAAAGGAAGGGTCGACTTGCTTAAATATAGATGAAAACAAAACCAGTTTAAGATTTACCTAAAAATTTATGAAATAGAGAGCATCTATAGTCATAAGCCATGGACATATGTCAATGTTGAGTTGATGTTTGGTTAAGATGTAGACATATGAGGTCTGAACAAACATGTTCAGAAATTTATACTACTATGACTTGAAAAATCCAAATTAGTGTTTCAGAAGGAGGGGGGGGGGGAGGTGGGGGGTGCGCGGCGAGGCCCTTCCACGAATTAGAAAGAAGATTTCAAACAAAATAAAAGAAAGCATGATCAAGAAACAGAAGTGTCCATTGTTACTCAGGAAAAAGCAAATAGATGTTATCCAACAATCTAAACTTCAAAGCCATAAACATGGCATGGCTTAGTTGACAAATAACTAATATCTAACCGATAAGTGCAGGAAAAAAAACAGAAGATAGAAAGAAAGAAAGAGAAAACATCAACATGTATGTTCAGTTGTCTGTTTAAATGACATTTCAATTTTTTACCTGGAGCAACAGAAACACGATGAGCAATTTTTAATTTGTTTACCTGAAGCAACTGAAATAGGAGGAGCAATGTTTCTGAACTGACCCGAATCTTCTCGGGGCATAGGTGAAACACTTAGCTTTCCAGGTGCTCTGCCAACTTTTGCCCTTTGGGCATATCTTCTATTCTGAAACCAGTTCCATACCTAAAACCGGAAGAAGAAAAAGCACGTGAACAAGCCGTACCAAATCATAGAGCGCATACACCATTATTACCTGTTCTGATATAAGTTACCATAACATTTTTACAGACTACCTTCAAGTTTCTATGCCATCACAGAATCTATAGCTTCATTTTCTAACAGTTTTTTTTTTTCCATTTCTTTATGGTTTTCCATTTTTTACAATGATTGTATTACAAATGACTGCAGCTTAAAGATAAAGCCAACCTTGAGACCCTAAAAGCGATCCAAGATGAGACAAAATTTTGTGGCCATATTGTATAAACTTAAGGTAAAGATTTGAAAGTTCAAAACTTCGAGTCCCGCTATTTTAAAAGACCCAAGGCCACCTCCTTACTGGCCTTAGGTCAGGGCCGTGCTTGAGTTAAGGTGAATTCACCATATACATTATGGACAGTGTCAGTAAGCCTTGTAAAGTGAAAGCATATGTTAATAGCTTGTAAATTCGAAAGTTCCATCGTAAAACCGGTGATAGAATAATGTGAGTCAAAACATGTTTAGAATGTTTTTGACCTGTTTTGGTTGAACCGTAATCTTCCCAACTCGATCGGGTGCCGAACTACAAAATGCTGCAGAGTCAGTTTCCATATAACACTCGTCTATAGATGTCAATGAAAAATTCAATAAAATAAAATCTTAAATGCTCAGTTACATACCTAAATTTTTCAGCAAGGGCCACGACCATTTCTTGAGAAGGTACTGTGTTACTTACTTCTTGCAAACATGCTTCCATCTCCACTACCTTGAATTGAAAGAAAATCAGACACTATCAGTGTTGCATAATTTAAATAACTATTAATAGGTGAAGGTTCGATCCTTATACTAGCTGCAAAGTGTATTAAAAAGAATAACATTTTATGATTTATGGCGTAATCAGTAATAAATCTTTAATATCATGAGATCATGATAGAAGGTGTGCATATATATTTATGAAAGAATCTGCTCCAATCATCACTTTTCAAATAAATAAATAAATGCATAAAATGGGGAATGGTTATTTAATGAATATTGAGTGAACACACACTTGCTGATTAGAGATTAAAAGCTTTTTAACTATTCTACATTCCAACAGAACAATAACAATAAACCAGACTGGTTTATAGCTTTCTTCACATACATAGGGTTTCAAATATAGACTATTATCGACCGAAATAACCATATTGGGGTAAAGAAGAAATAAAAACATTAGGAGTATACGTTTTACGCCACTGGCTGAAATGACACCCAGAGAGCAATTTTAGATACCGGGAAAAATATTGCATAGCACTGAATTTTATAAAATTGCACGGCCTATTAATAATTTTTTTTACCCAATCTTGATATGTTTTACCACCTCAAATACTAACCCTTTTATACTTAGATTGCCTCATTAACAAGAAAGCCCCCTGAGGCCCTAACTCTTATGCACCAATGTATAGTTTCTTTGATCCCTCAGTTCCCTCCAAAGTCCCAAACCATATTCTATCCAATATCATTGACGGAATGGTTGATTACTTTCTAGTAATTAGTATATTAAAGTAAAAGAGTATGCACATTAAAATTTCTATTTGAATTACAATATACATTTTCTTAATATATATATATATATATATATATATATATATATATATATATATCTACAGATGTGCATGTACTACAAAACACAATCATGAAATTTAACATGCACATGGCTAATATTGAAACTCACAACTTTCTAGTAATTAGTATATTAAAGTAAAAGAGTATGCACATTAAAATTTCTATTTGAATTACAATATACATTATATATATATATATATATACACACACACACACACACACAGATGTGCATGTACTACAAAACACAATCATGAAATTTAACATGCACATGGCTAATATTGAAACTCATAACTTTCTAGTAATTAGTATATTAAAGTAAAAGAGTATGCACATTAAAATTTCTATTTGAATTACAATATACATTTTCTTAATATATATATATATATATATATATATATATATACATATATATATATATATATCTACAGATGTGCATGTACTACAAAACACAATCATGAAATTTAACATGCACATGGCTAATATTGAAACTCATAACATTCAGAATTGACAAATCCTTTGATAGTGATAACTGAAATCAGAATCTTTCATGATATCTGCATTTAAAACCTTGAATACGTAGAAGTATAACTGAACAAATATTTGGAAAAGGAAATTACATTATCGGTGACTTGGTCGATTCACCTTATACATGTAAAATACTATAATAATATTTATTTATATTTGAAAAAGGTAAAAGATATAAAAAAACCTGACCTTTTTTCTGCTCAGATAATCATATTTACTAGTTTATTATGCATCCACACATTGAGTTATGTTTGTGTTTTTGTAACGACCCACAAATTTGACACTATAAAATGAATTAATTAAAAAGCAATGAATTTTTAACCATGGATGAATTGGGTGTCGTATTTATAACCGTTGCGTAGATTCTTCTCAACTGATTAGTTTAACATATAATTTTGATGGATTTAGGTTTACGGTTTGCAAGATAGAGACATTATAGTGATTAAATATGGTGCGTAGCCACTATGGATCAAATGGTTGCACATAACTAAACTCACCTCATTGCCTATACTTTTTTTTTTGAAATAATGCCTATACATACATACATACATACATACATATATATATATATATATATATAATGTTATGAAACCCTAGAGAACAGCCGTCATCTCAGTTCTTCTGTTCCACTAATCACTCACTAATGACGGATTAACAAATTAATTTAAATCATTCAAAATTCAACATGTTCAAACCCTAGCTTATAATATACGCATTCGAAGCTCTGGACGAGTAGAAGAGGCGACAAGTGTTTGTTTTTGGAGCTGGAGTTTGAGGTGGTTGGAAATTGATGAAGAAATTTCAGCCATCCGTTTTACGATTTTCGATTCAACGGTGAATTGGTGACAGTTGGATAATCAGAGGGCATATTCGTGTAGTGGACGTCGGGGGTTCCATCCATACGGTTGGATCGACAAAAGGAGTGTCGAATTGGCCGGAATCAGCCAATTTCCAACCAAAATCACGTACGCGACAGGGGGCTATTGGCAGCACCGGAGTTGGCCGGACCTCGGTTGTGGGTAGCAGCGGCAATGGGGGAGGTTGCTATGGCGTCGGATCGGAGTACGTGACCTGTAGGTGATGCTGGCGGTGGCCAATGGTGGTTGAAAATGGATTCATGTGTGTGAGTGCTTGTGGCTGAAGATGAATTACGCAAGTTATTTTTCTATTATTTATTTTGTGGCTAAATTAATAATTTCAAACTATACTCTAATCACCATAACTTTTACATATGATCTCAGATTCAAACTGGTGAAGTTGGATTCACATCGAAATTCCAGACATTATGATGTTGGTTTGGATAGATTTGGTTGTTGTTTGAAAAAACACGTTAGTATGATTTATTTATTTTAATTAATTAAGTTTTAAAAACATTAAATGTATATTCATCGATGAAAATTTGTATTTGTTGATATGTGTTATGTCCTATGATGATTGTTTGGTTATTGTGATGATTTGATGTGTCGTGCCCATTGTTTTAAAACATGAAAGCGTGCATGAGATGTTTTCAGGTCCGTGGGGCGGGACGCAAGCCTCGAAACGTTGAGGTGTAAGTTTTTCAGTTAAAAATAAAACGCAAAACATATAATGAAATTTGACATTTCAAATTAATCTGTGCAAAAAATGAAAAATAAATAATTCAGGTCTGACTCTGAACGTGCATACATCTCTTTTTTTTTTAAAAGATTAAAATAAATAACTGGAATTCATATGTTTCCGGTTTTGATTCTGCAAATTTATTTCGAGATTCCGCAAAATTCTAGTTTCGTTTTCTTCTACCAATTCAAATCGATTCACAAAATATATTTGGAAATTCAATGTAGTCTATTAAGAATTTTTCTTTAAATAACAATGAGAAAATTCAGTACATAGCTCTTGATCGTTGTTTCAGAAACTATCTTACTTAATCATGTTGATGTTGAAATTGAAAAGTAAAAAAAACATTAACTTCCATGTTTTTAAATTTTTATTTATATTTTGTTTTTCATTAAATAAACTGAAGTTTAATAACTTATGTTAGTGTCAATATTTGCAATCAAGGGTAAAAAGATTCTTGAGTCGCATGTCTCAACAACGAGACGTGCGAGACGTACGCTTTGTATGTTTTATATGCCTCAAGTTGTTGAGACGTACGCTTTAGAGGTAAAAAAGCTTTTGGCGGAAGCCTCAAGGTGTTTTTACTCTCATTTCCTCGAGAGAGGTTCGAGATGAGTACCGAGGTGGGTTTTTTAAAACAATGACCGTGCCTCGATTGGACTGTTTATTGTCATTTATTGTATTATTAGATGTTTGATTGTAAATTTAAATAAAAATAATTGATTAAAATAAAACAGATGAAATTGTGTAATAATAGGAAAAATCGATAAATAAATGAAAGATATGGTTATGTACAGATTTTTGGATGATATTTATGAATAACCGTGATTTAACAAATTGAATTGAAATTAATATGAGAAATTTAATATGGTTATTATTTATGAATTTATGAAAAAACCATAAAAAATAACGACAAATCTATTTTAAATTAAAATTGAAAAGTCTATTATTATTTATAAAATAAAGTAAAATTATATAAATAATAATATAATATTTCTAAAGATTATCTTGTTTTGAATAAATAACAATATAATTGATTTTACGGTGTTTGTTGAAGAAGGCATCATTATTGTTTGAGTAATAAAATAGAAGATATTTTTGGAATAATAGTAGTAGTAGCAAAGATATGTTTTTAAAAGTGTTTTGAGTTAAGTTTTTACTATTTTGAGACAAATAGCAAAAAAAATGTTTTGAGATTTAAAATAGAATATTGTATAGAATATTGTTATTTTTGAGAAAAATAGTAATAAATTGATTATAAAAAATATTAAAGTGATTTTAATATAGGGACAGTTTGGCACAGGTCCCTAATAAGTTTCAAAATACACAAAAACCCCAGTAAAAAAAAGTTTGTAAATTAGGTCCCTAAAATTAAATTACCGAATAATGGCATACACTTATGCAATTATTTAGTGAATAAATGCAGACATTTATGCAATTATATCAAAAAATTGCAGACATTTCCACAATTATTCACTGAAAAATTGCGGAAATTTCCTCAATTATTCAACAAAAAATTGCAAAAATTTCCGCAATTTTTTCAAAAATTTGCAGAAAATTCCGCAATTATTCACCGAAAAAATTGCATAAATTTAAGCACCTTTTGGATATAATTGCATAAATGTCTGCAATTATTCAGTGTAATTGCATAACTATATGCAATTACTTAGTAACTTAATTCTAGGGACCTAATTTACATACTTTTTTTTACTGTGGTTTTGTGTATTTTGAAACTTATTAGGGACCTGAGCCTAATATGCACTTTAATATATATTATTATTTTTAATGAAAACAATAATATTATTGTTTTGAAAAGTAATTTGATGTAAATTACTATTGTTGATTAAAAGTATATGTTTTGAAGTATATGAAATAATAAAGAAATTGATTGTGTTCACAACATATGTTTTTTGTATGATGATGGAATCACATTTTGAATCATATTTTGATGAGTGTGTGATATTTTTACCACTATTACTACCATACGTACGATAGCTAGTTGATTGTGTTTCTAATTGATTGAATGGTTGATGTTTATGTTACTAATGTTGATTGATTAGTACACATTTGATGGTTCGATGCTTGTGTTACTATTCTGAAATGGCTAGGACATATTTGTTTGATTTATACTTGCATCGATGATGTATTACTAATGGTTGATAATTAGTATGCATGTAATATATTTGATGTAATTGGATTGTGGAATGATTGTGGTTGACGTTGAGTATTGTTGATGTTTGATGGTTACGTACTATTATTGTTGTTGCTCCATATTTATGGTTATTGATTTTGATAACTTAGGAGGAGTATTTCATGCTTGCATGGATGCATTGGAAGCACTGGTTGCATTGAGTGCACGAATGTTATGGGCTAACAAGTATTTGGATGCAGAAGAAGAACAGAAAATAAAACTATGTGGTTTGATCCCAAAAAGATAAGTAGATGGTCTTTTTCTATGCAATAGCTCACGGTTTCCTTGTGTTCAATGTGTGTAGAAATTGGCATAGTCCAAACATACTTTGAACTTTTTTTATTCACATTTCCATGCTTTTGTGAAGTTTGCAGGTTAGAGTGAAGAAGGGAGCAAATGTCAAGAAATAAATCATATCTAGTGGCTTGGTATATTTTTTTACACCATAGTTATATTATTATTGATTAATGGTGGAAAACGTATTAGAAAATCTTTATGGTATTTAAATTGCTTAGATAATGTATATGAAATGTCGTTAAATCCATTGTGAGTTTTCCCTTTATATTCATTGTTTTAAATTTGAAATTTTATATAACCACAGTCCACCGCTTTTAATATCTGAAATTAATTGTAAGCATTGGGGTTCATGTTGAAATTTCAGACATTATGTCATTGGTTTGGATGGATTTGGTGGTTGTTTGAAAAACAAATCGGCGTGTTTTATTTATTTTAATTAATTGAGTTTTTAAAATGTTAAATGCATATTCATCGATGGAAAATTATATTTGTTGATATGTTTTATGTTTTATTGATGAATGCTTGACTATTATTGTCGTTTGAGTATAAATAATTGTAAATTTGAATAAAAATAATTGATTAAAGTAAAATGGATGAAATTGTGTAATAATAGGAAAATAAATAAATAAACTGAAAGATATTATTACATATTTTTGGATGATATTTGCAAATAACAGCGATTTAGCAAATTAAACAAAGAAATTTTATTATCTATGAATTTCTGGGAAAATTTATAAATAATCATGACAAATTTATTTAAATTAAAATTGGAAAATTTATTATTATTTATATAATAAAGTAAAATTTCATAAATAATAATATAATATTTGCAAAGATTATCTTGTTTTGAGTAAATGACGGATCAACTATTTTACGGTGTTTATAGAAGAAGGTATTATTATTATTAGTTGAGTAATAAAATAAAAGATATTTTTGAAGTAATAATAATAAATATATGTTTCCAATTTTTTTAAGCTAATTATTACTATTTTGAGACAAATAGCAAAAAAAATGTTTTGAGGTTTAAAATAAAATATTGTTATTTTTGAGAAAAATAGTTATAAATTGATTTTAGAAAATATTAAAATGATATTAATATTATATTACTATTTTTGACGTAAGATAATAATATTATTGTTTTGAAAAGTAATTTGATGTAAATTACTATTTTTGATTAAAAATGCAATGCTTTGAAGTATATGAAGTAATTGGAAGTATATTATCGTTTTTGAATAATTTTTATTGTTTTGAGATGAAATAGATAAAGGTACTTTTATAATAAACAATAATAAAACAATTTTACACTTAAGAGAATAATAGTAAAAAATATTATATTTTGGATGATTGTAAAATATACAATTAACTGTTGATTGTAAATATCACATATGTTTGTTGTATGATGACGAAATTGCATTTTAGTGTGAGTGCGATATTCTACCACTATTACCACCCTACGATAGGTAGTTGATTGTGTTTTTGATTGATTAAATGATTAATATTTGTGTTTATAATGTTGATTGATTAATACACATTTGATGATTTGATGCTTGTGTTACTATTGTAAAGTGATTAGCACACATTTGTTTGATTTATACTTACATTGATGATGTATACTAATGGTCCATAATTATTATGCAAGTAATATATTTGATGTTATCGGATTGTGTAGTGATTGGGGTTAACGTTGATCATTGTTGATGTTTGATGGATGCGTACTACTATTGTTGTTGCTCTATATTTATGATGATTGATTTTGAAGATTTAGTAGAAGTAGTGTTTCATGCTTGCTTGATTGTGTTAGATGCATTGGTTGCATTAGCTACATGGATGTTATGGGCTAACAAATATTTGGATACAGGGGAAGAGCATGAGATGGAACTACGGAGGCTTGAACCCGAAATGGTACGTAGACAGTTTTTTCTATGCAATAGCCCACGGTTTTCTTATACTTGTGTAAATAAATTGGCACAGTCCAAACATAGTTGAACATTTTTTCTCCTTTCATACTTTTGTGAAGTTTGCAGGTTGGAGTGAATAAGGGAGCAAAGTTCGAGAGTTTAATTATGTCTACAGAGGCTTGGCTTGGTATATTTCTTTTACACCATAGTTATATTATTATTGGTTACTGATTAATGGTGGAAAATGTATTGGAAAATATGAAAGTGATGGAATGTATAAAATCTATATGATATTTAAATTGCTGGATGATGTAAACATCAAATCTCCTCCATATCTCCCTCGACACTCATCTCGTCCGAGGTATTCAAATCTCATTCGAAATATAGATCAAAATCTCAATTCGAGATCTCATCCGAAATTATACATTTTTCTTATTTTCCATAATATTTTTTATTTTCATATTGATTCAAAAGAAACTACTCAATCCAGTTATAATTTACCAACTTCTTGAACATATTCTTTACTTTTTATCTTAATGAGTCATAGCGAAAGGTTTCACTTCTTCATTATGTTCAAATAAAAAGATATTATTCAATCATTACCAAATCAATTAAACTAATCAAGCTGCCACTCTTCTAAAAATATTTATTTTTCCATGTAAATCAAGTATGTTACCATTTTTATTTTTACTAAGAAAGTTATAACCGTTAAATAAATTTTGACACATCAATTTTAGATACATAAGTACATCCGAGATATTCCCGAGATGCATTATAAGACTCGAGATGTACACCCGATATGTACTCATCTCGTCCGAGATCTCCCCCGATACGAGATAACTTGTGCAAAAATTCTGAGACGAAATATGACCGAAATCCGATATTTAAAACCTTGGATGTAAATGAAATGTTGTATAATTCCATTGTGAGTTTTCCCTTTATATTTATTGTTTTAAATTTTAAATTTTATATAACCACGGTCCCCTGTTTTTAATATATGAAATTAGCTGTAAGCGCATTTTGACGATGTTTGTAACTGATTTAAACGTTAAAAATAGTGGGTTGTCACAGTTCTGAAATTTTTACTATCAACTTCAAAAGCTAAATTAATCGCAACATTAGAGGATGATCTTATAACTATGGTAAATTAATGCATTCTTTATTCAATTGGGAAAATTTGGAAAGAAAAGACTTGTTATGAAAATTTAAACCTTATTCATATCACTGAAATCTTGTTTTTGCCCTTGAACAAGGTGAAACATCAAATCTCATTCATTTCTCATTTAACACTTATCACATTCGAGTTTTTAAAATCTCAATCATATTATGGACCGAGATCTCGCCATAAATTATATGTTTCTCTTTAGTTTAACTTTTTACTTCAAAAGAAAAATGCAACCAATCATGAACTAATAACACTTTGATATTATTTTTTACTTTTATTTGAATAAGTCACAACAAATGACCTTTGTAAACTTTCTATTTTTAATTTTTAAACGAGAAGAAATATTTTAATTGCTATCACTCTTTCGAGGAAAGAAACTCCTCTTTCTAGTAGCAACAATTCTCATTCTATGCAGACCAATTTCTTTTATAAAAAAACATTTTCTTAGATAACAATCGTTAAATCAATTTTAGACTCATATGTTACTCCAAGATAGTCCAAAAATGTCCTTTAAGATATGATATGTCATTCTGTACATAGAAGAAACACTCATCTCGTCAAAGCTCTCTTCCGACGCAAGATATTGTTTGTGAAATCTTGAGATAAAATGCAGCCGAAACCTGAGGTTTGAAAACATGATTGCTACAAAATTGCATAACATGGAGATAAAATATTGTTATGTAGAAGTCGTCTCGAGTTTGATGCCATCATTATTTGCTACAATGGTGGTAATCTGATTTCGGTATCGTTTTTTATTTATCAATCCAAAATAAAAATTCCAAACTATTTAAAATTTAAAGATGTTGATGATAGTTCAAACTTAAAACCGATTCAAAACAACCGAAATTTTTGTGTGTTTTGAATTAAAATTGTTAAGTATTTTTTTTAATTAGATATCGCACATTAGATATTATGCGGAAATGTTCAAATATTCATTCCAATTAAGGTTACTTTGAATAGATAGCGTTAACCAAAAAATGATTTCAACGAGTGTGGAATCCTACCCATAAACTCTAATAAACGTAAAAGAGCATATACAAGTAACAAAAAAACTAACAAAGAGGTGGTAGTGTATATGCAATATTCCAATCAAACACAATTTTGATTGTATGTTACATAGTTGCAACATACAAACTAAGATTGTAAATGTTGTGTTTTATAAAATATTTAATGGTTTCATTTAATTAAATCTGTGCAGTTAATGCCCCGCTATTACCCCGCTATAACCCTGCTATATCTCATAGCGGATTTCTGCCGCTACGATATTTTCATATAGCCCCAAATATAGCCTTTCCGCTTTAAGCCCCGCTATTTCCGCTATATCCCGTTATTTCCGCTATATTCTGTTGTTTCCGCTATATCTTCTTTAAAAGAAATGAATTGAAAAATGATATTTATACATTATAAAAATTATGAAATTAATTTATTTAATTGATTTTTTAATATATTTTCAGAAATGAAAATACTCTAATATTCTACTAAATTCAATTATGTTATATAACAGTTTTACGTTTATTTACAGTATATTCGCACATGTTTTTATTTAAAATTATTTATGTACTAATTATAATTCAATTGAATGTTAATTTTTCACTTAATTACCATTTATATATTTGTAAAAACATTAAGTATGAGTTTTATATGCTATTTTAGAGTCATCCGCTATATCCCGCTATATCCTCGCTGTATCCCCGCTATGACTTTTTGCACCTCCGCCGCATTGAGTCTGCCGAGCGCTTTAACTGCACAGAATTAAATACGGTCAAAACATATTATATGTCAAATTAAACTGAAGGTGAGATTGGATATGTAAATGATTGGAACCAATTTAAATCGAGAAATACAAATGTCTTTTGATTTAGTTAATTTACAATTTCTGAAACATTTAGGGCCCATTTGGTTTGATTTGAATTTTGTGTTCTCAACATTGATTGCAAAATATGAGAAGAGTAGAGGAACGATGGAGGGGATGTAAGTAAGATGGAGGGGACGACGAAGGGTATGGAGGGACGACAGAATGATGGATTTTTTCTCGTGCTTTTGTTATTTCATAAAACACGAAAAATAAAAATAAAAATTATATTTTCTATGTTAACCTCGTTTTCTAAATTGATCGTTCTCTATGATATACATGCATGGTGCATATTTTTGTATGAACGAAAACCCAAAACTAAAAATGATATACCAACCACAGCCTTAGTTTCTCAAAGCTTTTTCCTTTTGTTCTTCATGCAAAGAAATTCAACAGTTTGCAACAAAAACACCACTCAAGTGATAATCTACATCAAGAACTAAGTTCAGAATATTAATTTAAAAATAACCATTATATAAGAAAATTAACATCCAATATAAAAAAAGTCAAAAGGTCAAACTTTGCGTATAGAAATTACTTATGTTGTCAAGCTTCATCATAACCTTATATCAAATGTATTTGTATTTGGACATAAGAACTTCGAAACATAATTCGCATGCTTGAGTAAAGATGTTCTGTTTCATTTTCAATTAGCTGAACTTTGGAAGAAAAATAAACTGTGTTCCCATGGATGTTGTCGGTCGATGTAATGCTTAATTGTTATGTCACTTTGCCTTTTGATCTTTCAATTTATGCCTATTTTTTGTAAGTTTGCCAATAGATATCCAAAAAATTATGAAACCCATTCGCATACTTGAAAAAATGAACAAGCATCTGATATCCAAAAGCGGATAACGATGCAGATACGAAGGTATTCGCATCCAAAAGCTATTCGTTCGATTTTTGTCAGAATAATAATTTAGATTATGTGTGTTTTAGTATAATGAATAATAACTATTTATTGTTTTATCAACATAATAGTTTTATTATATGTGTGTGTGCATATTCGTTGTTCAAAACTACCTTTTATCATCTTTTTCATTTTATTTTTTTACTTTTACAATCATTAGGACCAAAACAATTTATTGTTAAACTAATTTTTTTTATTTACATCTTTGAATTTATTAATTATCAACAGATATGATAATATCCAATATATGTCTATATTCACCGATACAGACATCCCATATTCAAAAATGGTTTTTAAAACGGATGTGGATAAGACACTATTCATATTACAAAGCATCCGTTGACGGATCTATTTTTTGACGTCACTTGGATGTTTGTGCACTAATAGGCACAAATGAGTGTAACAGTGTTAATATGTGATCTTGAACAATTTTTGAATGATCTTTTTTTTGCATTGTTTTATTGAACATGAAAAATATTTTAGAGTTATTTCATCTTTTATTTTGGTAAATATATCATGATTTTGTTGGACATGTTGACCATTTAACATTGTTAGCATGCCATAATATTTATATTGTACATACGTGACCAATAGGCATATAAGAGTTTAAAATTTAATAAGTTACTTGAGGTTATTCTTACATGTTAAGTCAATACAAACTACCTTTAATATTTATTTTATGAAGAACACGGTATCGAGATCCATTCAAGTTATCCTAAGCTTCGTTGCATTTTATGGGAGTCGCAAGTTCCTAATGCTGCTCTTTGCCCATAAGAAAAAAATAACAACAAAAGCTTATGAAGAATGACAAATGATGATTATTATTAACACTATTATTGAACTAAATTAACAAATTTTAATAATAAAATATGAATTATTTCTTATACGATTCATTTATAAAAAACAATTACATTTTTACGTGAAATCATATAAGAAACATTCATGCCTGTATACAAAATATCTTCTCTTTCACTTGTTATTTTTTAGCTAGCTATACTAGTTTGTCCAACCACTGTATTGTTCGAATGTCATCCTTCACAACTTTAAGATCCTTAAAAATACAAGGAATCGAGTACAAAGACAAATTTAGCTTAAAAATTAGTGTCAATGACAACTACCACTTTTTTTCTTCAGGGATATAGTTTTTCTTTTTATTGGTTACAGGATCAAAAAAATTGATTGGAGGACAACACTCAATTCCGCCTTTACCTTCATCGCGTTGACTACCACTAATGACAGAACAATGGAGGTGAGGGTAGATGACACCGTTGAGGAGGGAAGGAGTCAACGAGGAAGAAAATGAGGCAGAACTATTGGGGGCAAAGCGACAACAAAAGAAGAAGAAATGAAGAGTGAATGATGGCATCACAAAGGTGCAAAATCGAGATTAGCGGGGGAGGACGAGCGACGACAAAGACTAGAGAAGATCAACAATGAAGATGGCCAAAGAGGACGCTGACTTAGATGAATACGATGGATGTTAAACCTTATAATGCCATCTGCATATATCATTTTATGAACTAAAATTTTATAAAAGCACGACATTCAATGTAATTTCACATTATTTGATGTAATTTCTTGAATGTCGATATGGGTTATAATTATTTTTTGCATTACTAAGTTTGTATTGGCTTAACGTAATTGATTAATACGGTGGTTTTAGGTAAGCGAGAATATCTCTAGCATTTTTCACAACAGTTCATAATATTATGACACTATTCCTAAATAGCATTTGAAGGCTTAGTATTTATATAGCATTTGTACACCATTAGCATCTCTAAAATTGTGTTCACACTTGCATCTATAGCCTAACATCTTTGAAAATAGCACTACAAAGTTTTTTTATAATGGTATTTCTATACATCACTGCAGCACCCCACCAGCTAATATGTGTGGTGGGAAGAGAGAAGGACAACTATTTTTTAAATCGGAAGCTAGGGATGTTGCACTATTTGAAGTGTCATTTAATGCTCCAGTGTGTGTGTATAGGGAGAGAGTGGATCCACAGCCCCAAAACCCAGCCACTCATTCCGATACGGAATGAGTGGCTGAGTTTGGGGACTGGGTTTTGGGGCTACGGATCCCCTCTCTCCCTATATATATATATAACAAATATTTGAGAAGTGAAGCCTTTTTTGAATTGCCGAAATTGCTCATCCTTATCCTCTTTACAAAATTTGGCTTCTGAACATAACGATATGGTACATTAGTATTTTCCGTGTATGTGGTTTTTAATTTACCACGTTTTTATTCCCAACTCCAGCGTCAGTTTCTCAACCCCACTTATTCCTCACCTTCCTCATGTTAATTAGTCTGAAAAAGGCAAAAAAATTAAATCGAAGCAACAAATCAAACCTTACGAGAAAATTTTGTATCAGACATCTAATTTGGTATCATTGATTTATAATACAGATCTTCTTAGCTGGATTTTAGTTTCCATTGGCACTCAAACGGTCATGAAATCAGAATCTTTTGACATATCTGAGAAAGAAAGCAGCATTAGAAGGTACAGATCAGTTAATCAGAAATGGTTTGATTTGAATTGCGGTGAAATCCTTCCTTTTTCTTGCCCAATATTAATCTTCAATAAGAAAGTGCTTTGTCACAATTGATTATTTGTTTTACACTTTCACCCTTTGACTTGGGATTATTTTGGTTCTGCCTTTTGTTGTTATTATTTGTGATTTTATGTCAAATTTTGTTTATTAGTGAGAGCCTTATACTATTAGTTTATGCTATTAGTTTATTAAATATTTGACAATCCATCTATGCTTTACTTAGCTTTTTCCAATTTGGACGATTGTGGCAGTAAATCTGAAACCTATATCTATTCAGTTTTATATCCTTAATGAAAGCTAGGCCTAATATTAATTCTGCACTTGCTACATACAACCTTATAATCATTTTTGTGAATGAATATTGGTTAGCGGGGTCCAAGGTTACCACCTTATTGGAATTACTAAAAATTTCCACCTTCTACAGTTTTGTAGCATAATCAAAAACATATCAAGTGTCTGAATTATTGTAGGAAGAGTAGTAGTTGTTAAGGAGAAATACTAATATTAGCAAGTCCATTTTTCCTTAAGCATAACCAAAAGTTTTTTAGGGTGATTGGAGTTCCCTTTCATAGAACAGTTGGTCATGTAAGCGATACTTTTTCTAGCCTTTTTGATGATTTTGAAACAAAATAATAGTTCATTACCGTTTTCTTTACAATTTTCTTTACAATGTAACAGTTATGAGAAGGCACAATAATTTAGTGAGAGTGATGAACCACTTAATAACCTTCAGGATTCAGCTTCTCCATCAAGGTAAGACCCTTCTCCTGACATGGCTACTTCTTCGCCATCATCAAATGTTATGTTCCCATATAAGGTAATTTTGTTTTGAAAATAATAATTACTTTCTACTATTTGATTCTATACTTTATTGCAATTTATTCATTTGCAACACTTAAATTACTTTGTCTACAAAAGTTGATCAGTAGATCTATGCATAATCCACCTAAAATGACAAAATTGTCGCATGTGTCTTCTATGATTCAGCTAATTGAGACCGCTGGATTGTTATTTGGAATGATAAAGCAACCTCCTTAGTAAATAAGAAAAGAATCTAATAAAGTTGATTTTCCCACAATGGTCTTTTTATGAGAAACAAAATTTAATATTTGTTTTGCATAATTTTAGGTACTGCATTTCATTTTTGATTGGTAAATCTAGATGCAAATTTTATTTCCATCTCATTTTTCATGATGTAGGTAGGTTTTCTCTGTAGAACATGCCCAAGGACATAGAACCCTTCATGGTACAACGTTGAAGAAATTTGGCTACTGTTATAGTAGCTTATTATTTTAACATATATTATTTGTAGTATATAAAGCAAAAGCACAACGTTGAAGAAATTCAGCTATTCAGAAATGAACCATGAAATTTACTTTAATTTATTATAGTGAATTCTTAGTTTATGCAAAAAAAAAAATTGATGATGAAATTATAATTGAACATTTTATATTATGCAGATGATTGCTGGGAAGAATAGTCTTATTGAGTTCAGACAAAAGGGAGAACATGTGGAAGCTCTAAAGCTAATGCAAAAATCCAACATAGGATCATAGGCTGGTTATTCAAGATCTTGACCAATACTTAATATAATATTACCTTAATTGTAATTGTAATGGCATAACATGTATAATTATTTGAGTCTACTGAAACTTTTGTGCCAAATCATATGTTATTTATGTCATTTAACTAAACATTTGGATGTTCTATGTACATAGAAGAAAAACCATGGTGTTAAATTATGATAACTTTATTATTGTACATGTCTGAACAACTGTTCTCTGCTACGTGTTCAAATATTAAGTACTCATTATTGTCTCACTGAAATTACTTTTTTTTACTATTGCAACTTTTAATATTCTGCGAATTCTTTTTATTTTTTTTACTTCTACTGGGTTTTCTGTTTTGAGCTTTAAGATCAAAAAAGGTGAAATTATGGTGCTAAAATTTCATGCAAACGACTTTTCTTGGAGAACTTAATTGATAAGTATTTTGTTAGAATTGTCTCGCATGTTATAACGAGGAACAACGTTTGGAATTGGAAAAGTCCAACATCGCTAAATAACTTGGAGAAGTGGTATATAAATATGGGTTGGTAGGCACGTAACTAGACGATTCCTTTTGTTACAACACGCCAACTTATATGCGTACGACACGTGCTCACCACAAAGAAACCGTTAGGATTGTATTTTTCATAAATTAAAGTGTACTCTTCAAATACATGTAAATTGTACTATAATTATTATTATAGAATAATGATTATCATCTTTTCATCTTAGATGAAAGAGAGTGGTCATACTATTCTTCTTTCATGGGATCATGGTTTTTCTACATACATAAATGCCAAGTTTATCTTGATGCTTTTTATTTTACTTTTATACAAGCTCTAAAAATGGAAAAAGTATCACAATGATCACTGTTGTTTAAGCAATAAGCTCGAATTGTAGCAAGTATTACATTATACTGTCATTAACATGTATACAACAAAAAATGTAACTTTATCTTCAAAATCGATTAAAATATGCATGATTTATCACATTCTGTGTGCTAATTTTAACTGCTAAATCATCTTTTATCGATGAAACACTTTTTGTTTATATCGTGATGCAATAAAAAGAAGTCATCTCACTTTTTTCTTGCATGCGTTCCTTGGACGATGCCTTAGGAGTTTTTTTCAGAAACTGGATGGAAGACATTCCTAGATAATAAATATCATCGACTACATCAATTTTATGTAGTGTTTACATTTTACACAGATATGATGCAGGATTTCCATATTTCAAACCACGGGAAGTGCTAATTTTTATATTTGTTGTATTTCTCAAAATATTGAAATAATAGTTGATTGCTATCTTTATTCTATTTTATTATTTCATGAAATAATTTAGTCCAATTCGCCTTTCACCAAACGGTTAATTTGTGCATCATATACATCACAACATACAACATTACATATACTTCAAAGTCGTGTTGTAAGATCCAAAAAGTCTTACAAACGGTGTTTTTTAATAAAAGTTTATCATGTGTACACGTGCCAAAGTACTCATGTGTGTAACATTGTTAGCATTATGTTCACATACATCTCCAACATTATGTTCGTTTTTGGAAAAGTTGACACTGGTTCCTTCTTCCTCTGAGTAAATAAATATTAGGACACTCCTTTTGTGTGACAACATTAGAAGCTGCAAT
Organism: Allium fistulosum; assembly: GCA_030737815.1. Classification (NCBI taxonomy): domain Eukaryota; kingdom Viridiplantae; phylum Streptophyta; class Magnoliopsida; order Asparagales; family Amaryllidaceae; genus Allium; species Allium fistulosum. The sequence continues at coordinate 209,128,854 of CM060908.1, forward strand.
AGACGTCCTACTTCCCAGTGTCCTTTCCACCGAAATTGGATAAATTCCTACTATTCCTGTGAGTTAAAAATACTAGAAACTAGGTGGAGCTGTGTGTGCGATCATATAACTAAAGCAATTCTCATGTTAAACGCAGTTTGACGAATTTTTTTTTGTAGATAAGCAATTCAGGATTTATAACAAGACAAGAAGAAATCCCTAACAAAAAATTGAAAAATAAAACAAGGGTTGAGGATTTACCTCGTTTTGTGTGAAGCGAAAGGCAGGATTGCCTGTGCTAGGCGGCCGACCCATTCTCGAACTGGTTAACCGATTGATCAATAAATTTAAACGAAAATCAGAAAAATAAAACTGAGACCCGAGCTCACTTAGTAATTTAAGCAGGATTGATATATTATGTAACTCCGTAGAAATCACTTTGTAGTTTTGGGGACAAATAGACCGTCCTTGTATTGCTTAATTTTTAACTTTTGGGATTTTTAAGCCACAAAAATGTAATTTTGCAAACAGCAAAACACGTTAAAAGGCAAAAGTTATTTAGGTTTTTTGGCTGTAGAAAAATCTATTTGGTTTCATTGAATTTTGTGTTTTGCATTTTTAAAATTCATTACAAAATACAAAAGGAACGGAGAAAAATATTTAAAATTTTGAATCATTATGACGACGATGGAGGGACGATGGAGGGTATGGAGAGACGGCGGAGGGGATGGAGGAATGTCAGAGGAATAGATTGTTTCTCGTGCTTTTATTATTTTTCTAAAACATGAAAAACAAAATAAATTTGTTTTTCATTTTGTATGTTAACTTCACTTTTCAAATTGATTATTTTCCAAAAAATACATACGTCGTACACTTTTTTGTTTGGACGAAAACACAAAACTAAAAATAACATACGAAACGAGGCCTTAGGTTTTACTTTTTACTGAGGGTGCGAGCTTTATTTTTTGAACCGAAGGAAAAACGTTAAAAAAAATTAAATCATGACATCATCTTCTTCCATCTCAGCTTCACGTCATCGAATTTTTCATCTCAACTTTATATTTCGTCCTCGTGTAATCTCAACATCGATTCTTCTCTGATTTCAGTATTGAATCTCAACGTCGAACCTTCTTTTCTGATTTCACTGTTGAATCTCAACGTCGAATCTTCTTCTCGGTCCATGTTTGAGACAGTGTATCTCTTTCGTTTCCTGTCAAAATTGTGTGATTCTTTTTCCAGTTTAAATTATAATTGTTGAACTCTATGCATGTCAAATTTCAGATCATTCCGGCCTCTGTAGCTTATAGAAACTTGTTGTCAAACTTTGAATCGAAGCATGTTTTGCTTCAGCTGAAAATATGAGTTGTTTTTACATGAGTTTCTGAAACAAATTTTGATGTTGATTTCTAAAGGTTTTGATTCTATATGGACAAGCCAATATTGTAACGACCCGTAAACTTTAACGGTTTTTTAATAAGGTAATTAACTGAATTTTTTGTGAAATTTTAAATAATTGAATTTGAAAATGAAAATTTGATATTTGGTATGCGTCTATTTAAACGTAGCAAATATCATATTTTCATCAAATAATATGAAGGTTAGTTTTATTGTGTGATTTTCAATTTCAATTTAAATTAGTTAATTTGATGAAAATAAAATGTTTTCGAAATCTGAATATTTTATATAATAAATTTGTAAATCATTTTCTGAGTGAGACGTCATATTTCGTTTCGTCAAATTTGGACTTCTCTAGCCCCGTTTATCTTATTTTCGACAGATTTGCAGCATTTTGGGCACTGAATATCAAGTTTTGATAGGATGATCGTATCGCTGATATCTGTGTACCATTCTGTTTGTTTCGTCGTGCTGATCTCCGTAGTATATTTATTCATGCATTTCGATGTCCGGTACGCAACGAAAGCTGCATAACGGTCCAATGTATCGGTATCCGTTTTAACTTTTTAATTCCTGTGTCCATTCAAATTTCAAACGGCTGAAATAAACGGCCACTAACATTTATTTATTTTCGGTTTTGACTTTTGCTTTTCCACCGATTCCAATTTATATTTGTTGAATCGTTTCATTTCTGGTTCGTTGTTCCTCCTCTCCTTCTTTCACCATGTTCTTTCCTTTAGAAATCATATTATATTATATAATTTGAGTGCGATATCTATTTTGGCTTCACCGAATCATGCCCAGCTCACTCCACTCTGCTTCCATCCAGCAAACCATCGAACACCAAGCCTCGCCCTTCTCCTCCCTTCCTCCGCATCATACTAGCACCCTACCTCGGCCTCCTCCCCCTTGCAGTAGGCCTGTCAACGGATACTTTCGGATGCGGATAGTGTTATATCTACATCCGCATCCGAAATCATTTTCGGATATCGGATATCCGCATCCGCGGATACGGACGGATATTGGATTATTATCCTATCCGCTAACGACCGATAAATAAATATAAATGAATTTTTTTAGTTTAACATAATTTTTTTTCAATCCCACTGATTATATAAGTGTTAAAAATAAACAAATATAATTATAATAAATAGTTTTGAGCGGTTAATATACATTTAGTGTGTATAACATAAACTTCTAACTTAATAAAACCATAAATAATTAACTTTTCACTGTACTAAAACGCACATAATTTAAACTATAATCTTGAAAAATACCGGACGGATAATTTTCGGATGCGGATGTCTTCATATCCGCATCCGCTTTTTCGGATATCAGATATTTATCCGCTTTTCCGGATATCGGATGCGGACGGATTTCGGATTTTTCGGGTATCTATTGACAGCCCTACCTTGTAGTGCCTCCATCACCTGCCGAAGCTTCTTCCACAGCAGGCCAATCACCACCAGTTTCAGCCACCTCTCCCACTTACCTTTGCCCTCACCAATCCAATAGCCGCCTGCTCCTCCACCCTCTGGCCGAATCCCCTCCTCCACTTCTTCCACCCCACACTTACTCGACTTCATCCCCTTAGCACTCTTTCCTCCCGTCACATCACACCGCCACCACACTCCGATCATTCCCTCCCCGGCAACGGCGCAGCACCCAAACCAATCACCAACGCCCATCCTCCCATGGCCGTAGACCCACTTGGCTGCCACCTACACGTCTCCCTCTCTTTTAGCTTGCACCGACCCGCCACCCACTACTATCACCCGAGTTCCAGAGCTCCGCCGCCGAGATGACTACCGCCTTATCTCCTCCGCCTGTTGACCTATGCACCGTCAGCCTATGGCCTGCCTTCACCCGCTACACCGGCCGCCCTCTACCATGCAAGCATTCGCCTGCAACCCACAGCCCGCCACAACCAAACACCCAACCACCTCCGCCTCCAGATCACCACTGCCCATCCGCAAGCCTCCTCCACTTCCACATGCTTTGTAACGACCCGCCATTTTTGACCATTCGCATCCATTATAAGTGTATAGGTAGACACTCATGCCGGAGTTGAATTGCTCAAAATAACGCGTTGTTAATTTAAATTTGGCAAAACTGAACATATACAGTAAATAAATAATCACAGATCACAGACACAGAGTAATAAATGCAGCGGAAATAAAAGAGATAGTAGTTCATGAAGCTACTATATGAATATATAAAATACATCAGAGTTTACAACAGGAGAGTAATACGATACATCAGAGTTAAACCAGATACAACGGAAGAGTAACAGATACAAATCAGAATACATCACTGGAATCATCGAATATCTGAAAGCTGGATAGATAGCTGGATCTCCAAGCGAAGCTCCAACTCCAAAGGTGAGTCTCGAAAGCTGAACTACTCAGTCTGACCCGAGCGTAAAGCAAAAACACAAGACACTTGAGTCAGGATTAACATTCTTATATTAATAAATCCAACTCAAGTGAAATAGCAATTGAAATACAAGTAACTCAAAGGATGTTTGGAATAACCATCCTTTAAGGATCCGTTAAACTATCTACTAGGTAGTAGTGTACGATAAGTAGATAATGTCTATCAGTAATATAAAGATATCAAAATAGCGTTAAGTCATGGCCCATTCCACCCTTAACACATTTTTATTCCCACAAGCATATACAAGACCGTAGTTTCCCCAAAACCGGAAGTCACCAGAGGGCAATCCATATACTCAAGGTACAAAACAAATTCGTAGTGGTCGTGCATAAATGGAATACAAGTATGACAAGGCACATGAGGCTATACCCAAGGTAGTGATACTACCGTTCGCCTGATCCGGGCTGGTGAGAACGCAACGCCGCAGCGCCCGCAACACCGTGAGACAACACTCCCAAAATCAAGGGTGCACCAATCGACAATAAGTATAAGTAGTTCGAAGAAGTGTGTCCACTTGAGGTATCAATCCTCCATTGGCCCGGCACAGCTCCTGTTTTAGTCATTTCCAATTTGACACAAGTGTCAAGGCTATCCATTATCGTTCACTTTCTTCAATCATCAACGTTCGCCAATCCAACCACTTCATTCTGGATCATCACTCCGCGTATAGTTATTAAAGTGGTTTTCGGTTTAGATAGAGAGTATATCCATAACCGAATTCCGGTCTCTTTAATAACTTTCGTAATTATTACACCGATTGGTCGTTTGTTTATTTCAAAAATCAAATCAATTTCAATTCAATTTCAATTCGTACATCAACATTTCATTTGTCTTTCAAAACCAATTTCCAATAATTTACATTTCAAACTTCCAAATTATCATTTCAAAACCTTATATTTCAATTTCAATCTTTATTTTAAGCAATTCAAATATCAATTTAAATCCGTATATAAGATTCAATTCCGAAATCATTTAAATCAATTTAATTTAACATTCAAATCAGTTCCAAATTCATTTATTGATTTCATTCAATATTTATTAAGTAAATTTGCCATTCAAAACAATTTCTATTAAATTTCCAATTCATTAAATCAATTTCTTAAGTTCAACTTCATTAAATCAAAACTTACAATTTTGAATTAAATTCAATTCGTCAAATCAATTCTTTAAACTTCAAGTCTTACATTAATTCCAATAAATCGCATTTTATTTCTTGTTAAGAAATTCAATTTCAGTTATTTACTTACTTAAATAAATTTCCAAAACTTAATAAATAAAGAAACCCAATTTCATTTATTAATAAAGTTCAAATTTCACTTATTCAAAAGTCCAATTTCTCTTATCAAAGAATTCAATTTCTATTCAATTATCAAATGATTCAATCTTATTCAATTATTAAATAATTCAAAACTTAATTATTAAATAATTTCAAAATTTTAATAATTTCAACTTAATTATAATTTCAAACTTAATTCAATCATTTCTCAAATTAAACAACATTCTTTCATCAATTACATTGTATATTCTGTTTCAGATTATTAATTATTAACATTTTCCTTCCATTAAAATTCAAATTTCAACTTCATTTCAAAACCATATTATTTTATTCAAATATAATCTTCGTTTTATTTTAAATCAAATTATTGACCAATCGGGTTTTATTTAATTTTCTTTCCTAGGTCAAAGTTCAATTTTGGGTATTTATCATTTCAACCCGATTCCAATTCAATTCCAAAATCAAAGCATAGTAAAGGGAACTTGCAGTGTGATAACAGGGATGGTATCAAAGTAAATAAACAAGCAATAACAACAATCAATATCAATGCAATAATAAATTCAAATAATCCCGAAATAACCGTATTAATTCGTATTGTTATTTGTACGAATTAATATAATTACTTCTAGAATCTACACTATCATTTCATGTAGATTAAAGATTATTACATTACGGTTTCACTTGTCATCTATTTACAATTTCATACATCATCAATACATTCAGTGGTTCAATATGTAATTAAACAAATCCTACGTGTTAATAAATTCAACAGTTAAAGGGATCATATTATACAAATGTCAGTTAATCAAATTTTAACATTTAACTATCCTATACCAATTTCGATTGCATATTATTTATCACTTTAACATTAACAATTTAACGTCCAATAAAAACATCAACAATCAATCAATTATCAGCCAAACTGTATTATCATCGCATAAATAATTAACAGATAATGGTGTCAGATGTCACAGGTGAACTGATATAGGCAATAACATATATAACAGTGTAATTAACTAACAGTAGCATATCTCAATTGTCGTTTCAATTGAAATCAGATTTAATAAATAAAAGAACGTTAATCGTGAGTGAGTGCTCACCTTTCGAGGCTAGAGAATTATAGACAATGGAATGAGTTACGGATCCAGGCACAAATTTCGAAGCCAAGCACGATGGACTTGAATTTGACGTACAAGCTGACAGATAGGAATTGACGAAATCAATTTAGAATTGGATCGATGAAGATAATTGATATATAGGTGAACTTATATAAAACTATATATATAGTCATATTCAAATATATACTAAATTTACTATATATGTCTATTTATATATTTCAAAATCATTGTTTTAAAATAAAACACACGTATTAAATAAACATCTACATGGTATATTTGAATAAATACATATATACTTATAAAACGCAAATTCTTCACGTATTTCATGTGTGTTCAATTTAAAATATCTATATATTTATATATATTTCCAAAATCAATTTAACAATTTTTAAATCCTTACCTCACGCACATGCACAGCTGTAAAGCAACACTTCAAAGTTTTCAAATATGTATTTTACCCACCTTATTTACGTTATCTTTTATATATATTATAAACATTTCAATAGTCAATGTAAATTATAGTACAGCATACCCTACTTATGCAACAGATAATAGACAACTTATAAACTTATAAAATCAGTAAAATATAGTTTGTAAAATCATAAATATAACAGCACAGCTAAGACTACCCAAAACAACAAAATAAAAGTACATGTCTACATATATTAGCAGTCAGGTCTTTATACAACAACAATATACTTTTTTTTTCAAATATTAAAATCACACATACAATAAAATTTTAGTATTATTATAACAGAGTAAGTCAAATCATAAAACAAGAGAGTAGGCCAAATTTCGAACATAGATATAACCTACTTATATATATAACTAATATAAGCTTGGTAAACAAGGACTTATATAAACAAACACGTATACACTGTATAAATATGCTTTGCGTGAATATATTTTTTTTATAAACAAACAGGCTAAATAAAACTTATATACCCATATGGGTTAGAATAAATAACTATAAAAGAAAAGTAAACGGAAACTTAGTAGCATAATAGTCTACAGACTCATCTAGGTGCACGCAACTGGAATATTTTTCATAATTTAAACACTTGTACTGTGTATATATTGCAACATATATATCGCTTTATATTAAATAAAGTCTATACATATTTCCAAACTCAAGAGAACTTGTAAGTATAACTTTTATAAAACAACAAATATAACTAATACTGTAAATATGTGTAAACAGTAAACATATATACCTCTTCTATAATATCATAAATACTATAAACATATGCAGCTTGTATACTTATGTACATAACAACCGGTGATATACTATTTCACAATTTATATATATAGCAACCTACAACAGCTTATATTTATAAGATGTGCATACATATTTTATATATATACTGCTAAACTGTTACAAAACTAATATGTTGTTCAAATACTTTAAACATATTAAAGCTGTCACATTTTTAAATAAATATGTATATTATAAACAATCGTCTGTACAACACCATTCATCAAACAAAACAAAACCATACTCTATAAATTTTATAACATATATAAATACTTAGATAACTATGTATATAAACTAACCTATGTAAGCTGGCATCGAGAGAAACACGGAAATGTGGTGGTGAGGTTGCAAGCTCAGAGCTGCTATGAAGGGGGTCAGGCCGAAGATAGGTGGGTGACTGGGCTCGGCTGTCAGAGTGTGGGTGAGGCTGCGTGGTGGGGTTTGGTCGGAGTCAGGTGGCGTAGAGGGGAAGACGTGCATGGTTTGTAGGCAGAGGCAAAGGGGAGGAGGCGGATCACGTCGAGAGCGGAAGGCATGGTGATTTGTGGAAGGCGGGTTGGCTACATTTGCATGGTGATGGGTGGAGAGACGTGTGGCAGGTCAGAGAAGAGGAGAGGGTAAGGCGGAGGAGAGAAAAGTGATGCCGGCGGTGGTTCTTCGGTGAGTGGTAGGTCGAAGTCAGGGAGAGGAGGCACGTGAGATTGAAGGGGTGGGGTTGGAAGTTGTGGAAGATGGCTTCAGATCTTTCTTTTGTTTGCTGGAAGAAGAAATGTAAGAGAAAGAGGAGGGTATACTTATTTACATGCAACGTTTCAAAAGGGAAAAGTTTCAAAGAAGTTGAATGGACCAAGTGAAATAATAAATGCCAAATGAATGAACGTAAATGAAATTTTGAAAAATGAAATAGAAATGGTCAAGCACAAGGTCTTGGAAATGTAAATGTTCACAACGTTTATTTTGTACGGTATAAAAATAAAGGGTAGACAATCAAAACGACTCACATATACACCGATACGGATATCCGTTACGCAAAGTGCAACGTACACCGAACTCCGAATTTTACAATCGAATATACCGTAGAGATCGGCACGACGAGACGATCAAAACGGTATATAGAAATCAGTGGTACGATCATCCGATAAAAATCGATATCGGTACCAGAATACTGCTATTTTGCAGAAAATAAGAACGACGGAGCCAAAGATGTCCGAATTTGGAAAAATGACGAACTGACATCTTGCCCAGAAGATGGTTTAGAATTTTTCTATGTAAAAATATTTTGGTTTCGGAAACATTTTATTTTCAACGCTTTTTAACTGATTAAATTTAAAGTAAATTTACGCGCGAAATAAACTTTCAAATTTTCGGACGAAAATTTACCAGTTGCTATGTTTAATTAGACGTATTCCAAATATTAAATTTTTATTTCAAAATTTTATCGTTTAAAATTTCACAAAATTTCAACTAATTACGTTGTAAAAACGGTTGAAATTTACGGGTCGTTACATGCTTCCCTACCAATCCAATCTATCTTATATAAGGTAATATATATATAAAGCTTGTTCGTGTATATATATATATATATGGAATATAACAGGAAAAAAAACAATTTTGTTTCGTATATTATAAAGTATATATATACTTATGTGCTTAATCATACAAATATATATATATATCGGTATATATATCGTATAATTGATTTAGGAGTAGTTACAGTATATATTTAAATGTATATGAATAGCTGGAAGTAGTTTTGTGATAGCTTTAAAATATAGTATCAAAAAGCATATATATATATATATATATATATTAGTTTGCAATTCCTATAACTGTGTAAGTATATATTTTGTTTTGAAGGCTACGGCTCTTTTCATGGCCAAGCTTTTATTTTAAATAGATATATATTATATATTATGTTATTATATATATATATATTCATAACATAGATTTCCTAGTATATCATATGAAGTATATTGTTGCATATGTATATGCGCAAATTGTATATTTAGATTTTAAGAATATATTTTAAATATAAAATATACTTGCATGCCACTTTTAAAGTACATATATATGTATATGTCTGTAAGTATACAAATAGATTGATCTTTTGTATCGATTTCATAATATATGGATATGTCGATTTATATATATGCAGCAATAAATGTTGATATTTTGAAATATATATGTATATAATATGATAGATTAGTATTTTGAAATGAATATGTACCATATATATATACTTTATTTTATGTGCTGAATTAAATTTCGATTTTAAGATTATATATAAAGATTTGATCTTATATGTACTTTAATCGAATATTTATTTTAAAATATAATGTATATTTCATATAAAATTTTATATTTTGTTCCATCGTATCTAAGTTCAATTTGCTTTGATTCGCCGCTATCCAGATTTACAACATAAATTCTAGCCTTATCACCATCCAGCTTGTTCGATCCGTGTGCTTGTCCATATACATTCGCTTTCATTCTCGTTCATCTCTAGCCTCGAAAGGTGAGCAATCACTCACGTTTAACATTCTTATATTTAATAAATTTGATTTCACTTGAAACGACAATTGAAATATGCTGTTAAATTTGAATTGCTAATTATTTAATTGTTAAATATGATATGTTTTTATCTGCAATTGTTCACCTGTGAAATATGACACCATATCATGTTGTATATATTTTATTTTATTTATCATTGATAACATATGCATGTTGTTGATATGTTATATTATTATCATATTTGTTCTCACTCTGCAAGTTCCTTGTTAATTTAGAATTCCCTATGGGTTGAAATGATACATACCCGAACGATTTTGTAGAATAGGGGAAAATCGTTATGGGTTGAAATGATAAACCCAAGCGATTTTCATTGATTTTGAATTTTGGGATTGCGGGTTGAAATGATATATACCCGTAGGTATTTAAATTGCGGATTGAAATGATAAATATCTGTATCACTTGACCATAGGATAGAAAATTATATACGGACACCTTTGGTCTATATTTTGAAAATGATTCCCAAAGTTTTGAAAGGAAATATATAGTTTTAATAAATATTGATTTTCAAAATATGATATATATATACACACACAATGTTATTTTTATGTACGTCTAAATTTTGGATTTTTAAAATTATATGTTTTGGAAATTTTAAATTTATAAGTTAGTTTTGAAAATATAAATTTTAAGATTTTACTTATAATTTCACTATTTTAAAATATATAAAAATAGATTTAATATAATAAGTTAATAATAAGATTTAATTTAATAAAAATTAATTTAATTAGTATATATTATGTTTAGGTATTTATTTAAATTTATCTTAATATTTTAAAAATAAACTTTTATAACTTTAATAATAAAGGTTGGGAAGATAAATTAATGCTAACTTGGAATTTAAATTTTTGTTAATAATTGAATTGAAATAAGCATTGATTTAAACTTATGGATTTTGAGATTTTGAAAATTATGATTTATAACTTAATTCGATAAAAGGGTGATTTAATGAATATTCTCACTTTTAAATAAAAATTGAATATTTAATATTGATTTAAATTTTTAAATTGAGATTTTAAATAATTGTTATTAAAATGATTAAGTGTATACTTTCCAATTTGAATAAAATTAAAGTTAAATGTTGAAATATAAATGAAATTTATATTGTAAATGTTGAATATTTAAACTTGAATCTTATTGGAATTGAAGTGGTAGTTCAAAACCTGGATTTGAAATCGATAAAAATTGAAATAGTTTATTGAGAATCAAATTGGATCTTTGACCTTTAAATTGAAATGGTTAAACTGGAATTGATTTAAACTGAATTTTGGAATTTAAGATGATCTGAATTGACTTGCGAAATTAGAGGAAACAAAATTTTATTTTATAAAGTATTTTTTAATATATATAAACTATTTTAATTTATAACTATTTTAATATATATATATACAGTTCTCAATATCTAAACAGTTAAAGTTGGAATTGTTATGAATTTCAAAAGGTCTTAAGATTTCCAAAGTGTTATAATTTCAGAAGTGTTATAATTTCAAAAGTGTTATAATTTCGAAAGTGGTACGATTCTAAAAATAAATATTATTTAAAGTGAATAATGATATCGAATTTGATATGGTTTTGAAATGAATATGATATTTTATATGAAGTATGAACTATTTGAAATGAAATGACCACGGTGTGAAATAAGCGGTTGGTTGTTAAAGAGACCGAGATCAGATATTGTCATACTCTCTGCCAATACCGAAAACCACTTTAACAACTGTGTACGTGGTGGAGATTCCAGAATAAAGTAGGATGGTTTGGTGACGGTTCTATATGGTATTTACGTAGCCCTGACTCCCGTGAGTCAGCTTGATGTGGCTAAAACAGGAGCCATGCCGGGCCAAGTGAGGTCATTCCTCCGGTCGGACACATTTCTTCGATACCATTCTATTGCTTTTGTGATTTGATGGGTGCACCCTTTGATTTGGGAGTGTGTCACGAGGTGGGCGGTAGTAGCTGCTATGCGTTACCACCAGTCCGGAACCGCAAACGGTATATCTACCCTGGCATTGCCTCGCGTGCCTTGTGACATGCCCTATCGCGCCTTCTACGAGTTTGTTTTGTGTCGTACCTATAGAGTGCTCCCTGATAGCCCACCTGCGGGTGGAGTTTACAGTATCTGTATAGACTACGGCATTATAAAAACGAGTTAAGGGAGATATGGGTAACGCCTTAACGTTATTTTAATAGTTTACTTTACTATAGACATATTATAATAGCGTATATTACTACATAGTAGATAGTTCCACGGATCCTTAGAGGATGAAAATCCCAAACATCCTTTAAGTCACTTGTATTTCAGTTGACATTTCACTTGAGTTGAATTTATTAATATAAGAATGTTAATCCTGACTCGAGTGTTTTGTGTTTTGCTTTATGCTCGGGTCAGACTGAGTGTCACAGCATTTAAGACTCGCCTTTGGAGTTGGAGCTTCACTTGGAGATCCATCTATGTCTATTCAGCTTCCAGATATCCAGTTGTTTTGTTCAGATTTGTCATCTGTTTGTATTTGAGACTACATTGTATTTGAGATATTCTTTTGTATTTTATTTCAACTCTGATGTTTATAGTAGCTTCATGAACTACTATTTATCTATTCTACTGCTTATTGTTGTATTACTCTGTGTATGTGATTCTGTGATTGATTTATTTACTGTATATGCTGAGTTTTGCCAAATATAAATTAACAATATGATATTTTGAGCAATTCAAGTCCGACATGTGCGGATGCGAACGGTTCGAAATACCGGGTCGTTACAATATTATACTAAATCCATACATTGGATTAGTAAGGTTATGTGTGTATATGTATATATATGTTGTCTGTTGTTCTGTGATGTGATGTACATATTGTTGTTGTATTTTATTCTAATAGATTCGTTAGTCACCGTAGTTTTGTATTAAGCATTTATTTAATATATCGATCCACTTGAGAAGAAAAAAAATATGGCACTAAATCAACGTATTCAGTAGATGTTTAGGACAAAGCTATGGATGGTCGCTCCTAACCAGCCATATTCTCCGCATTAGCAGACAGTATTACCCCGTAATACTCTTTGTTAATGTGGGTCTCGGGGTGGGGCGTCACGTTAATTAGAAGGATGTGCGCAATTTTAGGTCTACCTCAACAAATTTGATTTGGCATCCATCTCAACGAGTTTGAATTTATTTTAGGTTATTTTTTTATTTTGAAATACGATCATTGTTGGATTCATTGTTATATTTGTTATTCTATTTTGTTGACTTTTAGTTTGTTGATCTATCATTGTTAGATTTTGTTGATTTGTTTATGGCTGATTTGAGTTCAATCAATAGTATAGTTATTTCCAGGTTTTCTTGTATGCGTAATGCTATGTTTGTCTACCATTCTACATTACTTTTATCATTATGGTGGGTTTCAAATATAAAATGTTATGCTTATCTATTAGTACAAATCTTTTTGGTGGATTTCAAAAATAAAAATGCTATGTTTATCCATCATTCTGCATTAGTAATTTGTTTTAAATATTCGCTTTATTTTGTTTTTTGTTTTTTTCTGCTTTACAGATTTGTTTTTTGTTTTTTGTTTTGTTTTTTTTTTGCAGTAATGATGGCAACAGTGTTGAGCCAAATAGCTTGCTAGTTCTTTTTGAGCATAATGAGAATTGTTATTCTACTCCTATCACCATGAGTTTTCTTTGTTTGGTATTAAAAACAAAATTTGTGAATTTTTGTCACATTTTAGTCCTTTTTCTATTGAGATATCTTATGTTCTTGAAAATAAGGTTATTATTATTGATATTGATTCTGGTTTTCTTAGTATTGCGTGCTTTCTATTGTATAAAAGGAGTTAATGTTCTAAGTCTACCATTAAGTCGAATATTTTGAGCATTAGAACTGGGTATTGGTGATAGTGTTTTAGGTATTTCCAGTGTTCAAAATACTTCTGCTGCAAATAGTGATTCACAAGTTGATTCCTCTTGTTATTTGCAAGATATATGTTGAACAAAGTTTACAAAAAACTACTACGGATTTTCTTGGTTTTTGTTTTAATAGAGCTAAAGATTTAGGGAGTTTTTAGTGGCTTATCAAATTAAAAGTGGATATGATTTGGCTTTTGTTAGGAATTAAGAATTTCAGTTGTTTGTTTTTAATCTAAGAATGGTTGTAAGCTTTATGTTAATTCTTCCTCGGATCTGGGATAACTTTCCCGTCTTTTTATAAGAGCCTACAATTTTGGTTACTCGTGTGTTGCTGGTCTTGGGGATGTTAATAAAGTTTGTATTCAAGTACATTTGTGAAATCATTAATTATTGATTAGATTTAAGACACTCCAACGAAGAAGTCAAAGATATTATGCAAAAGTGTAGAAGAGAGTATAACTTTAGTTTGTCATATTATTATGCATATAGTAGAAAGCATATGGCATTGAAAGAACTATATGGACATGACATTATGGCATACAATCATTTATATTGGTATTTGGAGGCTTTGCAAAAATATAATCCTGGTGGTTACGTAGTTATGGACGTTAACTCTTCAAGCAATAAATTTGAAAGGGTTTGTCTTGATTTTAGTGCTTGTATACTTGGATTCAAGCATTATTAGCCATTGATTTTATTAGATGCGGCTGATTTAAAGGGAAAACCCGGTGTTTTGTTTGCTGCTACTGCTAAAAATGGCAATCAATGTATGAGTATCATTTTGTTTATATATTTTGTAATGATATATATAACTAGCATTTTTGGGATAGTGGTTATAATATGTTGTATTTGACCTTAATTATTGTTTTTGTTGGTTTCAGGTTGTTCATCTATTTTTTTATAGGATAATGCTAGTTGTATATAGCATTGCTAATTCATGCTAATAAGTTTATAAATACAATGTTACCTTTATTTATCATTATGAAATACTAATGCATGTTGGTGGACTTTGAAAATACAAATGCTATGTTTATCTATCATTTGCATTAGTAATACATGCTAATTGACTTTAAATATACAGATGTCATGTTTATGTATCATTCTTTATTAGTAATACTTATAAATACAAATGTTATGTTTATCTATCATTTGGAAATATTAATACATGTTTGTGGACTTTATAATACAAATGTTATGTTTATCTATTATCCTACATTGCTAATACATGCTAGTGGGAAAAAAATCTATGACATAAATAAGAAAATAACTAAGGTTTTTAAGCATGGCGGCTAGGGCTCCTCCATTGCCACTAATCCCCATTCATTCTCCTTCCAACTTAGAAAACCGCGGGTCCAGGCTACTTCTAGACAAGCCACCAGACAACGGGTTTACAATAGTAAAATCTAGGCGTGATATGAAACAGTAGCAATCTATGCGTTTCGGTGCCAAGAAAATTGATTTTTCTCTACAAGTAAACAAATTCCGAAAGCCAAAAGCGTAAATGTGAATAGAGCAGTAAGGAATTTCCAGGCCTAGATGTAGCCTACGGGAGGAATTCACCAGAAATGGCGACTGCTAATCCAGGTAAATCAGTAGAGGTGAGAATACCAAAGGCATGAAATCAGATTGTCGTGGAATTAAAAGTTTCTTCTTACACTCTGATCTCCTACTATTCCCTTTATGATTTTAATATCATAAGATATGCAAAGATGAATAATCGAATTATTAAAACAATGAGGGAATTGGAAAATTGCTATTGCATTATACATTATGGGAGTTGGAACTGGATCAGCCTACAGTGGAAGAAATAGGTGAACTTAAAAAAATCCATTTTGGATCTTTATTGGGTCTATGAAGTCTAAATGTATATTAAATATCATTTAATAAAAATTTAAATAAAATCTTGTTTTGTTTAAACTGTTAAAATAGATATTTAAATATAACTTAAATTTGTAGTTATTGTAATGAATGTATCAAATACATTTATTTAAATGAAGTGTAAGTGCGGTGTATAAATGGTGTATATATGTTTAAATAAAACATGTATAAATGAATTTAGAGAGGAAAACCTTTTGTTTTCCTCTTTTACCCATGCAATTAATAAAGAGAAAGATATGGTAACATATGAAGAGAGAGAAACCTTTCATTTCTCTCCCTTTTTAATTGTAATAATTAATGTATCAAATGACATTTATAACTTATCACCAAATTTACACATGTCTTTGTTGTCCAAGTTTTAGTTAATGAAATATATGCATACATCCATATAATTATATATATAGTAAGTGAAACCTATTAGTTGTTTTAAATAATTTGAAATTCAAGTTAACTTTAACGGGAATGATTTCAATTAAAGAAAGATTACACAACAAAATGTTACATTATTGCACAAAATCCTCTTACAAATTTGAATTAAACTATACATGCATATTTCTATATACATGATTAATACAATTCAATAATTTTGATATAAACAATATATATTTGCAAACATTGTAGCATATGATATATGATATATACATTTATACAAATAAGTTTTGATTTTAAAATTAACAGTTTTCATTAAACTTTTAATTCAGGAATAAGACAATATTTTAAATTTACTTGAGACTTTAAATATAGAAAACTACAAAGAATTAGAGTTTGCACTAAAGTCCATTCATTAATCTTAAGTTAAGTTTTTTTTAAAACAAGGATTGAAATAATTATATTCAACCGTTTACCATATGAAATCAAAGATTAATTTCAAAATAGTAGATAATTTAACATATAAAATTCATTTGCATTTAAGTATGTAAATGTTATATAACTATATTAAAAAAACTCATTCAAAATTAGCTTTCAATTTCACAAATTTCCACAACAAAATAAAAGAAATTTGGACAAAGTAGGCATGTGTAAATTTGTGATAAGAATTTACAGATCTAAACAATACAGAGAATAATGACAAGTTATCAAAAGTAAAATGTGATTCAAAACACATCAATTTATCATGAACATATGTTAAAGGGAGATGATGAACAAATATAGGTCTAAATTATAACAATACAGTATCTTGGAGGTTATAGGTGACATGAGTTAAAGCGGCAGACACAACTTAATCCCTCCCTTGGAGTTGGTGGATCCACCATCCCTTCCGGAGGTCCTCTGTATCGGGGAGTGTTACTACAATTATCACTTCCGAAGATATGCGACATAGATATAATAACGCATCAGTAGTCAGTGCCGAAAGCATGGTAATAAGCCAATGCCAAAGGTCTACGATGCCGCCCCTCATTAACATGGGTTAGTGTACAGTATTGCATGTCGTCAGTGAAGAATGGATTAACGAAGATGGATTAATGTCATCAACATGAATTATTATCACTGATAACTAATGGAAGTGAACCAATGCCGAAAGTATGAAGATGGATTAATGTCGGAGGCATACGATGCCCCATCTCATCAATAAAAGATCATACACAATGTCGCATGTCATTAATAAAGTCATGGATACCGGACACTAACAATGTCCCACACCATCTATAAAGTCGGATGATTAATGTCGAGTCTTTTATGTCGCTAAGAAATGCCGGATGGAATCAGCACTATAACTCATCAAAGAAGCAATGATGACGAACATAATCAATACCGTGAGTCATGTCGCACATCATTAGTGTCGTATCCTATCAATACCACCATTCACCTATGAGATAAAATGGACGATACAACTCAATAGTACCGCACTTTATCAATATCGCTTATCATTGATGTCACATGTTATTAAGGCCGCTACACACTGATGTCGCATGTTATTGCTATCGAATCCATCATACTGCCGATATTACTCCACCAGTACTGAATCAGTGACACCTATTATTGATATCGTCGACAATCAATGCCGCATCTTATAGATGACGCATTTCATCAACCCTTAGAAGGCACCGCGCGTCTATACATGCGATGTTGATACCGAAAGTCATCAACATTCACAAGAGTTACCAAAGCCGATATCATACAAAATGTTGTTGCTTCCTGCTAATGTCGCTCCATATCAATGCTCCACTATATCAATCATGCCTCATGTCAATATCAATTCATACTTATATAACTTCCAATTGATGGCGTGCTATGTTGATGTCGAATGCCTCTTCTATTTGAGCAGTACCGAAGTTTAACTAAGCGTCGAAGAATGTCAAAGATCATCTTCAAACAAGGCTTAGCGCCATGCAGCATTAATGACACCGAAGAACATGGACGCCGCAATCAAGTTGCAACGCATGCTGCATTTCTACCCCTGTAAATATGGACCTAGGGGCATTGTAGAAGGGGCGATCATTTCTTTTCTCTTCTCTTAAAGTTAAACTCTTGTAACCCTAAATTGATTTGGAAAAAAAATTCCAATTTGATTATAATCATTCTCAATTGAAATGAATGGGAACTTGGACGTGCTATTACTATGATTATGCATCTTGGACATTATTAAACACGAGCATGCATATAATGAAGCTCTTTGGACCCAAAGCAAATACGATACTATTCATATAGGATCACATGAACTTCGGTCCAAACTAGTGTTTATATGCATAGCCTCTATTTTGCTCATACATATGGACATTGGAATATGGACATAAGGACCGTTTATTTAGTTCATTAACATGCTTCATGGGCTATTGCACACATTGACTACTTATCTTCTCTCTTCTTTGGATGTATGATATGGAACTTTGGTGTTCTATCCCTAAAGACCAAATAGATTCTCAAATATATTATTCCAAGTGACCTTAATGGCTCTCGAATATCTTGTTCCAAGTGACCTTAAGAGATCTCGAATATTGTATTCCAACAAATCATATTGGCCTTCGAATGTGTAACATCCAAAGTCCATGGGCATTATGGACCCATTTCCTAATAATATCCACTCATCCTTATCCTTGAATGCTAAGCTTATTCTTGATTTAATTAACCCTAACTAAATCATGCTTAGTCATATCGACATATAAACTTGAACCAAGGATTGGCTCATCATTCTTGGCATCATCGGTGTTATACCACTTATTTGTTTAACATTTTGGCGCTAGAAGGAGGGCTTGAATCCCCATCTCCCTATAACTCTCTGCCTAAACTAATTACATGAAATTTCTTTTGTTCTAGGAAAATGGGAAGATCGAGGAAAGTTAATGCTCCAAATGAAGAAGTCATACAACGACGACATTAAAAGAAAATGTTGTTCCTAACTTTAACTTAGGAAGCATAGAACCTGGGCAGCCATCAGAACCAGCAAAGCCTACCAATAGCGAAGCTCGGATTAAAGATCTAACACATCAATGAGTAATGATGTAAGATTTGTTGGAGAAGATCCTTGCACAACAATCTTCCAAAACTTCCAAGTTCACTGAAGGGGTCGAAGTCGAATCACCAAGAAGGAATCTAGATGCTTCTTTGCTTAAAAACAAAAGCAAAAGCAAACTCATTATAACTCCACAAAAGAGAAAAAGTCACTAGCAAGCTAAAGCAACCGAGCTTTCTTCAAGATCATTGGCGGATAACAAAGTCAAGGTAAATTACCAAGGGAGATTGGAGGAGAGATCCAAGGAGCAATCTTGAAGTTCAACCTCCAAAGGATACAAACCTGTTAGAAGCAATTACCATAGTGGTGAAGCTTATCTAAGAGATATGGCCGACAAAATAGCAAAGGACGTGCTTAATCTTAAAGGAAAAGGAACTCTTGACGAGAGGGTCAACAATAACCATCGAGAAGCTCCCTTCACAGACGAGATCATATCCACCAGGATCCCGTCCCACATCAAAATTCTGTCCTTAAGATACAATGGGACTACTAACCCCGATGATCATTTAATGGCGTTCGAAAGTCAGGTGGACCTTTACAATGCATCTGGAGCAATGCGTTGCTGACTTTTCCCTACTACCTTCCAGGGCACAGCAGCCAAGTGATATAGATATTATCGTGAAAAAACTATCTACTTCTAGAAATAATTTTGCTATGAGTTCTGAACACAATTTTATATTTGCAAAGACCCCACAATTGACTATAGCGTACTGGCTAATATCAAGCAAAAACTAGAAGAGTTATTGGGCGATTATTTCAAGAGGTTTAATGCCGAAGCACTAAAGGCGGAGGATATGACTGATAGAGACAAATTGATGGCAGTACGCTTAGGGCTGATCGAGCAAACACCCTTCTGGCGAGAGCTTTACCTTCATGGATGCAGAGATCTCCAGGACTTCCATTTTCAAGTTGACAAGTTCATCCGCATGGATGAAATGTTCCATGCTAGGAAAAAACTCAAGCGAAGAAAGAAATAGGAAGGTTTAGTAATAAGAAACCAAGATGGAGGAGATTCCAAAGTCCAATTATGCGGCTTTAAATAAACCAACATTCTACATCTTCGCTACAGCAAAAGAAAGTAATGACTTTTCAGTCCCTTGAAAAGCCAAGAATCACCTTTAACCAAAAAGAGGGGGAGAGTACTGTTGTAACAACCCGCATATTTTACGATTGTATATTTAAATGTTTTATTTAAATATAGCATCGTTAGTCGGATTCAAGTCCAAAATGTCACTTTTTGCAAATAGTCGAATTGGGACTCGAGACCACTTCCATTGAGTCCAAAATGTCGTTTGCGACCTTTTTGAGTATAAACATCGATATGTTTGGAGTTGAGTATAATTTTGACATTTTCACTTAGGGCTTTGGACTTGGGTTTGGGTTTCAGCCCATTAACCCAACTCATCTTATATCCTAACTCCACCCCCTCTCCTCTTCATACACTATCATTTCCTAACACTTCAAGCTTTAGAAAAATGGGGGAAGAGAAAAGTAATTAGAAATTCCAAAGCCCTAGATTCATTTGCAAACTCAAGTTCTAGCTCCAAAATCTAAGAGAAGCTTAGGTAAGCATCCTCTTCATCTTCTCCATCTCATTTCCTCTTCAATTTTAGAAATTTCCTAAACCCTAACTTAGGAAATGTTTTTCTTTTGAGCTTAGATTGAAGCTTCTTGGGTTAAAATTGAAGAGTGATTGTTCTTGCCTTGCTCCATAGCTTCTCTCTTGTGTTTTTGGGTTTAAAGGTGAGTTTTTGAACTCACATCTATGTCTATATCTTTGATAGTTGTTAGGTAGTAATTCCTAACATCTATTCATGTTCATTTGCTTTTGATTTGGATTGATTTGGTGAATTTTCCAATTTTTGGTTTTTGAAGTCCAATTTTGTGAAAATCCTTTTATGGATGTTTGAACATGTTTTTGGGGTGTATCGAAGAGCCTATAAGGCCGGGTTGTCGCTTGGCATAAATCCCTAGTCGCCATTGCTCGATCGATCGTTTCCGGTAGGATTTTGCCCTTCATAGAGCTAGGCAGAGTATACTGCGAATTGCAGTTCAGTCGACTGAACCAGGAGGGTCAGTCGACTGAACCTGGGGGACAGAAAGTTTCTGACCCTGTGTCAGTCGACTGACCATTATGGTTCAGTCGACTGAGCCTGGAAACAGAAAGTTTCCAGGCATAGTGTCAGTCGACTGACCATTATGGTTCAATCGACTGGGCCTGGAAACCGAAAGTTTGCAGGCATAGTGTCAGTCGACTGACCATTATGGTTCAGTCGACTGAACCTGCTATCTCAGCCTACTTGCCTATTTTTGAGCGAATTTCCATTGTTTATCAATTTTTGTCGATCCGATTAGTTGTTATCGATTTTATCGACTTTGATGACTCCTTTGGGATTTTTTTTGGGAATATCCATTTTGATGGATTTGGTATCGATTTCTTTGGATTTGATTCACGTCTTCGAATGTGAATTTCTGGTGATTGATTGCTTCTACAATCATTTCTATGGGTTGTCACTTTAAAATGCAAAGGTTTCTATACTAGTAGTAAATATTCAAACTCTTTCACAAAAATGATTTCACTTTATTTTTATACAAAGATCGCTTATAAAACCGTTTTCCAATCTATTAGTATACACAAACCTTTACCTCATTCGTTTGAGAAATCTAATTAAACGGCTTAGTAAAACAAGTGGTATGAAACACTTGCGTTTACTTCGTCGGTTAATTTTTGGACTTGTTCGATTGAAACTCTTGTGACAATTATCGAGTGTAAATCTACAGTTTGTTCGTAAATATTTAAGTTAAGCCAGTGGTTATGGGACATGAAGCTAAACTCATTTATTTACTAGCTTAGTGTAATCGACACTTCTTGATGATCGATGATGATCATTTTTGTGGTTTAGACTAGGAATGTGCGATGTCTCTTTGTCCACGTGGGGGACTGTACCTCGTTTTATTAAGCTTCGTCTCATTTCTTTTATGGGTTAGCGACCCATGGTCTTTGGACCGTTCGTGGAGCAATCGGCTCGATAAGTCGGAGCATGGGACGTATCTTTCTAGGTGCATCGATGTTTGATCATGCATGGGGCGTATCTTTCTAGGTGCGTCGATGTTTGATCATGCATGGGGCGTATCTTTCTAGGTGCGTCGATGTTTGATCATGCATGGGGCATATCTTTCTAGGTGCGTCGATGTTTGTTTATGCATGGGGCGTATCTTTCTAGGTGCGTCGATGTTTGTTTGTGCATGGGGCTTATCTTTCTAGGTGCGTCGATGTCTATTTATGCATGGGGCGTATCTTTCTAGATACGTCGATGTTTGTGATGCACGTGTTGGTGAGTTTTCATGCTCCCGTTTGTGATAGGCCTTTCCCCTTTGTGATTTCTGGATTTCTGGTTGTGATTTCTAGAATTTGTGTTTCACCAATTTTCGTGGTTTGCATTGATAAGCTCTATCAATATTTGTGTTTTGATGAATAATTTAAAGAATGTGATTCTTTTTGGTGTTTTGAGATTCTTGAGATATTGTATGATTTTCGTCGTTAATTGATGTATACTTGACGCAGTATGGCATTTTTGTTATCATACGTTTTTAGTCATATCTCTTATCCTATCTCATTTTATCTGATATTTGTAGCTAGACTGATCTGTTTATTATTTTCTTCTTAAATAATACTCGGGTTAGACCGAAGTATTTCAGGTGCTCCTGCTTGACTTCTTATCAGGGTCCTTCACCTGACTTTTGGCTAACTACTTTAGCATAGTAGTTTTTGTTAGTATACATTTAAGATATAGACTCCTTGATGTATACTTATTCTTTTTTCTAGCACTTGTATCTATTCTTTTGTGATGTGGTGGATCTTGTATGACCACTACTTTGATGTACATTTCTTTGTGTTATATTCATATTTGTTTCCGCCTTTGTGATATGAGTATCTGTGACTGATTTGTGTTATGTTTATTTCTATATTTGTTTCCGAAGTCCACCTAGCAACTGTGTGGTAGCTTTGAGTTTGTATTTGATATGTCGGATTTCCTCTTGAAATGACATGTAAGTTATATTATCTGACATATCGGTACTCGCACAAAGCAATTACACAGATGGTCGCTCCTCAACAGCCTTATTCTTTGTGTTAGTCGATGACATTACCCCGTAGTGTCCTTGGCTAGTGTGAGTATAGAGGTGGGGCGTCACAACTGTGCTTATCATAAAGCAAATAGGCATAAAATGGACGAGTGCTGAGTATTAGCAGGAATAATCTAGAATATGATCCACTCAAGACATTTGAAAGAGTTTATCAAAAATGATGAGAAAACTGCACGTTCTAATGACAACAATCAAAGGCTCCTAAACAACACCGCAAACTTTGTAGTAAATGATGCCCAGTCAGATTTCATTCCACCAATCAACCGAATCGATGTTATTCATGGAGGCCCACATCTAGTTGAACAACAAAGAAGCCAAAAATCGCGACATTAAAGTGGCAAGAGATGGGATTTTCTCTAAGATCTCCCACTTAAGAACCCAGGTTCCAAATTCAGACGCATAGCTTAACCATCACCCCACAAGAACTAAGAGGAAATCGTTATCCGCATAATGATCCACTTATGATAACTGCAGAAATTTGACTCTTTGTAGTTACTAAAATTCTGGTAGATATTGAAAGTGCAGTCAATGTGATTTTTAAACATGCCTTTGACCAAATGGGGATCCCAAAGGAGAAGCTAGAGTCGAGCTTTGCGCCTAACTTTAGGTTCAATAAAAAAGGATCAACCCCCATAAAGCAGATAAAGCTTCTGGTTTAGATAGGAATTCCACCACACCCCAGGACCTTCGAGACTCTCTTTATCATCATGGATCAACCTTCTTAGTATATTGCGTTCTTTGGGAGACCGGCTTTGGATGAGGTTGATGCTTTTATCTTGCCAAACTACTTGATGGTGAAATTCTTAACCAAGAGCGGTTGGGGAACAATAAGGGGAGAGCAATTTAGTTCTCGCGAAATGTACTTTTCCACACTTGAGCAATACAAACGAAACTATCTTTCTTGTTATGACTCGGAGAAAAACGAATCAATCGAAATTGATATGAAATAGCCTTTGGATGATGATTCTCCAAACCCATCATCCAGAGCAAAAACAAAACCTATTGAGAAAAGTAAGCATGCATTGAGAAAGTTTAATTGCTCTAAAAAGAAAAGGAAAAGAAACAAATCTAGTGGAAGACAAAGTATAAGGCGAGGAGATCATCACTAAATTAGATTGTAGAGGTGAATAGGAAAGGATGAAGCCCACAGAGGACCTTAAGGAGATATGTTTGGATCATGTTGATCCAACAAATACTATAAAAATTGGAAAAGAATTAGCTAACAAACTTAGAGGGGAATTATTCAATTTATGCAATCCCACAAAGATTTGTTCGCCTAGACTCATTCATATATGATTGGAATAGATTTGATCGTTACATGTCATGCTTTGAATATAGACCTGAGTATCACACCTATTCGGTAGAATAAAAGATAGTTTTATAAAGTTAGATCTAATGCCTTGAAAGAAGAGGTCAAGAAATTGCTCGAGAACGGATTCATCAGAGAAGCACTCTGCCCGAAGCGGTTAGCCAATCCAGTACTAATCAAAAAATCAAATGGGAGATGGAGGACATGCGTCAATTATACTGATTTGTAAGGCATGCCCTAAGGAATGTTACCCCCTCCCAAGAATAGACCAATTAGTCGATGCGACAAGTGGAGACAAACTTTTATCTTTCATGGACGCTTATTTTGAATACAACCAGATCCCAATGTTCAAACCAGATGAGGAAAACATTAGTTTCATAATAGATTAACGAACATACTGTTACAAAGTAATGCCTTTTGGGTTGAAGAATGCTGGAGCAGCATACCAAAGATTGGTTAAGAGAATGTTCAAAGAACAGATTGGTCGAAATATGGAGGTGTACATGGACGATATGCTAGTTAAATCTCAAGAGGAAAGCAACCATCTAAAGGATCTTGAGGAAATGTTCGGAGTATTATGGAAATATCGGATGAAGATCAACCCACAGAAATGTTCTTTTGGAATTCAGTCTGAGAAGTTCTTAGGATATATTGTCAGTGCTAGGGGAATCAAAGCCAACCCCGACCAAATTCAGGCTATTAAGAATATGGTAGAACCCAAGACAAGTAATGATATAATGAGCTTAAATGGAAGGGTAGTAGCGTTGAATAGATTTATCTCGAAGGCCACCGATAAATGCATTCCATTCTTCAATGTGATTAAGAAGAAGAAAAACTTTGAATGAGGGGAAGATTGTCAGAAAGCCTTCGAGTAATTCAAAGACCATCCTTAGAGGCCACCAATCTTGTCCAGTGCCATGGACAGGTTAGAACCTTTACCTTTATGTGACGGTTTCTGAACATGCCGTTAGTTTTGTTCTGGTAAGAGAAGACAAGGGAACTCAACTTCTAGTATATTATAAGAGCAAGAGGCTAAAAAATGCATAAACTAGAGATCCTGTTATAGAAAAATTAGCATACTACTTGATGCTCACTACACGGAAACTAAGAGCCTACTTTCAAGCACATCCGATCAAGGTCTTAACCAACTTCCCACTCAAGTAAGTTTTTAGCAAACTTGAAACTTTAGGAAGACTAGTAAAATGGGGGGTATAGCTTAGCCAATATGATATTGAATTTCTACCCCGAGTGGTAATCAAAGGACAAGCCCTAGTTGATTTTGTTAATGAATGTACGGGGTTCATTAAAGAACAATTAGAAAAGGAGAAGGATTTAAAGCCTAAACGACAATTGTTTGTGGATGGAGCTTCAAACAAACAAGGCGTTGGAGTGGGATATGTGATTATTACCCCCTGTAACGCCCCGGCCTAGTACCCATGCTACCAGAGGGAGGTTACCGTTCGAAAGCACGGAGTAAAGGACACGATAGGAGCGATTTGTTGTATATACTCCCTTGTGTCAACACGAATACGTGATATCATATACCTGAATCTCTGCCAAACACATATCTTGTCTCGGCACAAAGAAATATACATGAGTTTCCTAAGTTGAATAATATAGAGATAGGATTACATAAAATATAATATCAACGATAACATCGGTGTGGTAAAAAAAGTCACACATATATATAGATCACATCCTTATATACAATAGATGTTATCGTCCACTTACAATCAGCATCAAAAAGATATATACACAACTACACATATAGTCACCATCTCCTTTCAAACATTAGAATGCTATCATTAAATCTGGAATGACCTGGTCAAAGATCACCTCTTCTTCTATGGCTAATATGGAAAAATACGAGAAATGGAATACTATATATAGACCATATGCATTCCTCTCCAAAAAGAATAAGATAGAAAGATATTATGAAAGTACATCCTAAAATGCAACCTCAACCTGACCCAAGGTTGTTAAAACAAATAACAACCCGAATCAGGCTAGAAACTAGCTGTGAGTAAACTCAAATATCAAACAATAAAAGAGAACAGAACAAAACCATCATATTAATATGTTAATTACCCAACCCTTATGTAGGTATCATATATAAATCATATTACAGATGTTTTGTTTCTATTTGATCTGACCACAATCACAAATCTACTCAATTGTGATTCTCCCTAATCACAAGTTATTAGTTCCACATCATATAATAGTGATAAATTTGATCGACTAACAAAAAGTGAATCGACACCTAGTGATACCTAGTACCACCTACGACTCAATATACTAGAAACCAAATCAAAACCCAGTGATAACGAATATCACCTATGAATTAGCATTGTGGTTGCACCCACATGATCTACAATATAGTACATGACCCTCCCTGGTCTACTCTAGCCTATATGAAAATACCTTTCCATCCATCATCTCATTTAAGTCATGTAGCCACACACTTAATGCCCGTACAATAGATCGTTAGACTTGTGACACTAGGGCTAAGATGCCACACTTAAAGTGCTAACCCAAGTCAATCCAACTAGGATGGATACTAGCTCTATCTGGTATAACATATTCATTGATCAATTTATAATATTTGATATTTTTCACAAGTGTATATACGGCAGTAATCCTACCTAACTGTAGTTAACTCGATGTCACTAAGTGGTTTAATATATATTCAAATTCCAATCTGACAGTAATCCCACCTAATTTTCATTAACCCGATGTCACTAAAGGATTTACCACATTATATATTATTTCACTTTTTTATATACGATAGTAGTTCCCACCTAACTATTGTGTATCCAGTTTCACTAGAGTTTATAGGTTTAAATCACAATATTTTTACTTCATTGAAAAAACATACATGGTTAACTATTTATAACAATATATGCAAATAATTAAGTATTTCATAGCATATTTAAATATGCGGTGGTGGCAGAGCTGACCTTTGCAAAATAAAATAACAAAATGCGGTAGTGGTAGAGCCTACCCTTGCAAAAATAAAATAATAGAGTGTGGTGGTGACTGAGCCTTCCTTTGCAACAGAATGTGGTGGTGTGTAGCGACCCGTATTTTTTATAACTAAAAATATTAAATTTAATAAGGTTTTGGAATTTAATATTGTCAGAAATTAAAATTTATGATTTATTAATCTGAATCTTATTAGATTATAAAATTTGACCTTAAGATAAATCTTAAAACAACTAATTTTAATGAGATAAAAGACGGTAATGTGTATTAACATATAATTTACTAATATTGATTGAATGTAATTGACTATTATGTAACGTAATTTCAATCAATTGAAATAATAAAGGTTAACAAGGAATAGAATAAATGATGTATAAATTGATGTTATCATATGTTATTAATTACAATTGGTTTTAATATGGAGTATGAAATCAGTTATTTAGTACAAAAATTTATTAACCTTTGTTTGTAAACAATAAGTTAATAGATATGAATTATTAATATATAACCATTATTTTATTTATCATCTTATTATTAAATCTGTCAGAAATTTATTTGGTAATTAATGGAGAATTAATGTAATTGAAATATTACAATTGATATAAGAAGAAATGTTAACTATTGAGTGATGAGTGTAACAAAATGAAAACCTATTTTAACCAATTTCATAAGGGAATTGTTGATTTGATAATAAGATTGTAAATCCAAATAAAAGGGTTTGTTTGAAATTTAAATATATAATGAACGGGTTTTATTATAGTTGTAATTAAATGTTGGAAATAATTTAGTATATAGATAGATATTGAGTTTAACATGGAAAATTGGATTTCAAAGGAAAATAATTGGACTAATTATCTTCCTTGTATTAGAGTATGTTTTGAGATTTAATTATTGTAATTAATAGTAATTAAATCTTGCCATTAATAAAAAAATGGTAATTAATTAGTGATATGTGCAACTTACGTTTTGTGTTAAAAAATAATGAGAATTCGTTGAAATCTAATATTGAATATAACTGCAATAAGAGATGTTGAAATCCTTTAACTGAAAAGAAAAGACTAGTGCATTGTAATTAATAAGTTCAGCGTAAGAACTTACATTTTTAAATTAAATTAGAACGAACATTTGAATGAACTTTAAGCCTTGACTTGAAAAGAATAAAATGAATGTTTATCTCTAATCGGAATAACAAATGTTGAATTCAAATAAAGAATTGAGTGAATGTTTTAATGAAAGAATAACATAAGTTGTTATTTGAAATGTATCTTGGAGAAGTTGATTTTCAATAAGATAAAACATTTACTTTGTAAATAGTGTATAAATTTTGTTGTATATGAAATTTTATAAAACATGTTTGAATTGGTATAAATGAAAAGAAAACAATGTTTTATAATTAAAATTCGTTTGAAATTAGTAATGAAATGAATCGGAATTAGATTAATCGAAATGTTTCAATTAGAAGGAAACATGAATGAAATTGTAATGAATGAGTTAATATAGGGACTTGCATTTTTGTGTCAAAATGGAATGAACATTTTAATTAAAATAAATGCATGTTTTGAGACGTATAAAGTAAAATTTCCATTTTGAATAAGTATAATTTTATAAAAAGAAATAAAAATTGAATTTTAGAATAATATATACAAACACACTTATGAGTATTCAAAATTTAAAATATGTCAGAGGGCTTATGGTTGTGTAAATGTTGTGGAATCAATTAGAAATTACCTTGTATTAATAGTTGTACATTAATTACACATGTTCACATATATTTATTTTTCCATTTTATATATGGTTAAAACTTGTAAATTGGTTGCATTAATATGACCGTTACAGTAATTAAAAAGTAAAGTAAATCATTTTTATAGTGCATAGATAGATATATATTCATAAATTAATAAATTTGTTTTGAATAACATAAATAAATATATAGATTGATGGGTTGATTAATTGATTGATTGATTGTTAATTGATTTATTGTGTTAATGGGGGTGCACATATTAACATAAAATGAATGTTTTAATAAAGAATTAAATGATATAAATATGTGTATATTTGGGTTTATTGAAATGAATTAATTAGAGTAAGTTTTGGAATTTGGACCCCAAAAGTTTGTTTATAGTATATGAGTGGCCCTTCATTTGCTTTATATTTACTATCACATCCACATTCTCTTTCTTTTCTTTTTCAAGTTCTCCATGTAGGTTCCACTTGAGCATCCATTTCATTGTTAGACTACCCATTCATTTCTTATTAATTAATAGTAACCTCATATGATTTATTTCAAATTAATAATTGCCTCATTCTTTTCATTTGTTTCTCATTTGTTCGTTTGCTCCTTTACAAGTACTTTGCTTGAAGTTTTTTTTAATGTGAACATCCAAATTAATATTCATACCACCTCACTAGCATTTACTATTCTTCATTTCTAATGTTCATTTTGTTTACGCATTATAAGTTCTTGTAGCTTCCTTTTATTGGTAATTCATTCTCCTTAAGCTTCATATTTAAAAATGAAGATTTATTTTTATCTTCATTCATATATTTATTCCTTTACTTCACCTCTTTCAATACTACCATTTTTAAGGCTGTTCATATTTTTACTTTATTTCGATTCCTAGTTTGTTTATATATATTTTATTAGCATTCCATTTGTTTCCATCTTCATTCCTGTAGTCCCATTTCATTTTTAAATCTCATCTTCTGTAGCTTCATTTTCCAAACAAACTTCCATCTCGTTTTTTTCTCCCTCTTCACCTTCCTCCTTCCTATTTCATTTTTTCTTCTTTAAATCTCCTTCTTCACTTTTTTTTCAAAGCTTTCTTTTTTTTTCTTGTTCTTCAAATCTTCTTCTTCTTTTTCAAAGCTTCGTTTTCTTTTTCAATTCTTCTTCTTTAAATTTTCTTCTACTTTTCCAAAATTTCTTCTTCTTTCCAAATCCTTTTCTTCAAATCTAGATCTATACAAACTTCTCTGTCTCTTTCAAAACATTCTAAAAAAAAGATTAAGATAGCAAGAAAACAAATCAAAAGGAGAAAGTAGTAGCGGATCCAAATCTAACTAGAAAAGGGAAAGCCAAAAGGTGAGTGATTAAACCCACTGACGCAATACTAAAATTTCCATTGCAAGTTAAATAAAATTTATGATGTGATATATAAATTTTTGATTTATGTTTGTTGATTTAAACTGACATTTGAATTGATATTGGATTTGAATTGACATTTAAATTTATATTGGAATTCAATTGCTAGTTAAAACCCCGACATTGATTACTATGAATAGTTGTGATATATTGGTTGATTTGGATGTTGTTGAAATGGATGCTTATTGATTGATATGTTGGATGTATGGTTGTTATTTATTTTAATATGTCTCTGTTATCACCTTGTATATTATTGACATCATTTAAATGACCATTTGAATCATTTTAAAAATTGGATAACTATGACATTTAAATTATGGGTTGAAATGATACATACCCATACAATTTATTGAATTTGGATTATTTATTGGAATTGAATTATTTGAAAGGTTTAAGTTTTAAATTTAAACTTCGGATTTATTTTAATTAAAGTTGTTAAAATTGATATTTTGAATTATTTGAAATCTCTTAAATTATTATACTCACGTTGTGCACTTGATAGGAGATGAAAAATCCCGTAACATCTCTGAAGCTACTGCACTCATATTTTACTTGATATTGATTTTACTTACATAGGAATTTTTAGTTCTGACTCAAGTGTATTGTTTTTCGTTATGCTCGGGTCAGCTTGAGTATTTCAATGTTTGAAGACGTTATTCCTTGGAGATGAAGATGAAGATTGGTGATCGTATTTATTATTATTTTTGCGCTGCATTATTTGATATGTTCGTTTATTTTACTCTGATTAATATTGTAAAAAAAGTGTAATCAAATGTTTGTTGTAAAACAGCTTCATGAACTGTTTTATCTTATTATTATCTTTTATCGTTCCACTGCAAGATTCTGTGTATTGCTTTCCATCTTTTCTCTTGTTTCTCTATTAAACCCCATTGATAATCCACCTTTTTGAATGGTTTGAGTCAGACATGTGTGGTTTATTGTCCACTTAAATTGTCCAAAAAGGTGGGTCGTCACATAGTGGCAGAGCCTACCCTTGCAAAAATAAAAGAAAAGAATGTGTGGTGGCAGTGTCTATCCTTGCAAAAATAAAATAATAGAATGCATGGTGGAGAGCCTACCCTTGTAAAAATAAAATAATAGAATAAATAATAGCAGAGCAGAATAAGAGGTGACGTGCTACCATTGATTTCTACATAATTCTATAGTTTTTGCTTTAATTTCAATTATGCAAAAGTAAAGTTAGAAGAAGTTTAATCACAAAATGAAGCTTTCACTTGATCTCTGGGTGGAGTGCTTCAATGGTGGTAAGGAAGAAGAGGAAGTAAATGAGTGAATGAATTAAAATGAGATATGGACTTGGGTATTTATAGGTGAAGAGAATGATACTTTAGTAATTACCCAACCTTCTTTAGCCTAACCTGATTCGACCACATTTTGGTCCAATGGCAACCATCCGCATGGTTTAACCTGATTCGACCATATTTTGGTCCAATGGCAACCATCCCCATAGAATATCATTATGCTATTTTATTTTATTAGGAAGGTCATTATACTATTTTGTTTTATTAGACCGATCATTATAGTATTTTGTTTTATTAGGCAAATTCATTTTCTTAATTCCTAAGAAGTAATCATTCTCATTCGTCTTATTAGAAAAGGATAAGTTTAAAAAGTGTGGTCTATCTAGAGAGTAGAAAAGTTTAATTTTTCTTCTTATTCTTAGTTAAATCGGTATGCCTAACCGCCTTATAAATCGAACCGTCTTTTTTTTTTTTGAAAACCCAAGAGAACCCGGCGGGCCGGTAAACTCCTGAGGAGGGTATAACAAAGCCATCCGCTGATCCAAGCCCCTATACCCCCGGGTAAATTTATATAGGATGGGGAAGCACATGGTAGGAATCGAACCTGGGTCTTTTTAGCAGAACCCAAGCCTCCTTTCCACTACGCCGCATCCGCCTATCATTCTCATGGTAGGAATCGAACCGTCTTTAATCTAACATTTTACATCCATTTAAAATTCCACTTGAGACGTTTTATCAAAAATTTTATTTTATTCTTATAATGATTTTTATTTTCAAAATATATTACATTTTAATTTTCAAAAATTATAAAATAATGTCAAATTAAGATATCGCCCAATTTCATGTTGTTACACACCCATTGGACATCGTTTACACTATGCAATGAAGTTTGGATTTCCAGCCACTAATAATGTAGCAGAATATGAATCAATGGTGGCAGGACTCACCTTGGCCCTACAGTGAAAAATCCCTAGAATTGAGATTTTTAGTGATTCACAACTAATGGTAAATCAATTGAATGAATCATATCAGACAAAGGATGCCAAGTTGATCCTGCATGTCAAAAAGGTGTTAAAAATGTTAACCAAATTTGAATATTTCTCCATACACCAAGTCCCGAGAGGAAAGAATTCTCAAGCGAATTCATTGGCTAAATTAGCTAGCTCACGAGGAGCACCAGAAACATGAATTGTACTGGTAGGCTACCAACCAAACCCCAATATAAAAGAGAAGGCACTTGAATCAAGAAGTGAATCCATGATATTGACCGGATCTCAAGCTTAACACATTCGAAAGAGGAGTCAGAAAATGGAAGTGGAACCCTCCTAGAGAAACTTCCTCATCCAGAGACGAATGACTAGTATAAGGACAATTGGATGATTCCCATTACTGAATACCTAATAAACGGGAAATTGCCGATAGAGAAAAAAGAAGCAAGAAGAATAAAACATCAAGCTCCAACTTTCGTCATAATGAATGAAAAACTCTATAGGAAAGGATATTCACTCCCTTACTTAAGATGTGTTGATCCGGAAATGGGAGTAAAATTGCTAAGAAAAGTCCACGAAGGGTTCTGTGGAGACCATTCTAGCGGCATAAAGTTAGCCAAGAAGGTTATGTGACAAGGCTTCTATTGGCCTCAAATGACTAGTCATGCCATCGATTATGTGAAAAGGTATGTAAAGTGCCAAAAGTTCTCTAAGATCTCACGTTTGCCACCTAGCGAATTGACTTCGATCTCAAGCCCATGGACTTTCAATGTATGGGGAATTAACCTGATGCGACCACTACCTATATCTAAAAGAGGAGCTAAATATGTAGTGGTGGCCATTGATTATTTCATAAAGTGGGTAGAAGCGGAATCGCTTTCAAATATCACGTCATGGAATGTTCTCAAGTTTGTAATCAAGAATATCATTACCAGATTTAGAATTCCACACAAGATAATATCTGATAATGGAACTCAGAAAATGAAGAATTTACCCGATTCTATAATAGAAATGGAATCATCTAGGGCTTTTCGTTTATAGCTCATTCCAAAGCTAATGGAGTCATTGAAGCTACCAACAAAACTATTAAGACCATTCTCAAAAAATGATTGGATAGGGTTAAAAGAAATTGGGGTAGAAGAACTAGCTCTTGTATTATGGACATACGGAACTTCTACTAAAACCGCAACAGGACATACCCCATATTCCTTAACGTCTGGATGCGAAGCCATGCTCCCGATTGAGATTGAAGTACCTTTTCATCGAAGGATTCTGTATGCATCTGATCCAAATCAAGAATTAAAGAAAGAATCCTCGGACTTAATCAATGAGTTACGAGATGAAGCAGCCATACGGACGGTTGAATATCAACGAAGAATATCCAAATATTACAAATCTAGAGTAAGAGAGATTCATTTCAAAAAGTAGATTTAGTTTGTTCAACAAACGGACCACTCGGGCCAAATTGGGAAGGACCGCTAATCGTACACGAAGTAATCCCACCTAGGACCTATAGACTATGTCGACCTGATGGCAACGTAATAGCGAGAATATGGAATGTCGAACATTTACGACCATATTTCCCGACAATGGATGAATAAAGAAGTTAAAATAAAAATATCTACTAGATCAATTACAGAAAAGAGTAAGAATCTCCTAAAATGAAAGTCACCCAAGACAGTAATAAGAGATTTGATCCAAACTGAGATCATTACAATCTTCTAGAGGAAGACCTGTCAAAAATTAGCCATTAGTGTTTACATTCTTCAAAAGAAAGATCTAATATAATCTTTTGGAGGAAGATCTGTCAAAAATTAGCCATCAACGCGTACAATCTTCAAAAGGAAGATCTGCTACAATCTTCTAGAGGAAGATTTATCAAAAATTAGCCATTAGCGCTTACAATCTTCTAGAGGAAGATCTGTCACAATATTCTAGAGGAAGATCTGTAGTAAGCCCTTATTCCCGCCTGAAAATGGCCTATTTAAGGCGCTTTCTAGAGGGAGGATAGAGTAAGCCTTTGGTCCCGCCTGAAAATGGCCTAGCCAAAGCACCGAACCAGTCTTAAGTACCGCCTATAAGGCCTGATTGAATCACCTTCTATAGGAAGGTCGGGTAAGTCTTTGATTCTGCTTAAGATAGCTAACCAAACGCACCAGACAAAATCAATCAAGTTAATTGCACTCTATTCAAAAGAATGAATCAAAACAATCTTTTAGAGGAAGATCTGTCAAAAATGAACCATCGGTGCTCCAAAGTAAAAACAATTTTCTAGAGAAAGATTTGTTAAAAATGATCCATTAGTGCTCTAGGGCAAAAATGATCTTATAGAGGAAGATCGATCAAATATGATTCATTGTGCTTCAAAGCAAAGATAAAGCAATCTATACTATTGCCATCTTCTGGTCTTCATCATTATTGCCAGATAGATTTCCGATCTCCTATCTGGTCCTCTATCTAATGTATTGTTATGGCTAAAAAGTTTACCATCCAAAATATTCTCATTAGTGTCAGTATCATTACTAAGCGAATTATTAGTCTCCCCTCCTCTAATTTTGTTAAATAAATTGGAAACTAGAGGAAAATTATTAGCATTTGGAAAAATCTCAAATTATATGGAAAATGTGAAGGATTCTTTAATCTAACGCATATCAATTTGTGGCTTAATTAAATTCGAAAAGAATCATTTAGGAGTTACATGTTAAAATTGTAATGAAAAGTCATCACCTGTTCTATACTATGCAAGAAAGAAAAGTAAGGAATCAACAAAGAAAAGCAATAAATGAAATACCAATAGACGGAAAAGGTTGTTGCCCATTTATTGACTTGAGAAGTTAATGCTTCCTTTATATTAGGGGGCAAATGTTACTACAATTATCACTTCCCAAGATATGCGACATGCGACATAGATATAACAACGCAGCAGTAATCGGTGACAAAAGAATGGTAATAAGCCAATGCCGAAGGTCTACGATGTCGCCCTGTTAATACCCTAGGTATTGATTTTGATGATAACAACCACATAAATATTACTACAAACGTATCTCCGAGTTATGCAGTCATATCAGATATATTATGGAGACATTTACAGAGATAATCAAGAATACTGTGGAAGCAAATGAATTATAGAAGAAGGTTAATCAGAGCAATTGAAGAACAAAACCAAATTATAGAAGAATGCTGAAGGATAAAGGTGTTTGAAGTGATGAGGAGTTGGTTGAACCTTAGAATATCTTGTTAAAGATCTCATGGCAATTATACTTGAAGATCATCAACCATTGACCTCAACCGAATCACAAAAATCCACAAATATAAGGTAATTTGAAATGTTGAAAATTTGCAACACTTATTAGTCTTGCTGTTCATTTTGCAACACACCCATGTCGACATGGGGGGTAGGGGAATGTCGACATCCTAGCCGTTTTTCAGAATTTCAATTTTCAAATGAAGAGACATTTCCCTCCACCTCTTCACCAAAAGACACGTCTCTTCAACCACTATATAAAGGCCTTTGAAAACGAATTTTAACATCAAGAATTCTCATTTTCTCTTACTCCTTGTTCTCCAAACATTTGCAAAAGAAATCCATTGCATACTCTTCAAATCTCCTTGCAAATCGATACTATTTCACTCCAATTCTTCACTGATTTGCAAACCACACAATATCAGAGAGTTGTACTTGAATTCACATCATTCTCACTCTAATTTCATCCTATTCCTCAAAGAATTCAAAGATATATTGCCATTGGAGGTCTATAGGATCATTGTACCGAATCTGCAAGAATCTGTATTGAAGATACGACTACTTGCCATAGTTTGTTATTGGTGATAAGGAGAAGGTGTTCTTGTAGCCTGTAAAATCAAGAGGGTGTGTCTTGTAGCTCATGAAACCAAGATTGTAAAGGTGTTCTTGCCACCCGTGGAAAGCAAGCGATTATAATGGAATTCTGCACGATAGAGTGCAGGACTGGATGTAGGATTGGTTAATCCGAACCAGTATAAAAATCCGGGTGTTATTAACATTACTGCATTTTACTTTATTACTTATTCTCCGATTACTTCTTTCTATTTGCAATTTGAGTAAATACAGTTTTATATTCATAAGTAAGTAGTTAATACACATTTCACCACTTCTAGTGTCTGAATAGCCTTAAGATCCAACATTCTATTGTAGACACTCCAGTTTCTAACATTTGGTATCAGAGCATTGGTTTTCAAAAATTCATAACTTGGTTTTTGAAAAGTATAAATGGCTAATGACACTAGTAACACATTTTTAACACCTTTGTAGAAGGGCAATCTACCACTAGACCCCCTCTATTTGATGGCAGTAGTTATGCATATTGGGCTTATAGGATGAAATTTTATTTGCAGTCTAATGGTTTGGATATTTGGAACATTACCCAAATAGAGTACATAGAGCCTCAAACTGAATATTCAAAATGGACACTAGACCAAAAGACACAAGCACTTAATAACTCTAAGGCCATGAACATTTTATTTTGCTCCTTAGATAGACATGAATTTAATCGAGTGTCTATTTGTAATTCTGCATATGAAATTTGGAGAACACTGCAAGTCACACATGAAGGCACCAGTAAAGTAAAACAAATAAAGATATCTATGTTAACTAACCAGTTTCAACTCTTTCAAATGAAACCAAATGAGTCTATTTCTGATATGTATTCTAGGTTTCAAGATATAGTACATGCCCTAATATCATTAGGAAAGAAAATTACTGAAGAAGACCAAGTCAGAAAGATCTTGAATTCACTTCCTAGTGAATGGGATCAGAAGACTCTGGTAATTGAAGAAGCCAATGATATTAGTACTATGAAAATAGAAGATTTAATTGGTAACCTAATGTCCTATGAAGTAAAGTTGCAGATTAGAAAAGAGAATCAGGCAAATGAGAAGAAATCACTAGCACTCAATGCTACGATCGACAACGATGAACCAGATGATGATGCTGTTGATGATGATATCGAGTTTATAACTAAGAAGTTCAAGAAATTCTTGAAGTATTGGATAACAAACAAACTTCGAAAAACTAACAACAATAATTCTAGAAATGGAAATGTTGTTAAGTGTTTCGAATGTGATAAACCCAGTCATTTGAAAAGAGACTGCCCCAACCTGAAGAAATCAAAGTACTTTTCAAACACTTTCAATAAGAAGAGGAAACAGGCATTCAATGCAAAATGGGATGATTCAGATACATCATCAAGTGATAGTGATTCAGAAACAGAAAATGCCAACATGTGCTTCATGGCAAAGGATGACCAGGTATGGAATTTTAATAAAGAAATTACTAATGTTTTGAATGATATGAATCAGGGATATAAAATACTTAGGAAAGAGTACAACAATAGTTTGGCAGAGATAGATAGATTAAAAATATTTAATGAAAGGTTAATTGAAGAAAAACAATGTCTAGAAGATGAAATTGAAAGACTTAATATGTATAATGATGAAAAGGATTTGACACTTGGTAGTTTTGAAAAACTAAAAAGTGAAAATGAATCCTTAAAATCAGAAAATCTTTCAATGAAGTCACAGATCACTGATCTGAATGACAAAATAACATCTCTGGACAATGTTATTCTTAACCATAATAAGGATTTTGACAAAATGAAAAATGATATTGATAAATTTAACAAAGGGAAGGATAATCTAGAAAAACTTATTATCTACATCTGAACACACTAGGAATAAACATGGACTTGAATACACCCCTAAGGCTAAATCAAAGAAAAATAGTACTCAAAGCACTAAGTTTGTTAAGGCTACCAAGTTCAAACCAAAACCTAAGAAATTAAAGTTAAAACCTCCAAATAGGTTCATTAATTTATGGGTTCCAAAAAGGTTGGATGATATTGAAAAAGAAAAATATATTGATAATTTTATTAATAAGGTTCATTCATCTAATGATTATATTTTGAAAGGACGTTCAAACTCTTCATGGGTTTGGCATCCTAAAACTTAACCCCATGGACCCCATAATAAAAAGGGTACCAGTGTGCATACTTTATAATTTTTCAGGTACCAAACAATATATACCAGATAGCGGATGCTCAAAGCATATGACAAGAAATCTATTGAACTTTGGATAAATATGAAAAGGATTTGTTATTGGCATCGGCAAAGTCGGTAACTCTAAAACTCATCTTATTATTTGATAAGTTTATTTCATGTTTTGAATTGATTTGGTTTCCCCTCAAGTGTTTTATTTATATGTATTTATCTCTATATACAAACTCTACATATTGTCTAGCAGTGATTTAAGCGACTCTTTTTTACCCTTTTTGTCGATGACAAAGGGGAAGAAAAGGTACAAATATACTAGGCAAAATGATAGGGGGAGTGCATAGAGTTAGGGGGATTCAAATACGAAAATATTATATTTTATCTCTCAAATATTTATATGGTTGTCATCATCAAAAATTGGGAGATTGTTAATACCCTAGGTATTGATTTTGATGATAACAACCACATAAATATTACTACAAACGTATCTTCGAGTTATGCAGTCATATCAGATATATTATGGAGACATTTACAGAGATAATCAAGAATACTGTGGAAGCAAATGAATTATAGAAGAAGGTTAATCAGAGCAATTGAAGAACAAAACCAAATTATAGAAGAATGCTGAAGGATAAAGGTGTTTGAAGTGATGAGGAGTTGGTTGAACCTTAGAATATCTTGTTAAAGATCTCATGGCAATTATACTTGAAGATCATCAACCATTGACCTCAACCGAATCACAAAAATCCACAAATATAAGGTAATTTGAAATGCTGAAAATTTGCAACACTTATTAGTGTTGCTGTTCATTTTGCAACACCCATGTCGACATGGGGGTAGGGGGATGTCGACATGCTAGCCGTTTTTCAGAATTACAAATTTCAAATGAAGAGACATTTCCCTCCACCTCTTTACCAAAAGACACGTCTCTTCAACCACTATATAAAGGCTTTTGAAAACGAATTTTAACATCAAGAATTCTCATTTTCTCTTACTCCTTCTCCAAACATTTGCAAAAGAAATCCATTGCATACTCTTCAAATCTCCTTGCAAATCGATACTATTTCACTCCAATTCTTCACTGATTTGCAAACCACACAATATCAGAGAGTTGTACTTGAATTTACATCATTCTCACTCTGATTTCATCCTATTCCTCAAAGAATTCAAAGATATATTGCCATTGGAGGTCTATAGGATCATTGTACCGAATCTGCAAGAATCTGTATTGAAGATACGACTACTTGCCATAGTTTGTTATTGGTGATAAGGAGAAGGTGTTCTTGTAGCCTGTAAAATCAAGAGGGTGTGTCTTGTAGCCCGTGAATCCAAGATTGTAAAGGTGTTCTTGCCACCCGTGGAAAGCAAGCGATTATAGTGGAATTCTGCATGATAAAGTGCAGGACTGGATGTAGGATTGGTTAATCCGAACCAATATAAAAATCCGGGTGTTATTTACATTACTGCATTTTACTTTATTACTTATTCTCTGATTACTTCTTTCTATTTGCAATTTGAGTAAATACAGTTTTATATTCATAAGTAAGTAGTTAATACACATTTCACCACTTCTAGTGTCTGAATAGCCTTAAGATCCAACATTCTATTGTAGACACTCCAGTTTCTAACACGCCACTCATCAGCATGGGTTAATGTGCAGTATCGCATGTGGTTAGCGAAGAATGGATTAATGAAGATGGATTAATGTCATCAACATGGATTATTATCACCAATAACCAATGGAAGTGAACCAATTCGAAAGTACGAAGATGGATTAATTTCGGAGTCACACAATGCTGCATCTCATCAATAGAAGGTCCTATAAAATGTCGTGTGTCATTAATAAAGCCAAGGATACCGGATGCTAACAATGTTGCACACCATCTATAAAGTCGGATGGTTAATGCCGAGTCTTTTATGCCACTAAGCAATGCCGAAAGGAATCATCATTGTAACTCATCAAAGAAACAATGATGACGAACATAATCAATACCGTGAGCCATCAATGTCTCACCTTATTAGTGTTGTATCCTATTAATGCAGTCATTCACCTATGGTGATAAAATAGACGTCACGGCTCAACAGTATCGCACTTTATCAATATCGCTCATCATTAATGCCATTTGTTATAAAAGCCGCTATACACTGATGTCGCACACCATTGCTACCGAAACCATCTTACTGCCAATACTACTCCACTAGTACTGTATCAATGACACCTATTACCGATGCCACCGACAATCAATGCCGCATCTTGTTGATGGCGCATTTCATCAACCCTTAGAAGACACCGCACGTCTATACATACGATGTTGATACCGAAAGTTGTCAATATTCACAAGAGTTACCAAAGCCGATATCATACAAAATGATGTCGCTTCCTGCTAATGTCGCTCCATAGTAATGTCGCTCCATATCAACATTGCAGTATATCAATCGTGCCGCATGTCAATATCAATTCATACTGATATAACTTCCAATTGATGACGTGCTATGTTGATGCTGGATGCCTCCACTATTTGAGCATGTACCGAAGTTTAACTAAGAGCCGAAGAATGTCGAAGATTATCTTCAAACAAGGCTTAGCACCATGCGAAATTAATGGCGTCGAAGAACATGGATGCCGCAATCAAGCTACAGCGCATGCCGCGTTTCTACCCCTATAAATATAGACCTAGGGGCATTGTAGAAGGGGCGATCATTTCTTTTCTCTTCTCTCAAAAATAAACTCTTATAACCCAAAATTGATTTGGTAAAAATTCCAATTTGATTGTAATCATGCTCAATTGAAATAAATGAGAACTTGGACATGCCTATTATTATGATTGTACATATTGGACATTATTAAACACGAGCATGCATATAATGAAGCTCTTTGGACCCAAAGTAAATGCGATACTATTCATATAGGATCACATAAACTTCGGTCCAAACTAGGTTTTATATGCATAGCCTCTATTTTGCCTCATATATATGGACATTGGACT
This sequence comes from Allium fistulosum, assembly GCA_030737815.1. Classification (NCBI taxonomy): domain Eukaryota; kingdom Viridiplantae; phylum Streptophyta; class Magnoliopsida; order Asparagales; family Amaryllidaceae; genus Allium; species Allium fistulosum. The sequence continues at coordinate 209,170,954 of CM060908.1, forward strand.
ATGGACATAAGGACTATTTATTTAGTTCATTAACATGCTTAATGGGCTATTGCACACATTTACTACTTACCTTCTCTATCCTTTGGATATATGATATGGAACTTTGAGTGTTCTATCCCTAAAGACCAAATAGATTCTCGAATATATTATTCCAAGTGACCTTAAGGGCTCTCGAATATCGTGTTCCAAGTGACCTTAAGAGATCTCGAATATTGATTTCCAAGAAATCATATTGGCTTTCGAATGTGTAATATCCAAAGTTCATGGGCATTATGGACCCGTTTCCTAATGATGTCCACTTGTACTTAGCCTTGAATGCTAAGCTTATTCTTGATCAATTAACGCTAACTATACCATGCTTAGTCGTATCGACATATAAACCTGAATCAAGGATTGGCTCGTCATTTTTGGCATCATCAATGTTATACCAATTATTGGTTTAACAGGGAGTTTCTATAAAAAAATCATAACAATACAATAAACATGTTTTAATTAAAATAGACATGGGGGAGATTTAATTTACATGTGGCAAGATGAATAATTAAAATATGAGGTGAATCATGGAAAATCTAATTATATCAATCATATAAATAGATAAACGAATTAAAATAATAAAATTATCTTTGAATGTAGCCAATAAATCACACCGTGAACAATGAATCAAAGCCCCTTGATTTAAAACGCAGCCTCCAAATTTTGCAAGGATCAAGAGAGATAAACCAGCTTTAATGAACATATATGATTTGTATTTGATTTTGAGAATTTTTGAAGCCATGGAAGCTCTCATATTTTCAGCCATTGGAGAGGGAGGAGGGAACCAGAAAAGTTACAGAGAAGAATGAATAGCCAAAATGGTTATGAAAAGAATGAAAAAAGGCAATCAATGCCCATATAAGAGAGACTTTTTTCTTTCTTTATATGGCCTTCTCCCTTTATCAATTCTTTTGAAAACCTATCATCTCTCTCTTATGTGGCTGCCCAAACATGGAGGAATTATTGTCCTCAAGTGATCCCAAACCCACATAGCATTTATTTCATTTAAATCCAATTTAAACAAACTATCGATATCGTATATTGATACTTGCATTTATAACTTTTACATACGCACTTTATTAAATTCTAATGGTATAAAAACAAACCAAATAAAATTTAATAATCGATATTTTAGAAATATTATTTAATTTAATTAATTTATAATGATTACAAATTAATTAAATCATGTAGTTATTCAAAGTATTCATTATCACGGTTATGCGACTCAAATGTGTAAATTCAGTCATCGATTAATATTGAACAATTCGAATATTAGTGTTCACATGTCACCTTAGCTATTGGTGTGACATTTTGGTTGAATTTATCGCTTACATGTATTTTTAGTAGAATCTAATTTTACTTATTTAAGCGTTACCCGATAGTGACAATCATTTACATAAATTCTTTCGTCAAAACTATATTACTTTGGGCTTATTGAATTTGGTAATGGTCAAAATTCCAATATCATTCATATTCAACTTTATAGTTCGAACACAAATTCCTTGGTTCAATAATAATAATTGTTACTAACCGAACTGCTCTGGCCAGAGACTTTGACTTTGAGTTGACTACAATTGACTGTGATACTAACCTCATATAAATGAGGAGACGAATCCTCTCTTGAATAGTGTTTCGCTTCCAATGCTTCCACTTGACCCAAGTATAGTCGTTCGATGGATATCGTGCCACGATTTAACTATAATCAAAACAGAATTTTCACATTGAAGATCAATAGTATTCTCAAGTCGAGAGAATTATGTAATTTTATCACATCGATATTTTCTGTTTGATCTTAGTTATATTAACCAACAGAAAACTATCGAGTGAGTCATTCCATAGTAACCAACAACTATCAGTACATAACCCCTTGGTGTCCCCAACGGCCATGAGTAATACACTACCAAACATTTGGAGAGCATTACATACTTTGGTCTCAACGGATGTATCAATATCCAATCTCGATGCATCTTTACTAGGAATATTTAAAACAGCATGTTTAATTTCATTACAATAAATTACTCATGGTTAAAATGCATTGTAACTATCATCTAGAACAAAGGATTTCCAACAGTTATAACCATGGCTTGTAATTTTAGTAACACTTATACGTATTGTATCAGGGCGTGGGCATTTATTTGTAACACTTATGTCCGTTACCGAACTCTATCTACCAACAGTTATAAGCGTTGGAAAATATTTTATTCCAACGGTTATAAGCATTGAAAAATATTTTCTCCCAATGGTTATAAGCGTTGGTAATACCGTATTTGCAACAATTATATCTGTTACCGAATTCTATCTTCCAACAAAAATAAGTGTTAGTAATATCCATTTTATAACAAGTATATCAATTGTAAAATTCATGGTACCAACGTATATAAGCGTGAGCAATAACAAAATAGTAACATAAATAAATATTGAAAATTTCTATTTCCTAACATTAACAACCATGGCAAAATTCATACATTTAGTTTGTCATAAAGTGGTAAGCATAAATTCAATGAAATGTTCAATTACAATTTGACTTTAAAGATTCTAATATTCAAATACAACTATTGTATTCATATAACATTACAATTTTAGGTCCAAATTTTCTAATTCCAAAATACAATAATGTCTTATTCAAATCACAAAATGAAAATGAAGTCTTACAAACAATATTTGACATTACGAAGGTTTCCGCTGCTTGTGCCATCTTTACTTAATGATGTGGGGCTAATTGCATGATACTAATTTTTCTTTTTATCACGCCTAGAAACTCTAGCAATAAGATCACTTTCAAGATTTTATAAGCTTGCTATGTCATCACCATTAACTTCCAACTCTTTCTTGTCCTCCTCTTTCACTAATAGCTAGTGCCTGCATTTAGAAAGTGAAACTAAGTTTTAATTAAAAATGGTTGAGCTATAGCAAGTTTTGCAAAACTGAGTTACCGGTTTTAAAAGTGAGTTTGTAGCTCGGTTTTAAAATTGAGTTGAAGCTAAGTTATGCAAAACTGAGTTGTAAGCTCAGTTGCAAAACTTGCAATTGAGTTTTGCGGCTCAATTTGAAACTGAGTAGGCAACTCGGTTTCAAAACCGAGTTCTGCAACTTAGTTTCCAAATTAGTTGCAATTTTGTTTCCAAACTGAGTGAGTTTTGCAACTCAATTTAAAACTGAGTTTTTTTAATGGTACTTTGTATACAACATGTCACGTGTCAATAAACGTTCGAATCATGCTATACAAGTTTCAAACTTATGACCTCTCGCACCAAAGCTGAATCATTTAACCACTTAGACAATGGTGTTTATCAATTTAAAATCGAGTTGCTAAACCCAGTTTGGAAACTAAGTTCTGCAACCTATATCTCTTCAGCATACCCGACTGTAAGTTATTTCATTCTAAATCTTGGGTTCAAATAAAAGAAATTGATCAACAAGAAAATAATTACTTCTTGTTTTGATATGTTTTGAATTCATAATGTTCTGTTCTCAAAATTGCGTATATATGCAGTTTTTAAGCTCAAAACTTAGCTTTAATAGCTGTCTTTAACTATAAAATTTTACATGGCACATACAAAGAATGATGCTCAAACGCACTAAACAATGCAAGGTGTAGAAAGGCATAGGTCTTGCACCTTTTCGCCTAGACAACTTTGGCAAGAAATAGATCAGAACTAAATTTACAGTGTAATAGAGCCGACTTATATCCCTTACAATTCTATTGATGGAAAATTTGGTATTTAGCGCTCAAAACATTTAATAAGTTGCAAGGCTTAGTCTTACATTATCTATTCTTGTACACCAATAATGAGAACCAAGTGACAAGTTAGATGAAAACTTTAATTTTGAGAAGCCACTGTTTAACAGAATAGCTGAAGGGAAAATGACTACATCACTCTTCGTCCATGAATTGATAAAGTTTCAAGGGAAAAAGAATGAAAATGAAGAAACCGTGCCTATATTTCATCTTGAAAACTTAAAACATGCAAAAACACCATATAAAAATATTATTTATTCTTATATGCGTATGCGATAGGTGTAGAACAAACTAAATTTTACAGATATGAATAAAGCAGTAGAAGGGAACTAAATGTTTCAAAGAAAATTGAAAATACAAAACTAATCATCAATCTAGAAGAAACTTTACTCTTAACCAAAGCAAAAGGACCACACAAAAGAAATAACTTAACATCAAATATTAGAAATTCAAATGAGCATGTTAAAAACAATGGTTACCAAAACAAATATGCCCATTGCTATCAATATGTGGATGTAATGGCGCTGGATTAAGAAAGATCACCTGAGGTGATTCCATAGGGTAATGTTCAGGAAAATCAAGCTGATGCTAATAAGTTTAATTAGCATACAAGTCCCTGCAGCTCCATTCACTTCAATTATCCACCTATAAGCTACATCAATAGGAACAACTTTTGGTTCCTTACTCCTCAAATCAGCACTTGTCACATCCAAAGTACCATCCCCTCACAACAAACATTCAAAAGGAACTCAACGCTACAAAACTCACACTGTCCATCTCCATCATAAGGGTAGCAGTCCCTATAGAAACGCATTTGCATCGCGTCAACTAAAGTCAGCGGGATGACTCCACGTCTGTGTGCTACGAACTCATCATTCAGGACGAAGGAGTTGACCTCGATTTTGATAAGGTCGATGAGGATGGTGGGAACTTCGGCGATCATGACACGGCAGAGAGCATTGGCGATGCTTGCGTCGGTGTTTTTGAGTTCGAACTTGTAGTAGTCATCATTGAGGAATCAAATTTTGACATTGGGAAAACGTTAGTACGAGACTGGCCCAAGTTAAATTTGGTTTTTAATTCAATAAAGTACCTTCTTTCACGAGAAGATAATGAAACCCTAATTCTCAAGATGAATATCGATCCACAAATTTATCCACCTAATAATGCATTTCAATGATTAATCGAAGCTGAATTATTGCAAAGTTAGAATTTAAAGAATCAAGGAACCAAACTTGTAAACATTATCCAACTTGAAACAGAAGCCGCCTCAAAGATTGGTCAAAAATTTGGATGAGAGACTGATCAAAAAAGTTGGAGAGATTGATCGATCAAAAATTGGAGGAGAGATCGATCTATCGAAAATTTGGACGATCGAACGAAAATGAGGACTGTTTTGACAATAGCTGAGCTGAGAAAGCATTAGATTAGGGCTAGGGATGAGATATAATACTCATTTACAATTTTGCCCTAGGACAATTCAAATAATTTCAATTCGACTTCAGCATCTAACGATAAAGCAACGTTAGAATGATAAAAAATATAAATGTGAACTTTTAGCAACCCATTTGTTGTATTGCAACACCCAAGTTCTGTAACTAACCTACAGCGCAAATAAACATCAGCAATTCTTTTTGCAGGCAAAACAAAACATTATTATTTTGCACGAACAAGCTAGTTCTATAATAGCCATACCACTATGAATTTAACAAATGTGAAGCACAAATGCCCCAGTAGCTATAATAAATCACTAACCATACATCACAAGCCAAATCCACTAAGCTAAAAAATAGCTACTTAAGCAAACAACTTAATAATCTAAATTAATAAACGTTAGCAATTGAAAAACAATAAGTGTTGTAAAATGACTTTTATGGTGTAGTGTTATGGATTTCTATCAAGTATACTTTTAATTAAATTAATTAATTAATATAACTCGTTATATCAAGTATATAATAGAAAGAAAACACCTTTTATTTCGAACAAGGTTGGTTATCGAGTTATATATATATATATATATATATATATATATATAACAAATTACATAATTGCTCCTAAGGCATATCCCTAACTCTATCAATCTCCCACTTGGAGTCAATCATAGAATCTCTATCTCATCTCTTCACTCAGTTTGATGAGAACTGATCGAGTTAGACTTTTCATGAATGGATCTGCTATGTTGGTTTTATTATCTACTCTGTCAAACAACTCTCTCAGATGTTGATAAATTATTTTGTCACGTGAAACTATTTGAAGTATGTTTCTTGGCTTCTAATGAGCTCTTATTACTACATTGTTATCATATAACAATGATTAGTATTCTTAATATTTGGAATCATCCCTAGCTCGATTATAAATTTACGCATTTACACACGCGTGCGCGTACACACACACACTTCACTTTTATTGTGACCCTATTCAAAGCGATGTACGTAACTTTTCATTGAATCAGCCATAATGTTCGTTTGGAACATTTCCAACTCAAAGCTTCTTGACTTGAATTTATTGTTGGCATACTATACTCAATATTACTTATGAAATTTGAGCCCGAACACTCCTTCATAAGGAGTTCGTTGTTTATGTAAACAATTCCGTAGTATTTCGTAAATATAGGAGAACATCTTGAACAAACCATTTAGTGGTATCAAATTGGATTTGATATTTGCTCCATGCATCAAATACATAAAAAATCACGATATCGTAAACAACATAACATGTATGCTGATTTCTATTGCCAATGCATGAAGAATCCATTTCACATGTTCCTTATTAAACACTTTAATAAGGTTTTTCTGCATATTGTTTGGGACATTCCCAATTTCCTTTATACTATCTATGAAAGGCTTCATTTGCAAACCCAACTTCGAGTATTAAAACAACTAAAGCTGATTTTAACAAAGTTCATCGTTAACAATCAGTAGTGTGTTGTTTACTTATGATTTAGAAATATCTATGTACTTTTTAACCTTTTTTCTTATAAGCACACGCTTCCTCTGCATTTTGATTGACAATCAACTATTTGATAGTTCTATCAAAACACTTATTCAATTTTAATGCATGTTGAACGACACTTTCATATATGTTCTTAGACAATATCTAAAAAACCACAAACTCAATATTACTTCCACCGACTTCGAGACACTTTGGTTGTTATGCGCAAATAGTCAATTCTAATCAATTTCAGAATTTTCCATTTCAACATGTACGTACCAAAACACAAAGTCTGTAACGACCCGCAAATTTATCACTTTGATAATTATATTTATATTTGAAATATTCAAATGTAAGATTTTATAACATAAATTATAACGTTGATAAACTTGTTTTAAAGGTATATTAACACATATGGACATTTGGGAGTTTTTATTAGAAAAACGACGGAAATCAGTTTTTCGGTAAAATTGAGATTTTCTCAATATTAGCATGCATGGAACTGGATACATACACTTATTTATCTATTTAAGTAAGAATATGAAATAAAAATTACTTATTTTATTTTTGGTAATAAAATATATTTATGACATCATCAAGGATTTCCTCAATTTTACTTATTTTCTGTCATTTTAAAATTAAGTTTAAATAATTAATTAATTATTTTAAAATGATAATAGTTCATTTTAATTATTATATAATGATAATAAGTGATTTATAATAGTTTTATAAAGATATATACTTGCTTTAAAAATATAAAAAAATTCACAGCATTTTGTCGAGACGACAACACTTTTTGTAAACACTTGTTTAATATTGATTTATATGGTTTAATAATTCAAGCGAGCACGTTTTATTTATCCTAAAATGATAAGAAATATATTTTCAAGATTTGTTTACAAATATATATAGTTTAACAAAGAAGTAAAAATATGACTAGAAATCGGATTCCGAGTTCGTAATGGTTTGATGAGAAGAAGTTGTTTCGAGATGTTGTAACTTAGTTTGTCACATATATGATACATGCACATATATATGTCATATACATAAAAATACACATGCATACATACATATATACCTAAGGAAAAATATCATGATATTTTGTACAAAAACAAAACAAAACAAAACTACCCATCACTTTAGAGCACATGGAGCATCACATAGAGGAGGCACTTGGGGGAGGAGGTCACGGCCGTGCATGATGGGAGAGGAGGGGTGTGTGCGAGGGTAGGATGGTAATTGTACCACTTAGATATTTTACACATTTTCTTTCTATAAATACCCACCCATTTTCTCATAATTTTACACACCAATCTTCTTCATCCTCTCCTTCCTCTCAAACTATTTTAATGGCTACTTACCTTATAGAAATAATGGTGAAAATTATGGCAAAGAGAGTAAATTTATATAAGTGCATGTGTGTGTGTGTATAATATTATCAATCCACTTCAAAAACAAGTTCATACTCCTTCTCTTCTCCTTTTAAACCAACAACCACCACATTCACAAGTCAAGGCCGAGCCCATCTCTCCTACAAGTCTAGTGTTAACCCAAAAAATGGATTAACACTATGGTTTGAGTGTGAAAGCACCAACGCTGTTTCTCATAGCAAACAATATAGAAAATAAACGTAAAGCGAGAAGAAATAGTGAAGAGATAAGAAGATTTTTATAGTGGTTCGGCTGTTAACGAAGCCTACATCCACTTTATAGCTTCTTTTATTGATCAACTACTATTACAAAGGAGTTTAGATTGCAATATAATTCTCCTTTCCTCGATTAGATCAAGCCACCATTGTTAGAAACAAAAGGAGGATCTCAGTTGTCCCTTAATGGCTGTTGTGTAGGAGAAAAAGAGTAAGAAATAACAGCGGAGCTTCATCAGAGATCCGATCCGCTTTACTGTTGTAGATAGGATGGTATTTACAGGGGTTAGAGAGCTCTTGGGCCAGAGCCACTTTACCAAAAGCCTGTAGTCATCATGTAGAGGTTGCTCAGGAAGTTTGGGGGTGTTTGGAGCTAATTTTTCGGATCGATACCAATCCAAAATTTATGCAATTTTTTAGTCTTCTCAATTTGGTTGTCTTCCTATCCCATAATTGAATGCCTTGTCCGAATATCAAGTCGTTTAGAGTTGGTTTGATCATCCATCTTCATAGATCATCCAATCCATCCATTCGTAGAAGATCCATTCGTAACTCACTTAATACTTCACCTAATGACACGAAACTTCATACATGTAACGTAGATGAGTCGGAGACCCTCCAAATCGGATCTCATGGGGTGAGACTCATCCTAGGTGGGTCAGACCTGATTCGTCAAACTAGCTCAATTTGGAGGAGATCTATCCATAACTCGCTCGATACCTATCAGAATCCAATGAAACTTTGGAGGTAGATTTTAGAGGATGTGTGATCTACATAGCGGATCTCAAGTGTTAGGGCCCATTTTAGTTAGGTCCGATCCGATCCAAACTAGCTTGGCCAAATGACTTCATTTTTGATGTGAGCCTTCTTTTATGTCTTCTAAGTGTCCCCTCCAAATTTCAAGTTAATCCGTGTCCATATGAGTTTTGTATGTCCATTTTAAGTTGCTCGGGTCCAAAAGCGGGTAGGTATTTGAATGAGTCTTCACTTCTTGAACTAGATTGCTTGCAATGTTACCAAACTTGATATGTGAGATTAGTAGAGGCACATGAGTGCAAGTGATTAGAAGGAACCGTGAGCCATTTCGGATCGGTACCAATCCAATTGGATTGGAACGGTATCGATCCGAAGAGTTAGCGTAATTCTAGGCCAAACTTCTTATGTTTCTTTGTCTTGTACTTTTAGGCCTTCAGGTCAAATTTCGAGTCGTTCTGACTTAATCCGAGTGTTCTAACTCCTTTTGAATTCTGTTGGGTTAAAAACCCAGTTAAAACTTGCCTCCCAAAGTACGCCTTTTGAATGAAAGGCGTGGTTTGATCTAGAACAAGTTCTAGTAACGAGTCTTCGATTGTTGAGCTTTCCAACGGCTTTAGCCTTAGCGAATCGTCCAGTTCCTTTGGATTCTTTCGTCAATCACAAGTCATTCCAAACCTATTATAGCCTAACACTCTAGACTCTTCCTAACTGTACTTTATACATCACAATCATTCCAGTTTCATTCGGAGTTGTTACATCACATGTCTCTAATTATATTACACATCTCTAATCATCCTGTATTCATCCGGTATTTACATCATTACCACTCAGATTTAATTCAGAGTTATAATATCATATATCAAAATCACATCATATATCGAAACCATATCACATCATATATGTAACGACCCGCCATTTTGGACCATCCGCGTCCATTATAAGTGTATAGGTAGACACTCATGCCGGAGTTGAATTGCTCAAAATACCGCGTTGTTAATTTAAATTTTGGCAAAACTGAACATATACAATAAATAAAAATCACAGATCACAGACACAGAGTAATAAGTGCAGCGGAATTAAAAGAGATAGTAGTTCATGAAGCTACTATATGAATATATAAAATACATCAGAGTTTACAACAGAAGAACAATACGATACATCAGATACAAATCAGAATACATCACTGGAAACATCGAATACTAAAAGCAGAATAGATGGCTGGATCTTCAAGCAAAGCTCCAACTCCAAAGGTGAGCCTCGAAAGCTGAACTACTCAGTCTGACCCGAGCGTAAAGCAAAAACACAAGACACTCGAGTCAGGATTAACATTCTTATATTAATAAATCCAACTCAAGTGAAATAGCAATTGAAATACAAGTAACTCAAAGGATGTTTGGAATAACCATCCTTTAAGGATCCGTTAAACTATCTACTAGGTAGTAATGTACGCTAAGTAGATAATGTCTATCAGTAATATAAAAAGATATCAAAATAGCGTTAAGTCATGGCCCATTCCACCCTTAACACATTTTTATTCCCAAAAGCATATACAAGACCGTAGTTTCCCCAAAACCGGAAGTCACCAGAGGGCAATCCATATACTAAAGGTACAAATCAAAATCGTAGTGGTCGCGCATAAATGGAATACAAGTATGACAAGGCACATGAGGCAATACCCAAGGTAGTGATACTACCGTTCGCCTGATCCGGACTGGTGAGAACGCAACGCCGCAGCGCCCGCAACACCGTGAAACAACACTCCCAAAATCAAGGGTGCACCAATCGACAACAAGTAATAAGTAGTTCGAAGAAGTGTGTCCACTTGAGGTAGCAAATCCTCCATTGGCCCGGCACAGCTCCTGTTTTAGTCATTTCCAATTTGACACAAGTGTCAAGGCTATCCATCATCGTTCTCTTTCTTCAGTCAACACGTACATCATTCCAACCACTTCATTCTGGATCATCACTCCGCGTATAGTTATTAAAGTGGTTTTCGGTTTAGATAGAGAGTATATCCATAACCGAATTCCGGTCTCTTTAATAACTTCCGTAATTATTTCACCGATTGGTCGTTTATTTATTTCAAAACCAAATCAATTTCAATTTCAATTCGTAAACCAGCATTTCATTTGTCTTTCTAAACCAATTTCCAATATTTACGTTTCAAAACTTTCAAATCATAATTTCAAAATCTTATAATTCAATTCCAATTTCTATTTTAAACAATTCAAATATTGATTCAAGTTCGTATATAAGTTTCATTCCGAAATCATTTAAATTAATTTAATTTAACAATCAAATCAGTTTAAATTCATCTATCGATTTCATTTAATATTCGTTAAGTAATTTGTCATTCAAAACAATTTCTGTTAAATTTCCAATTCATTAAATCAATTCTTAAGTTCAACTTTATTAAATCAAAACTTACAATTTTGAATTAAACTAAATTCGTCAAATCAATTCTTTCAATTACAAGTCTTACATTAATTCCAAAATATCCCATTTTTCATTTCTTGTTAAAGAAATTCCATTTCACTTATTTACTTTCTTAAATAATTTTCCAAAACTTAATTTATAAAGAAACTCAATGAAGTAAAATTCACTTATTCAAAAATTCAATTTTACTTATTAAAGAGTTTAATTCAATTTAATCATTAAATAATTCAATCTTATTTAATTATTAAATAATTCAAACTTAATTATTAAATAATTTCAAAGTTTAATAATTTCAAACTTAATTAAATTTCAAACTTAATTATTAAATCATTTCAAACTTAATTCAATCATTTCTCAAATTTAACAACCTTCTTTCATCAATTTCTTTATTAATATTTCATTTCAGATTATTAAATATTCACGTTTAAATTTCATTAAATTCAATTTCCACTTCGTTTCAAAACCATATTATTTATTCAAATAAAATCTTCGTTTTATTTTTAAATCAAATTTATTGACCAATCGGGTTTTATTTAATTCTCTATCCTAGGTCAAAATTCAATTTGGGTATTTATCATTTCAACCCAATTCCAAATCAATTCAAAATCAAAGCATATCAAAGGGAACTTGCAGTGTGATAATTGGGATGGTGTCAAAGTAAATAAACAAGCAATAACAACAAACAATAACAATCCATTAATCAATTCAAATAATCCCGAAATAACCGTATTAATTCGCATTGTTATTTGTACGAATTAATATAATTATTTCTAAAATCTACACTATCATTTCATGTAGATTAAAGATTATTACATTACGGTTTTCACTTGTCATCTATTTACAATTTCATACATCATCAATTTAACAACATACATTTAGTGGTTCAAAGTGTAATTAAACAAATCCTACGTGTCAATAACTTAAACAGTTAAAAGGGGTCATATTATACAAATGTCATTTAATCAAATTTTACACATATATCAAATCTAACTATCCTACGTCAATTTCAATTTCAAATTATTCGCTTACATCATTAACAATTTAACGTCCAATATAAACATCACAATCAATAAATTATCAGCCAAACTGTATTATCATCGCATAAATAATTAACAGATAATGGTGTCAGATGTCACAGGTGAACTGATACAGTTAATAGCATATATAACAGTGTAATTAACTAATAGCAGCATATTTCAATTGTCGTTTCAATTGAAATCAGATTTAATAAATAAAAGAACGTTAATCGTGAGTGAGTGCTCACCTTTCGAGGCTAGAGAGATAAACAATGGAATGAGTTACAGATCCAAGCACGAATTCCAATGCAAAGATAAATTGGCACGAATTTGATGAAGAAAGCAGGCACGACGAACTGGAATTGATGAAACAAAATACAAATTAAAATTTCTATACATATATTTAAACCACATCAAAATAAATCCTTATATCTATAAATCAATATTTATGAAATTCAATTCGACACATTTCAGGACAACCTTTATATATATATATTATTATTTGTTTAAAAATCAATATCCATTTAAAGCACACATATGAATAAAAATAAAAATAAAATATTGTTTTAAAGCCTCACATATTCGAAATCAAAGTATATATATATATATATATATAAGATCAAAATAAAATTAAAAGTGCATATATTCAAAGTCGAGTATATAAAATATTGCAGCTATTATAAACTATCAAAGTATTATAACTATCAACAGAACATACATATGCAGGTTAGTATATATATATACATACCTATGTGCAGACCATACAACAAAACAAAATATGGAGAAAATATACATAACAATATATGCAGACTATCCAATATATATAACAACTTAAAATATGCGCAGACTTGAATAGATATAACATATATATAGTATATATTCAAACCTACAAGAGAACTAAATATATGCCTGGAGCAATATATATATATATAAGCTCCCCTGTAACTAAGCAGATTTCATAATTGTAAAATATGAACAGGTTACACTATGCTACATTATGAAAGCAGCATGTATATTTCTCTTAAACAACATCATATTTGAAAACACTATATAAAGAAATATGCTAACTACGACTGTCATATTTAAACTTATATACATACAATATGTTTTATACAACCTAATAGATATATAACAGATCCTAAAGTATATGTATACATTTATATATTTACAAACAAACCATTACATAATAAATATAATATTATAAAATACAAGAAAGAAATATAATAATAATAATAGATTATCCAACTAAATATAAAATAACAAAACAGTACTTAATAATCAATCACTTGCAACGTAAAATTTTATATAACATAGTTAATACATAGAATTGCATAATAAACAATAAATGATAAATAAAAATATATATAAAACGTGAAACATATAAAAGCAGATTATCACAACCAGATAAACATATCCTCACCTATGCCAAACTCAGAGGAGGAGACGATTCGATGGCTGACATGATAGGCAGAGGACGACGGTGCTGTGGCGCGGTGGTCAAGTAGAGGAGAGGACAGGCGACAGGGTAAGGCTGCGAGTACAAGGGGGGTCGGCACTAGATCCGAGGCAGAGACAAGGAAGTGATGATGGCCTCGGTGAGCGGTGGCATAGCCATGTAGACTACAGACGTGACTGAGGCCGAGAGTTGCTGCGTGGACGAAGTGAAAGGCCGGTGGATTGGCAGTGAGAAAGGCTGTCAGTGGTGGAGGGTCGGCAAAGACTGGGGAGGTGGATGAGTTGCGCGCATGTAATGGAGGAGGCAATGAGTTTCGGCGATTGGAAGGCGAAGTGGTTGTGCTCGCTGTAGTTAACGGCAGGGAAGAGGCATGTGAGCTGTGGAGTTTTGCCGAAGAACGGGGATGCGTGTCAGGGAGAAAGTGAAAACGTGAGGGGAGGAATAAAAGGAATAGCATCTGAAAACGTGAGGGCATATGATATCTTTGTGAACTTTGCCTAAAATTTTCTTTTGAACAGAGAAAAAAAGGTGAAAGAAGAGAGTGTGCAAGAGGAACAAACAAAAGAATAGCATCCGTTTCACAGCTGTGATACCAAAGGTTGGGTAAAGTAAATTTTTGGGAATAGGAAAAATTAACTGACCATTTGTTTCTCACGATGAGGAAAAATTGAATAGTCACAGAGAATCCCAAAAGCCAAATTGCGGAACCGATAATAAAAATTTGTCTCCGGAACAACGGAAAGACATTGGGAACAAAAGTGCACGAACCGATATCGATACAAAGTCGTTTACCGTTTCTCTCCCGTGTATCGAACCCGAAATACATAATTGAATATACCGTAGAGATCAGCGCGACGAGATGATCAAAACGATATATAGATATCAGTTGTATGATTTGAATTATAAAAATTCGAATTTTCTAATAGCGGAAAATGCAAGAAAAACACTGAAAATAAGATCGACGGAGTCAAAGATGTCCGAATTTGGAAAAACGACAAACTGACATCTTGCTCAGAAGATGGTTTAGAATTTTTCTATGTAAAATATTTAGGTTTCGGAAATATTTTATTTTCAACGCTTTTTAACTGATTAAATTGAAGTGAATTTACGCGCGAAATAAACTTTCGTATTTTCGGACGAAAATTTACCGGTTGCTATGTTTAACTAGACGCATTCCAAATATCAAATTTTTATTTTAAAATTTTATCGTTTAAAATTTCACAAAATTTCAACTAATTACGTTATTAAAACAGTTGAAATTTACGGGTCGTTACACTCTCCCCCACTCAAAACTCTTCGTCCCCGAAAAGGAACGAGGTAGGAGAATAGAAACAACGAGAAAGAAAAACAGATTTGAAATACAAAATAATAATTAATTTAAACCATATAAATTCAAATTTAAATTAATTGATATTCAATAATTGATTTAATCCATTTGATTTCACTAAACTCAATCTCAACTATTTCTAAATTCATTATCTTATTATCCCATTTTCTTCAATTTACCATAAATTTGAATAGTCTTTTATTATAATCATATTTTTCTAACAATTTTAAATTCTTCTTTATTCCAAATTACTGTTAAATTTATTCTACTTAATATCCTATCACATATATTTAACCATATAAATTAATTTAAACCATAAAAGTTTCGATTTAAATTAATTTACATCTATTAATTTCTTTTAAATTCGAGGTATTTTCATATGTTGATCAAATTACAATTTTTTTCAAAACAAATTATTAATTCTTTCAAAACAAATTTATTAATTCATTCAAAACAAATTTTATTTCATTATTAACTGAGTTTACTTATTATCCTATCTAACTCTATTAACATCTTTATAATCAAAATTTAGTGTATAACATTTATTATAACACTCAAATTTTATTTATAAATTCAATTTATCTTATATATTATCCAATTACATATTCAACTTCTGAATGATTTAGGTAAGTTGTATTAAAATGCAGTTGAACAATATACAAATAAAATTTTCCCAATTCAATTATTCAAGTTTAAATATTTATTCCAAATTTTTGGTCTTATTTAAAATTAAAATCATCCATTAACAAAATTTAAGAATTAGATTTCTGATTAACTCTATTAAACAATTTAGAGATATATATCATATATTTATATCAATCAAATTAAATTTTAAAATAAGATACCTAAATATATATAAATCAAAATATACTGAAGAAATTTAAATCAAAATATTTTTTTTTTCAAAACAAAACCGTAGCAAAGCTACAGAATGTTTTCTTCACTTCGAAACTCAAAAATGAATGTCGATGATGCGGCCGCCATCACCGAGATTTATTTTCCAGCGACAAAGAGAAGAGAGCACCGATTTCAACATTTAAAAATTCTTTGGAACGATTTCTATTCGAAAATACTTCCAATAATATATACTTTAAAATTTTAAAACCAAAGTTCGAAATCACCGGAAACTAAATTCTCGAATTTCTGAATTAAATTCATTTCAAATTCCAAATCAATTTATAAACCGTATTTATAAATTTTTTTAGAACAATAAATGATAATCAAATATTATCATTTCAAACAAACAATTTAATTAACCTATTAAATTCCAGAAAATTTACTTATATTTTCATAATATAATCAAACAATTTATTTCATTTACCAAATTTGAAAATAATATTTTAATATTAATTTACAAATACACTTCCTCGCTCGACTACATAAGAATAGATTTCAAAGCAAAGATAGAGATTCAAATTTTGATGGACTGAAATCAAAGAGAATTTCGATTCGAAGATAAGTTCGAAACAAAGATATGATGATTAAATAACAAAGTAGAAAGATTTGATAAGTTTATATAAATCGCGGGCAACCTTAACCAGGTCGACCGTGACTTGAAAAATAAGATCGGTGTAGAA
Organism: Allium fistulosum; assembly: GCA_030737815.1. NCBI lineage: Eukaryota > Viridiplantae > Streptophyta > Magnoliopsida > Asparagales > Amaryllidaceae > Allium > Allium fistulosum. The sequence goes on from CM060908.1 coordinate 209,187,870, forward strand.
TTCCGAGATAAATCGACATTCGATCTCAAGAATTAGAATTCAAGTATAGCAGGAGATAGATAGCATCGTAAACCGAGGATACAGAAATCTCCGGTAAATTGATACCTATTATAAGGAGTTTTGCTCCTTTACGAATCATTCGAAGGTTGGCGAGACCGCCGATCTATTATAGATATCATTCAAAATGGAGTTATGGGGTGCTCCAGAATTTGAAAGGAGACGAATAGTGAAGGACACGAATGAATTTCGGAACCAAGGGAATGTTCCAAAATTCATAGGAATCGAGTCAAAAGGAAGAGATTGAAACTCGAATGAGAGTGATTCTGTAAATACTTTTACCCTATATGTTAAGTTTTTCCTAGAGCTACCAAAGCTCTGATACCAACTGTAACGACCCGCCATTTTGGACCATCCGCGTCCATTATAAGTGTATAGGTAGACACTCATGTCGGAGTTGAATTGCTCAAAATACCGCGTTGTTAATTTAAATTTTGGCAAAACTGAACATATACAATAAATAAAAATCACAGATCACAGACACAGAGTAATAAGTGCAGCGGAATTAAAAGAGATAGTAGTTCATGAAGCTACTATATAAATATATAAAATACATCAGAGTTTACAACAGAAGAACAATACGATACATCAGATACAAATCAGAATACATCACTGGAATCATCGAATACTGAAAGCAGAATAGATGGCTGGATCTTCAAGCAAAGCTCCAACTCCAAAGGTGAGCCTCGAAAGCTGAACTACTCAGTCTGACCCGAGCGTAAAGCAAAAACACAAGACACTCGAGTCAGGATTAACATTCTTATATTAATAAATCCAACTCAAGTGAAATAGCAATTGAAATACAAGTAACTCAAAGGATGTTTGGAATAACCATCCTTTAAGGATCCGTTAAACTATCTACTAGGTAGTAATGTATGCTAAGTAGATAATGTCTATCAGTAATATAAAAAGATATCAAAATAGCGTTAAGTCATGGCCCATTCCACCCTTAACACATTTTTATTCCCAAAAGCATATACAAGACCGTAGTTTCCCCAAAACCGGAAGTCACTAGAGGGCAATCCATATACTAAAGGTACAAATCAAAATCGTAGTGGTCGCGCATAAATGGAATACAAGTATGACAAGGCACATGAGGCAATACCCAAGGTAGTGATACTACCGTTCGCCTGATCCGGACTGGTGAGAACGCAACGCCGCAGCGCCCGCAACACCGTGAAACAACACTCCCAAAATCAAGGGTGCACCAATCGACAACAAGTAATAAGTAGTTCGAAGAAGTGTGTCCACTTGAGGTAGCAAATCCTCCATTGGCCCGGCACAGCTCCTGTTTTAGTCATTTCCAATTTGACACAAGTGTCAAGGCTATCCATCATCGTTCTCTTTCTTCAGTCAACACGTACATCATTCCAACCACTTCATTCTGGATCATCACTCCGCGTATAGTTATTAAAGTGGTTTTCGGTTTAGATAGAGAGTATATCCATAACCGAATTCCGGTCTCTTTAATAACTTCCGTAATTATTTCACCGATTGGTCGTTTATTTATTTCAAAACCAAATCAATTTCAATTTCAATTCGTAAACCAGCATTTCATTTGTCTTTCTAAACCAATTTCCAATATTTACGTTTCAAAACTTTCAAATCATAATTTCAAAATCTTATAATTCAATTCCAATTTCTATTTTAAACAATTCAAATATTGATTCAAGTTCGTATATAAGTTTCATTCCGAAATCATTTAAATTAATTTAATTTAACAATCAAATCAGTTTAAATTCATCTATCGATTTCATTTAATATTCGTTAAGTAATTTGTCATTCAAAACAATTTCTGTTAAATTTCCAATTCATTAAATCAATTCTTAAGTTCAACTTTATTAAATCAAAACTTACAATTTTGAATTAAACTAAATTCGTCAAATCAATTCTTTCAATTACAAGTCTTACATTAATTCCAAAATATCCCATTTTTCATTTCTTGTTAAAGAAATTCCATTTCACTTATTTACTTTCTTAAATAATTTTCCAAAACTTAATTTATAAAGAAACTCAATGAAGTAAAATTCACTTATTCAAAAATTCAATTTTACTTATTAAAGAGTTTAATTCAATTTAATCATTAAATAATTCAATCTTATTTAATTATTAAATAATTCAAACTTAATTATTAAATAATTTCAAAGTTTAATAATTTCAAACTTAATTAAATTTCAAACTTAATTATTAAATCATTTCAAACTTAATTCAATCATTTCTCAAATTTAACAACCTTCTTTCATCAATTTCTTTATTAATATTTCATTTCAGATTATTAAATATTCACGTTTAAATTTCATTAAATTCAATTTCCACTTCGTTTCAAAACCATATTATTTATTCAAATAAAATCTTCGTTTTATTTTTAAATCAAATTTATTGACCAATCGGGTTTTATTTAATTCTCTATCCTAGGTCAAAATTCAATTTGGGTATTTATCATTTCAACCCGATTCCAAATCAATTCAAAATCAAAGCATATTAAAGGGAACTTGCAGTGTGATAACTGGGATGGTGTCAAAGTAAATAAACAAGCAATAACAACAAACAATAACAATCCATTAATCAATTCAAATAATCCCGAAATAACCGTATTAATTCGCATTGTTATTTGTACGAATTAATATAATTATTTCTAAAATCTACACTATCATTTCATGTAGATTAAAGATTATTACATTACGGTTTTCACTTGTCATCTATTTACAATTTCATACATCATCAATTTAACAACATACATTTAGTGGTTCAAAGTGTAATTAAACAAATCCTACGTGTCAATAACTTAAACAGTTAAAAGGGGTCATATTATACAAATGTCATTTAATCAAATTTTACACATATATCAAATCTAACTATCCTACGTCAATTTCAATTTCAAATTATTCGCTTACATCATTAACAATTTAACGTCCAATATAAACATCACAATCAATAAATTATCAGCCAAACTGTATTATCATCGCATAAATAATTAACAGATAATGGTGTCAGATGTCACAGGTGAACTGATACAGTTAATAGCATATATAACAGTGTAATTAACTAATAGCAGCATATTTCAATTGTCGTTTCAATTGAAATCAGATTTAATAAATAAAAGAACGTTAATCGTGAGTGAGTGCTCACCTTTCGAGGCTAGAGAGATAAACAATGGAATGAGTTACAGATCCAAGCACGAATTCCAATGCAAAGATAAATTGGCACGAATTTGATGAAGAAAGCAGGCACGACGAACTGGAATTGATGAAACAAAATACAAATTAAAATTTCTATACATATATTTAAACCACATCAAAATAAATCCTTATATCTATAAATCAATATTTATGAAATTCAATTCGACACATTTCAGGACAACCTTTATATATATATATTATTATTTGTTTAAAAATCAATATCCATTTAAAGCACACATATGAATAAAAATAAAAATAAAATATTGTTTTAAAGCCTCACATATTCGAAATCAAAGTATATATATATATATATATATATAAGATCAAAATAAAATTAAAAGTGCATATATTCAAAGTCGAGTATATAAAATATTGCAGCTATTATAAACTATCAAAGTATTATAACTATCAACAGAACATACATATGCAGGTTAGTATATATATACATACCTATGTGCAGACCATACAACAAAACAAAATATGGAGAAAATATACATAACAATATATGCAGACTATCCAATATATATAACAACTTAAAATATGCGCAGACTTGAATAGATATAACATATATATAGTATATATTCAAACCTACAAGAGAACTAAATATATGCCTGGAGCAATATATATATATAAGCTCCCTTGTAACTAAGCAGATTTCATAATTGTAAAACATGAACAGGTTACACTATGCTACATTATGAAAGCAGCATGTATATTTCTCTTAAACAACATCATATTTGAAAACACTATATAAAGAAATATGCTGACTACGACTGTCATATTTAAACTTATATACATACAATATGTTTTATACAACCTAATAGATATATAACAGATCCTAAAGTATATGTATACATTTATATATTTACAAACAAACCATTACATAATAAATATAATATTATAAAATACAAGAAAGAAATATAATAATAATAATAGATTATCCAACTAAATATAAAATAACAAAACAGTACTTAATAATCAATCACTTGCAACGTAAAATTTTATATAACATAGTTAATACATAGAATTGCATAATAAACAATAAATGATAAATAAATATATATATAAAACTTGAAACATATAAAAGCAGATTATCACAACCAGATAAACATATCCTCACCTATGCCAAACTCAAAGGAGGAGACGATTCGATGGCTGACATGATAGGCAGAGGACGACGGTGCTGTGGCGCGGTGGTCAAGCAGAGGAGAGGACAGGCGACAGGGTAAGGCTGCGAGTACAAGGGGGGTCGGCACTAGATCCGAGGCAGAGACAAGGAAGTGATGATGGCCTCGGTGAGCGGTGGCATAGCCATGTAGACTACAGACGTGGCTGAGGCCGAGAGTTGCTGAGTGGACGAAGTGAAAGGCCGGTGGATTGGCAGTGAGAAAGGCTGTCAGTGGTGGAGGGTCGGCAAAGACTGGGGAGGTGGATGAGTTGCGCGCATGTAATGGAGGAGGCAATGAGTTTCGGCGATTGGAAGGCGAAGTGGTTGTGCTCGCTGTAGTAACGGCAGGGAAGTGGCATGTGAGCTGTGGAGTTTTGCCGAAGAACGGGGATGCGTGTCAGGGAGAAAGTGAAAACGTGAGGGGAGGAATAAAAGGAATAGCATCTGAAAACGTGAGGGCATATGATATCTTTGTGAACTTTGCCTAAAATTTTCTTTTGAACAGAGAAAAAAAGGGGAAAGAAGAGAGTGTGCAAGAGGAACAAACAAAAGAATAGCATCTGTTTCACAGCTGTGATACCAAAGGTTGGGTAAAGTAAATTTTTGGGAATAGGAAAAATTAACTGACCATTTGTTTCTCACGATGAGGAAAAATTGAATGGTCACAGAGAATCCCAAAAGCCAAATTGCGGAACCGATAATAAAGATTTGTCTCCGGAACAACGGAAAGACATTGGGAACAAAAGTGCACGAACCGATATCGATACAAAGTCGTTTACCGTTTCTCTCCCGTGTATCGAACCCGAAATACATAATTGAATATACCGTAGAGATCAGCGCGACGAGATGATCAAAACGATATATAGATATCAGTTGTATGATTTGAATTATAAAAATTCGAATTTTCTAATAGCGGAAAATGCAAGAAAAACACTGAAAATAAGATCGACGGAGTCAAAGATGTCCGAATTTGGAAAAACGACAAACTGACATCTTGCTCAGAAGATGGTTTAGAATTTTTCTATGTAAAATATTTAGGTTTCGGAAACATTTTATTTTCAACGCTTTTTAACTGATTAAATTGAAGTGAATTTACGCGCGAAATAAACTTTCGTATTTTCGGACGAAAATTTACCGGTTGCTATGTTTAACTAGACGCATTCCAAATATCAAATTTTTATTTTAAAATTTTATCGTTTAAAATTTCACAAAATTTCAACTAATTACGTTATTAAAACAGTTGAAATTTACGGGTCGTTACAATATATCAAAATCACATTATATCACATCATATATTAAAATTATCCTGTGTTCATCCACGATTTATCCGTTTTATTCTATTTATAAGGCATTTAAATCCTTTTTGCAAAATCAAATCTGTTTTAAGGTTCGATCTCTTTGGACCGTTTAAGTTCAATGCGCGATCTCTTCGGATCGTTTGATGTTTAGTTTAGGGGACGATCTTTCCGGATCGTTTGTTTCAGTTCAAGGGGATGATCTCTCTGGATCATTTGCTTATTAAGTTAAGGGGGATTAAGTAAGCCCATCCGCTCACTCTCCAGCGAGGGGACTTACTTGTTGCACTTCGATCCCATCCCTCCAGTCGGGACTCTATGGCGTTCGATATCATACAAGCCCATCCACTCGCTCTCCGGTAAGACGACTTGCACCTTGCACTCCGATCCTGTCTCCCCGGGCGTGACTCTATGGCGTTCAAAATCAGTAATCACATTAAATATGGATTTTACAAATTTCAAATTTCAAATCAAAGCGAACAAGTAGAAATTAAATAAGTAGAAATCTTGAATGTTTATCACAGACATCCAACTCAGAGCATGGCAAGGGACCAATCTAGGTTTTGTGCACGTCCAAGCGGTCTGAGATTATTATCCCAAACAGTCATCCCAGATATCCGACTCAAAGCACGACTAGGAACCAATCTAGGTTTAGCACATGTCTAAGCTTTCTGGGGTCATTATTGTTTTTACCGCTAATATACGAAAAGTGCAAAAAAGAAACTAAAGCAAAGAGAAGCAACCAGATCTAACTTCCCATCCATCCCATTATGAGATTATCTGTCTTGGCCCAGATCCTTGGGTATTCCTTGAAGCATCTACTGCAGGTGGTGGCTGCTCCGCTTGTGCTATCGCAGCTATGTTCCTCACGTACTGCGGCAGCTGGTTGTTCCGAACCAGTTCTTCTATCATATCATGAAGGTGTTGGCACTTATTCATTTCATGTCCGCCCAGCTCATGGAAGGTGCAAAACTTTTTAGATCCTTTCTCTCGATCGGTGGGCTCTCTTCGTAGAGGCTTCCGATAGGGAATTTTCCCCTTAGTGTCTAGGTATATCCTTTCTAGGATTTCAATTAGCTCTGAGTAGGAAGAGAATTTAGGCTCCCTCCTTTATCGTTTCGGTTTCTTAAAATCATCATTAGCTTCTCTTTTCCCTTTGTCTTTTCCAAATCCTACTCCAGAGGATCTCTTACCATCCACAACATAAATTTCAACGTCCTCAGCTTCATCTTCGATGTTAGCATCCTCCTGATATAAATATCTCTCTGCTTCATAGTAAAACTCAGCAAGATCCATTGGTGGATTCCTCTTAAGTGCAACCCCGAAGTTGGTCTTGCCTGCGACTCTAGACACTGTCGCCATCAAAATCACTGATGGGTTCGGCCTATCAATCACAACTGATGCTTCATTGAATCTTGTTAAATAACTTCTCAAGGTCTCCCCGGGCCTTTGTTTCACAGTTGCCAATTTCATCACATTCTTCGGTTGTGAGACATGAACTCGGAATTGTCTTAAAAATCTGCCCACTAACTCGGTCCACATGCTAATGGACCCATTCTCCAGTTGTCTAAACCATATCGCCGCCAAACCCATCAAGTATAATAGGAAGCACTGCCTCATTACTTCCTCAAAAGCACCCAACAACTCCATATGTCGAATATATCTCACCAGATGAATCCTTGGATCGGTATTTCTGTCGTACATTTCCAACACGAGAAGCTTGAAATTGGGAGGATTTCTCACATTCCAAATATTAGCAGCAAATGAGTTTTTGTTCACATCTTCCAAACCCTGATCTGTGGGTCCTCTTCTAACCAACCTTCTTACTAATTCAGCAATTCGATTTTCACCATCTAATGAAGGTCTTTGTCCGAAAGCAATTATCTGCCTCCCGCCTTGGCAATGGAAATCTGGCGCATACTCCAATGGTTGCACACTAGTGTTCTGCCGTACTCTCCTAGTCTCATTCTGTCTTTCGCTCCTCTAGGGTAGCCGTGGCACATATTCCTCTGCCGGATGCACTCTAGTATTCAAATTAGCCACCATAACACTAGTTCCTGGAGTTTCAACAATCACTCCATTGTTGGCCTTTTCAGTGCCAGCTTCAATAATTATCCCATCATCGACGTTGATTCCTAGGTTGACTCTCGTGTTGCCTCCAAGTATCGGTTGCTCTGGGTGTGGAGGCAATGTTCCTTCTCGTTCTAATCTAACTCCAGCAGCTCTTGTATTATTTCTTAGGGTTTGAATTCCTATAGCTCCTGCAGTTCCTTGTTGTCCCATCCTTTGGAAGAATCCCTCCATCGTTTCTTGTTTCCTAGCCAAGATTCCATCCTACATCTCCTTCATAAGGTTTCCATTTTTTCTCTAGCTACATAGTTGGATTGGTGAGAATTTGAGGATACTCCTTGACTGCCTCTAGCCTCTGGTTGACTTGCTTCAGTTTTAGATCTAGTGTTAGGCCTCTTCATTTTTCCCAAATCTTAGATTCAAGCTTCGAGTTTCCGGATCTACCTTTGTTCTCAATGAAAGTACCAAAATGTTAACCCAAAAAATGGATCAATACCCTAGTTTGAGTGTGAAAGTACCAGCGCTATTTCACAGAGCAAACAATATAGAAAACAAATGTAAAAAGAGCATAAATAGTAAAGAGATAAGAAGATTTTTATAGTGGTTCGGCTGTTAACGAAACCTGCGCCCACTTTATAGCTTCTTTTATTGATCAACTGCTATTACAAAGGAGTTTAGATTGCAATATAATTCTCCTTTCCTAAATTAGATCAAGCCACCATTGTTAGAGACAAAAGGAGGATCTCAATTGTCCCTTAATGGCTGTTGTGTAGGAGAAGAAGAGTGAAGAAATAATGGAGGAGTTTCAGCAAAGATCTGATCCCTTTACTTTACTATTGTAGATAGGATGGTATTTATGGGGGTTAAAGAGCACTTAGGCTAGAGCCACTTTACCAAAAGCCTGTAGTCATCATGCAGAGGTCGCTATGGAAGTTTGGGAGTATTTGGAGCTAACTTTTCGGATCGGTACCGATCCGAAAAGTTGTGCAATTTTTGAGTTTTCTCAGTTTGGTTGTCTTCCTATTCCATAATTGAATGCCTTGTCCGAATATCAAGTCATTTGGAGTTGGTTTGATTATCCATCTTCATAGATTATCTAATCCATCCCTTTGTAGAATATTCATCCATAACTCACTTAATACTTCACCCAATGACATGAAACTTCATACATGTAATGTATATGAGTAGGAGAGCCTCCAAATCAGATCTCATGAGGCGAGACCCATCCTATGTGGGTCGGACTTGATTCGTCAAACTGGTCAATTTGGAGGAGATTCATCCATATCTCACTCCTACTTATCGGAATCAGACGAAACTTTGTAGATAACTTTTAGAGGGTGTGTAAGACCCACACACCAGATCTCAGGTGGTGGGGCCTACTTTAGTTTGGTCCAATATGATCAAAACTTTGGATCTGTACCAATCCAAACTAGCTTGGCCTAATGACTTCATTTTGGTGTGAGTTTTCCTTTATGTCTTCTAAGTGTCCCTTCCAAATTTCAAGTCAATCCGAGTCGGTATGTGTTATGTAGGTCCATTTTAACTTGCTTCGGTTCAAAAGCGGGTAGGTATTTGAATGAGTCTTCAATTCTTGAACTAGGTTGCTTGGAATGTTACCAATACTTGATAGGTGAGCTTAGTAGAGACATAGGAGTGCAATGCAAGTGGTTAGAAGGAACCGTGATCCAACATTTTGGATCGATACCGATCCACTTGGATCAGATCGGTATCGATCCGAAAGAGTTAGCGTAATTCTAGGCCAAACTTCATATGTTTCTTTGTCTTGTACTTTTAGGCCTTCGGGTCAAGTTTCGAGTCATTCTGACTTAATCTGAATGTTCTAACTCCTTTTGAATCCTGTTGGATTAAAAACCCAGTTAACACCTAGGCCGTGCACTTCTAAAGGGAATAGAGGTTGATTCCAAAAGCTCCTGGGTGATAGCAGCGAAGCTATAGTCAAATTTAGAAAATATAGAAACCAATGAAAGTGAGAAACTCTACTAATTTATTTTATAAAATCCATAATGATATGATATAATTTCTATGCTTATTTATGGTGGTTGTTTATCATGTTTGGATATGATCATATTTTAGCTTGGATATGGAAATAATTCACGTTAAATACACGTCAAAGTAAATCACTTTCCTATATAAATTATAAATGTGTTACTGAATAGTTAAACCTCTTTAAAACATGAATAAAATGATTAAAATGGTTTATAAATGTTTTGTAAATATTAAAACTCATTTCGGTAAAGTTTGGAAAAGATTTGAAAATGGAGTCAAAATAAGTGCGTCGCATAATAGTAGATAGAGAGAATGTTTTTCAAATCTTCTGCAGATGATTTGAAAATGAAGTCAAAATAAGTGCGTCGCTTAATAGTGGTAACTTTTGAAATTAAGATTTAAACTTGGGATTTTCTTCCCAAATCTTCTGCAAATATTTTTCAAATAATAAATCAAGTATTTTAAAGTGTTTAGAGTTGAACAAATAACTTGACTGCCTTATGGGTGACAGAGAGATAGTCTCTAGATCTGAGCTTGGACAACCAGTGTCTAGGTTCCGCTCTAGCTATCCGGACTGGCCCGACGGAGGGGATAGTAAATATTATTTACTTGGACCACATCTTCCTAAGGTAAAAAGAGTTTTGGAGCTCTCCAAAAGTTAATCAAGATTTGAGATGTGATTATGGTTGTTAAAGAAAATGTTCTAGTTAAACTCCGTATTAAATTCCGAGGAGGGAACTCGTACTATACGTATGAATTTAAAAGGCGATTTCACCATTATTCGACGAATAGTACCGGTTGAATACAGAAATTAGTATTGGGTATAATTAGTCTAAAATTTATGGATCCCTTTTATTTAATACTATCTGGTTTGGGTTTACAGTAAACGATGTCTTAAATAATATTGTTTTTGACCCATTAAAAATATGTTTTGGAAAGGTGAAATCTTCATTTAGATTTGGTTTGTACTTTTCCTAAGTAATTAAAGATGCAATTTTTTGGTATTTCCAAAGTTAAAAACGGGTTTTAATTGACCAAAGGATTTGATAAAAGAGATTTAATGATTCCATATATACTGAAAAAAGAATGGTTTAAAGATGTATATCTCTAGAAGATATTTTAGCTGGATAAAAGATATTGACAAATTGAATAATAATCACCCACATACTTAACATCTTTTATCGATAAATTGGTTCGGAGGAACCAGGGTCAGATTTGGGTGATTCCTATCCAAAAACCACTTCGAACCAATACGCATTCGAAAGTGAAGACATGTTGAAGACAATGCTTTTGAAGATGGGGATCTTCATAATATAGGGCTGCTACCACTAACCTCGTGATTTCCATATTTTATACATATGGTGGCAATAGTACCTTCATTTGAATCTTCAATGCAAGGATTGCTCGCTACTAATCCTTTGGGTGATTCCCAAACAAGATGTAGTAGGAGAGTGCCTTCGGTTTGTCATGTGCCTGGACAACCTGTATGGACGAGTGTCTGACATTGCATTTCTAAGACCAGGTATGTTGGTTTTTACAAACGTACATCTGTTTGATGGTGTAGGAGGTAACACCTCTTATACTTAACACCCTTCTTTAAGACGTACAAGCTCAGAGGTTGTACTTTAGTGGAAATTAATTTATGTGTTGTTGGAAATGGCAACGTGGCATTCAAAGTAGGATTTGTCATGTGAAAGGTAAAATGTTACCACAAGCCTTACATATCGGTAATGGAAAAAACAGGGTAGATGCGGCAGGGCTAAGTGGGTCGCTCCCATTAGGATATAGTCATTACCTTTCTAGATTACCCTTTATATTTCGAGATTGTTGTGTATGCTGTGGCGACGGATAGGTCGGGAACGATTGAGGTGACGACGTATTTGGTACTATCTATAGTAGAGGTAGGCTGGTACTATGTTGGTAGAGGTTGGAGCCTCAGGTGCAACCTTTTAGAGATGTACTGTCGGAAGATAGTCCCTTACCTTGTCATTGTATGAAATCCATTCTCCAATACGAGCCTTTACAGTTTTAGTTATAACCCTATTATGCTGAAATTTAATAAATGTAACAATTTCGGCTAAGACTGTATATATTTATTTGAAAGAGTATTCAAAGAATGTCAATAAAAATAATGTCTCTGATTTTTCGTAGTAAATGGTTTGGTTATCATAAGATAAAAACCCATCAATGTTTATGTGCGGCGTGGTCATATGAGATACCCTTTGTTTTCAGAAATATCCATGTTTTGAGTTTTCTCACACTAGTCCCATGACTGATCCGGAGTTTATTTTCTTTTCCCTTAAACTCTGGGTACTCTATTTTTCCGGACAGCCAAGTAGTTTAGGTCTAGCTTGGAGCAGGAGCTGGAGTTTCCTTTGTAGATAGTTATCCATTTCCATTTCCGCTGCATTTGTTTACTATTTGTATTCGACATTAGTAGGGGCAGAGATTTATAACTGTCCAGGCGGAGATTAGGATAGACTATGATGTATGTATTTAAATTTTCTGCTATAAAGATTATATATTGAAATAATATATGTTATTCTATTCGTGTTAGATTGTGTTCTATGTTTATTTTTCTTTTTACCCTTAATGATTGGTTTTTCTGGCACTTGAATATTCGACACGTGAATACTATAGATGTATTAGTGTCGATTTTCGTGGCTTGAAAATGCCGTTCATCACATTTGGTATTAGAGCTTAGGTTGAGCGAACACCTGATCCTAATAGGGTAAAGTCTCATCAGAGATAGGGTTAGTAAAACCTTAGGATGAGCAACTCATTAGAGATAGGGTAAGTGACACCCTAGAATGAGTTGAGAGTATTATATATGAGTGCGTATTTGTTAATGCTATATAAAAATAATTTTTGTTTTGGAAGATTGGTAAATGAAATAATTTTACCTAGAATTATATTTTGAATATAAAGTAATAACTTTCAAATGATATAGTTGTTTATGTAGTGTTTCGTTATTAGGGGAATGATAATATTCAGTTATTATCATTAATTGATTGGTTATTTGATTTCAAAGTTTAAATAGAACACCTTGTGAATTTAGTTTCACAATTTGACTATGTGGTGTTCGACAAATAATATTGGTTTAAGGTTAAAGAAATTTATTTAAGATAAATGATTTTATGAATGCATTTTATAAGTGATTTTATTAATTGGGTTTACAAAATGTGTTTTATAAAGAGATTTTTTAGAATTTAAATCCTGGTATTTTTGAAAAGAATTTAATGATTAACTAGTTCGAGTGGCTCGAAAGTAACTAAAAATGGGCATGAGATGTATTCGGATGGTAAACACTTCTCTTAAGTATTCACCTTCTTGTTAAGAGAATATGCGATACTATTGGTAGTACCCAGTTCCTTGGTACCATTTTTGAGTTACTCGATCTATATAATTTTCTAAAGTTAAAAGGATAATGTGAATCATTAATTGATAGATTAATTAGTGATTTTAAATTTTTATCAAGGTTTCTACATTTAATATTGGAAGTAATAACATTCCATTATTATCATTTGTTGATTTAACGAACACCTTGTGAATGAATTTTTACGATTTGACTATAAGGTGTTTGATGATAATGTTAGGTTAAGGATAATGAATTTATATAAGATAATAAATGAGCATGTTGTATAAAAGTGTGTTTTACAAAAAAAATGATTATGTAAAAGATGGATTTAGAAGATATGTTTTACCAAAAGTGATTTTGAGTATTTAAATCCTTGTATTTTGGAAAAGCTTTAAAAAATTTAAAATGATTTGGTAGAAGTTATAATTTTAGGAGTAGAGTTTATAAAATGGAATTATATTTATAAAGAGTTTTTATAAAGTTAAAATATCTTTTAAGAGAAATGATTTGAAAGTGATATTTAAAATGAGATTTAAACTATATTTTTAAAAGTGATTTAAAAAGGGCTTAAGTGGAAGAAGACATGGATTTCGACATCATTGTCGTAAATAAACGTTTTCAGGAAAGTGAGGAAGACATAAACTATAACACTGTTGTTATAGTAAGTGATTTCCAAAAGAAGATATTTTTTATAGTATACATGATTTATACATATCCTATATTTGATGTTAAGATTCAAGGTGGGTAACTTATATCTATTTTTATGTAAGAATGTTGTCCATTCAAGGTCTGAAAGGTAATAATACCCTAACTTGATTGGTTTCATCGTTAACTAATAAATAGTTTAAGTACGACATCAAAAATTAATATTAAGTATAATTAATCATATCTGTAACAGCCGGGCGATTTTCGACCCCCGAAAATCGACACTAGTACGTCCACTATATAGAGTGCCGAGCAATCGAGTGCCGGAAATACCAGGTTGTTAGGGTTAAGAAGAAAAAAAAGATAGAAGAAGAACAGAAACAACAACACAGAATCTCACAATCGCAGCGGAACAAAATATAATATATAATAGCAGCATTTTATATAAGAAAAAGTTGTAACTGTTAAAATACATACAAGTTATCAGAGTACAATTATCAACAGATAAATCTGGACAGTTATAATAACTTGCCCCCAAATGCTGACTATACAGCCTATAATACACAGCGGAATATAGTCGAATATGCCTCTGCCATCCAGCTCGTCTCTTGAGCTCCAAAAAAGCATCCTAACCTAAAATTCTGTAATACTCGGTCTGACTCGAGCACCCGAGTCGGGCTGGAAACTAGCGTGAGTAAACCCACTTAATTTGAAATACTTAGGTAAAAAAAATCAATTTGGAAACCAAGGTAACTCGTACAAACACGATGAGTTTTATCTTGGTGATTATGCTGGTTTGTATGAGTTACCTTGGTTAAAAAATGAGTTATTATAATAATGTCTAAGTACAGTAACGGTAACCCACTTAATTTGAAATCCATCGTTATTATAATAATGTCTAAGTATAGTCACTTGTTTAAAACAGTTGAATTTGTTAAATTAATCCAATTCCGGCATATTAAATTCTAAACCAAACTCGTAAAGATTCGTAGAGATTATCAAATCGAAGTGATTCCGGATAGCACTGATATCCGATCCTGGTCTCTTCGAATTTAAGCAATAAATCTTAAAAGGGTAAACTGTTTAAAATAAACAATTTAAAATTTAAGGTGACAATATTCGACTTATTACAGACTTTTACTACAATAAACCGTATCATCTTTTTAATCTACTATTTAACTCGTCTGACCACTTAGTGGCACAGACAAGAATAATAAAAATAAGTATCCAATAAATTAATCCAAAACATGGATCGTTAACTAATTTTAACGGTATATAGTCAATATCAAACAATTTGCAAATCAGGATTTTATTAATTTAATTTACCGAACCCATTTACCTTATGAGTGCCTTCGGTTTGTCTGTAGTCTTTGCAAATCAGGATTTTAACGGTATATAGTCAATAAAAACAAGGAAAATCACTCGAACCGATATTCGAATTTAATAAATAAAGTATTTTAAAGTGTTTAGAGTTGAACAAATAACTTGACCGCCTTATGGGTGACAGAGAGATAGTCTCTAGATCCGAGCTTAGACAACCAGTGTCTGGGTTCCGCTCTAGCTATCCGGACTGACCCGATGGAGGGGATTGTAAATATTATTTACTTGGACCACATCTTCCTAAGATAAAAAGAGATTTGGAGCTTTCCAAAAGTTAATCAAGATTTAAGATGTGATTTTGGTTGTTAAAAAAAACGTTCTAGTTAAATTCCGTATTAAATTCCGAGGAGGGAACTCGTACCATACGTATGAATTTAAATGGCGATTTCACCATTATTCGACGAATAGTACATGTTGAATACAGAAATTAGTATCGGGTATAATAAGTCTAAAATTTATGGATCCCTTTTATTTAATACTATTTGGTTTGGGTTTACAGTAAACGATGTCTTAAATAACATTATTTTTGACCCATTGAAAATATGTTGTGAAATCTTCATTAGGATTTGAATTATACTTTTCCTAAGTAGTTAAAGATGAAATGTTTTGGTATTAAGTTAAAAAGGAGTTTTAATTAACCAAATGATTTGATAAAAGAGGTTTAATGATTTCGTATATACTGAAAAAGGAATGGTTTAAAGATGCATATCTTTAGAAGATATTTTAGCTGGATAAAAGATATTGACAAATTGAATAATAATCACCCACATACTTAACATCTTTTATCGATAAATTGGTTCGGAGGAACCAGGGTCGGATATGGGTGATTCCTATCCAAAAACCACTTCGAACCAATATGCATTTGAAAGTAAAGACATGTTGAAGACAATGATTTTGAAGACGAAGATCTTCATAATGTAGGGCTATGAGATTAATCTTATTAACATTGCTCACTAAATTCCAATCGCATTAGTCTTTCTCATAAAGACACAATCATGGCCAATGGATCATATCCTATTAGGTACAACTATCAAAATCAATTTTGATACTGTACTTTGGAATACGTTTTGAATTTTTGCATCATACCATATCGTAGAGTCGATGCTTATAATCTCTTAATCGACAACCGAGGATTATCTATTCTCGATATTGATAAGAAACTATGAGTTTCTCTTCAATGTATGAGAATATTTATTAGAAACTTTAATGCAATGTGTTTGTTTAAGTTAGGTTAATTTTATTTCATCCTACATAATCAATTTTATCTTTGAATCGTATCCCAATCCATTTTAATATCAATAATTTCTCAAAGAAATTCCTTTTCTACGTAGTCGTTATTTCATGAAACAATAATTATTTCTCAATGCAATAGAATAGGTATTCATAAACACTTTATGAATTGTCTTATATATAAAACTGATTCGGTTTTTAGTTTACAATACTTATGTTCAAAACATAAATTTTTCATCCAATGACAGTCATTTCCGAACTCCATTTAGGGCGATTCATACAAGATCCTTACGTGCAATTATTACGTGTGGTCTTTCGACTCACACAAATTGCCAACTCCTTGGCTTAGGATATGTTGGAGTTTCTTATAAATTTTTAACTTCTATGATTTTGTAAACTATTCTTTAGATGAAATTAATTTTGACTTTGTGTACTACTCTTAAGTTTACGTCCTTATGGAAAGAAGTTAACTCAACTTCACTCACAATTAATCGTACTTTGTTCAACAAAGTTCAATTATTCCTTGTCGGTACATCTTAATGCATTATAGGAAGGAGTGACTTTTAAGGTTGAATCTTTATTCATTTAGGTACGTTGAGAACTCTTTCCAATATACCCACCCATTCGATCAATCAAATCATTTTATTTTCTTTTGCACGTTATTTAATTTACTTTCGACTTGTATTGTATGAGCTTATCATAGACATACTACATGTGTATCAAATACACATGTTCATGTTTGTGAGAGCTCATCAGTGAATACAACGAAATACGTGAAACCATTTTGGAATTAATAGACTTTTGATTGCATACATCTATATGTATCAATCCATAGATTTCATCGACTTTTATGAGTGCTCCTACCGAATTGGTGCATTGTCTTTTATTGTTTGAGATATAATTTACTAGTACCATATGATTCGAAATCATATATTTACAGAATTATTTCTCCAAACTTTGGCTTAGTCCATAATTCCAAAACAATTGGAACTAATTTAGATACTTTTGTATTTTCAAATGCATCACAAATACCACTACTATAGTTTTATTTTATAGCGAATGTTCATAACATTTGTATTGAAATGAAACTATGACCATTTTTCAATCAATACTGAAAAATAATTATTATTTCATAAATAATGTTTGGTATGTTTTACGAAAATAATTTTTGTAACTTGATGTAACCAATAAGTGTTATATGGCACACACTCGTTATTTCCTCCATTACTATAATAGCGTATGAAATACGAAGCTCCATTCAACCACTTAATATAGGCTATTTATTTCTTTTACTATAATTGGTTTACGATCGAGAATTTTCAGATTAAGTATCTTAAATTCAAAGAAATAAATATCATAGAAAACAAAATTTTTACATGAAAATAATTTTGGAATAGAAATCATATTTCTCGTTTTGATGTTAAGTATCTATAATTATTTTACAATTCTTGTGTTTGAATTTCTTTATAAAGTAGAAGTGATCATTCACTCTCTTCATCCCAACCGTGCCTTAAGTTACATCCACTTTTATACATTCGATTTCTTTTCTAAATGGCTGAACCAATAAAAGAAATCCTTACTATAATATCAGAACGAAATCTTTACAAAAAGTGCATTTGGTCATCTTTAACTTTTAAGGATATCAAATAAATTGCACTTTACGTAAACTTATCAAACTGACATTTCAGTAATCGAATTCTCAAATCAATCTTGTAGCATTTGGTCTAGTGTTACTTTTAACACAACTAGATTATTATTGTAACCAATCATATTGAATACACGATCTCATACTATAATTTACTTGCTTATTTCAATGAACTAATTTTATCGAGGTTTCGTACATTACGAATTGTGACTGTTCACATATAACATTTATATGTGATCGCATATGAATCAAATATCCATATTCTTATATGCTTTTAGAGTTTGAAACTCATCCGTGGTTGTATAATTAGACGCTTGCATGGGTCAACATGCAAAACTTTATTGGTAAGTATATTTTAAACTTCTTTGTCAATATTTAATTCAGTTCCTTTGTATATTTTAATTGATAAATATCTTATCAATTATATTTAATGCATAAAATTATCAAATAGTATTAAGTTAATTATTATATATAGGAGATTTTCTTACAATATTAGAAAGGCTAAACGAGTGTAATATATGCAAGTTGGTGACGCGGAAACTCAACATAATGTTTCAGTGCAAAATCAAAGTGTTTCAAGTCAAGACCAATTAATTGACAAGCATATTTCTGATAATATTCGACATGCAGATCAACATAAGAACACAACAGTCACAAAAAGTAGGATATGGTCGGGTTTGGTTCAGTCCCATTATACAACAATTAGAATAGAAAACTCCACAAAATTGCTAATCAAATCATTATACAATGATGGTATTGATACAACAGAGGACAAAAAAATGGAAACACATTCAGCTTTGGAACTACAGACAAATGACATAATGTAACACCTGGATGCCAAAGTGCAACGTCTTATGCAGCCATTGGTACATTCAAATGGAACAGGAAGTGGAAAACATCGATGGCATTTACACCAATCTTGACACGCAGGGATGAAAGCATAAGTGACAACATTTAAAATGTAGAACTTGATCTACCTGCTTCAGACGAAGTTTCAGTAATGATGGGGGTGAACATGAGTATCAAAACTTACCAGTTGCTGATCTCCCAAAGGTAGAGACTGACGAGTGGAGCTTGACAAGATGAATCTCCGTTTGAGTTCAAAGCCATTTAACTGCAAGACATCATCGATAATCCAAACTAGAGTACGTACGTGGTGCAACAAGTCAAAAGCAAAAGTGGAAAATCAAAGAGGTTAAAAACGTCAAATGGGTCCACTCCAACCCTCGACCAAAGGAGCGATTCCTCCCCCTCAAACAAATTTGATTGTTCTTTTGGAATGTTAGAGGGATGAATGCATCTCGAAAGCAACTAGATATCAAAAATTATATACGTTCTAAAAAAATTCCTTTGTGGGATTATTAGAGAATAAATTACCCTATTAGAAATCACAAAAGTCTAATAGATTACCTATTATACCAGCAATAATCAGAGCTTCCATAATCAATTTTTTGGAAATAATCTTTTTAATTTCTTGCAAAAGATGAAGTCATTCAAACTCGCTGTAAAGACTTGGTAGATATCAAAAAGTAATTTCAACACATGATGTAACGAACAAAGAGTCAAAATGACCTATTATACCAGAAACTAGTTCAGAACCCTTCAGATAAAAGTCTGTTAGAGTCGGATAGGGATGGAGTTCAAAATCTGAACAACTTGCTACAAATAAAGGGTATTCAAAATTTACAACATAATAAGTTCAATTGGTTGACCCAAAGAGACAAATCTAACCAAAAAAATTCACTCTAAATTTGCGGAATTCACTCCAGGTATTAAAACATACAATTAATGGATTAGGAAGGCAATACATCTGAACCTACTGATGAAATCTCCAAAGAAGCTATTACCTTCTTTTTTGAACTCTTTAATGGAGATCTTTCCACTTACAGCTTTTCAGAAATGATCACCAAAAGGATAATTACTAAAAATGCAATAATGGAAATGAATAAAGCTTTTAATGTAGACGAACTTAAAAAAAAATCAAATCGTCAATTATGGTAACCCAGGTCCTAATGGTTTCAGTGCCAATTTTTTAAATTCCACTGGGATTTATTAAAAGTGGTGTTGCTAGTAACCGTCAATGGGATCTATAGTTCCAAAAATAATAATGAAGGAAATAAACCACACGTTTATTTTTTTACTTCCTAAGAAACGGAATTCATAAACACTAACAGAATATAGGCCAATATCTTTATGCAACGTCCTATATAAAATATTGGCTAATTTACTTTGTGGTAGAATGAAGGGCTAGATGAACGACCTCATCTCACCAAATCAAAATGCATTCATTTCAAGGAGAAACAACACTGAAAATTCACTATTAGCATATGAACTTGTTAGAAGTTTAATAAAAAGACACCTAGTAATTACGTGTTAAGATTGACTTAAACAAGGTCTATGATAGAATCAGTAGGGAATTTATCATTCATATGATGAAAGTTACAGGGTTCTTTGTTAAATTTTATAATATGATTTATACTTGCATTTCCACTTCATCATTTTCTGTCATGATCAATGGATTCCCACAAGGTTATTTTCAAAGCAATAAAGGACTAAGGTAAGGAGGTCCCTTATCTCTATACATATTCTCTGTTAAATGGAATACCTAACCATTTTACTCGACCTAGAATGCATCAAAGGAAACATTACTCATATTTATGCAGTTGAGCCAATCTTAAAACATCTATTATATGCAAATGACATTTTAATTCTAACTAAAGCACAATGTTAATAATGTTTATTCAATCAATGAGGTCACGGAAAAGGTAAAACAAACCATTCGATTAATAATGAGCAAGTAAAAATCCAAAATATGTTTTGGATAAGGGGTTATAAAGAGATTCTAGGTAAAAATTTCAAATGTCCAAATGTAGAATGTACCAATTATTTACCTAGGGATCCCACTTTCAGCAAATAAACATAAACCTTAATATTTTGGACCCACAATAGACAAAATCAACAAAAAATTCAACAATTGGAGTAATAAATTTTTAAACATATTGGGCAGATTAGAGCTTATAAAATAAGTGACATACCCAATTGCAGAATTTTGGTTGCACTTTTGTCAAATCCTTATAAACTTTAGGTAAAAGATCAACTCATTGTGTACTAATTTCCTTTGGCAAAATATAGCACACACAGTATGAGTTTTGGGTTGGTATGACGCATGAAAAACAAAATTTAAAGGGGGTTAGGGCTCAGGAAAATGAAGGAGGTGTTTTATGCAAACACTCTCAAACTATTATGGAAATACTTTACTTCAGGATTTCTTATGGGCTTAATGGACCAAAAACAGGTGCTGAAAAAATAAAAATTTCCAAACCGTTCTTGTCGATAATAATGCTTCATCCACATGGAAAATACTCCTAAAAGCTAGAAAATCTAGTAATAGACGTATCACAAAAATTGTTGATGGGCAAGATACCCACCTCTAGTTTGATCCTTGGATAAACGATCAATCTTAGTGGACAAACAATGGTGGAATGCAATATCACTGATGGGAGGCCCCAACGAGAGGGTTGTTAATACCCAAGGTGTTGGTTTTGATGACAACAACCATAAAAATATTGTTATTAATATTTTCTCAAGTTATATAGTATATTATGTAGGATATCAAGAATATTTAATAGGTTTATACAACCAATAATCTATACTATACTATTATTAGTGAGTTGAATTTCAAGCTCACACAGGCTCCCTTGAAATTTGGCAACTGAACGGTCACGTATATACTTTTTCTTATCTTTCTCCAAACCCTATCATTTACGTACTTCCTCTCTCCTTCCCCCTTCTTTCCCGTAAACAAATCCTCTTACAAATCTATTTCATGCGACATTTGTACACCTAATCTGGCATCTTTCTACTAATAACTCACCTATAATTGTTACATCGATCCCCAAATTGTCTGCCCTGCTTCGCTTTCCTCAATTTTTCGTCTACCTAGGGCAGCGAAGATGGATTGTCTCAGCTTTCAACAACCATCATCCTCCTACGTATGTATAGACACTTCCTACTTCTTCCCTTTTCCATGTTTGTCTTCCCATCGATTTGAATTTCAGGTAATTTTCAATCCTTTTTTATAATGCTTTCGATTACCAATTTTCGCCCCTTTTCGTCATTTTGCTAATTTAGCTCAGCTGCTACTTCTTCAGAATAATATCTGTTGCTCCATCAACTACCTTCAAGTGTTGAATATTTACACATCAGGCATCATTTGATTAATATTATTTTTCTCATTCTATTATCCATGCTTTTGGGTGATCTTATTATATTGGACTGGTTGGAATAGCTGATGATTTTGGTTGGTGTGATTTTTAGACTCTTTGATTGGAAAGATTTTGGGTAATGGTTTGGGGTAAAGAAGTTATTTTTAAACTGCTTGATTATGTTGATTTCGGATTAGGGTTTGTGGTATAGGACCTTTATGTGATGAATTAGAGTAATTCATGCACCTGACTATCATTTTTGAACTTGATCTATCATATTCTGTTGTCTCATAATTCATTTTTTTTTCCAAAGGTAAAGTTTCTGAATTGTCAAAATGTTAACTCAAGCTGCAAACTTCATTATCATGCTTTTAGATTTCATGATATAAATTTGTAATGCTACTACCTATTGCCTCAATAATATTACTGCTATCTTTCCCTGAAATTCATTTCTATTTTCTGTTCAAATATAATATTGGAATTTCTCAATTCTTCTTCATTGGTTTGAAAAATGTCTCGATATTGCATCATAATTATTGAGGAAGGAGATGTTGTTTATCAAAGCATGGATCTTTAGTATTTTGACAAGATATTAATGTATTTTGGTTTCTTAATTAGCCAACTTTAGTGTCAATTTGCAGCTTTGGGGTAAATTGTATTAAAATAATAGTGTATCTTAATTGAAATGCATAAACTGATTTTGGTATTTTTTGCAAATTTTATTTTCCTAACAATGAAGCATTTACGTTTTTATATCTATCTGGACATGGTTACTTTTGACATTAATTTTAGTTTTATTTTTGGTTGATTTATTTAGTTTCAATTAAAATTGTTATCAACTCTTATTTGGGTTCTTTTTGTATCTATGTTTCAATTTGGGTACATATGAAAGATGCGTCTCTACACCTTTCTCAAGTTTCCCACTATTCGATTGGAACTTAAAGGATAATTTTTACAACCGTTTTGCCTAGCTATGCTGGTAAATAATCTTTCTTTGCTTTATATATGTCGGCAACTGTATTGTTATAGATTAGAAATTTCACTTATTCTTTAATTATAATCAAACTAAAGGAATTAAGAAGGGTCATTTTCAATTTGAACCAAGTATTTGGACCTGATAGTATGACAGATTGTTAATGGTAAATATGCATCTAGATTAACAACTAATAAATGCGTTGAATTTGGTTAATGCTAAAAGTCTATGCCACTTCGCACTAAGGCACAAGACGTAAAGAAATGCCCGCACCTTCTTCATTTTTTCTGCTCTAAGGTATCAATATCAAAGATGGGTATCATTTCTAAGAAAAATAATTTGATTTTATAATTTATTTTTAAGCCTTATGTCAGAATACTTTAGCTGGAACTACTATTTGAAACTAAAGTTTTCTTAAAACCAACACATTAGCATGTATGATGCATAAATGTAAATTAATTTTTATTTTTTAAGTTGCATTTACAAAGCATGATTGCTTCCAATGCACGTGTGTGTGCGCATGTGTTGAGCATTAGATTTTCTTTAAATATTTTTTTAGGAAAGTTGCTACTACCTAATTAGGTGTTAATTGTTGTGGTTTGCCGCATCTATTTTGGTTAGATGGGTAATGATCTTCACCACCTCATTGGTGTTGTACTATAAAAAAATTCATTTGACTTTGTAAGTACATTAAAACATATCAAATCAGGGAACTGACCATGATATAATTACATGTTAGAAGATCGTCGATGTTTTAAGTAATACTTTTCTTTCTCTACTTTTTCTCACTCCACATTATTGCTTATAGATGAAGCAACACTATTTGTAGATTGCACTTCTGACAATTCTATGATTTACCATTTGCTTGGATGAGTGTTTCTACTTTTCGGCACCGTATGCAGGAGATAAAAGCACATGTCTCATTTGTCATTTTTCAAAGCAGCCCGTGACATTATGGTGGTAATGACATAGCATTTGGGATTTTATTAACATTTTAGCAAGCAATGGAAAAAGGTGGTGACATAATATGATGTGCAACTTTTATTTGTCAATATTGAAGTTCTTACCATTGTTTTCATGTTTTGGATATCTTTCCGCTTTGTGAATAACTTATTTTTTAAGGGTTTATTAGAAGAAGAAAGAAATGGTCCTCTTTTTTGGAACACTGGCATGAATCTTTAGTGCAAGGTATGTTGCAAATAGTGAATATCTTTAGTGCAAGAAAGAAAAAAATAGTCAAGGTATGTGCATATGCTTAAATTTTCATTGATAGCTCCTTTTCTAAATCAAACTCATATTTCTTTTTCAGATCTATGGCAGGATGTTTCATCAAATAGTGAATATCAGACTGTTTTATGCTCATCACGTATTATATTTTATAAAATGCTTTATCGTATCTTGGTACCAACACATTTGCCTACATGAATTTGAACTGTTGAGTACGCAAAGCAAATTCCTGCTTGCATGTTTTATTTTTTATTGTAATTATGGATGATTCTCTATGTTGCCTTTATGTTGGTTGAGTCATTTATAAAAAACGGGTTAGCTGTGAATTGTGTAAGAGGGATCTTTTTTGCAGCTTTATTGATAGAACTTACGGCAACTATAAAAAGCATAATGTATTTATAAGTTATATTCATTGTGGCACATTTTTTTCAATGGCATGTTTCAAGAAAAAGAACTAAAAATATGTTGTCTTTCGCCAAATTTTCACATGTTTATGAGGAAAGGTAGGATTTTTGGTTAACTTGATCCCGATGTTAATGCAATTCATTTGCTTTATTTTAGCTCCATTTAGGTGTTTATTCTTATAGATTTCATGCTAACTTAGTGTTATGCAATTGATTTTGCAAGTAATGAAGAGATGCGTTGAAATAAAGCTGAATGGAAAATTTAGGGGTATAATTGCCATGTGTTTATTCGATTTATTCAGTAAACATGCAAATCTTCTACCATCATATTAGTATATCAATTGTTTGATTTTTTGATGCACGTGCAGAGTTGATGAGATGATGAAGGCCGATTGCATCTTGGATTTCAATATTTTTACTTCTTCATAATGAGTAAAATTCTCAACTCTTTGGAGAGGATGCTAAGCATAATATTACTATTATTGTCGTTTATATGCATCTGGAATTTACTGTAAGTTATTGTTGATCATTATTATTTTGGAGATCATGTACAATGCCTCGATTGACGCAATAACACTATTTCTTTGCACAACTAAATTCCATATGATTTTTAAATACTATTTTAGTGCCTAGAGAAAAAGAAAAAAAAAGTAACATAGAGTTTGACTACAAGCTAAAATATCATATGATGATATAATTCTTTTGTTTCTTTCTTTTGCCTTTCAACCATGCTTTAAAATGAAGCCTTGATTGATTTTCATATAATAATATGGTATTTTTGTAACAAAGACATACTAATTACATGGGATATTCTTTTCACATAAGTAGTGCGGAAGAAATTGACATTTGATGCAAACTTGCTACATATCTATAAAGTTTTATATCAACTTTATATTTATACATGTATCGAATTTAAGTAAATTTTAAGGATATGGTAGATATCGCCTCTGAGGCACCAATTTTTTTATTTTTATTTGCCATGTTACTCGATCACATTAATGTGATGAAGCATGCACATGCTGTCGGTAATGTTTACACAACAATGTCCATTTACAAAATAATTTCATGAAATAATGCAACACCGAATATTTATAAAAACATATGCATATGTCAGTTTGACTTATTTTAGACGTTGCATTTACTACTAGGTTCCTAGGTCGTTTTAGTATCCTTTTATCAATTCTTTTGTTTTCCTGCAATTTAAAGATTATATGTTTGGCAATGTAAATACATACACATATGTCATTTATTATTTTACATTAAATATTCCACTAAACTGCATTTTCTGCAACCTTTTCTTACTATAGATGTTAATATTGTCTTTTATAGCATCTAATGAAATTTCAATTTTTGATTGTTAACACTATGCTCAGTTACTGCGCTGGCTTTCCAATTATTATCCTATATTAAAGCTATAATTTGGAGTATCATATCCTCTTCTTGCTTTAAGTACATATGTTTGAAAAAAAACCATATATTCTGATATCTGTATTTGATGCAAATGAAATCTATTGAGCTGCCTATTTTGAGTACTACATCCTCTTCTTGCTTTAAGAATATGTACAAATAAATCTTATACTTTGATTTTGATGAAAATAAAATAATGTACTCCCAAACGAGCTGTAGTTACGAGTAATTATCATGCAATCGCGCATTACCATTTCAAGTTCCTTTTTAGGAAAGGTAATTTAAAATAAAAAAAATTCAAAACATTGGGAGCTGCTAATCATACTTTAAAAAAAGCACTTTTGGATGGATGTCTGTAATGTAAAGTGAGTATGCATTTACGTATTGGTTATTCACTTATTCTTCTTATATTAATTTAATACTCTTAGCACATTATTAACTAAAATAAGATCCATATTTTTCATTAAGTTGCCAAAAATTACTTTGCACAATCTAGCACTAGAACAAATTAACACCAGGATGTTGATCTTCATGTTATTACTAGTGTCTAATGTACTCCGTTCATTTAGCACATCTAATATCTCCACTAAAACAATTTCATTTATATGAGAATTTTGCATAATCATATCTGTCTTTTGTTCACTCTAATGAGCGTGAAATATTGATAGATATTTTTTATTATCTAAGTTACAATATATAGTTCAAAAATAAAATAAAAGTATTTGGAAGAAAGGAACATCGATTTGAATTCCTAAATTCATTTGGTAAGAAATGAATGAAATGAAATATTCAAACTAATCATCTTAATATTCATACAAGAAATTACAAAAATTTAATTGCAACTCCGTGTGCGTAGCACGGGTTCACACTAGTTGAATAAAAGCACGAAGAATTGATTAGCATAAATCAAGAGTGATCGAGATATATTTGAAGACTCGTGAATTGTAACGACCCGGATTTTTCGACGGTTAAATTTGAATATTTAAATGGTTTTAAATATTGGGTTTGGAATTATAATTTAGCTAGTAAGATTTTAAAACTGAAAATTCAAGCGATTTCGTAAAATTTTGGAATCGTCGATTTAATCGACGCGTTAAAATAACGATGTGGGACACAGTCTCGGAATTCGACGAAACCAGTTCCATTGAATCCAAAATAGTGTATTATTATTAGATTTTAAATTTCGTAGCATTTGGGTTTACCATTTCGTCGTAATATCTGACAACGTCTGGAAATAATTTAATCGAATTTAATTTAAATAGTCGATTTAAAAAGCTATCTTTCACATACGATCGAATTATACTCCGGAACATGTTCCATTGGGTTCGGAATAGCGGTATAACATTTGGAACGCTTAGCGGCATGCCTCCATAGGGGTTCAAAATTTCGTGTTATGTAATACGAGATATTTAGAATTAAATAATATATATATATATATATATGATCAAATCAAGTCAAACACGCCACCTTCTCATACACGCGACCTTTTATTCTTTGAATTCAAAATCACGTCCCCCTTTTCATCCTTTCAGTTCAAAATCACGCATATTATCTCCTTCCCCTTCAAATCGAAATCGAGCAGGAAAAAAAAGAACAAAACTCCTCTCCTCTCCTCACCTTCAATTGGAAATCAAAACCGAAAGAACAAAAATTGAAATAAACAAATAAAAAAAATATAGTTAGAATCGAATTCGATCAACATCGAGAAGTCTGGAGCTCGAAGTCGCGATCGTTCGTGCCTGCGGGTGGACGACGTTTGCTAGTAGGGGAGGCGCGCAATGTTAGGTCTGAAAGGGAAATGAGGCGATCGATCGAAGTCGGCCTTTGTCGCTCGTGCCGGACTTGATGCACGGGACATTCAAGGGCAGGAGTGCGGTTGTGCGCGAGAAGGTGATGGATCAGGCGACAAGGCAGTGGCGATGGAGGTTGCTCACATGGGTGGGCATGGGCAGGGGCTCGTGGCCAAAGACAGTAATGGTGAGCAAGTGGAGTGGCTGCTGATCGAAGTCAAAGCTGTTGGCGTTGGTTGAAGGATTGGGTCGCGACGATGGACGGGACGCTGTAGTGACGACGACAGACTGAAAGGAGGAAGCGCTGGTGGTTCTCTTATGTGAACAGTTATGGGAAGGAGATGGATATCAGTAATTAGCTTAATCTAATTTATTAAGTTATTAAATATAAGTTTATATAATCTCGAATTTTTAATAAACTCATAATTCATTCATACGAGGTCCAAAAATCACGGAATCAGTCACTTTGATTCGTAGCTGCGAAATTTAAAAATCTGGATATTCGGCAAAATTAAAATCAAGGTGAGTAAAATCTCACTCATTTAGATTGCTGGTTATAATTTAAAAATGTTGAATTTAATTTATTGGTTGATTGGACGAATTTATAAATTATTATCAGTTTGGATGTTATATATATAGTAGTATGTATATTAGTAGTTGGAGTGATATTCCCGTACATTATAGCTGATGAGTCCCTATGCGCCTTGCATAATAGCGGATGACCTTATATACCGCGATATCCCCCTCGAAGTTATAAATTGTTGAATGAGGTTATAAATAAGTATACTGGGTTTTGGAAATTGTAAAAGGGAATTTATTAGTGATTCCGAAGACTTATGAGATAAGTTACGAAATATTCTCTTAAGTATTGATATTTGAATTTTTTTGGAAAATAAGACTTATAATATTTTCCTAAGTATAAATATGGAAATTTTGGAATATTTCTAAGTGTTGAGATGGTTTGGAAATATCCTGTTACGGATTTAAGTATTTGAAGTTGTTTTCAAATGTTGGAAGGGATTGTTATATCTTATAAAGATATTTTGAAAATAAATATTTCGGAAAATTTATAATAAGGCCTAGTGACTGCTTATGGGTGTTTTATTGATAGTTGAATGACCGACTATTAATATTGGCCAATTCCGTTAATCGTTTAGAAGAGACCGAGATCAGATTTAATTATCTGAAAAACCACTTTGATCTGATTTGAACGTTACGAATGGATATCGTGAAGATAGTGAAGATGGTGATCTGGTTTGTCCAGACCCAAGACAACTTGTATGGACGAATGCTATCAGAACATCGTCATTGGAGGACGATGAGCATTCTAAGTGGAATTGTTTCTTGAAAGGTAACGTTTAGCCTCAAGCCTCATCAACCGGGAATGACTAAAACAAGGGAGATGCAGCAAGACTAAGTGGGTCGCACCCAATTAGGGTATGTTATCACTTTTCTGGATATCCTTGGAAATATATATAAATTATGGATATGGTTGTGCATGAAAAAGGGAGCGCTCGATTTTGTTTAAGGGTGGGAACAACCGGGGTAATAACATATTCGGTCTATCCAGGTTAGGGGTAGGCCGGTCTTGTGTAGTAGGTGATCCCGGCGATGTCCTCGGTTCATTTTTCTAGAGGTGTACTGTGATGGGGCGGTACCCCAGTAGCCTAGTCATTGTATGGGATCCATTCTCCAATACAAGCCTTTACGATTTTGTTTGTTGAGCCTAGTATGTTGGAATTTAATTAATGTAACAATTTCGGCTATTTGAATAAGTATTTGTACTTAGACACTATTATAATATCACTGGATTTTTCTATAAAATGTTTTGGTTATTGTAAGGGAAAAACCCGTCGTGTTTATGTGTGACGCGGTCTTACGAGATACCTTTGTTTTTCAAAGGATTTGATAAATTTAATAATTCAAATTGAGTCTGTTTTCTCACGCTGGTTGTCCAAACTGACTCACGTGTTATTTTATTATAATACTTGGGTCAGACCGAGCATTACAGATTCAGGTTAGAATGCCATGTAGCTCAGGGGACGAGCTGGACGACAGAGACATATCTCCGTACTTAGTTTATATTTCCGCTGTGTAAGGACAAGTTATGATAACTGTCCAGATTGATGTTTTGATTGATGTACTCTGATGATTGTAAGTATAAACAGTTACAAATTCTTTGTATAAAAATTTGTTATTATATATTATATTTTGTTCCGCTGCGAATGTGAGATTCTGTGTTATTGTTCTTATTTCTTCTATCTCTTTCTTCTTCTTTACCCTAGTTATTCGCTCTTTCGTACAATTTGAGGTGAATAAGAGTGAATTATTATCAAATCAAAGGGTATGAAACTGCGGGTCGCTACACTTGGTATCAAAGCTGAAGGTTAAGTGAGAACCTTTGCTCTGGTGGGTATTACTCATTAGAGATAGGGTCAACAGAACCCTAGAATGAGTTTGAGTGTATTAATAGATATGAGCGCGTATTTGTTAGTGAATATAAAATGGTTTTATATTGTGTTGATTAATCTGTTGAGTGGTATATAAATTCTGGTCGAGTAGTGGGACGCCACAACATCGATAAGGGTTTCTAAACACTTGAATAGAGTAATTAGACATAGTATGGTTTTGAAGCGGGTAAATGAAATAATTTTACCCAAATTATATTTCGATATAAAAGAAATAATTTTCTGAAATTACAGCATATTAGGGTGTTTGGATGTTATTATTATAATCAAAATAAGATTATAAAATTGAAATGGTTATATATATAACAAAATAGAGATTATATAAGTATGAATTATAAAAATGAGTTAGAAACTACAAATGGGTTCAAACCAGAAATTGGAAAGTTAAATCCCAGAGATTTTTGAAAATGTTTTCCAAGGTATTTTGAAAAAAATAAAAATAATAGTAATATTATTTTGGAGATATTTTTGAAAGAAAATTATTTTAAATGGATTTTGAAAGTGATATAGCACTGAACTCACTTCAGTCGTTGGAAAATAATCCTGGTGGTGACTGCGCAACATCATCAGTATTCATTTTCGAGTTTCTAAGTGATGGATTGCTACCATAGTGAATTGATATGAAGATTTTTGGTGAAAACAAGTGTTGATTTGGAAATTCCGAAGGGGAATTGTTTTGGAATGAAACCAAGTGAATTTTGAAAATCTAAGAAATTGGTTTGTTAAACCAAAAAGAGTATGTGTGTGTGTGTATATATATATATATTTGATTTCAAAGTGATTTGAAATAAATACCGGGTGTTTAAAAATTCTAGAATCCTATGGAAGATGATATTTATAAGGAAGGAAGTGCGAAATTGAAGTTGGAATAAAATTTAAAGTGAGAAGGTTAAAATGGAATTCAACTTAAGTTAAGATTGGATAAATTAAATTTTAGAAATTTAATTGACTGGATTTGAATTGAATTATTATAATGCATTAATGAAATAGGAGTTAACTTAAGCGAAGTAATTGAAATATATAATGAAATTGAATGAATTAAAAATAAATTTGTTTGGAGTGAAATTAGTTTAAGTATGAATAACTCGAGTATGGTTTTGAAATATTGGTTAAAAGAAATTGAAATTTAAAATAAAAAGGTGAACTGGATTTGAATCATATGGAATTGAATTAAATATGTAAATGTGAATTATAAAGTGACTATATAACTATAAGTTATAAAATTTGGATTGGATTAGAAATAATATTGAATTGAAGTAAATAGAAATTTTGAGTTGTGAAATATTATATAAATATAAGGTATAAATCTTGAATGAAATAAAATTTGAGTGAAAATCTGGAATTGTGAATAAATAAATTGGAATAGCTTATAAAAATTGAAATTAATGGAATAAAAATATGCTTAGGCTATAAATAAATGTATAATCTTGAGTTAATAATAAAATCCGAATATACTCAAGTATAAGATTGATGGAAATTTGGAAAAATAAGTTGTGTGACTTA
This sequence comes from Allium fistulosum, assembly GCA_030737815.1. Lineage (NCBI taxonomy): Eukaryota > Viridiplantae > Streptophyta > Magnoliopsida > Asparagales > Amaryllidaceae > Allium > Allium fistulosum. The sequence goes on from CM060908.1 coordinate 209,219,881, forward strand.
TAAAATTGAAAAGTGAAATAGAAAACCCAAAATAAAAATGGTTTGATATTTTGGTAAAGGAAATAAAATCCAAACTTGAATTATAAAAATGAACTTGAACTCAAGTTACTTAAATATGTGATTTTTGAAATAAAAATCAGGTATTGAATTATAAATTGGAAGTGAACTAATTAGATGAATTAATTAGTCAATTGAGTATGGAAATGAAACTTAACTTGGTTAAGTAAATTGGATGGTGGATTAAAAGTGAGTATGAGAATTGGAACTTGAGTTATAAATAAAATTCGACTTAGGTGTAAGCGAAATAAATATATTCTGAAATGTTGTGGAATTAAATAAAATGAAATTGGATTGAAATAGCAACAACTTAAGTTATAAATAAATTCAATTTAAAGTGTAAATAAATTGAATGTGGCCCTGGATATGAATTAAATAAATTCGAGAATGAATTCGTGTATGGAATTAAAATTGAAGCGGATTAAATGAATGAACTAATTAATTAATTAATTAGTAATTGAAATGGAATTTGATTGAATAGAAATCAATTTAAATAAAATGGATTTGAATACAAAAAAAGTAGATATGAATGGAATGCAACCGAATTGATTGAGAATCAATTTGGAATGGAATAGAATTGAATATAAATTGATTTGGAATCAATTTAAAATAGCTATAAACTGAAATGGTTATGAATATCGCCAAATTTGCATAAAAAATTATTGTTGACGTAAATGAAAGTAAATAAAATTTCTGTGAATAAATGGCGAGTGAATAAATTGATTGTTAATCAATTTAGAATAAATATAATTATAATGTGTGTAATTATGAAGTGAATGAAAGTAAATTGGGTTGTAAATCATTCAAATTGAATATGGATTGATTGAAAGCAATTAAATTAGTATCGGAACCTTATAATTGCTTATAATATATGTTTGGCATGATTGGGTTATGATGTTTATGCGTTGTCATTATTTAAATAAGTGAAATGTTATTGAGTTTGATATTTTGGTACTTACGTGGTTTAAATTGAGTAAGTACAGGTACCCGGAGGCTGTCAGGTTAGATTTGGGTTGCGTAATTGCTTATGAAGTAAACTTGCTTGCTTAATAATGCTTAAAAATGCTAAATAAGGTACGTTTTCGGATTAAATACCGCAACATATAAATATTGATATATATTTTGTTTTTCGACCGTGTGGGTCGATGTATATATTTTTATCTCTCTTGTCATATTGCAAAAGGTCCTCTGTACAAAGGAGACTGCCAAAAATTTAGGGTGTTAGAAAATTTTTGAAAAAATGTGGAAATTTTTTGTTAACAACAAATTGATTTCGAATTGTAATTGGAATAAAGGGTTCTGGAATTAGAATTGAGAACTAATTGTTTGGTTGGAACTAAAAGATTTAGAAAAGTGAATATCAAGTTTTAACTAAGTGGGTTTTGATAAGTTAATGGGTTTTGAACATTTTTCCCGCCTTAACAATTTCGAGGACGAAATTCTTTTAAGAGGGGAGGAATGTAACGACCCGGATTTTTTGACGATTAATTTTGAATATTTAAATGATTTTAAATATTGGATTTGGAATTATAATTTAATTAGTAAGATTTTAAAACTGAAAATTCAAGCGATTTCGTAAATTTTGGAATCGTCGATTTAATCGACGCGTTAAAATAGCGATTCGGGACACAGTCTCGGAATTCGACGAAACCAGTTCCATTGAATCCGTAATAGTGTATCATTATTGGATTTCAAATTTCGTAGCATTTGGGTTTACCATTTGGTCGTACGATCTGAAAACGCCTGGAAATAATTTAATCGAATTTAATTTAAATAGTCGATTTAAAAGCTATCTTCCACATACGATCGAATTAGACTCCGAAACTTGTCTTATTTGGTTCAAAATAGCCGTATAACATTAGGAATGCCTGGTGGCACGCCTCCATAAGGGTTCAAAATTTCGTGTTATGTAATATGAGATATTTAGAATTAAATAAAAACAATAATATATATATATATATATATGATCAAATTAGTCAAACACGCCACCTTCTCATACACGTGACCTTTCATTGTTTCAATTCAAAATCACGTCCCCCTTTTCATCCTTTCAGTTCAAAATCTCATATATTATCTCCTTCCCCTTCAAATCGAAATCGAGCAGGAAAAAAAAAGAACAAAATCGAAAGAACAAAACTCCTCTCCTCTCCACACCTTCAGTTGGAAATAAAAATCAAAAGAACAAAAATCGGATAAAACAAATAAAAAAAATATAGTCGGAATAGAATCCGATCAACATCGAGAGGCCTGGAGCTCGAAGTCGCGATCGTTCGTGCGTGCGGGTGGACGACGTTTGCTAGTGGAGGAGGCATGCGATGTCAGCTGTGAAAGGGAATTGAGGCGATCGATCGAAGTCAGCCTTGTCGCTCGTGCCTGACTTGATGCGCGCGACATTTGAGAGCAGGAGCGCGGTTGTGCGCGAGCAGGTGATGGTTCAGGCGACAAGGCAGTGGCGATGGAGGTTGCTCGCGTGGGTGGGCATGGGCATGGGCTCGTGGTCGAAGATAGTAGTGGTGAGCGAGTAGAGTGGCTGCTGATCGAAGTCAAGGTTGTTGGCGTTGGTTGAAGGATTGGGTTGCAACGATGGGACTGGACGACTATAGTGGCGACGACAGACTGAAAGGAGGAAGCGCTGGTGGTTCTCTTGTGTGAACAGTTATGGAAAGGAGATGGATATCGGTAATTAGCTTAATCTAATTTTTATTAAGTTATTAAATAAGTTTATATAATCTCAAATTGTTAATAAACTCGTAATTCACTCATACGAGGTCCAAAAATCACGGAATCAGTCACTTTGATTCGTAGCTGCAAAATTCAAAAATCTGGATATTCGGCAAAATTAAAAAATCAAGGTGAGTAAAATCTCACTCATTTGGATCACTAGTTATAATTTAAAAATGTTGAATTTAATTTTTTGGTTGATTGGATGAATTTATAAATTATTATCAGTTTGGATGTTGTATATATAGTAGTATATATATTAGTAGTTGGAGTGATATTCCCGCACATTATAGCGGATGAGACCCTATGTGTCCTACATAATAGCGGATGACCCTATATACCGCGATATCCCCTTCAAAGTGGGATTGGTATTTTTATGTTGTATTAACATCTATGGACGCAGGGAAACAGGTTGGAGGGATCCAACTGGATTCCTCAAAATGTTGAATTTAATTTCATATATTGTGATATATGGATTGTGTAGAAAAATCTATTATAGATTATTGTAGTGATTGGAATTATTGGATGCTATTCTAGCACTGGCCTGAATTTTGATATTTTAAATACCATAAATATATTTTTAAAATTGAAGGAATTAAAGGGAATTTTTGATATAAAAATATATATATTGGAATTGGGGTTATTTTAAGGAAATTGGGTTAGAAAAAATATATTTGATTTTTGGTTATACTTAACTATTGTGAATCATTAAATGGAGATTTTTCAAAATGAATTATATAAAAAGAATTTATAAATGATATTCTGGAAATATAAAAAATGAGTTGAAGTCGATATTAAAAGTAGATTGGAAGTTATAAATGGGATTTATAAAGGAATGGATTTATAAAAATGGAATTTTATAAACGAGATTAGTTTTATAAAAAGTGAAACTCAAAGGGAGTTATAAAATTTATAAACGATGTTTATAAATAAGGGAAATCGATATCAGATGGTAGATTATGAATATAAATTGACAGGGAGAATTTATATTAGAATATGGAAATAGGGTTGAAAAAATAGTGGATACTATTTTTGAAAAGTGAAAATGGTTAAGGAGATCAGAATGGAAGTGATGTGATGTGATTCGAGAGGAATTTATAAATTGAATTGGTTATTGAGGTTTTAATTTTTTTTTATTATTCTAAGAAGTTAAGTTTGTTTTTAAAAGGAAAATTTTATTATTTAAAACTATGAAATTTTAAACTAGTTAGGATTGAAATACTTCGGTGAGTAGATTTTCAAATATTAAGTATTTATTTTAGTAAATTCTAACTTTTAAAATCAGCTTTGAAAATTTATTTGTTTATCTAAAAATGAGTTATTGATGTTTATAAAAGTGTTTTAGATATTTTATATAATTACTTGAACATGTTTTTAAAATAATTTATTATTCTTTTAAATACTTATTTTATATATATAGAGTTTTGAAGTGATTGAAAATTTTATTTACAAATTCTCTCGAGATTCGTAAACGGGGCTTATAAATGGCTATGATTTTGAGAGGAGGAATTTTATAAGGGACTTGGAGGAAATGGAATTTCAAAATGTTGAATATAGGAACTTCGAAAATGAAATCTGAATTCATAAAAGAAGTTATAAATTGTTGAATGAGGTTATAAATAAGTATACTGGGTTTTGGAAATTGTAAAAGGGAATTTATTAGTGATTCCAAAGACTTATGAGATAAGTTACGAAATATTCTCTTAAGTATTGATATTTGAAAAGATTTTGGAAAATAAGACTTATAATATTTTCCTAAGTATAAAAATGGAAATTTGGGAATATTTCTAAGTGTTGAAATGGTTTGGAAATATCGTGTTACAGATTTAAGTATTTGAAGTTGTTTTCAAATGTTGGAAGGGATTGATATATCTTATAAAGATATTTTGAAATAAATATTTTGGAAAATTTATAATAAGGCCTAGTGACTGCTTATGGGTGTTTTATTGATAGTTGAATGACCACCTATCAAAATTGGCCAATTCCTTTAATCGTTTAGAAGAGACTGGGATCAGATTTAATTATCCGAAAAACCACTTCGATCTGGTTTGAACGTTACGAATGGATATCGTGAAGATAGTGAAGACGGTGATCTAATTTGTCCAGACCCAGGACCACTTGTATAGACGAATGCTATCAGAACATCGTCATTGGAGGACGATGAGCATTCTAAGTGGAATTGTTTCTTGAAAGGTAACGTTTAGCCTCAAGCCTCATCAACCGGGAATGACTAAAACAAGGGAGATGCAGCATTGCTAAGTGGGTCGCACCCAATTAGGGTATGTTTTCACTTTTCTGGATATCCTTGGAAATATATATATAAATTATGGATATGGTTGTGCATGAAAAAGGGAGCGCTCGATTTTGTTTAAGGGTGGGAACAACCGGGGTGATAACATATTTGGTCTATCCAGGTTAGGGGTAGGCCTGTTTGGTGTAGTAGGGGATCCCGGCGAGGTCCTCGGTATATTTTTCTTTAGGTGTACTCTGATGGGCGGTACCCTAGTAGCCCAGTCATTGTATGAGATCCATTCTCTAATACGAGCCTTTACGGTTTTGTCTATAGAGCCTAGTATGCTGGAATTTAATTAATGTAACAATTTTGACTATTTGAATAAGTATTTGTACTTAGACACAATTATAATATCACTAGATTTTTTGTATAAAATGTTTTGGCTATCGTAAGGTAAAAACCCGTCGTGTTTATGAGTGACGCGGTCTTACAAGATACCTTTGTTTTTCAAAGGATTTGATAACTTTATTAATTCAAATTGAGTGTGTTTTCTCACGCTGGTTTTCCAGACTGACTTGGGTGTTATTTTATTATAATGCTCGGGTCATACCGAGCATTACAGATTCAGGTTAGAATGCCATGGAGCTTAGGAGACGAGCTGGATGACAGAGACGTATCTCCGTACTTAGTTTATATTTCCGCTGTGTAAGGACAAGTTATGATAACTATCCAGATTGATGTATTGATTGATGTACTCTGATGATTGTAAGTATAAACAGTTACAGATTCTTTGTATAAAAACCTGTTATTATATATTATATTTTATTCCGCTGTGAATGTGAGATTCTATGTTATTGTTCTTATTTCTTCTATCTCTTTTTTCTTCTTTATCCTAGTTATTCGCTCGTTCGTACAATTTGGGGTGAATAAGAGTGAATTATTATCAACTCAAAGGGTACGGAACTGCGGGTCACTGCATGAATTTTGAAGAATTCAAGAATAAAAGCTCGAAAGAGCTCAAGACATTTGTGTCGGTATTTTATCGAGTCTTAGATTAAATGTAAAGACCTGATATCATATCTTTGATTATCTGCACTTTGAAAATTATTTTTTCAACTCAAAATGTTTTTATAAAAGAATAATATTTAATTTAATTATAAATAAATTTTAATAAAGTTTTTATAATGAAATATATTTAAAAAAATATTCAAGTATTTTTGAAAATATAAAATTAATTTTTATATGTCGACATATCAAAAATACGTTTGTCGTTTGTCGACATATAGAGTGTTTTTTAATTTTCAAAAGTAGTAACATTTTGCGCGATCCTTTCACGAATATATGCAACTCTTCAACCTCTATTTAAAGGCCTATGATTTTTAATTTTTAACAACAATTTTAACTACTTTCTTTATCTCTCCGTCCTATGTCATTCTCTTCAAAATTTCATCGAAGTGCTGTCGATTTCTACAACAATTCTCTTTCCCTACATTCATATAAAAGACCAGAGAAGGTTCACTTCTTTTTCTACACCATTATCTCTCTGATTTTCACTCTATTCTACTCAAAAGCAAAGATATTCAACTACTGAAGGTCTATAGGAAATTGTATCAATAAACTACTTTGAATTTTGGTCGAAAGATTCGATTTCTTGTAGTCCACTACTACTACTTGTAAAAGGGTGATCTTAACCACCCAAGTGAAAGTTAAGATGAGATTGTAAAAAAAATTATCCTGCCTCTTGAGTAAAAAACAAGATAGGTGTTTTTGTTATTAAAGTCAAATTCCATTAGTTACCCGATTTAAATTCCAATAGGTGTCCTTGCAACCTGAGTCGAAGACAAGAGGTATAAAGGGTGTATTTTCCACCAGATTTAAAGTCAAGACGTCATTAGTGAAATTCTACATAGGGTGTAGGATTGGATGCAGGATTTGGAATCTGAACCAATAAAATATTCTTGATGTCTTCTTTACCTTTACTTTTACTGTATTTACTTACTATTATCTGATTGTTTTGTGATTATATAATTGCCTATGTTTGAATTTTCTGTGATAAAGTTTGGAATTTGCAAGTACATTGATAAAAAGTTTAAATACATTACTCATCCTCCCTCTAGTGTACAATAGCCTTAAGATCCATTCCGCTATAGTATAGATTAGGTTATCACACCTATCATCACCCATCGTCATTTGGTATCAGAGCACGCGATTTTCAAAAACTTGCAATATTATTTTTAAAATTTTTAATGGATACTAATACTAGTAACACCTTTTTAACACTTTTGTAGAGGACCAATCAATTGCTAGACCCTCACTTTTAAAGGTAGTAATTATGTATTCTGGTCATGTAGAGTGAAAATTTATTTACAATCCAATAGCTTTAAAATTTGGAATATTACCCAAAGTGAGTATATGGAACCCGAGATTGCATATGCTTAGTGGAAAAACGAGCAAAATGCACAAGCCTTAGTAACTCAAAAGCTATGAATATAATTTTATGTTCGCAAGATAAAAATGAATTTAATAGAGTTCCTATACGTAAGTCTGCATATGAAATATGGAGAATACTACAAGTTACAAATGAAGGCACTAGTAAGGTTAAACAAACTAAGATTTCTGTGTTAACTAAACAATTTCAATTATTTAAATTGAAACCAAATGAGTCTATTTCTGACATTTATGCTAGATTTCAAGACATATTACATGCTTTATTTTCATTAGAAATAAAATACATTGAAGAAGATCAAGTCCAAAAGATTCTTAATTCACTTACAAGTGAATGAGATCAGAAGACTCTGGCCATAGAGAAAGCCAATGATATATGTACAATAAAAGTTGAAGAATTGATAGGTAATTTAATGTCATATGAAGTTTAATTGTAGGGCAGAAAGGAAAACTGTCAGTGAGAAGAAAACTCTTACATTTAACACTACTTATGAAGATGAAGGATTAGATGACGATGAGGAACTAATGTTTATGAGTAGGAATTTCACAAAATTCCTGAAGTACCGAAAAAGAAATAAATTCAGAAGGACTAATGGAAACCCAAACAGATCAGGGAGCAAAAATACCATCAAATGTTTGAATGCAACAAAATTGAACGCTTTCAAAGGGACTTTCCAAACCAAAAAAATTGAAGTTCTCTCCCAACATTGACTCCTTCAATAAAAAGTGGAAATAAGCTTACAATGCAACATGAGACGATTTATACTCCACATCAAGCAGTAGTGACTCAAAGACAGAAAATACAGATATGTGTTTCCTAAAAAAAGGCAAACAAACACCAATTGATCACAAAGCAAAAGCCATGGACATCGAAGGAAACCAGGAGTAACTCAAAAATCGATAATTTTATATTTAATTTATTTATTAGGATTCAGTAGTTAAGCTAATTAGACTTCGTAAGTAGATGATATGTGTTTTAGATTTTATTAGTTCTTTTAGAAACTTTGTTTGAAACGATAAAATAGATTTTCAAATTAATAGTCTTTTCATTTAATACATAATTCATATAAATTGAAAAATAATTATTTCAAAATATTATATAATATACAAATTCACAGAAAATAAAATTATAAAATATACATAACATATATATAAGTATTCACTTTAAAAGAGTAAATTTTAAAAAATATCATAACACGAATATTAATTAATAATAAGATGAAATTATATTATAAAATTAAGTACTTTAAAGTTATTTATTTACAATGAATATTCATGAAATACTCTAATTTGGTAAAAGGAATTTTTGCTATAATAATTTCTTTTGAAATATAAATTTTATTTTTTCTAATTTTCTAATACTAATAATTAGTTTAAAAATCGTAAAATGATTAATTCAAATTTATAAAACTCGAAAGCTTAATAGACAATATATTATAAAAAACATTAGTAAATTTAAAACTATGAATTTGCTTATTTTATAAAGTATATTATATATTTATATATAGAATTTGAAATAATAATAAAAAGAATATATCATGTAAAATGGATATGTCGACATGCAATAATTTCGTACGTCGGCATATAGACCATTGAAACAGGTTTTCTTCCTTAATTTAAATTTTAAATATAAAAACTACATATATAACTAAACTGTTTCATCTCCAGACCCATTTTAGCTCATTTTTTATCTGTAACATTATAAACACACACCATTAACACTTCCAAACACCCAATTGAAAGAAATTCGCCATTTCTCGACTTTACATTCTCAAAACTATGGGAAATAGAGAAAGAAATGAAGCATGTCATCAACATTCTTAATAAAATACAAGTACTTCAAATCCAGATGAAGAATGAACATGGATGGCATGGAAGAATCCTAGTACTTTTTGGAATCATCTTCCGGATAATTAAATGGACCCTATCATAATAGATGGGTAAGAACCTAAAATTTTGGTTGTTCATAACCCCAATAACATGGGAAGTGAATCCAAAAAAGAAGAGGAGGAGGAAGTCGAAATGGAAGTTAACAAAAATGAACTTAGATGTGTTGGAGAAGTAACTTTGATGCTGATGGAAATTTAGTGTAGCAAAAAGGGAATTTTTGTTTCCATTATCAAAATTGTAGCATTCACAAATCTCCAATCATTAAGAAATGTCGTTAGGATAGTTGTTTATTTGTGTGTATATTTGTAAATGTTTTTGTTAATAGTGTGTAATTACATTTGTTTTATATAATAATATTTTAATTTGTGTCCTATATAACTAGTATTGTTATGATAGCGCTATATAAATATTTAAAAGTATCACATACTATTAACAAACAATAATAGCACACATAAATAAAGAATATTGATTTTAACATAAATAAAATGTTAATTTACTATCTAGAAATAATAATTAAAGTAAAATTTATAAAATACTTAAATACTTAACCAACATGTATATCGACATATAGTAAATCTATATATTGATCTATAACGGCCAAATTTCAAAAATTAAAATTTTAATTACTTTAAAAGGGAATATTTATTAAATAAAAATTTCTCTTCTATAAGTACACATTTAAACACAAAGATCATCCATATCTTCTTCTCTAAAAATTCTAATTTATTTTTAGAGAAAAATGGATTTAGAAAAGGGTATTTTAAAGAGAATTTGAGTGACAACACGAAAGAGACACTACAATCTTTCAAAAAGGCTTTCCATGTAATGTTGAGAAATAAAAAACATTTGGAAATGAATCAGAAGCAAATGATTCACAAACTTGAAAGGCATTTTGCATCACTTTGATGCTTCACAAGTTATGTCCTAAAGGAAAAAATATATTCCTAAATAGAATGGTTATAAGGAGATCGATGATGAAGAATGGATGTAGGCATGGAGAAACTCAAAGACTGGAAAGAAAATTCTGTTGAAGGTGTTTTTGGTCTAAACGACGGACATGTAAAAGTTACGTCAAAGAAACCATGATTTCCACCAAATATTTATTTGTATATTTTTTGTATTGTTTTATGTTATGTTGTTAGTGTTTTTATGTTTATTAAATTAATATACTCTAATGTTTAAATATACATGTACATATGTAAATATATCAATAAAATTAGTGTTTTAATAATTTTTTGATGGCTTTTTAGAATATTACTTAACTCATACAAAGAAAAACCGATAATTGCCTATATATAATTTATAATAATCATATATTGTTAAACAATAAGAGTAGAAATATTATACTCTTTATATAAATCATCAACACAACATATTCACCCATGTTTGTTGATGATAAAGGAGGAGAAGTTGTAAAATATAATAGGTAAAAAGATAGGGGAGTTAAGGGGAGTTTTTAACTAAACACCATTATATTTTGTAACATAATACTTAAATGGTTGTTATTGTCAAAGAGGGGGTGATTGTTAATACTCTAGGTATTGATTTTGATGACCACAACCATATAAATATTGTTACTAATGTTTTCTTGAGTTATATAGTATATTGTGCATGATATCAGGAATATTTAACAAGTTTGTACAAGTGATGATTGAATAATCGCTTGATGAACTGATTAGTATAAATCAAGAGTTGATCGAGATATATTTGAAAACTCATTAGTTTTGAAGAATTAAAGAATAAAAACATGAAGAGCTTAAGAAATTTATGTTAGTATTTTATCGAGTCTTAGATTAAATGTCAAAGACCCGAGTAATATCATATCTTTGATTATCTTCACTTAGAAAATTATTTTTCCACTCAAAATGTTTTTATAAAAGAATAATATTTAATTTAATTATAAAATAAATTTTAGTAGAGTTTTTATAAAGAAATATATTTTAAAACATATTCAAAGAATTTCTAAAAATATACAAATTAATTTGTATATGTCGACATATCAAAAATATGTAGTTGACATATAGACCATTGAGGTGTTTTCTAAATTTTAAAAAGAAGTAACTTCTGTCGCCGTCCTTTCACGAATGGATGCAACTCTTTAACTGTTGTTTAAAGGCCTTTGATTTTGAACTTTTAACAACAAATCTAACTGCATTCTTTATCTCTCTTCTCTCTCATTCTCTTTAAGATTTTGACAAAGTGCTGCTTATTTCTACATCAATTCTCTTCCTCTACATTCATACAAAAAACAAGAGAAGATTCTCTTCTGTTCTACACCATTAACTCTGATCTTCACTCTATTCTACTCAAAAGTAATGATTTTTTACTAATGAAGGTCTATAGGAAATTATATCAACGAACTACTTAGAATTGTGATCGAAAGATTCGATTTCTTGTAGTCCACCACTACTAATTGTAAAAGGGCGATCTTAACCAACCGAGTGAAAGTTAAGACGAGAATGTAAAGGGAGTTGTTCTGCCTCCGAATTCAAAGATATGATAGGTGTTATGGCTACCTGAGTCAAATTTCAAAGGGTATGTTAGTTACCCGAGTCAAATTCCAGTAGGTGTCCTTGCCACCTTAGCCAAAGTCAAGAGCTGTAAAGGGTATTCTTGCCATCAAATTTAAAGTCAAGACATGATTAGTGAAATTCTGTACATGGTAGTGGACTGGATGTAGGATCAGGAATCAGAACCAGTATAAAATTCTTAATGTCTTCTTTACCTTTACTTATACTGCATTTACTTACTACTCTTTTATTGTCCTGTGTTTATATTATTTGGCTGTGTTTTAAATTTACTATGATAAAGTTTGAAATCTACAAGTATATTGTTAAAAGGTCTGAATACACTATTCACCCCTCCTTTAGTGTAAAATAGCCTTAAGATCCATTTCGCTATAGTATAGATTTGGTTATCACACCAATCATCACCTATCCACAACATCAAATTTAGCATTATATAGAAAAATAGAGAAGAATCACTCACAAAGTGGCCTCCTTTCCTTCAATCCTTCACAGATTGGCCTGCTGCACCTCCACTTCATCAAATTCTACCAACAAGGTTATATGTAGCCATAGTAATCTCCATGCTCTTTAGTTTGCTATTGGTTTCGCTTAATTTCGTGGAGAAATGAGTAGGTTTTGGTGAGTTGAAGTTTTTAAAAAAGGGAAGAAGAAGAAGAAGAAGCGAATCGGTGAATTATATGGAAAATTGAAACAAATGTACGGGGTAAGCTATTTATAGAGAGGGAGGGAAAAAGCAACAAACATAAATTTAAATTCAAAATATTTAGCGCCAAACTTGCTAATCGATAAATCCCCCAAATCTCCCTGATACGGTATCTAAACCCAGCAAGTAAACATACCGTGCAAATCAGAAAAATGAGCCGATCGAAATGGCGTGGGTTCGTCGTCAAATTCCAAAATTGCAAATTTGACCATATTGTCCCTCCTTAATTTAAATAAATTTATTTACCAATTTAATACAAATAATTATCATTATTATATTATTTAATTTTTAATTATAATATTTCTTAAAATTTTCAAGGTATTTCTCTTATCCATCAATGCGATAACTTTGTAAGGTTGATAATACTTCGTTAATACTCTATCCATATGATAGCTTATAAACTAGCTAGATAACATCACATCTTATAAATCGAATAGCTTTTATCAACACAATGCTTATAAATTTGATAGCATCACATCTTATAAACACGGTAGCTTTAATCCACACGATATCTTGTAGATTCGATAACATCACATCCACACTATAGCTTATAAACTCGATAACATCATACTTATAGTCCCAACAGCTTCTAATGGTACAATAGCTTGTAAACTCAATATCATCGTATCTTTTAAACGCGATAGCTTCTATTCATGCGATAGCTTTACTAAGCTGATAGTGTTATATTCATTCAATAGCATTATGAAGCATATAGCATTTTATCCATTCGATAGCTTTATAGAGTCGATAGCACTTTGTCCATTCGATAGCGTTATAGATGCTAGTACCTTAGATATTGGTTTTGATGAAAACAACTATAGATATTATATAAAATATAAATACTATTGTTTTATCAAGTTTTATATTGTATATAGTGCAGGATATTAGACAGGTGTTGATTAAGAAGACTGTACAGTATCAAGAATAGATTCAAGACGTCGATATACAGTTCAAGAATTGGAGATGAAGAGTTCAAGATTTCAAGATATTCTAGATAAGTTATAAAGTCGTAGAATTTATGTTAAAACCTTGATAGCACTTTCCTGATCTCTCTCTCCTTCTTTAATTTTTTTTTAATTTGTTTTTCAAATATTTTGGTTTTAAAACAATCTTTTCAAAATATTTCTCCAAATGATTTTCAATCTCTTATACTTATAAAGATATTATTTTTAGTGTTTTTAAGTTTATGTATATTGAATTTTTGTTTATACTTTAATAAGTTATAACATATTTAAAACTTATTTTATAAAGTTTTATTAAGTTATATTTTGATTAAAATGTGTATAAACTATATTTAAATGATTCTACAAAGTATAAAATTATTTTACAAAGCAATGGATTTTCAAAATAATATCTTAAAGTGTTTTTCAATTTTGTGAAGAGGATGTCGACATACTCTATTTATGTATGTCGACATATTTGTCGTAATTTTCAAAATTCAAATTTGAATGAAAATGTCTTTTCGTTGTATCTCTTCGCGAATGGACATGACTATTGTTTCTCTATAAATACCAGACTTCCAAACAAATTTTTAAGTATAATTTTCTTATTCATCTCTCCTCCTTCCACTCTCTGATTTTCTAAATCAAAATATACCCAAACTTTGCTAAAATAAAACCGGAACCAAATTCAATCATCACTAGTTTGAGTCTCCTTCCTCTACTCTTTGATTTCTCTCATCTCTCTTACTCAAACAAAGATCAAAGTGCTATTCAAGAGTTATAGGATCAATTGTGTAACAACCCGCATATTTTACGATTGTATATTTAAATGTTTTATTTAAATATAACATCGTTAGTCGGATTAAAGTCTGAAATGCTACTTTTTGTAAACAGTCGAATTGGGACTCGAGACTACCTCCATTGAGTCCAAAACGATGTTTACAACTTTTTTGAGTATAAACATTGATATGTTTGGAGTTGAGTAGAATTTTGCTATTTTTCTATTGGGCTTTGGGTTTGGGTTTCAGCCTACTAACCCAACAATGTAACCCCAACTCCTCTATAATAACAACTCCCACTCCACTCCTCTTCATTCATTCATAACATTTCCTAACACTCTCAAGCCCTAGAAAGAATGGTGGGAAGAGGAAATTAAAATTCTTAAGCCCTAGTTTCTCTTAGGAATTCAAATTCAAGTTATAAATCAAAGAGAAGCTTAGGTAAGCATCCTCTTCATCTTCTCCATCTCAATCTCTCTCTAATTTCAAAAATTTCCTATAACCTAACTTAGGAAATATTTGCTTATGATCTTTGATTGGAGCTTCTAGAGTTGAAGTTGAAGAGTGGTTGATCTTTCCTTTGTTTTAAAGCTTCTCATTCCTTGTTTTTGAATTTAAAGGTGAGTTTTTGAACTCACATCTATGTCTATAGTTTTCATTGTTGTTAGGTATGAATTCCTAACATTTATTCATGTTCATTTGCTTTTGATTTGAATTGATTTAGTGAATTTTCCAAATTTTGGTGTTTTGAAGTCAAAATCTTTAAAGATCCTATCTTGGATATTTGGACGTGTTATTTGGGGTGTATCGAAGAGCCTATAAGACTGGGTTGTCGCTTGGCATAAATCCCTAGCCTCCGTCGCTCGTCTGGTCGCTTTCGAATCATTTTGGCCATCATGGCCTAGGCCAATTGTTGCCTAGAAAAAGCAACCAGACGTCTGGTTGGAAGGTCCAGACGTCTGGTTAGGGCAGCAGATCGAAAAAAAAAATAACGACAAAAAAGGAAAAAAATGCAGAGAACAGAATCAGACGTCTGATACAACCTTTCAGACGTCTGGTACATACTGTCAGGCGTCTGATACAACTTGTCAGACGTCTGGTTAGAGTTCATACATATGGAAGGTTTCTGGACTATTTCCAGAACCCAAATCCAGACGTCTGGAACTGCCAATTTTGCCTATTTTGGCTGTTTTTGAGTGGATTTCCAATTTTAATCGATTTTTGTTGATCCAGTTAGTTGTTATCACTTATTATCGACTTTGATAACTTCTTTCTTTGGATTTTTGGGAATATCCATTTGATGGATTTGATATCGATTTTTATGGATTTAATTCACATTGTCGTATGTAAATTTTTGGTGATTGATTGTTTTTACAATCATATTTGTGATTTGTCACTTTAAGATACAAAGGTTTCTATACTAGTAGTAAATACTAAAACACTTTCATTAAAACGATTTCGACACTATTTTAAATATAAAGCTCACTTTTAAAATCATTTTCCAATCTATTAGTATATACAAACCTTTACCTCATTCGTATGAGAAATCTAATTAAACGGCTTAGCAAAACAAGAGGTGTGAAACGCTTGCGTTACTTCATCAGTTAATTCTTGGACTTGTTCGATTGAACTCTTGTGACAATTTTCGAGTGGAAATCTACAATTTGTTCGTAAATATTTAAGTTAAGCCAGTGGTTATGTGACATGAAGCTAAACTCATTTATTCACTAGCTTAGTGTAATTTACACTTATCGATCATTGATGATCATTTTGTGATTTAGACTAGCGATGTGCGATGTCTCTTTGTTTGTGTGGGGGACTAAAAACCCCGTTTGTGGAGTTTCGGTTCAAATTGGTGGGGTAGCGACCCATGGTCTTCGGGCTGTTTGTGGAGCTTCAGCTCAAACTTGATGGTTAGCGACCATGGAATAGCGTTCCGTTTGTGATACACGTGTTGGTGAGTTTTCATGCTCCCGTTTGTGATAGGCCTCCCTCTTTGTGTTTTCTGGATTTCTGGTTGTTGATTTCTAGAATTTGTGTTTCACCAATTTTTGTGGTTTGCATTGATAAGCTTTATCAATATTTTTGGTTTGGTGAATCAGTTAAAAAATATGACATTTTTTAGTGTTTGAGAATATTTGAGATATTGTATGATTTTTGTTGTTATCTGATGTATACTTGTCACAGTATGGCATTATTGTTATCATACGTTTTTGTTATATCTCTTATCCTATCTCATTTTATATGATATTTATAGCTAAACCGATCCGTTTATTATTTTTCTTCTTGAATAATACTCGGGTTAGACCGAGGTGTTACAGGAGCTTCCACTTGACTATTTAGCAGGGACTAACTTCTGACTTTTGGCTAACTACTTTAGCTTAGTAGTTTTTGCTTTTATACATTCGAGATAGAGACTCCTTAATGTATACATATTCTTTTGTCTAGCACTTGTACCTATTCTTTTGTGATGTAGTGGATCTTATATGACCGCTACTTTGGTGTACACTTCTATGTGATATATTCATATCTGTTTCCTTCTTAGTGATATGAATATATGTGACTGATTTGTGTTATGCTTATTTCTATATTTGTTTCTGAAGGCCACATAGCCACTGTGTGGTAGCTTTGAGTTTGTATTTGATATGTCGGATTTCCTCTTGAAATGAAATGCAAGTCATATTATCTGACATATCGGTACTCGCACAAAGCAATTACACAGATGGTCACTCCTCAACAGCCTTATTCTTCACGCTAGTCGACGGCATTACCTCGTAGTGTCCTTGGCTAGTGTGAGTATAGAGGTGGGGCATCACAAATTGTAATCAAGATCGAAGATCTGAGTCTGTAAAACTCCATCAAATCATACTGCTATACTTATGAGTGTGATTGTAGCTCGTAAAATCAATTGTTTGTGCTTAATAGTCCGTAAATCTAATGGATGTGCTTGTAGCTTGGAAATCAAGTGACTCTACCTAGAGGTCGGAATTCTAAAGGTGTGTCTCGTAGCCTTGAAATTAAGATTGTATTTGCATTTACTAGTTGAAAAGAAATCCATACAAGGATTGTGCGAGACTGGATGTAAGATTACTCCGAACCAGTATAAAATCCTGGCATGTTCTTTCCTTTTTACTGCATTTACTTTTATCTGCTCTTTGATTCTGTGATTGTTTCTATGATTGTTAATTACATCATTCCAAGTAGAATCTTAGGGAATTTGAAAAATGCTCATATAATCCATTAACACTATTTACCCCCTCTTAATTTAGTCTTAAGATCCTTATTCCGCTAACTCTCATTTGGTATTAGAGCATTGATTTTCAAAGTATTCATAATCTAATTTTTGAAAAAGTTTCGACTGCAATTTTTGATAATATTTTTAACACTTTTTTACAAAAAGATTATTTGCAAAATCATCATAATGTCGTTTCATAAATTTGCATCTATTCATTATAAAAAATCATGTGACCTTTTGAAAAGGTATGAATTGCAGGAATAGATGTGTTACATGGCTTTTGATGAACAGACACCTGATGATCAAACTCTACAGATCAAAAATTGACAGATGGATATTGGATAGTGGATGTTTAAGACACATTATTGGAAATCCGAAGATTTTGAAGGATATAGTGTTCAAAGATGGTGGATCATTAAATTTTGGAGACAACTCTAAAGGATATGTAATTGGCATCGACAATTTCGATAATTCTAAAACTCCTGCTATTTCTAATGTTTTGTTAGTTAGGAATTCAAAGCATAATCTTTTGAGTATTAGTCAGCTGTGTGATAAGGGTTTCAAAATTAAATTCGTAAAAGATACATGTTACATTAAAGATAACGAGTCAACATTATCTTTGAAGGTATTAGGAAAAGAAACATCTATATATTGAGTATGAAAATCTCAAATGATAATTTATGTCTTTTGGTTGAATCAAGTGATCCTTGTATTTGGCATAAAAGATTTGGTCATTTGATCTTCAAACTAATATCTAAAATTGCTAAAAATGTTCTAGTTAGAGGTCTTCCCAAAATGAATTTTAAAGTTAACAATTTATGCGATGCATGTCGATTAAGAAAACTTAGAAAAAGGTCTTTTGATATGATTTCTACCTCTCAACCCCTTTAACTTCTTCACTTAGATCTTTTAAGTCATTTGGACCTTTTCGGTCCCTCAAAGTTATAATCTATAAATCATAGTAGATATGTATTTGTAATCGTAGACGATTACTCTAGGTTTACCTGGATGATTTTCTTAAAACTTAAAAGTGATGCTTTTGAAATGTTTAAAATCTTGTTAAACAAATTCAAAATCAAATGACTAGTAAAATTAAAACTATTTGGAGTGATCATGGTAGAGAATTCGAAAGTGAAAGTTTTAAGAATTTCTGTAATAAGAAAGGTATAACTCATAATTTTTCATTTCCAAGAACACCATAACAAAATGGAGTGGTAGAAAGTAAAAATAGGACGACTCAAGAGTGTGCTAGAATTATGCTAAATGATAGTAATTTACCTAAATTTTTTTGGGCTGAAGCAATTGGTACTGCATGTTATATATTAAATAGAATTTTAATAAGACCATTAATTAAGAAAACACTGTATGAATTATTCTATAATAAAAGGCCTAAAGTATCATACTTTAGAGTTTTTGGTAGTAAATGTCTTATTTTAAATACTAAAGATAATTTGGATAAATTTGATGCTAAATTAGATATAAGCAATCTTTACTGGATATTCAAATAGAAGTAAAGCTTATAGAGTTTTCAATACTAGAACCAATACTATTGAAGAGACATTACATGTCTCATTTGATGAGAATTTTAAAGTTTATAATCCAAATATTGATGAAGAAGAAAATATTGATAACCCAAACGAAATTAATAATAATGAGATTACTGAAAACGAAAATAATAATAATTCAAAAAATTCACATACAAATAAGAGATACTTGAAAGATCATCATATAGAAAATATACTTGGAAATATTGAATCTGTTGTTAAAACTAGAAATCATAAAATAAGTAACATTGCTTTAATTTCAACTATTGAACCTAAATATCCAAAGGAAGCATCAACTGATGATCCATGGATTCTTGTTATGCAAGAGGAATTGAATCAATTTACAATAAATAACGTATGGAAATTAGTTCCAAGACCTGAGGATAAACCCATAATAGGAACTAAATGGGTATATAGAAACAAAATGAATGAACAAGAGAGGTTATGAGAAATAAAGCTCGATTAGTTGCACAAGATTTTTTCAAGAAGAAGGAATGATTTTGATGAAACCTTTACATCCGAAGCAAGATTAGAAGGTGTACGAATTTTACTTGCTTTCGCTAATCATAATAGTTTTAAATTATATCAAATGGATGTTAAAAGTGCATGTTTAAATGGTTTTATTAATGAAGATATATATGTAGAACAACCCCCACTTTTTAAAGATGAAAAACTACCTAATCATGTTTACAAACTAAAGAAGGCTTTGTATGGTCTGAAACAAGCTCCAAGAGCTTGGTATAACAGACTTAAATCCTATCTATTACAAACAAATTTTGAAATAGGCAAAGTAGATAGTATACTTTTTATTAAAAGAGATAAAAATAATATTAAGTTAATACAAATATATGTAGATGATTTCATTTTTGGATCTACCAACGATAAACTAAATAAAAAATCCTTAGAAATAATGACTAAGGAATTTGGCATGAGTCATATGGGAGAACTAAATTATTTTCTAGGATTACAAATAACACAACTAAGTGATGGAATTTTACTAGTCAAGAAAAATATGCTAAAGATTTAGTTAAGAAACTTGGTATGTCAAATACCCATGGTAAACCAACTCCTATGGCAAATAATGAAAAGTTAAATAAAGAAGAAAATTCAAAAGATGTAGATAAAAAATTATGTAAAGGAATGATTGGATCACTCCTATATATAACTGCTATTAGACCTGGTATAATGCATATTATTTGTCTCTATGCAAGGTATCAATCTAAACCTAAAGAAACTCATTTAAAATCTATAAAACGAATTTTAGGATATGTAAACAACACATTAGACTATGGACTCTTTTATCTAAAAGAAGACCCCTTTGAATTAATTTCATATAGTGATGCTGACTATGTTTGTTGCAAATCAGATCGAAAAAGCACAAGTGGAACTTGTCACTTTTTGGGACACTCTCTGATTTCCTAGTTTAGTAAGAAGCAAAACTCTGTATCTCTATCTACGACCGAAGCAGAATATATTTCAGCAACATTAGCTATTCACAGGTTATCTATATGCAACAAACATTAAAAGATTTTGGTTTAAATTTAATTAAATCACCAATATACTGTGATAATACAAGTGCGATCAATCTATTTAAAATTCCAACTTGTCATGCCAGAACTAAATATATTGATATAAGAAACCATTTTCTAAGAGATAATGTAAACAAAGAAATAATATCACTTGAATTTATAAACACTGAAAACCAAATAGCTGATATATTAACAAAACAATTGAATCAAACATCTTTTACTAAATTAAGAAGAAAGTTAGGAATTTGTTCTCTATCAGAAATATAAAAATAATGTAGTATAAATTATAAAATATAAAGAAAAACAGAATAATCAAAATTATAACATATATGACGACATATCATATCCCTCTATATCGACATATAGTGGTAATTTCTTTTTTTAAAATTTCCTCTAAAATTCAAATTGGTGGTTATATAATAACCAAATTTTGACTTTCTTCTTCAATTCTCCGTGTTCTCTCCGTTTTAAACTTCTGAAACAAATAAACCATGGCCTCCTCTAATCCCAAACGTTCTAGAGAAGAGAATTCATCATTTTCCTTCCCTTCTCTTACCAAGGCTCCTTCCAGAACACTGTTATGGAAATGTTTTGAAGATGTTGACTGAAATACAAGTTGTACAACTTCGTATGTCCAAAGAACAAGAGAAACAAAGTAGAATTCTTCTCAATTTGCAATAATATCTATTGGATAATCCTACGAATCCAATAGTTATTGAAGATGATTCTGCAAATTTGGCCATTCATAACCCTATTCAACGCATCAATGATGAGGAGAAGAGGAAGAAGACGAAGAAGAAGAAGCGGAAGAACACATGGAGGAAGATGACGAAGTCTGATGCCTCGAAGAAGTATGTTTCGATCGAGATGGAAATCTCATCGAATAAAGGGGGAACTTTTGCCTTCATTATCCTCATTGTCCTATTCAAAAATCCTTGATCATTAGGAAATCACCTTAGGGTAGTATTTGTCTTAATTAATTTGATTGTGTGGTGTGTATATTTAATTCAATTTAACATTTATCTTACTTGCTTATATGTACATTTTAAGATATGATTGGATTATGGTGTGGTATTAAAAGGATATATAGATTGGTTTGGTTACTATTAATGATTTGTGTTATTACTTATCATTTCTTATATATCATTCTTATCATTATTTCCATTTCATGATTATCTCATTTTAAATATCATTTATGGTTCTTATATAAATCATTCTCATCATCATTATATCTCATTAGTCTATAATATTTTATTTAGGGGAAGTTAAAATTAGAGTAAGAGTTAGTGTTAGAGTTATAGTTTTTGGTGGTTATTTTTGTTGATGACAAAGGGGGAGAAATATACAAAATCTAGGCATAGATTAAGGGGGAGTTTTGTAACCCAGGGGGAGTTATATTATATTTTATAAACAAAGTTGTCATCATAAAAAGGGGGAGATTGTTAGTACCTTAGGTATTGGTTCTGATGATGACAACTATAGACATTATATAAAGTATAAATACTAATGCATTATCAAATTATATATAGTATATAGTGCATGATGTTAGACGTGTGTTGATTAAGAAGATTGTACAGTATCAAGAGTAGATTCAAGGTGCTGATATCGAGTTTCAAGAATTGGAGAATTGAAGAGTTCAAGATTTCAAGATATTCCAGATATATTATAGAGTCATAGAATTTATGTTAAAACCTTGATAGCACTTTCCTGACCCCTCTTCTCTAATTTTATTTTAAATTGTTTTTCAAATATCCCGTTTTTTAAATAATCTTTTCAAAATATTCATCAAAATTATTTTCAATCTCTTATACTTATAAAGATATTATTTTAGTGTTTTTAAGTTTATATATATTGAATTTTTGTTTATACTTTAATAAGTCATAACTCTATGGATTATATATATATTATTTACATTATAATGAATACTCTTATTAAATATTTCAAAATTTATAAAGTTTTATTAAGTTATATTTGATTAAAATGTGTATAAGCTGTATTTAAATAATTCTATAAAGTATCAAATTATTTTACAAAGAAATGGATTTTCAAAATAATATTTTTAAAGTGTTTTTCAATTTTGTGAAGAGTATGTCAACATACTCTATATATGTATGTCGACACAGTGGCCATAATTTTCAAAATTCAAATTTGAATGGAAGTGTCTTTTCATCATATCTCTTCATGAATGGACATGACTGTTGTTTCTTTATAAATACCATATTTCCAAACGAATTATTAAATATAATTTTCTTATTCATCTCTCCTCTTTCCACTCTCTCATTTTCTAAATCAAAACATACACAAACTCTGCTAAAATTCAGCCAGAATCAAATTCAATCATTACTAGCTTTGTTCTCCTTCATCTACTCTCTGATTTTTCTCATCTCTCTCACTCAAAATAAGATCAAAGTGCTATTCAAGAGTTATAGGATCAATTGTAATCAAGATCGAAGATCTGAGTTTGTAAAATTCTATCAAATATACTGCTATACTTATGTGTGTGATTGTAGCCCGTAAAATCAATTAGGTGTACTTAATAGCTTGCAAATCTAGTGGGTATGCTTGTAGCCCGGGAATCAAGCGCCTCTACCTAGAGGTCGGGATTTCGGAGGGTGTGTCTTGTAGTCTTGAAATCGAGATTGTATTTGCATTTACTAGTTGAAAAGAAATCAGTACAAGGATTGTGCGAGACTAGATGTAGGGTAACTCCGAACCAGTATAAAATCCTGGTGTGTTCTTTCCTTTTTACTTTTACTGCATTTACTTTTATTTGCTCTTTGATTCTGTGATTGTTTTTCTGATTGTTAATTTCATCATTCCAAGTAGAATCTTAAAGAATTTGAAAAATATTCATATAATCCATTAAACACTATTCATCCTTTCTTTAGTGTTAATTTAGCCTTAAGATCCACATTCCACTGACCCAGAGTAGAATCGATAGTATTCTATTCGCACAATAGCTTTATAGAGCCGATAACATTCTACCCACACGATAGCTTTATAGTGTCGACAACACTTTGTCCATTCGATGGCCTTATAGAGCCGATAACATTCTTTACACATGATAGCTTTATAGAGATGATAACTTTATATCCATTTGATAGCTTTATAGAGTTGATAATATTCTATTCATGTGATAACTTTATAGAGCCTAGCATTCTACCCATTTGATAGTTTTACACCATGTTTCTTATCCGCAACTATCCTTTTTCTTTCTTCATAAAAATTAGGTATAACAAATAAATACACCAAAATATATACAAATATGATCTAGATCAGATCTTCCCAAATTGATCCTCTCCAAATAAAACGTGGTTTGCTTATATAGATATGTTGTTATTGCCTTAATTTGAATCAATATGAATTTACTTTGATATTAGGTATTTTATTTTCTTCTAAAGATGAATTTCTTTATGGATAAGCTACATTAATGGAGATTAGTAGTTTGGAGATGTGATTGGTGGTTTGAAAATTATTTCCATAGAAAATTAGATTTGGATGGAAATAGTCAGATTAGTGGCTTGGGCTGAATTTGTTAATTGTTGAAAATCGATATCATCTTATGAAATTCTTGTTTCAATCATAAATCTCTCCATAAATTCAAATGTAGCAATTCTATAGTTCATTTTGATTGGAAAAATCTGCTCTATGCAATGGTAATATTTTCAGGTCTCGGTTATGTATTTTGTGAAAATTACCTTTTCATCCTTGTAATTTAATTAATGGTTTAATTATTAAATTAAACATATGAATTGCTAGGTGAAAAATGTATCGATCGTTCCATATCGTGATTTTGAATGAAGCTATTTTTCTAGAGCATAGTGTTATCCATCATTTGAACTGAGTGACTTCTGAGTGAATTTTGACTTTGAGATGAAGACGAAATGGATCAAATATTTAAAGGGTTGTTTGGGATGATGGTATGAGCATAAGAAGTTGGAGAAAATTTAGAGTACCTCAATTATGGTCAATATCGACCATAATCAACTTAGTACCAAGATGATTGTTAAGTGGGATCCACTTCTGAATAGTTAAGTGAGAAATTTTAGCACTTTACAGAAAAAGATAAGTCTCATATAAGACAAATCATGTCAGTAGCGACATGATTTTTTGAAGCATATTTGACAGCTGAGCTTGGAAACTTGGAGAATTGATAAGTCTGAAGAAACAAGTGTTTAGGCGATGAGCATTTGTGCTCGGCACATATCATATTTTGGTCGGCACCGACACAATTCACCAAAAACACAGGTTCTTCCTTCCTGTTCACATGGATCAGATTATTACATAGTCTTCCACGATCTAGTGAGACTTCGACTATAAATAAGAGTGATTATACAATGAGAAAAGGACTTTATACATTCTTCATTCTTTGGCCTTGATTTTGAATTCTATTCTCCCCATACTTTAACCTTCATCACGAATTCCTATCAAATAGGAATTTACATTGTTTTATAGACTAAAACCTTCTAAATCATTTATATTTGTGTCAAACCTCAAGCAATAAAATTAAAGTAGTCGCAGATAGTGATTTGTGGTTGAACCACTATAAATTTGTGTATTCTTGATGTTCTATTTCGTTTTTGATTATTTTACTCTCATTTGTGATCGATTTGGGATATTTTGTCACTTTTTGGCCCAAATTTCTTGGTGCATTTACTGAGAGATGAGATTTTTAGGCAAAATCTAGCTTAGAATTTTGAGTTTCAAGCATCCGGAAGTTAGATCCAAAAGATTTTTGCTGTAGATATGTAACTACTTGGATTTGAAGAAGAATCTAGATCAGATTTGAAGGATATAGCCCCTAGAAAGACTTTCATGAGATCTAGAGTTGTTGTTGGAGAAGTGAAGCTTCTCTGCATAATGAAGAGACTACTCAACCAATCCATGCTTTGCCAGGCCCTTCTTTCCTACCGATGATGGTGACTAAAGCTGAACTAGATAGAATGATGGCTGAGATAAACAAGAAGACGCTTAATAGCACAAATGCCATCTTTGAAAAAAATGGAGAAAAACTTTGATTTGTTGACTTAACAGCCTCAATGGCGTTAGAAGGGCTGTAGAGATTCATCATCTTCAAGTTCTTAGAAAGAAAGTTCATCTTCATCGGATCAGAATAGAAGAGAAGGCAAGCAAAAGATAAAGAGAAAGGCAACATAAACATTGAAGAAGTATAGTGGAGGAGACAAAGTCGTTTTTGCCACATCCAACATCGTCGGCATTGACTATAATCAACTTGGTACCGACCATAATGGAGGTGGGGGCATTGTACAACTAACCGAAGTAGTGAACCTATTTGACAGTGATGGACACTTGTAGGATGTTGTCGTTGATGACATACAAGATATTAGTGCACAAACAAATGGTGTTTAGGCAAATACCACAAAACTGATAAGGCATCATAGAGGGTCTGGACGAAGGACTCTCCCAGAGATAGGGTAGCCCAGACTTCATGCAACTAACTGAGAGCATTTGCAAAGTCAAACACTCTGCGTTGCTCATGGTGATCACCATGCAGTTTCCCAAACCAACGAGCAATATAAAGCTGATATAGCGAGGAGATTGCTGAATAAAAATCAGTATAGGAGTCACGATTAAAGTGGTTCATCACCCAAAAGGACTTCATTCATTGACAACATTCTATAGGAGATTTATCCTAGAAATTTTTTGATGCCTATGATGTCATCTTATGATGGAACAATTGGTCTAAGACATCATCCTTGGAAGTATAGATGGCACATGGATGGTGCCCGAGCTACTGATGCAGTAAGATGTAGGTGCTTCTCGATATTCCTAGATGTGGTAGCAACGATGTGGTTCACTTGGCTTGCACTAAGGCCCATATCATCTTTCGACCAGTTAGCGAAGAAATTTATGGAGCATTTCAAACTCCATATCGCTCCACTAAAGGATGTGATGTCCTTATCAAATGTCCATCGGAGTTTCGGAGAGACTTTGAAGGATATCTTGAAACGATTCAACACTATAGTAATGATGTAAATAATCCTAAGGAATATATAGTTTCAATGGTGTTGATTCGGGGGATTCCCTTTGATATGGATTTTGATAGAGGGCTCAAAATGAAGCTGCCACCTACTATGGAAGAATTTTACCAAAAGGCATCTCAGTTTCTACATTTGGAAGAGGCAGACCTAGTTGGAGGATCGATTGGTGGTAGGCTATCAAGCGAGGTAGTACGAAGCAATGTTATTATCAAGAAAATTAGTGAGAGCACCAAAAATGTTGCTGTAAATATTGGAAACAATAATCCAAAGAGGAAAAACAAAGGTGCTGGTGGGAAGAAGTAGTACACCAAAAAGCGCACGAGGTATATGAGGTTGAGAGGCTACACTTTCTTGAATGATACTATTAAGAACATCTACCTTATTACATAAGGTACAGAGAATTAAAGGAAGCTGTCTTGGTGGGAGGCAACTGAAGTTGAATGGCACTGGGGAAGTATTGCCACTTCCATGAGACTCACTGACATAATACCAATGAGTGTTGTCATTTAAGGTATGCGATCGAAGATTTTATTCGAAAGAAGAAACTGTAGCAGTATCAAAGGAATTCATAAGATTGACAGAATGTCAACCCCAAGGGCGAAATACTCAAGGAAATCATCTAGGTCTAATAAAGCTGGATTGACATACCAAAGAGAAGGATCATTATAAATACTATATCTAGAGGATCCCATCTGGTATAGAAAAGAAGGAATGAAATTGAGAGATGTGGTAGTTTGATAAAACATGTACATCGGGAGGCTTGTTTCGCTGTCAAAGATGGAGCTCCATTGAAACAATAAAGAGCAATGAATGATGACATCATTTTTTGGAATAGAGATGCCGATGGGATCGAAGCACCAATGCTTGATACCATGGTGATTACGGCCATTGTTTGGTCGACGATGGTGCATTGAGTTTTGATTGGCTGTGGAAGCTTGGTGAATATTCCATTTAAGAAATCCTTTGACCGGATGAAGATCAGTTTGAATGTTACCAGAGAGGCTATAGAACCTGTTGGATTTATCGATTTGTCTATATAGTTAGGCGAAGGAGACTGCAAGATAGTGTGGGTTTAGACTTTTGTTGTGCTAAATGGATTTTTGGCTTATAATGCTTTTCTAGGCTGACCGACCCTCGCTAATTTCGGAATAGCCCTTGGTCCATAGTATTTGATAATGCATTTCCCTACTAAGAATGGAGTATGACTGTTGATGCATGGCAACCACCAACCAAGCCCTGGCTCGGGTCCCTTTGTAAGTTGTAAAAATATGGACCCGTGAAAAGAGTCAAAGAATGCAAGGGTTGCCCTAATGGAGCTGACGATCAATAACCTAATCGACGATGATGATCCTACTCGGTTCTGAAGATCAGATCTTGTCTCGACACAAAAATAAAAAGGAGTTGGTAAGATTTCTTTGGGAAAACTTGGATGTGTTTACTTGGACGTATTCCGATATATGTGGTATTTTGCCAGAGATAACATGCCATGCATTGAATGTGGACCCAAGATGCCCTCCTGAAAAACAGAAAAGATGCAGCCTGGGTCTGGAGTAGTCCGTTACAATAAAAAAAGAGGTGGATAAGATGAAGGAAAACGACTTCATCTACGATGCACTATACCTTGAATGGCTGTCAAATCCTGTATTGTTCAAGAAACTGAACAAGAAGTGGAGGACATTTATTGACTATTCAGACTTGAATAAAGCATGCCTAAAAGACAGTTTTTGATTACCAAAGATTGACCAACTTATGGATTCCACGACTAGACATGAACTGATATCCTTTATGGATGTGTACTCCAGCTACGATCAAATAGCAATGCACGTTCCAGATCAAGAGCATACGAGTTTCATCGTGGATCTAGGGTTGCACTGTTATTAAGTGATTCCATTTGGTTTGAGGAACACCAGAGCTACTTACCAACGATTGGTAAATAAGATGTTCAAGTATCAAATTGAACAGATTATGGAGGTCTATGTAGACGATATACTCGTGAAGTTACAATGATCAATGAATCGCTTGGATGACCTCTTTGATATGTTCGACGTGCTTCAGAGGTATGGAAGGAAGCTTAATTAATTGAAATGTTCATTCAGAGTCACAACGGGAATTTTTTGGTTTCATTGTAAACTCAAGGGGCACTGAAGCTAACCCAGAGCAGATCAAAGTATTAAAAGTGATTACTGCCCCGAGGAAAATGAGGGAGATACAGAGCTTAAAATGGAAGGTCATTGCACTGAGTCGATTTATTTTAAAAGTGATAGATAAATGTATACCGTCCTTTGATGTCCTCAAGGGAGAAAAAGAAAAGTTTGTCTGAATTAAAGAATGCCAGGAAGCTTTCTGGAATTTACTAGAGCATATGGAAAGAGCGCCAATTTTGTCAAAGCCTTTGGAAGGAGAAGATTTATTCAATTACTTAGTAGTATCTGCTCACGCACTGAGTTCGGCCTTAGTACATGAGGAGTCCAAAATCCAAAGGCCCATATATTATATCACCAAGTGGTTCGCTAAAGTAGAAAAGAATTATCCGAAGCTATAGAAGCCGACATACTTCTTATTGATATCTTTAAGGAAGTTAGACCATACTTCCAAGCTCACCCAATAAAAGTGCTTAATGGTCATTGAGGCAAGTAAAACATCGACCAAAGACTTTTCAGAGATTAATAAAGTGGAATATTGAGATATGTAATATGATATAACATACCATCATAGGAAGGTTATACGAGAATAGGCATCGGCTAACTTCATTACTGAATTCACCATCCAGGATGGAGAAGTGGAAGATCAATGGAAATTATACGTAGATGGAGCTTCCAATGAACATAATTTTGGGGCAGAAGTGATTCTTATAATCTCGGAAGGATGGAAAATATGATACAACTTAAAGCTAGAGTTCCCAACGACAAACAATGAAGCCAAATATGAAGCGTTGAATGCTGGACTTAAGATAGCGAAAGAATTGAGAGTCAAGACATTGCATATATTCAACGACTCTTAGTTGGTGGTCTACCTGGTTAAAAGGTAATTTTAGGCTAAAGGAGTAAGGCTAGCCCCTTGCCTAATGAGGTTTCTAGAGCAACTAAACGACATCGAGCACTATATGATAACGCATGTCCCTAGAGAAGAGAATATGAAAAATGATTCATTAGCCAAACTAGCAAGTTCTAGAGATGTGCAACTTATGGGACTCGTTCCAGTAGAAATTTTGTCGACTCCAAGCATCAACTAGATGTGTGTTGATTGGATCTTGGAGGCCGTGTAAGAAAAGGAGTCATGGATGACTCCAATAAATGATTATTTGCTGATGGGAACTCTCCCAACTAAAAGAAATAAACGACAAAGAATCTTGCGTAAAGTACTATAATTTATTATGCAAGAAAGAGTGATGTATATGAGAGGATTCTTGACACCCTTGATGCAATGTCACCAAAGATGAAGCTAAGAAAATCTTTGTAGATATGCACAAAGGAAGCTGCAATGATTACACTAGGGTCGGACATTGGCAAAAAAGATTCTATACTATGGATATTTTTGGCCAATAATCAGCCAAGATCCAGTTGATTGTACCAAATGATGTGATAGATACCAAAGGTTTGCGAAGATACCAAGAGCCCCATCTACGAAGCTAACACAAATGGTTAGCTCGTGACTGTTTGTGGTTTGGGGAATTGATATAATCGATGTGTTATCGATGTTGAAGGGTGGAGCGAAATATGATATTGTAGTTGTAGATTACTTCACATAGTGGGCTGAAGTAGAATTGGTAGCTACTATCACTATGAAGAAAGTGGTCAACTTTGTGGTGAAGAATATAATATGCCGATTCGAAGTTCTACAGAAGATCATTACTAATAATGGAACTAGAGTGCCAAGTTCAAAGACTTCTATAACTGATACTCAATTGAGAAGAATTTTTAGCAGTAGCACACCTATAGGAAAATAAACATGTAGAGGCGGTTAATAAGATCATTAAATCCATCTTAAAGGAATGATTGATGAAAGCCAACGACAAGTGGGTTGATGAGTTACCACTAGCATTGTGGGCTTATAGGATGACCCACAAGTCCACGACTGGGTAAACTCCATTCGTTTTGGCTTACGAAGCTGAGGCAATGATCCCAATTGAACTGGAAGTACCTTCTCATCGAAGAAAGCATTATGATTCCAAGATGAATGAGGAACTCTTTCCTACGTCCCTCGACTTGGCCGACGAAAAGTGAGAAGAGGCTGAACTAAGGTAGTTGCTCACTAAAGAAGAGTAGCAAGGCACTTTAACATCTAGATCAGAAACTATACTTTTGAGATATGCTACCTTATTTTGAAATGGGTTTTTTCTAGTATGCGGGCACTTGGTCCAAACTAGGAAGGTTCCTATGCAATTGAATAAAAGCTTGGAGAGGGAACTTTCAAGCTATCGACTGTTGATGGGATCCTAGTTCCACGAGCATGGAATAACGAGTATCTAAGGCATTATTTCACTTAGATTCATTTATTTATTTTCAAATTAAAAAAATCTCGATTGATGGAATGAGATGTAATAATGCAGAGTTTGCCATCTTTTTATTTATAAATAATGTTGGCTTTTAGAACTAATGGAACCGTATTCTTAAAAGTCTAATTTTATGCCATTTTCTCGTGGGTAGAATAAGACATCTTGTGTTTTGAAAAATTAGATGTTTAGTTAACTGGAGATAGGTACCGATGAACTCCTCTTGTCCATGATCAGGTCGAAGGAGTATAATCGTACTGGGGTCGACTGGACGATTGCCCTTACACATCTAATCTTTAGCCAATGCCCATAGATTGGCAAGGTCAAGGATCGATGCCTGGAGATAGGCATCCGAGAGATCGGATCCTAGAGATAAGAACCAGTGTAAAGTTGTATCATTTCGCAGGAATGACCACACTTACAGTTTGGCAATACTCACTTCGCCAAAGGTAAGTAAAGATGGTTGATGGATGCTCTCAATCACCACCAAAAGAAATGTGAGATCAAGAATGGATACCTAGATATAGGTATTTGAAACATCGGTTACCAGAGTTATGAGCCAGTGTATAATTGGAACTTAGAAGATATGACTATGCTTATGGTCTCGTAAGACGGGTTTGACCGAAGATAAGCAGAGATGGTTGGTGACTGTTTTTTATAACGCCAGAGATAGGCAGATCGATGATGGATGTGCAGAGAGAAGCATCCGAGACCCTAATTCTTGGAGATAGATGTCAGTATATAACTGAATTTCTTGCAGGTACAGCCATATTTACAAGTCAACGTGATATGTTCGGCTAATGATAAACAAGGTTGATTGGTGACATATCTTTAATTATCACTCAGAGCTAGTGAAATTAAGGGTGGATGTCTAGAGATAGACGTCCAATCTACCATTTCCCAAAGACAAGAAATGGTGTGAAATAATTCTGTAAATACAGCCTTGTTACGATTGAATAGAATATATAAGGCCGAAGATAAACAAGGTTAAACATGGAATTGGCCAAGCTAATGTAGCCCTATTTACAGTTGAGTGAAATGCACCCAACTAAAGAAAAACAGAGCTAGGTATTGAAATAATACCGAGAAATTGCAAAAATTTATATGTACAAAGTTACAATAAATAATGGAATTGCACAGAAGCAGGCATGTATAATGTAAATTTAATTGAATTACAGATAATTATATTATATATGAAAGCAATTATATAGGCAAGTAAAACAAGAGATATGGTAATGTAAATATGGAAAAGATTGAATATAAAACAGTCTTTCATTTAGTTAACCTTAATACAAGTCTTCTGGTGGCCGCTCACGCACAATGATGGCTTGTATATAGGAAGTGCCAAAAAGAGAAACAAAATATAGGAAAGGCAAAAAGAAAATGTCTTCCAAAAACTGGGGTGACCACATACTTCACTTTACCTCGTTTGCTGCTCCTGATAGCTAGCCTAGCGCCATGCTTTTTTGTAAAAGCCTTTGATTTCTCCTTCTACTCCTTCTTTGTACAGCTTTCTGTAATTAAAGAAGTTTCCTCCTCGGTTGTCCAATAAACATGATCTTTGTGTTTCTGGAGACATGATCGGAGGTCTTCGAGGCGCTAGCTCTGCAACCTTGGGGAGGTTTGGTTTTCAAAAGGGGGACTTTAGGAGTAGACATGGACTTGCTAGAGCCGGCTATAGGCTTTTCAGTTCTTGGCTTCTTCTTGACCTTTATCTTGTCGAAGTCAAGCTTCAGCCTCTCCATCATGGTAATATAATCAGGGTCCTTCATGCCAACAATGGATACTCCTCTTATAATAATGGCTCAACGTCCTCAAACCCTTCAATTAACCCTATCTTTTCTGAGTCCGTGTCATGGCCAGAGCTGGAAGGAGGAATTGGAGCGATGAACATTGAGGTAACGGAGGTAGAATCGTTGTAATGGTACTTGGGGCCGGAGCTTGAGTGGTTGGTGATGAAGGAGGCAATGACTGTAACAACCTACCTTTTTGACCTTGGGTTCAAAGCCTGAAACGACCTTAACACCCAAAAATCGAGAGAACGAGTCGTTTGGGTTGAGGCAAAATAATATTAGATGCAATCACATATAGAAATAACCAATGAATTTCAGAGTTTCATAATGGAAGGAAATAAAGAATAATACATCAGTAATATCCATAGTCACATCACCATAACAAGTCTACAATGTCAAATACATATGTATGTACAATACAACTTCAACCCAAACCATACCCATAGTCAAATCCAGGTTACATCACTTATTTACAACATACACAAATATACGGACGAGTCTCTGTCTATGTACCATCCCGTCTCCAGACTCCATCATCCATCAACCTGGATATATTTATTTGTGTGTGTGTATGCATATATATATATATATATACACATGCATATGTGTATGTATATATAAAGAAGAAAAATAGGAGGGGTCCAACATAAGTTTGGTGAGCGAGCCATACTTTACTCTATGTATATTACAAAAATAATACTATAACATGATATGAGTCTGTCGCCCGGTTACCTGATGTTTGGTCATTACGTCACACCTAACTGTCATACACATCTAGTCGTACTATATCATCACTGTATGGACTCATTTCCCTGGATTGGCCTTATGCCCTATAGGGTCGCGTGTTGCTTATCATCATGTAAACTGCGTATAGGACTCGCTTCCCTAGACTTCCTGAAGCCTACAGGAACGCCTATTGTGCTCGTACTAATTGTACTCACGTCCTGGTCTGCCCATAACCAACAGGGTCATTAGACATCCACCTCCTCCACTGGTCCACCAAAGCACTACAGAGGAGCAACATAATACCTAGATCACCTACTTGGATTTGTATTTGCATCCGTATCCATATGCATATTTGCATTTGTATCCGTATCTATATCATATCTGTATCGATATCCATATTCTGTGACGTCTACCTACGCTATAAGCTCGTTTATGTTTTACGTTCACCATTGTATCACGTCTCTATGTCATAATAACATATATATTCATTTCAAATAGCAGCCAATCATTACAACCATTCACTCAATTTGTATCACCATCGTCTGCCTCATTAATATCCTGCAATCGCCTTCCCGAACACAAGAGAAACAAGACTCGAATTAATCGTTTACCATTTATATAGGGCCTTCTGGGC
Source organism: Allium fistulosum (assembly GCA_030737815.1). Taxonomy (NCBI): domain Eukaryota; kingdom Viridiplantae; phylum Streptophyta; class Magnoliopsida; order Asparagales; family Amaryllidaceae; genus Allium; species Allium fistulosum. Next base: position 209,254,133 of record CM060908.1, read on the forward strand.
CTAGGTTCAACTTGAGAGAAGAATATGTCACCGGTGCCCCGATCATCTCCACCAGTGGATCAAAGCATGTAACTCCTCGCAGTCGCCAAGTTTAAAAAATTGGTTGTTTTTTCATCGTTTTCTGCCTCTAGCCTCCTCCACGTCACCTCTAATTGCTTGAGAATGCCCCTAATGCCTAGCCCTACGTACTAAAGTCTAATTTCTTGGTTTGTTTCATAAAATTTGTTGTGAATATATCAAAATTTTAAATTCTAGTATACACCTATTTCAATTTTACTATTCATAGCCAAATCCCTACCAAATTCCAATTAAATCCGATTTTAGATGTTTAATTATGTTATACTATAGTAATATATCCAACATGTCATAGATATAACATTATAATTGCATTATACGAAGGAAAACGGACAAATCACTCACTCAAGATGCTCTCCACTACCTATATCTCTGCTATCCAGCTTGTTGCACCTTCACGCTTCAGAGTTTCGCCTTCAAATCATTATTGGCACATAGTCTTCTTTGATAACTTCACAACACTTCTAGTCTCCTAAATTTTCATTGATTTTTGAGAAAGATTTTGGGATTTAGTTTTTGGTATGTTAAGAGGAAGAAGGAGTGATCAGGTGGTTTTTGAAAACTGGAGTACGCTATTAGTTTTTAAATGCAAGGAGGGAAAATAACTACTCGTTCCTAAATTCAATTTTTAAAATTTCTATTTTGGCACCCATACGACCCAATACTACACACTCCAAACAAGGCAAATAAAAATATTATGCAAATAAAAAATGAGATGGTCGCAATAACGCTGGTTTCTTAGTCAAATTCCAAAATTGAAAAATAACCATTTTGTCCTTCCTTATTTATTTATTCTATTAACACGTTAAATTCAATTATTTTTACATTATTATTTTATTATTATTTAACTAAAATATTTACAAATTTTCTGGGTTATTACGGCAATAGATAACTTGTAACTTGACAGACAGAATGGTAAAGATTTATGACGGCCTCAAGCGAGAACTGAAGTTTCTCGAAGACTAGAGAGACTAGAGATATACCTTGGCCAACTAGAGTGTCCTTCGATGGAGACTTGATGATTTTTCCCTCCTTAGGAGTAGGTTGGATCGGTTGAGTAACCAAAGGAGTGAGATGTGGAGTATCAGCGCCTGATGTAGTAAGGACAAGCGCCTCAGTGATGACAGCCACATAAGTGCCTACCATGGAAGTGACGATGTCTGTTGAGATCACTTTTGAAGTCAAAGTGAAGGTTTTCACATGATCTAATGCACTGGGACCAGTGAGAGCCTTAACAGTTGCCTTCCCTATTGTTGCATCTTATGTTTCCAAGATTTCTTTCCCCTATTCTAGGTCCACTGGATCATCTTCATCCAGAAAAATCAATTTAAGTTTGTCCTCATCGATGCCTTGGCCAGACCTACCGGCCTTGCACAAGAATCATTTGCAATAATTAGCTAAAGTTACCAAATAGCTATCTCCAAGCCATTTCAGATTTTCCTTTTCTATGAAATTGGCAAAGAACTGAAGGAGGATAGCTTCCATATCTTCATTGGTCTGAGCGACCTTTGCTTTGACCTCTATGATTTCTTCTTTGACACCGATGAGCTTAATTTGGACTTGGACCATAGATTATGACTTGGTCCTCAAGTCATCTTTAAGCTTTTCTACTTAATCTTGAAGCGCTGTAAGTTGTTCTTATTTGCCTAAGTTATTTCTCAAGCTTAACATTCGTAGCATGAGTGATATTCAGCTGATCGTTTATGATGGTGGTCGCTTACATGTGGACCTTTGATAGATCGAATATTCTCTCTTTGGAGTCATTGGCTAATTATTCTGCTTCTTCATTTTTCTTTGTAATTTCAGCCAATTCTTGTTTGTAGCATCCTATTATCTTATCGTCGTTGGCCCTCTCTGAATCAAATGAATGGATGATTAACTGGTTGGCCCGATTAAAGTCGAGGAGGCCTTTCGCAAGCCTTTTCCATTCGAGCACCTTCTCCACAACCTCTTTATGTTTGTCAAGGCCTTTATTGGCTTCCTTTCTTGATATTCTGCTAACGTTGCAGTCGAACATCACCCCCTCTACGCAGAAGCCAGTTAGATCCACCTACATATTTGTGGTAATAACTGAAGATTGGCCTAGGGGTGGAGGAGGAGGAGGAGTGTAGCCTAAAGAAATTCCTTTGCTAGCCCTATGAGATGGAAGCAATTGAGTAGGGCCAGCCATTTTGGATTGATGGGAGATGGAAACAACAGTGATAGGAGGTTCGAAGGATGGAGATTTTGCTAAGAGTATTGGGAATGCGAGTATGGCTTATAGAGGTCAGAGTCACACTCGGAGTGCTCGCGTGGACCCCGTTGTTTATCTAAGCGGCCCTATTTTCTTTCAACATTGCGTCGCTCCTGATCATCACGATGACGCTTCCTATCTCATGCGTCTCGGTGCTCCTTATCTTTCCTCTCCTCTCGAAGGCTAACGTCTGATGAGAGCTAGGGTGTTAGGAGTAAGCCGCTAGAGTTGAGGAATGATATCGATTTATGCTCAAATGGAGATGGATGAAGCATTCTCTGCCCATTGTACTTGAAAAGAAGAAAGACATATATCAGAACTAAGACATTGAATTAAGAAAGAGTGCCAAATGTTTGTGCTCATAATCCTAGAAGTGTGTGAAGTACTGGTGTTTCCTTAACTAACCTACAGACCATGCTCAAGGGGTCCTAGAGATGGAGTTTCATCACCCTCGACAAGAATGTCCCAGGAAGGAAGCTGAATTCACGGGGGTTGGTACTGAGAATATCTCCAAGGCTTATTCCCCTAGAGCCAAGAGCTGACAAGTTTCCAATGTTGGAACTGGTCTAGCAAACAGCAGGGTAAATTTCAAAATTTTCTACTTATTTGGATCTTTAATGGGCCTACGTAGTCTAAATCTAAATAGAAAATTTCTAAATTTTGTTTTAAATAAAATCAATATTTATTTAATTTATAAGTAAAGTTTTATTGTATAGTTTGCATTATGTAATATGATATGTTATCATATACATATATGTGTGAATGTGCATGTGCAACATAATAAGGTATACATAGGTTTGACATGCACGTATATATATGTTGAGATTTACACCGCAACAGACATGTTAGCCCATCTATATACATGTGTGGTGTCAACATATAATGTGTATATACATACATATATAAATATATATATTTATTTCATATAGTAATTGTAAATTTAAATATGAATATAATGAATTTCAAATTAAAGTTTAAAAAACAAACTTTTAAATTTAGATTCGGATATAGATCTACAAATGGAATATTTTAGTATTTTAAATTCAAAATAATATATTAGCTTTATGTAAATATACTTATATAAATTTTAACATATTAAATATATATATATATATATATAATTATATAATAAACTAAATATTTACAGATAGTATGACTAAATAAGTAAAACATATGTAAGCATATTTAATAAAATAATAATTGATATATATATATATATATAATAGTTTCAGTTTTATATAAAAAATACTCGTTTTGGGTTCAGTTTTAAATTACTAAAAAATCTTTGTTTTTTATTTTGCCCAAAAATTTGAATTTATAATAAGATTATATTTTGAAATTTCATAAATGAATTTGAGCATATAAATTTAATTTTAAAATATTTATAAGTAATTTTTAATATATGTATATATATGTATGTATTATATATATATTACTTAATTACAATTTTAAATTAATTAATATTATATATGGAAAAAAAATTCTTTTTAGTTCCGAGAACTTTATAAGTATGTACACAAGTTATAGAATAAAAATTACTTTATATGTTTACATATTGAATTTATTTTAATCTATATGTTATTAAATAGTTTAATAATATTATTTAATTTGGATACACCTTATAAATATTAAAGCCTCACATAACTGAATATTAGGCTTTGGTGAAAGGTGCTAAATAATATTAGGCATTGGTGAAAGGTACTAATCCATTACGGTGTAAATTAAATAATATCAAATAGTTTAATCCATATATAATATATCATTATAAAATGGATTAGTACCTTTCGCCAAAGCCAAATAGAAACACCTTGAACCATTGAATATGATCGCTCCTTGGATCAAATCCTGAATCCAAAAAATGCTAATATCCTGAATGCAGTTACCACCCAAGCTAGAATTTTGATTTGATTTTGTGTTGGAATTGCTTGACATAGTGGAGCAGTAAGGAAGTATTTTCGACCAACAAAGGAGATGAAGGGAGGCTCAAGATATAAAAGAAAGTGAGAATTTAGATATGCTTAAATAGAAGTGACGCCAATGAGAAAATGTGGATCCGGATCCATATTTCTCTCTTACCTTTTCTCCTTCTTTTAATTCAAATCCAACCCTCCTAAGCCATCATTATGGCCGACCTTCCCTTGCACATTCCGGCCGATAATTCAAGCACCCTTTTGGGCCTCTAAATTATTTCAAGTTCGAACAATATTCATTGCATTTAAATCCAATTAAACATGTATCGATATTGTATATCGATCCATGTATTTATAACTATTATAAATACACTATTTAATATTGTTCAACACATTAAATAAAATTTTATAATCAATATTTCATAAATATTATTTAATTTAATTAAATTATAACAATTAAAAATTAATTAAATTGGGTGGTAAAAGGAGTATTCAACATTTCGGTTGTATGACTCTTAAGTGTAAATTTGGTCAGCGATTAATATCAAACAATTCAAATATTAATGATCCCACGTCACTTAGCAGGTGGTGTGAAATTATAGCATAATTTATCGCTTACTTGGTTTCGATAAAATCCAACTTTATTTTATTAAGCATTAATTGGCAGTGATAATTATTTACACCAATTCTCTTCATCAAAACTGTATTACTTTGGACTTATGGAATCTGGTAATGGTCAATTTCAATATTGTCTATATTCAACTCTATAGTCCAGAAACAAAGTCCTTGGTTCAATAATAACAGTTATCATTAACCAAACTACTCTACTTAGAAACTTTGACTTTGAGTTGACTTCGACTGACCATGGTACTAACCTCGTATAATCAAGTAGACCAATCCTCTCTTGAATAGTGTTTTACTTTCAGTGCTTCTACTCGACCAACTATAATCATTCGATGTATATCGTGCCACGATTTGGGTATAATCAAATAGGAGCTTCCACATTGAAGATCAATAGTATTCTCAAGTTGAGAGAACAATATAATTTTGTCATATCGATGTTTTCTATTTGACCTTAGTTATATTAACCAATAGAAAATTACCGAGTGAGTCATTCCATAGTTTATCCAATAACCATCAGTATGTTACCCATTGGTGCCCCAACAGTCATGAGTAATACACTACCCAACATTTGGGAAGCGTTATGTAACAACCCTGTATTTTGTGATTATTTTGATTGTGCATTTTAATTATTTTAAATTGAATTTACTGATTTAGAAACTTTATTTTATTTATTTAAATGGATAATTTTTGTTATTTTAAATACAAATTTTGATTTGTATGTGAATTATAATTTCAAACATAACTAAATAGAATATTTTCCAAAAAAGTGAATTTTGGTCAATATGATCAAACTTTGACTTTTAAATTTAAAATTTTGAAAGTTTGAAAATTTTAATTTTATCTTTTATTATGAAAGTAAATAAAATTTTAAGAATAATGCTTTTCGTTTCATTAAAAGAATAATATTGTGAAAGTTATGCCTTTTTAACTATTGAGTGTAATTTGCTGTATTTAACAAAATTGTTTATTTTAAATTATATAAATAATATTTTATTTGGTCATGTAATGTTCTAATTTATATTTATATGGGTAAAATAACATGTTATGTATATATTTTGGTTTTAAAACATTTTTTCAAAGTGTAATTGACATTTTCCAATGTCAGTTGTATTCTCTGTATAATTTCTAATTTCCAGTTTCATTTAATTAAAGAAATTCTTTGTTTATTTTCTATTTTCTTAGGACTTTATTTTATTTTCATTTACACTTAATTTTGTTCAGCATTTATTTTATTTTACTTGACTTTTATTGGTTTAGAAGTAATGTTATAATTTTTCTAAAACTGGTGATATTCTATTTGTAATTTTAAGTCCTGTTTTGAATTTTTAAACAATTTCTTTAGTTCTTTTTCTAATTTCTCTAAATTTAATTATTTATTCCATTTTGAAAATATAAATGAATTATTTTACTTCACATTTTTGTTTTGAAATATTTTTAAAATGAAGTAGATATTTTTCTAAAGCTTGTGATGATTTAATTGTAATTTTGAACCCTGTTTTCAATATTTAAGCAATTGCTTTAATTCTTTTTCTATTTTCTTTAAATTTAATTATTTATTTTTATTTTATTTTACTTTGTTTCAGTTTTTTTTAAATTCATTTACTGAAATTTTATTTGTTTTATTTGATTTAATAGAAATGAAAATTGAAGAGGCTAAAGTTTTAAAACATATGACTTTTCATTTTCTAGACTCTTCATATTTTGGCCGTTGCTTTCTTTAATTTTTGCCGTGAGTTTTATTTTCTTTCTCACGTGAAATCACTTCTCATTCATCACAATTTTCGGCCACAAAACATTTCTGAAGTTTGGTAATGGCTTCCTTATTTTATTTTTATTTTTTTTCTACTTTTCTTCCTTGAATTTGCCTTGTTTTTCACTTGAATTGGCCTTGATCTTCACCTATGTTGCTCGGCCCATAGCCTCACCATCACCACCATCGACCACCATCCCTTCCTCCCCACTAAATCCAAGGCCAAACCATCATTCTCCACTGACCTGAAAGTGCCATGGCCTCCCCTTGAGCAAAACTCCACAAAAACATTGAAAACTCTACAATTATTGCCTACCCGAGCCATGTATGCAACCTTCCCTTCATTTTACACCACCACCACCACCATAGGCCGCCACCACCACCTTTTCCAAACCTCCCCACACCACTCCAACCTCTGTCCAGATCTGAGCTTGACTGGCCAAGCCTATATCCCCATGACCGAGCCCTTTTGGTTGCCAAAAATCATGTTTTAGCCTAAACCCCTTCACATCCCTATGTTGTAACTTCCTCCATCATGTTCTACCATGTAGCCTTACCTTTTCCAGACCCATACCCGATCCAAACCAAGTAAAAACCTGAGCTAATTGATCCCCTAGGCCATGCAAACAAGTAGAGAAAGCAAGGCAAAAAGTTTCGTATTCAAACTGCTTTTTGTTTCAAAGTTATTCAAATTCAATCGTATTGATTTTTAACTATTATTTTGGTTTTGTTTTTGGGTTGTAACACAAGATCTATAACTTTGATCTCGCTCTCCACTCAAGTTCGTAGCTTTGTCATTGTGTCCTGGTTTTTGTTGTGTCATTTGAACTTACGTCTCCAGCAAAAGAGGTGAGTAAATCTCACTAGACATTTATACTTATGAAATTGTGAAACGACAACAATTGAATGTGTAGAATTTTATATGATGTTATAACTGCCTGTGATGATTTATTTATATGATGTTAAACCTGTTTAATTACCTATCATATCATCCGTTACTGTTATATATTGTATACTGTTCATTTTATATCTGTTTATCACACTGCAAGTTCCCTGTAGAATAGAATCACTATGGGTTGAAATGATACATACCCGAACGGACTTTAGAATAGGAAAAAATTGTTATGGGCTGAAATGATAGGCCTGAACGGTTTTTATTTAATTTAATTTGACTTGGGATTTCGGGTTTGAAATAATAGAACCCGGATTTTTGCTTTTTAAACTGCGGATTGAAACGATACATATCCGTATCACTTGACCTAGGTTAGAAAACTATATACAGGCCCGTAGTTAATTTTTTTTAAGTTTTTGAAAATGTTTAAATAAATTTTAAAAAGTATAAAAATATGAAAATTTGATTTAGATTGAATTTTTATATGTTTAAATAGTGAAATTTGGAATTTTCAATAAGTTAAAAATGTTGAAAAAATGAATAGAAATGGAAATTTTGAAAATATAACTTAAGTTAGAAAAGTTTGGAATTTTGGTTAAAATGAGAAAATAAGTTATATAAATAAAAATGAAAATGAAAATGGAAATTTGAAATTTATTGGAGAATGGAAATAAAATTTAAGTGTTAAGTTTATTTATTAAAAATGTGAAGACAAGAAATTTACACTTGAATTTGTTAAATAATTCATTGAAATTTGATTTAACTATAACGAATTTATTTAATAAAAATCATGTGTTAAATGATATATTATATAAACATTTTTAAATGTTTAAACATGATTTTTATAATGTTAAAAGGGTTTAAAATGAATTTTATTATTGGCTGGAAATACACTAAAATCTAGAAATGACTTTTAACAGCATTCAGAAATGCTATGGTTTTCAGAACTTAAATAAAACTTAGTAAAAGAGGCTATTACAGCATTTCTGAAATGCTATAGTTGCTGTAGTAAATGTAAATGCTAAAGAACTTAATAAAGGGCTATTACAGCAGTTCTGTAAACTGCTGTAGCTGCCTGCTGTCTTTGCTGAAATTAAGTAAAACCCTTGATTTTGAACCTGAGCTATTACAGCATTTCTGGAAATGCTGTCTTTGCTGTTTAAACTAAATTTCAACTAAAATGAGATATAACAGCAGTTCTTAAGTGCTGTCTTTGCTGAAATATAATGTTTTCAAATATAACTTATAACAGCTTTTTCTAAATGCCGTGAAAGGCTGAAATTTTCAATGTTTATGGATTTTGACCAAGTAAATGAACTCAGAATGATTTGAAACTTTGGAAATTGAATAATTGACTTGAAAGAATAATAATTTCACTTTTAAATGGTTTAAATGGAAAACTATTTAAAGGGTGATTTGATAAGATAACAAATGAATGATATTTTGGAATTTTAAAGGGTATTAAATTTGGTAATTGAAATTGAATTCAAATAATGATTTGAAAGGAAATTTTGAAAGGATATGACATTGTAATATATTGAAATGGTTTGTAAATGATTTAATATTTATTTTGATAAAGATTTGGATTTGAAACGATATTAAATTTTGAAATATAAAATATTATTTTGAAATACTATAACCACGGGTATACTTCTCTGTATGTCATTTGATTTCCTGATGATGGCTGTGATGCACATTAACACTGTTAGTTGCATGGTTTATTTCGACATGGACATTTCTGTGATATTGATATTACTGTTTAATTGATGGTTTTATGGATCCTTAAAGGATGGGCGATCCCAAGCATCCTTTAAGTTATTATGCATTGCTACTACAGTTCACTTGAGTTGGTTTATATTGTATAAGTATATATGTCCTGACTCGAGTGTTTTGTGTTTTACTTTACACTCGGGTCAACCTGAGAATCACAACTTTGGATTCACCTTCTAGAGCTAGAGATCTGTTGGAGCTTATTTATCTATCGGTTCATCGACTTCTATTCCAGTTATTTCTTATTCAGTATTGTCTCGGTATTATTGATTTATGTATCCTGACTTCTATTGTATCTATTTTGATTATGAGATTTTGTATATATTTTTAAGAGTTTGTATATAATAGCTTGATGAACTACTATGGTATATTATTTCCACTGCGAGTTATTCTGATATTCTGTGTCTGTGATTCTGTATTTTATTTGCTCCAAATTTTATTACAATCTGTTATTTTGAATTATTCAAGTCATACATGTGTGGATTATTGTCGATTTGAATGGTCCAAAATAGTGGATCGTTACATTTGGTATCAGAGCTTTGGTTTTAGGCAAACCATAGCCTGCGGAGCAAAAAAATTTTCAAATGATTTTTAAAATAATTTTCAAAGATTATTTTGATATAAATTTTCTTGCTTTGAAAGTAAAATTTCTAAACTTTATCCCTTTCGTATCCACCTTGTTAGTAATTTCTTTGATTAGGATTTCCTTAAAATTCTGAACTTCTATCTTGGTTGGGATTTCTTCGATTAGGATTCCTTTGAATTTTGGAACGCTTCCACTTGTTCTGAAATCCATTCTTGTCTCCCCTAACTGTATTCTTTTGATATTTGGAGCATTCCATAACTCCACTTTGAATGACTTCTATAAAGACTGGCGATTCCGCCAAACTTTGAATGATTTGTAAAGGGGTGAAACTCCTTTACAATTGGCATTGATTCACTTGAGATTTCTATATCCTCGGTTTACGATGTTTTCTATCTTCTGCTATATTTACATTCTATCTCTGGCGATCGAAAGTCTATTTGCCTTAGATTTTCGCATTGATTATATTCCTGAAGTCACGGTTGACCATATTAAGGTCGCCCGTGATTTATGTAGGCTTATCCATCTTCTATTTGGTAATTTAATGATCTTATCTTCGTTTGTGCTTATCTTTGAATCAGAATTCTATTTGATTATAGTCCCTCTAAATTTGAATCTCTGTTTTGCTTTGAAATCCATCCTTGAATCATCCCTTGAAAAATTTGTGGTTGATTGTCTTTTGAAAATTGTGTATTAATCAAAGTTATTATTTTTATAAGGATGACCATATTTTATATATAAAGGTGAAATGTTTTCGATAAGGATTATATACCCTTTTAAAATGAGAATTTGAAGTTTCGAAAGGATTTGGAATTTTGAAATTTTTGTAAGAAATGGTTTCATATAGAATGATTTATAACTGAAGGTTTTGAATCTGAATTTGAGTGATTGAACTCCGGCATTTTGGAACTGGTTTTAGAATTTGAAATAATTAATAATATGATTTGAAAGTATTTTCCGAATATGAAATGTTTCAAATGATTTTAATGAGCTTCTAATGATTTCGAAGAAATTTCAAAAGAAGTTGAGAAAATAGAAGTCCAGAACTCACTTATGTCGCTGGAAAATAATTTCGGTGATGAATGCATGCATCATCGACATTGATTTTCGAGTTTCAGAGTGAGGGAAAGGCCACTTCGGTAGCTTTGCTATGCGATTGATTTGTGAAACCAATTTTTGATTTAAAATTCCGTAGTGTGATGTGATATTCGAAAGATATATGTATATATATTTGAACAATTTGAAATGAGCCGGCGTTCAGTCCTTGAGTTTTGGATTTGATTTGATATAACCCTATCTTTTGGAATTGATTTACTGATTTGTTGGTGATTTCCAACTCTTGGATTGAAATATGATTTCTTCGACTATTTTGAAGGTTCGAGCACTTCCAAATCAAGGTTAACTTTTCAAAGCTAAGTAATTTTGAAAAGTATAAAGTATATAAGTTTGGTATTTATGTTTAAAATATGTAGTAATATGATTTAGATAAGTTGAAACTGTTTTGTTAAGTAAACGAATGAGGCTATTTTGAATTTTCTAATATGAAATTTAGATTTGAAATGTTTGAGAAAAAAAATTGGTCTTCAAATATTTTGAAAAAAAATATATAATTTTGTTTAAATGTTTAACTTAGTAACTTCTTTATGAAACTATATATTTAACAAGTTGGAATAGATACATAAGTTGTACGTATGCTGTTTTATTCGCATAATTAAATTGATCCAAGTTTGAGTACACAAGTTCGAGGTGAATTACACCAATTCGTGTTAGGATTTTTCATTTGATTCTTGATGGCGAATATTTGATATGGATTTTGGACTTGATTCTAGAATTCTCTATCATAGTTTATGGCTATGCAAGGAGACTGATGGTTTCTGGTCGAGAAACCATATCGAAGTCCGCATTAGAGAAGTCGAATGGATAATACTAGTTCGAAAGCGAACTTGTGTGATCGAGCGAGTGATCGAATGTGATTTTGCGAAATGATGAGATATGTACATCTTATATTCTAATATCATTGATATACTTGACGCTGAAATTGGAAGTTGTTAGGTTGGATATCTTTGTAATTTAATTGGAATTCTTTCTTTTATGAAAAACTACTATCAATTTAAAACCATTTTTCAAAACCATTTTTCTTTTATTCTTCTCAAACAAACTGTTTTACTCTATTTTACATACAAACTATTTTACAAACTATTTTATATACAAAACTATTCTAAATTAAAAATCTTTTATAAAGCAAAGATGTTCAATCCCATATGACTCTTCATGTAGCGAAATTGATTTTTGAAATTTTTTGATCCTTATATAAGATAGACTTTATGTATATATAAGATGATTTTGGAAATGAATTGTTTGACTTAAATTATATTAATTTGGAAATTTGGATTTATTTTCTAAATTTATTTTGGAAACTTTGGAACTGAAGATATTTGATTTGTAAGAATAATTTGGTGAAAGCGTATATGATTTTGAAAATTGTATTGATATTGAAACAAATTGAAATTTGAGAACCTTGTGTTACTAAATACTTGATTTGGGAGTTATCGAACCTATATAAAAATTGGTTTGTGTAAGTATGATGTTGATTCGAAAACTATGGATTTGAAAAGGTACTCAATTTGAAAAGTGAAATCTTATATAATTGTAGTCTATATAAGTGTGATTTGATATACTATTGATTTTGGAAAGTATTTGATTTGAAAATGAAATCTTATATATAATGGACTTTATATAAGTATGATATTTGAAAGTGATTTGAAAAGGTACTATATGATACATATTTTCGAAGTAAAGATATAGAAAGTGCCTTCTGCTTGATATCCGCTTTGTGGCCACATTGTAGATTCATTCTATCGATATTTCTCTGATTTTTGGTTTTCCGGATATGATACTCGATTTTCCATCGAATTTCATGGCAATCTCCATGGTCTTACGAGCGCGACTTCATGGCGTAATCACAGGGTTGGGGGGCGGCCTACGGGTACGGATGTTTCCTGGGAGATCCAGGCGTAACCATTGTGTATCTGCGATCTTTTGAGTCGCTTGGTAACGTAATCAGCAGGGGCTGCGAGAGCCTAGGGTACGGATGTTTTCTGGGAGATCCAGGCGTAACCATTGTGTATCTGTAGTACTACTAGTCTTTATGGCGTAATCGCAAAGTTGGGGGGCGGCCTACGGGTACGGATGTTTCCTGGGGGATCCAGGCGTAACCATTGTGTATCCGCGATCCATGATCGACATGTTTTGTTTTTTTTTGGATTGTACTTTCCATATCTGTTTCTAAAAGTTTTCCAGTATTTTCACTGGGCGTTGAAACAAGTCTACTAAGTACCTAGAGAATTCTAGCTTTGCGCCTGATCAACGCACTGCCAGAGTCTACAGGAACGGAGATAAACTTGTTAAGACATCGAGTTATAAAAGTATTTTGATAAAATATTATATAAAGGATATTTTGATCAGTTATTTTCCTTCCTAAAGGATTTTAAAGTGTTTTAAATATTTTACCTCTTTAACCAACAATTTTAATTAATGGCTCATCCTTGTCTTTCGTCCTATTTTCCCTTCTAGCTATTCCTATTCCCACCTTGTTAAACTTACCTGTAACAACAGTTATCAGGTATAATTTTAATCTTCTTGTCATCTTGTCTTAATCCTATTCCATTCTATTTTTTTTCTGTGTTTTCCGTACCTCATTCCTTTTCAAGGACGAAAAGATTTGAGTGGGGGAGAGTGTAACAACCCTGTATTTTGTGATTATTTTAATTGTGCATTTTAATTATTTTAAATTGAATTTACTAATTTAGAAACTTTATTTTATTTATTTAAATGGATAATTTTTGTTATTTTAAATACAAATTTTGATTTGTATGTGAATTATAATTCCAAACATAACTAAATAGAATATTTTCCAGAAAAGTGAATTTTGGTCAATATGATCAAACTTTGACTTTTAAATTTAAAATTTTGAAAGTTTGAATTTTATCTTTTATTATGAAAGTAAATAAAATTTTAAGAATAATGCTTTTCGTTTCGTTAAAATCTGATTAATATTGTGAAAGTTATACCTTTTTAACTATTGAGTGTAATTTGCTGTATTTTACAAAATTGTTTATTTTAAATTATATAAATAATATTTTATTTGGTCATGTAATGTTATAATTTATATTTATATGGGTAAAATAACATTTTATGTATATATTTTGGTTTTAAAACATTTTTTCAAAGTGTAATTGACATTTTCCAATGTCAGTTGTATTCTCTGTATAATTTCTAATTTCCAGTTTCATTTAATTAAAGAAATTCTTTGTTTATTTTCTATTTTCTTAAGACTTTATTTTATTTTCATTTACACTTAATTTTGTTCAGCATTTATTTCATTTTACTTGACTTTTATTTGTTTATAAGTAAAGTTATAATTTTTCTAAAACTGGTGATATTCTATTTGTAATTTTTAAGTCCTGTTTTGAATTTTTAAACAATTTCTTTAGTTCTTTTTCTAATTTCTCTAAATTTAATTATTTATTCCATTTTGAAAATATAAATGAATTATTTTACTTCACATTTTTGTTTTGAAATATTTTTAAAATGAAGTAGATATTTTTCTAAAGCTTGTGATGATTTAATTGTAATTTTGAACCCTGTTTTCAATATTTAAGCAATTGCTTTAATTCTTTTTCTATTTTCTTTAAATTTAATTATTTATTTTTATTTTATTTTACTTTGTTTCAGTTTTTTTAAATTCATTTACTAAAATTTTATTTGTTTTATTTGATTTAATAGAAATGAAAATTAAAGAGGCTAAAGTTTTAAAACATATGACTTTTCATTTTCTAGACTCTTCATATTTTGGCCGTTCCTTTCTTTAATTTTTGCCGTGACTTTTATTTTCTTTCTCATGTGAAATCACTTCTCATTCATCACAATTTTCGGCCACAAAACATTTCTGAAGTTTGGTAATGGCTTCCTTATTTTATTTTTATTTTTTTCTACTTTTCTTCCTTGAATTTGCCTTGTTTTTCACTTGAATTGGCCTTGATCTTCACCTATGTTGCTCGGCCCATAGCCTCACCATCACCACCATCGACCACCATCCCTTCCTCCCCACTAAATCCACGGCCAAACCATCATTCTCCACTGACCTGAAAGTGCCATGGCCTCTCCTTGAGCAAAACTCCACAAAAACATTGAAAACTCTACAATTATTGCCTACCCGATCCATGTATGCAACCTTCCCTTCATTTTACACCACCACCACCACCATAGGCCGCCACCACCACCTTTTCCAGACCTCCCCACACCACTCCAACCTCTGTCCAGATCTGAGCTTGACTGGCCAAGCCTATATCCCCATGACCGAGCCCGTTTGGTTGCCAAAAATCATGTTTTAGCCTAAACCCCTTCACATCCCTATGTTGTAACTTCCTCCATCATGTTCTACCATGTAGCCTTACCTTTTCTAGACCCATACCTGATCCAAACCAAGTACAAACCTGAGCTAATTGATCCCCTAGGCCATGCAAACAAGTAGAGAAAGCAAGGCAAAAAGTTTCGTATTCAAACTGCTTTTTGTTTCAAAGTTATTCAAATTCAATCGTATTGATTTTTAACTATTATTTTGGTTTTGTTTTTGGGTTGTAACACAAGATCTATAACTTTGATCTCGCTCTCTACTCAAGTTCGTAGCTTTGTCATTGTGTCCTGGTTTTTGTTGTGTCATTTGAACTTACGTCTCCAGCAAAAGAGGTGAGTAAATCTCACTAGACATTTATACTTATGCAATTGTGAAACGACAACAATTGAATGTGTAGAATTTTATATGATGTTATAACTGCCTGTGATGATTTATTTATATGATGTTAAACCTGTTTAATTACCTATCATATCATCTGTTACTGTTATATATTGTATACTGTTCATTTTATATCTGTTTATCACACTGCAAGTTCCCTGTAGAATAGAATCACTATGGGTTGAAATGATACATACCCGAACGGACTTTAGAATAGGAAAAAATTGTTATGGGCTGAAATGATAGGCCTGAACGGTTTTTATTTAATTTAATTTGACTTGGGATTTCGGGTTTGAAATAATAGAACCCGGATTTTTGCTTTTTAAACTGCGGATTGAAACGATACATATCCGTATCACTTGACCTAGGTTAGAAAACTATATACAGGCCCGTGGTTATTTTTTTTAAGTTTTTGAAAATGTTTAAATAAATTTTAAAAAGTATAAAATATGAAAATTTGATTTAAATTGAATTTTTATATGTTTAAATAGTGAAATTTGGAATTTTCAATAAGTTAAAAATGTTGAAAAAATGAATAGAAATGGAAATTTTGAAAATATAACTTAAGTTAGAAAAGTTTGGAATTTTGGTTAAAATGAGAAAATAAGTTATATAAATAAAAATGAAAATGAAAATGGAAATTTGAAATTTATTGGAGAATGGAAATAAAATTGAAGTGTTAAGTTTATTTATTAAAAATGTGAAGACAAGAAATTTACACTTGAATTTGTTAAATAATTCATTGAAATTTGATTTAACTGTAACGAATTTATTTAATAAAAATCATGTGTTAAATGATATATTATATAAACATTTTTAAATGTTTAAACATGATTTTTATAATGTTAAAAGGGTTTAAAATGAATTTTATTATTGGCTAGAAATACACTAAAATCTGGAAATGACTTTTAACAGCATTCAGAAATGTTGTGGTTTTCAGAACTTAACTAAAACTTAGTAAAAGAGGCTATTACAACATTTCTGAAATGTTGTAGTTTCTGTAGTAAATGTAAAGGCTAAAGAACTTAATAAAGGGCTATTACAACAGTTCTATAAACTGCTGTAGCTGCCTGCTGTCTTTGTTGAAATTAAGTAAAACCCTTGTTTTTGAACCTAAGCTATTAAAGCATTTCTGGAAATGCTGTCTTTGCTGTTTTAAACTAAATTTCAACTAAAATGAGATATAACTGCAGTTCTTAAGTGCTGTCTTTGCTGAAATAAAATGTTTTCAAATATAACTTATAATAGCTTTTTCTAAATGCTGTGAAAGGCTGAAATTTTCAATGTTTATGGATTTTGACCTAGTAAATGAACTCAGAATGATTTCAAACTTTGGAAATTGAATACTTGACTTGAAAGAATAATAATTTCACTTTTAAATGGTTTAAATGGGAAACTATTTAAAGGGTGATTTGATAAGATAACAAATGAATGATATTTTGGAATTTTAAAGGGTATTAAATTTGGTAATTGAATTTGAATTCAAATAATGATTTGAAAGGAAATTTTGAAAGGATATGACATTGTAATATATTGAAATGGTTTGTAAATGATTTAATCTTTATTTTGATAAAGATTTGGATTTGAAACGATATTAAATTTTGAAATATAAAATATTATTTTGAAATACTATAACCACGGGTATACTTCTCTGTATGTCATTTGATTTCCTGATGATGGCTGTGATGCACATTAACACTGTTAGTTGCATGGTTTATTTCGACATGGACATTTCTGTGATATTGATATTACTGTTTAATTGATGGTTTTATGGATCCTTAAAGGATGAGCGATCCCAAGCATCCTTTAAGTTATTATGCATTGCTATTACAGTTCACTTGAGTTGGTTTACATTGTATAAGTATATATGTCCTGACTCGAGTGTTTTGTGTTTTACTTTACACTCGGGTCAGCCTAAGAATCACGGCTTTGGATTCACCTTCTGGAGCTAGAGATCTGATGGAGCTTATTTATCTATCGGTTCATCGACTTCTATTCCAGTTATTTCTTATTCAGTATTGTCTCGGTATTATTGATTTATGTATCCTGACTTCTATTGTATCTATTTTGATTATGAGATTTTGTATATGTTTTTAAGAGTTTGTATATAGTAGCTTCATGAACTACTATGGTATATTATTTCCGCTGCGAGTTATTCTGATATTCTGTGTCTGTGATTCTGTATTTGATTTTATTTGCTCCAAATTTTATTACAATCTGTTATTTTGAATTATTCAAGTCAGACATGCGTGGATTATTGTCGATTTGAATGGTCCAAAATAGTGGGTCGTTACATTTGGTATCCGAGCTTTGGTTTTAGGCAAACCATAGCCTGCGGAGCAAAAAAAAACTCATTAGAGATAGGGTAGAAATACCCTAGAATGAGTGAAATCAATCTCAGAATCATTTCTTTGTGAGAGAACGTATTTTCGAAGTATAAAATGATTTTCAAATGATTTTAAAAAGAATTTTCAAAGATTATTTTGATATAAATTTTCTTGCTTTGAAAGTAAAATTTCTAAACTTTATCCCTTTCGTATCCACCTTGTTAGTAATTTCTTTGATTAGGATTTCCTTAAAATTCTGAACTTCTATCTTGGTTGGGATTTCTTCGATTAGGATTCCTTTGAATTTTGGAACGCTCCCACTTGTTCTGAAATCCATTCTTGTCTCCCCTAATTGTATTCTTTTGATTTTTGGAGCATTCCATAACTCCACTTTGAATGACTTCTATAAAGACCGGCGATTCCGCCAAACTTTGAATGATTTGTAAAGGGGTGAAACTCCTTTACAATTGGCATTGATTCACCTGAGATTTCTATATCCTCGGTTTACGATGTTTTCTATCTTCTGCTATATTTACATTCTATCTCTGGCGATCGAAAGTCGATTTGCCTTAGATTTTCGCATTGATTATATTCCTGAAGTCACGGTTGACCATATTAAGGTCGCCCGTGATTTATATAGGCTTATCCATCTTCTATTTGGTAATTTAATGATCTTATCTTTGTTTGTGCTTATCTTTGAATCAGAATTCTATTTGATTATAGTCCCTCTAAATTTGAATCTCTGTTTTGCTTTGAAATCCATCCTTGAATCATCCCTTGAAAAATTTGTGGTTGTTTGTCTTTTGAAAATTGTGTATTAATCAAAGTTATTATTTTTATAAGGATGACCATATTTTATATATAAAGGTGAAATGTTTTCAATAAGGATTATATACCCTTTTAAAATGAGAATTTGAAGTTTCGAAAGGATTTGGAATTTTGAAATTTTTGTAAGAAATGGTTTCATATAGAATGATTTATAACTGAAGGTTTTAAATCTGAATTTGAGTGATTGAACTCAGGCATTTTGGAACTGGTTTTAGAATTTTGAAATAATTAATAATATGATTTGAAAGTATTTTCCGAATATGAAATGTTTCAAATGATTTTAATGAGCTTCTAATGATTTCGAAGAAATTTCAAAAGAAGTTAAGAAAATAGAAGTCCAGAACCCACTTATGTCACTGGAAAATAATTTCGGTGATGAATGCATGCATCATCGACATTGATTTTCGAGTTTCAAAGTGGGGGAGAGGTCACTTCGGTAGCTTTGCTATGCGATTGATTTGTGAAACTAATTTTTGATTTAAAATTCCGAAGTGTGATGTGATATTCGAAAGATATATGTATATATATTTGAACAATTTGAAATGAGCCGGTGTTCAGTCCTTGAGTTTTGGATTTGATTTGATATAACCCTATCTTTTGGAATTGATTTACTGATTTGTTGGTGATTTCCAACTCTTGGATTGAAATATGATTTCTTTGACTATTTTGAAGGTTCGAGCACTTCCAAATCAAGGTTAACTTTTAAAAGATAAGTAATTTTGAAAAGTATAAAGTATATAAGTTTGGTATTTATGTTTAAAATATGTAGTAATATGATTTAGATAAGTTGAAACTGTTTTGTTAAGTAAACGAATAAGGCTATTTTGAATTTTCTAATATGAAATTTAGATTTGAAATGTTTGAAGAAAAAAATTGGTCTTCAAATATTTTGAAAAAAATAATATAATTTAGTTTAAATGTTTAACTTAGTAACATCTTTATGAAACTATATATTTAACAAGTTGGAATAGATACATAAGTTGTACGTATGCTGTTTTATTCGCATAATTAAATTGATCCAAGTTTGAGTACACAAGTTCGAGGTGAATTACACCAATTCGTGTTAGGATTTTTCATTTGATTCTTGATGGCGAATATTTGATATGGATTTTGGACTTGATTCTAGAATTCTCTATCATAGTTTATGGCTATGCAAGGAGACTGATTGTTTCTGGTCGAGATACCATATCGAAGTCCGCATTAGAGAAGTCGAATGGACAATACTAGTTCGAAAGCGAACTTGTGTGATCGAGCGAGTGATCGAATGTGATTTTGCGAAATGATGAGATATGTACATCTTATATTCTAATATCATTGATATACTTGACGCTGAAATTGGAAGTTGTTGGGTTGGATATCTTTGTAATTTAATTGGAATTCTTTCTTTTATGAAAAACTACTATCAATTTAAAACCATTTTTCAAAACCATTTTTCTTTTATTCTTCTCAAACAAACTGTTTTACTCTATTTTACATACAAACTATTTTACAAACTATTTTATATACAAAACTATTCTAAATTAAAAATCTTTTATAAAGCAAAGATGTTCAATCCCATATGACTCTTCATGTAGTGAAATTGATTTTTGAAAATTTTTGATCCTTATATAAGATAGACTTTATGTAGTGAAATTGATTTTATTTGCTCCAAATTTTATTACAATCTGTTATTTTGAATTATTCAAGTCAGACATGTGTGGATTATTGTCGATTTGAATGGTCCAAAATAGTGGGTCATTACATGTTACATACTTTAATCTCAATGGATGTATCGATATCCATTCTTAATACATCTTGACCACGAGTGTTTAAAAGAGTATGTTTAATTTCATTATGATAAATTACACATGTTTATAACACTTTGTAACTACTATCACAAAACATACTGTTTAAGGATTTTCTATTAAACATAATTTTAATTAAAATAATTAATATATAACATATTATATCAAGTATATAATAGAAAGAAAACACCTTTTATTTTGAACAGTATTGTTTATTGAGTTGAATATATGTAAAAAATTACACAACTGCCCCTAGCGCATACCCCTAACTATATCAATCTTCCATTTGCACTTAAGGCCAATTATGGAATCTCAATCTCATCCCTTCGATCAGTTTAATGAGAACCGATCAAGTTAGACTCTTTATGAATGGATCTGCTATGTTGTTTTAATTATCTACTCTGTCAATCAACTCTCTCCGATGTTGATAAACTACCTTTGTCATGTTCAGAGTATGTTTCTCGACTTCTAGTGAGCTCCTATCATTATATTGTTATCATATAAAAATAATGTAGTATTCTCAACGCTTAGAATCATCTCTAGCTCAGTTATAAATTTATGCATTTATATTTATACATTGCTTTCATCGTGGCACTATTCAGGATGATGTACTTAGCCTTTCGTTGAATCTTCCACAACCTTTTTGTTTGGAACTTTTCCAACCTATAGCTCCTTAACTAAGGTTTAGACATAAATCTAATATTGATATACTATACTCCATATCACTTATGAAGTTCATGCTCACTCCTTCATAAGAAGTACATAGTTTTTGTAAACAATTCCCTAGCATTTCATAAATATTCGAGAATGCTCTAAACAACTATTTATTGATCTTAGTTTGGATTTTATATTTGTTTCATGTATCAAATATATAAGAAAATTACGATATTGTAGACAATACAACATGTATGATAATTCCTATTGCCAATACATAAAGAATCCATCTTACATGTTCCATATTCAACATTTTAACAAGGTATCTTTGTTAATACCCCAGTTATTGATTTTGATGACAACAAACATATACAATCATATAAAATATAGACTAATTTTTTGCCAAGTTATATATTATATAGTGCAAAATATTACATAGGTGTTGAATCGAAGACTGTACATTATAAAGACTCAAGAGATGACATGAAGACTCATGATATCAAAGACCAATATATAAAGATATCAATATTATAATTTAGTGTATAGAGTCATAGCATATATTGTTAAAGTCCTTGATAGCAATCTTTGATCTCTATCTTCAATTTTCTAATCTTTTATATTTTTAATCAAAATATATTTCAAAATATTTTATAAAAGTTTTTCAAAGTTCAAAATGTTTATAAACAATGTTCAAACTATTTTATAAAATATCAAATTATTTGGCAAAGTATAGGATTTTCAAAAAAAATTAAAAGAAAAATAGTTTTCATTTTGAACTAGCATATATTGACATATAAGTATAGGGTATGTCGACCTACATGCCGCCAATTGGTTTTTTAAATTTAGAAAGGAAGTGTCTATTCATTGGAACTCTTCACGAATGGACACATCTGTTCATTTGCTATATAAAGGGGAGTGCAAATAAATTTTTGAATAATTAATTACTTACTTTATTCTCCCCTCTTACTCTCCTAAAAGATATACTCTATTCTCTTCAAAATAATATAGATTCAATTTATACTTCATTGTATTGATTCAATACTACTTTCTTATTGTTTTGGAAACATCTCTCCCTCTCTCAATTCAAAGATCAAAGTGTTGTCCAAGAGGCTATAGGATCCATTGTATCCAAAGTACAAGATCTTTGGAAAAACTATCAACTCTATTTGTATTTGCTTGGATGTGCATGTAGTCCATTCAAATCAAGTGAGTGTGCTTGTAGCCCGATCAAATCAAGCGAGTCTACATTGAGCTAGGAAATTCAGGAGGGTGTGTCTCATAGCCTTGAAATCAAAATTGTATTTGGGTTTGCCTTCTACCCGGTTAAAGATTGGAATTTGAAAAGAAATATGTATAAGCAATTGTACGGGACTGGATGTAGGAGAAATCTGAACCAATACAAAATCCCTACTGTCGTCTCTTTAACTCATTGCTTTACTGTATTTGTAACGACCCGTAATTTTCGATAATTAAAAATAGTGAATTTAATAAGATTTTGTATTTTAAAGTTGGAAGAAATTAAAATTTATGATTTAATTAATGAGAATAATAACTCGAATGAAATTTAATAATGTTAATTTAAGGCAATTGATAATTATCTTAACATAATTTCAATAAATTTAAATAATTGTAAACATAAAATTGGTTATAGATTGTAAATAAGGAAATAATTTAAATGTTATATTAATTGGTGAGAAAATATGTAATTAATTGTAATTGGATGAAATCAGTGTTGTGTAAGTATTTATAACATTTGTTTGTAAATACTAAACTTATAAATGTCAATAAATTAAGTAACAGGTGGCGATTGTGATATGTTACTTATTTATTAATCCATTGAATTAAATTGGAAA
Organism: Allium fistulosum; assembly: GCA_030737815.1. NCBI lineage: Eukaryota > Viridiplantae > Streptophyta > Magnoliopsida > Asparagales > Amaryllidaceae > Allium > Allium fistulosum. The sequence goes on from CM060908.1 coordinate 209,277,210, forward strand.
TCAATTGAAATTAAATGTAATTAAATATTACGTTAATGGAAATTAAGATGAAATTGGAGAATATTAATGTAATAAGATGTAAACCAATGTTAACTATGTCCATAGGGTAATAGTTGATTGAATAAAAAGATTTAAATCAAAGTAAATCAATTTATTGGAATTAAATTATAATTAATTGGATTTAATTACAGTTGGAATTGAACACTGTAATTAGTGTAATATTTAACACTGAATTGATATGTAAATTTGTTTTAAATTATTGTAAATGTCTAAGTAATCAAAAATGATAAAAAATTGTTAGTTATTAAATTTGAAGTTAAAAAGTGATTTAATTAATTTAATAATAATTTATTTATTCAACGTGAAAATAGCTACTTTGGCCACTGTCTCGGATTTCAACGAAACCAGTTTCATCGGATCCGTAACAATGAATTATTGTAAGGTTTCAAGTTTCGTGGAGATCGGACTTGTCATTTGATCGTACAGACTCAAAATGCGTAGAAATCAATTTAATTGAATTCAATTTGAAATAAGCTGATTTTAAAGCTAACTTCTTCATACGATGGAATTAGGACTTGAAACCTGTTCCATTGAGTTTTCGTTGAATCTTTGCTCGATCAATGATCGGGGAGTGACGTTGGGAAGAGGGCGTCAAGCAGGCCTTGTAGTGGTGTTCGCTGGTTAAAGGGGTTCATATATTCGTCGGAAAATACTCGAGAACGTTGGCGGTGGCGTATGTTCCAGGGGATGCCAGAGGGTGCCGCGACTTGGCCGTAGGTGCTGCCGGGCATGGGTTTTCTGATGGTGGCCTCCGATCTACTCGATACTGAGTGTGGTGGCGGCGGCAATTCGAAGAAGGATGGCGGCGTTCGCGGTCGAGAATGGTGGAGAGCTGTTAGGGTTTCGCGTGATCAACGAGGCAGCTGACATGTTAATTTTTATTTATTTATTTTATTTATTGAATAATATGAATCGTCTAACTTCCAATTGTCGTATCTTTTGCATGCGTGCTCGGATCCATGCGCGGTTTTCTCCATTGCAATCGTATTGAAATTCTGGACATTATGGAACTAGTTTGGATGAATTCCGAGACTGTTCAAATTTGGGCCTTTATTTGGATTTTAAATTGATTTGAAATCAAAGGTGAGTGTTTTAACCCGCTCACAATTACTAAATTATCTTATGTTAGTTAAATTAAATTTATGATGTGATTAGAAAATGATTTGTTGATGTTTGGTATATTTAAATTTTCATGCCTGTTAAATCTGACTTTTATTGATTATTATTGCCATTTAATTTAATATTAAATTTTAATTCGCCAGTTTATACTTGTTATTGATAATCAGTTAGCTATTGATGTTTATTGACTGATTGGGATGATGATTTTAAGGGATGTTTGATTGTTGATATTGGATGACTGGATGTTATATTTTATATTGTTGTAACACTACAAGTTGCCTATGGGTTGAAATGATACATACCTGAACGATATATAGATTCGGGAAAAATCGTTATGGGTTGAAATAATAAACCCGAGCGATTTTATGGATTTTGAATTTTATTTGGGATTGCGGGTTGAAATGATATATACCCGTAAATATAAATTTATTGTGGATTAAAATGATAAATATCCGTACCACTTGACCATAGGGTAGAAAATTATATACGGACACCGGATTGGTTAAATTAAATGACTTTTAAATCTTTAAATTTTGAATTCAGTTAAATGATATTTTGAAATAGAATTGAATTTATATAAACTGAATTACTTTCGAATATCCAAGCGTTAATGTTGAAATTGGAATTGCTTGAATGAATTGTTTAAAGGATTTAAATTGGAATTTCAAGGTTGAATTGTCAAATATAGACGAATCTAATCGAAATTGAGTTATTGAAAAATGTTTGAATATAATTTTGAAAGGTATTTAATTTGAAGTGGTTTAAATCGATAATTCAAACATGGATTTGAAATTGATATTGATTAAATGGTTTAAATGAGAATTTGAATTGAAAGACAAAAATTAGTTGTTGATTTGAAAGTTGGACATGGTCCAGATATGTTGAAATGAAAGAAATGGTTCAATTTGATATTAATTTCAAACTTATTATAATTAATATAAACTGTTTTAAAATATATTACTTTCAAATCCTAATTATTAAGGTTTTCAAACTATTAAACTAATTTAAGCTATTTTGAACTATTTGAACTATTTTAATCAATTTAAATTGATTTAATTTATTTTAATCTATTTAATACAATTTAATCTATTTTAACCAAATTAACCCATTTTAAATTATTTTAAATCTATCTAATCAATTTTAAATCTATTTAATCTATTTTAAATCTGTTTAATCTATTTTAAAACTATTTAATCTATTTAATATAATTTAAATATATTTAATCTATCTTAAATGAAATTTAAACTACCTTAAATCCACCTAAACTATTTTAATTTATTTTTAAACTATTAAAAACTATTTTTAATCTGTTTTAACTATCTAAAAATCCATTTTAACCATTTTAATCTATTTTAAACTATTAAATTATTATTAATTTATTTTGACCTATTTAAAATTCAAACTGGGTAAAATGGGATGATTTATATTAAACGAATAAGGTTAAATGATATTATAACAAAAGTTGGATCTAAATGATATATTTAATTAAATATGATGATTTTGAAATGAGAATTTAACCTATTTGGTCGATATGATTTCGAAAGTGAATATAATTCCAAATGTGATATGGTTTTGAAAATATGATATTTTTATATCAATTATGAAACGGTTTTGGAAATTTAAAAGAACCATCCAGTGTGAAATAAGCGTTTGGTTGTTAAAGAGACCGGGATCAGACATTGTCATACTCTCTGCCAATACCGAAACTACTTTAACAACTGTGTACGTGGTGGAGACTCCAGAATAAAGTACGATGGTTTAGTGTACGATTCTGTATGATGTATTTACTTAACCCTGACTCCCATGAGTCAGCTTAGATGTGACTAAAACATGACCTATACCGGGCCAAGTGAGGTCGCACCTTTGACCGGGCATATTTCTTCGATACCATACTATTACTTTGTGATTGATTTGGTGGCCACCTCTCGATTTGATTATGGGAGTGTGTTCCGAGGCGGGCGGTAATAGCTGCTATGCGTTACCACCAGTCCGGGAGTGCAAATGGTAGAATCCTACCATGGCATTGCCTTGAGTGCTGGGTTCATATGCCGTATTGCACCTTCTACGAGTTTGGTTTGTACCATACCTACAGAGTGCCCTTTGATAGCCCTCTAGTTTATGGAGGAATTACGGTACTGTATAGACTACGAGAATATATATAAAAATGTGTTAAGAGAGATATGGGTAACTCCTTAATGCGATTTTAATACTTTACAGTAGACACTATTATAATAGCGTATTGTACTATGTATATAGATAGTTTAACGGATCCTTAGGAGATGGAATCCCAATCATCTCTTAAGTTACTGCACTCACGTTAGACACTGGATAGTAGATGTCAAACCCCGTAAACATCTTCGACACCGTTACACTCATATTTATTTACTATTGATTTAACTTACATAAGATCTTTTAGTTCTGACTTGAGTGTTTTGTCTTCTCAATTCGCTCGGGTTAGTCTGAGCTTTTCAGTGTATCGAAGACTGCTTTGGAGGACGAAGACGAAGATTTAGTACTATTATTATTTATTTTATTTATTCCATTACATCATGTTGTTTTGCTGCATTGTTATTTATTTCTGTTGTATGTAACTCTGATTCTATATTGTAAAAGAGTAATCAAATGTTGTTTGTAAAACAGCTTCATGAAATGTTTATTTGATTATTATACTTTGTCATTCCGTTGTGAGATTCTGCGTTTGTTTTCTTCTTTCTCTACTTTTTCTTAATTACCCCATAACAATCCTCCTTTTTGAATGGTTTAAGTCAGACATGTGTGGTTTATTGTCGATTTGAACCATCCAAAAAGGTAGGTCGTTACAGTTGGTATCAGAGCTTTGGTTTAGCGATAACCTTAGCTTTGTGGGGTCTGACTCATACGAAGTAGGGTAGTAATACCCTAGAATGAGTCACTGAGTGCGTATATAAGAGAGCGTATTTATTAGTGTTGTAAAGAGTTTTTGTATTGTGTTATTTTGTTCTGTTTTGTATTTATAAATTCTGGTCGGTACATAGGATGCTATGGCATCGATAGGGATTTCTAAACACTTAATAGGGCAGGCCGACACAATATTCTTTTGAAATATAGGTAAATGAAATAATTTTACCTAGCATTTTGTATATAAATGGATAACTTTTATAAATGATATAGTTGGTTGTGATATATTTGTTTGTTAGGAAGTGAAATTTATAACTTTCGGTTGTAAAATGAGATTATAAGTAAAATGAGTATCAATTGGAATTTAAGAACTTAGGTTCTGGGTTTAAAATTTGTTTTCAAAGCATTCGGAATATAATATTAGTATATATTAGTATTATTTGGAAGTATTTTCTGATATAAATATTTCAATATGATTTGAAAGAAATGTTTTCAAGGAATTTTGAAAAGAACTTTTAAAGGAAATAAACTCTATGCTCCCCTCTCTATCATTGGAAAATAATTTCGGTGATGAGTGTATGCATCATCGACGTTCATTTTCGAGTTTCAAAGTGGGAAGACTGCTGTAGTAGCTTACAGCACAATTGTTTTTATAAAAAAAAATTAATTTTATTTTCTAAGTTCGATTTGACATATATGAAAGATATGAATGTGTGTATATAAAATTGATTTGAAAAGAAACCTGGAATTTAGTTCTTAAAAACTTTCTGATAATTAGTAGTTTTCAGTTATTGTAATAGGATGAAATCTTGACTATATAAATAATTGGAAACTTCTAAAAGGAAAATAAGAAATTAATGCTAAGTGGTTAATGAAACATATAAGAAATTGGAAACCTGTAAATTAAAGAATAATGAAAATTTAGAAGATGTAATTATTGACCATTTTGTTAACTAAAATGAATAAAAATAAACTTGTGTAACATTCAATTACATTCTAAAAGACACACACACACACACACACATATATATATATAGCTTACCAAAATACTAAAAGTTGTAATGTTAAATAGGAATATGTAATATAATATTATACAAGTAAAACTTAAGTAATGAAGGTGTTCAATGGAATTACTTCTATAAATAAGAATTCTGATGTTATAAATTGTTATAAATTTAAGTTAATAATTTGAAATGTTACTAATTAAATTTATAGGAAGAGTGAATACTGTAAGTAAATGATTATGAACTTAAGTAATGCTGTAGCTATTTGTAGTTAAAATGAATAGTAAAAGTGAATACTATATTAATGGAATGATTATAACTACAGAAAACATTGAAATGATTTAGAAATGGATTTAATATTCAATAATACTATATATGGAAGAATAAATGGGAGAAAGAAATAATCTATTAATGTTGAATTAAATTGTAAAGAGACTTACATAATAATGGATAATCTAATAATTGAAATGGAAATAATTTATGTAAGCAATGAATGCAAAGTAATGAAAAGAGAAAATGACATTGTATAAACGAATGGGAAATGAATTTTGTAAGTGATGAATGTAAATTAATTAAATAAACATTGTATGAATGAATGAAACTGATGAACAGTAAATAATATGAAATGAGATTTATAAGAATAAACTTAGTTGATAGTTGAACTTTTTGTTTGTTTTGGCTTATGGGATGAACGGGAAAGGATATTTCTAACTGTATAAACAGGTGTAAATAATCTATTGAGTTTTATCTAAGACAGTTGAGTGTATGGTATACTTTGTAGTTTATTTATCAATTTATACGATTAAAGGTTTCTGAACCCGAACAAATCATTTGTTTTGGTTGCTATGGATGGATGATTGTTTTCTTTGTTGAAAATGATGTTTGTACTGTATGTTTGCGAATGATTATTGTTATATTGTGATTGTTTTGTTGTTATTGATTGAAACAACTTAATATTTCTCTTTTTACACAATTATTAACTTCTTTGGATTATATAAGTGAAATACAGGTTTATGGAAGCAATAGCTACTGCTTTTGGTTTCATAAATAAGCGTTGTTTGTTCGATAAATAGGTACGTTCTCGGATTGCGGTTTTCTAGCGGTATTATATTGTTTTCCCGTGGTTTAAGATATTTTATTTTGAAATATATGATATATATATATATTGTTATTATTGATATTATTATTTCTCCCAAACCTCTCCGTACAAAGGAGACTCTGCCGAAATTTTCTGTGAATTTTGGACTTAGAAAAATTTTGTGAAATGTTTTTTTACTTTTATTAACTTGAATATAAAAGGGTTTAATAGTTTATAAATTTATATTTTATTTAAATTATTTAATTATGTAAATTAATTGTTATAAAATTAATATTTTGAATAAGATATATTAATTCCTTAATCCCTTCTTTTCCCTTTCGAGGACGAAAAGTTTTGAGTGGGGACCCGTAATTTTCGATAATTAAAAATAGTTAATTTAATAAGATTTTTTATTTTAATGTTGGAAGAAATTAAAATTTGTGACTTCATTAATGAGAATAATAACTAGAATGAAATTTAATAATGTTAATTTAAGGCAATTAATAATTATCTTAACGCAATTTCAATAAATTGAAATAACTGTAAACATAAAATTGGTTATAGATTGTAAATAAGGAAATAATTTAAATGTTATATTAATTGGTGAGAAAATATGTAATTAATTGTAGTTGGATAAAATCAGTGTTGTGTAAGTATTTATAACATTTGTTTGTAAATAATAAACTTATAAATGTGAATAAATTAAGTAACAGGTGGCAATTGTGATATGTTACCTATTTATTAATCCGTTGAATTAAATTGGAAATCAATTGAAATTAATGTAATTAAATATTACATTAATGGAAATTAAGATGAAATTGGAGAATATTAATGTAATAAGATGTAAACCAATGTTAACCATGCCCATAGAGTAATGGTTGATTGAATAAAAAGATTTAAATCAAATTAAATCAATTTATTGGAATTAAATTATAATTAATTGGATTTAATTACAATTGGAATTGAACATTGTAATTAGTGTAATATTTAACACTGAATTGATATGTAAATTTGTTTTAAATTATTGTAAATGTTTATGTAATCAAAAATGATAAAAAATTGTTATTTATTAAATTTGAATTTAAAAAGCGATTTAATCAATTTAATAATAATTTATTTATTCAACGTGAAAATAGCCATTTTGGCCACTATCTCGAATTTCGACGAAACCAGTTTCATCGAATCCGTAACAATGAATTATTGTAAGGTTTCAAGTTTCGTGGCGATCGGACTTGTCGTTTGATCGTACGGACTCGAAACGCGTAGAAATCAATTTAATTGAATTCAATTTGAAATAAGCTGATTTTAAAGCTAACTACTTCATATGATGGAATTAGGATTTGAAACTTGTTCCATTGAGTTTAAAAATATCAAAAACATCTATTTTGATATATGGGATGACCCACTTTCGTTTCGGAGGCAAACGGGCTTTTTGGGTCATTATTCGTCGTTCGTACAAATTCGATATGTGTTTATTTTCTTATCGGGCTTTGTTAATATAAATAATCTTGTTTCCCCAACCCTAGAAATCATTTTTCTTATTCTGTACGTACATCAACTTTTGTCTATCTCATTCTTTTCAATGGCAGAAGCATATTCAATCTAAAAACCCTAAATTCAATTTTCAAATCAAAATCAATTTTAAAAATTCAAACTCCACCAAACCATGACATATTATATACCGTTTCGAAGATCTCGATGAGCATAATTCACTAGTGCAATTCGTTTTTACAATTGAATCACCGTTGGTCCAGAAATTAGTGATTTAGTTTCGGCCGTCCATTTGCTAGGGTTTCAATCCAACGGTGAATCTTTGCCCGATCAATGATCGGGGAGTGGCGTTGGAAAGAGGGCGTCAAGCTGGCCTTGTAATGGTGTTCTCTGGTCAAAGGGATTCATAGATTCATCGGAAAATACTCGAGAATGTTGGCGGCGGCGTACGTTTCAGGGGACGCCAGAGGGTGCCGCGACTTGGCCGTAGGGGTAGCCAGGCATGGATTTTCCGATGGTGGCCTCCGATCGACTCGAAACTGAGTGTGGTGGCAGCGGCAATTCGAAGAAGGATGGCGGCGTTCATGGTCGAGAATGGTCGAGAGCTGTTAGGGTTTCGCGTTATCAATGAGGTAGCTGACGTGTTAATTTTTATTTATTTATTTTATTTATTTAATAAAATGAATCGTCTAACTTCCAATCGTCGTATCTTTTGCATACGTGCTCGGATTCATGCGCGGTTTTCTCTATTGCAATCGTATCAAAATTCTGGACACTATAGAACTAGTTTGGATGAATTCTGAAACTGTTCAAATTTGGACCTTTATTTGGATTTTAAATTGATTTGAAATCAAAGGTGAGTGTTTTAAAACACTCACAATTACTAAATTATCTTATGTTAGTTAAATTAAATTTATGATGTGATTAGAAATCGATCAGTTCATGTTTGGTATATTTAAATTGTCATGCCTATTAAATTTGACTTTTACTATTTATTATTGCCATTTAATTTAATATTAAATTTTAATTCGTCAGTTTATACTTGTTATTGATAATCAGTTAGTTATTGATGTTTATTGATTGATTGGGATGATGATTTTGAGGGATGTTTGATTGTTGATATTGGATGACTGGATGTTATATTTTATATTGATGTAACACTACAAGTTGCATATGGGTTGAAATGATACATACCCGAACGATCTATAGATTTGGGAAAATTCGTTATGGGTTGAAATAATAAACCTGAACGATTTTATGGATTTTGAATTTTATTTGGGATTGCAGGTTGAAATGATATATACTCGTAAATTTAAATTTATTGCGGATTAAAATGATAAATATATGTACCACTTGACCATAGGGTAGAAAATTATATACGGACACGGTATTGGTTAAATTAAATGACTTTTAAACCTTTAAATTTTGAATTCAGTTAAATGATATTTTGAAATAAAATTGGATTATATAAACTGAATTACTTTCGAAAATCCAAGCGTTAATGTTGAAATTGGAATTGCTTGAATGAATTGTTTAAAGGATTTAAATTAGAATTTCAAGGTTGAATTGTCAAATATAAATGAATTTTATCGAAATTGAGTTATTGAAAAATGTTGGAATATAACTTTGAAAGGTATTTAATTTGAAGTGGTTTAAATCGATAATTCAAACATGGATTTGAAATTGATATTGATTAAATGGTTTAAATGAGAATTTGAATTGCAAGGCAAAAATTAGTTTTTGATTTGAAAGCTGGACATGGTCCAGATATGTTCAAATGAAAGAAATAGTTCAATTTGATATTAATTTCAAATTTATTATAATTAATATAAACTGTTTTAAAATATATTACTTTCAAATCCTAATTATTAAGATTTTCAAACTATTAAACTAATTTAAGCTATTTTGAACTATTTAAACTATTTTAATCAATTTAAACTGATTTAATTTATTTTAATCTATTTAATACAATTTAATCTATTTTAATCTATTTTAACCTAACTAACCAATTTTAAATTATTTGAAATCTATTTAATCTATTTTAAGTCTATTTAATCTATTTTAAATCTATTTAACCTATTTTAAAACTATGTAATCTATTTTAAATCTATTTAATCTAATTTAAATGCATTTAATGTATCTTAAATAAAATTTAAACTACCTTAAATCAACCTAAATATTTTAATCTATTTTTAAACTATTAAAAACTATTTTTAATCTATTTTAACTATCTAAAAATCCATTTCAACCATTTTAATCTATTTTAAACTATTAAACTATTATTAATTTATTTTGACCAATTTAAAATTCAAACTGGGTAAAATAGGATGATTTATATTAAACGAATAAGGTTAAATGATATTATAACAAAAGTTGGATCTAAATGACATATTTAATTAAATATGATGATTTTGAAATGAGAATTTAACCTATTTAGTCGATATGACTTCGAAAGTGAATATAATTTCAAAGGTAATATGTTTTTGAAAATATGATATTTTGATATCAATTATGAAACAGTTTTCGAAATTTAAAAGAACCACCTGGTGTGAAATAAGCGTTTGATTGTTAAAGAAACCGGGATCGAATATTGTCATACTCTCTGCCAATACTGAAACCACATTAACAACTATGTACGTAGTGGAGACTCCAGAATGAAGTAGGATGGTTTGGTGTACGATTCTGTATGAGGTATTTATGTAGCCTTGACTCCCATGAGTCAACTTAGATGTGACTAAAACAGGAGCTATACCGAGCCAAGTGAGGTCGCACCTCCGATCGGGCATATTTCTTCGATATCATACTATTACTTTGTGATTGATTTGGTGGCCACCCCTCGATTTGATTATGGGAGTGTGTTTCGAGGTAGGCGGTAGTAGCTGCTATGCGTTACCACCAGTCCAGGAGTGCAAATGGTAGAATCCTACCCTGGCATTGCCTCGAGTGCCGTGTTCACATGCCGTATCGCGTGTTCTACGAGTTTGGTTTGTACCGTACCTGTGGAGTGCCCTTTGATAGCCCTCCAGTTTAAGGAGGATTTACTGTACAGACTACGGGAATACATATAAAAATGTGTTAAGGGGGATATGGGTAATGCCTTAATGCTATTTCAATACTTTACTTTATAGTAGACACTATTATAATAGCGTATTGTACTATGTATTTAGATAGTTTAATGGATCCTTAGGAGATGGAATCCCGAACATCTCTTAAGTTACTGCACTCGCGTTAGACACTGATAGGAGATGTCAAACTCCGTAAACATCTCCGAAACCGTTACACTCATATTTATTTACTATTGATTTAACTTACATAATATCTTTTAGTTCTGACTCGAGTGTTTTTTCAATTCGCTCGGGTCAGTCTGAGCTTTTCAGTGTATCGAAGACTGCTTTGGAGGACGAAGACGAAGATTTAGTACTATTATTATTTATTTTATTTATTCCACTACATCCTGTTGTTCCGCTGCATTGTTATTTATTTCTGTTGTATGTAACTCCAATTCTATATTGTAAAAGAGTAATCAAATGTTATTTGTAGAACAGCTTCATGAACTGTTTATTTGATTATTATACTTTGTCATTCCACTGTGAGATTCTGCGTTTGTTTTCTTTCTTTGTCTGTTTTTCTTAATTACCCCATAACAATCTTCCTTTTTGAATGGTTTGAGTCTGATATGTGTGGTTTATTATCGATTTGAATCATCCAAAAAGGTGGGTCGTTACAGTATTGCTTTTATTTTTATCTATGAATGCATCTGTGATTGATTGTTAGTATAATTATGTGTTGTTAATATGTGATTTAATATCAAAATTGAAAGAAAATTAAAAAGATTTACATAAGTTAGAAAACACTATTCACCTCCTCTAATATTTGATTAGCCTTAAGATCCATAATTTCACAATCCACGTTTGGTATCAGATCACTAGGTTTTCAAAAACTCGTAATTTGATTTTTGAAAAAGTTTAAATGGCTAGCAGCACTATTTGTGCATTTGTAAACAGTTTTGTTGAAGGAAAATCTACCGCACTACCCCCATTTTTAATAGCAGTAATTACACTTATTGGTAAAGTAGGATAAAGATTTATCTATAGTCTAATGGTTTATATATTTGGAACATTACACATAATGAGTACACTGAACCGTAGATTGACTTTTCAACTTAGATTGTTGACCAATAGACACAAGCACTTAATAATTCTAAGGTCATGAATATTTTATTTTGCTCATTCGATAAAAATTGAATTTAATAGAGTCTCTATTTGTAAATTTGCATATGATTTTTAGAGAACATTGCAAGTCACTCATGAGGTACTAGTAAAATCAAATAGACTAAAATTTCCATGCTAATTAATCAGTTTCAGTTATTTAAAATGAATCAAAATGAGTTTATTTCTGACATGTATTGTAGATTTCAAGATATAGTACATTCTTTATTATCATTGGGTAAAAACTTTTCTGAAGAGGACCAAGTTAGAAAAATCCTCAATTCACTCTCTTCAAAGTGGGATCAAAAGACACTGAAAATTGAAGAGGCTAATTCTGACGCCCCACCTCTATACCCATGCTAGCCAAGGACACTACGGGGTGATGCCGTCAACTAGCATGGAGAATAAGGCTGTTGAGGAGCGACCATCCATGTAATTGCTTTGTGCGAGTACCGATATGCCAGATAAAAATATAACTTTTCATCTCAAGAGGAAATCCGACATACCGATACAAACTCAAAGCTACTACACGGTGGCTATGTATATATACTTCGGAAAAAAATATAGAAATAAACATAACACAAATCAGTCATGAACAATTCATATCACAAAGACGGAAATAGATATGAATATAACACATGAAAGTGTACATCAAAGTAGTGGTCAAACAAGATCCACAATATCACAAAAGAAAAGATACAAGTGCTAGACAACAGAATATGTATACATCAATGAGTCAATATATCGAATGTATACAACCAAAAACTACAATGCCAGAGTAGTTAGCCAAAAGTCAAATGATAGTCCCAGATAAGAAGTCATGAGGAAGCACCTGTAAAATCTCAGTCTGACCCGAGTATTATTTAATAAGAAAATAATAAACGGATCAGTCTAGCTATAATTATCAGATAAAATGAGATATAAGAAGAGATATAATAAAAACGTATGATAACCAAAAATGTCATACCTCGACAAGTATACATTAGAAAATCAACAAAGGAAAATCATACAAATATCTCACGAATCTCATAGCATAAAAAGAATGTCATATTCTTTATTTAATTCACCAAGCCACAATAAATGACATACATATTAATGCCAACTGAAAAAGGTGGTGAAACATAAATTCCAGAAATCACAACGAGAAATCCAGAAATCACAAGAAAAGAGGATGGCCAATCCCATAAAACTGAACATCGACGTACCTAGAAAGATACACCCCATGTAAAGTCTAGCATCGGTACACCTAGAAAGATGCACCCCATGCAAAGTCGAACATCGACGCACCTATAAAGATACGCCCCATGTTCTAGCATCGACACACCTAGAAAGATACGCCCCATGAATAAATAAACATCGACGCACCTAGAAAGATACGCCCCATGTAATGTCTAACATCGATGCACCTAGAGAGATACACCCCATGCAAAGCCGAACATCGACGCACCTAGAAAGATACGACCCATGCATAGACGAACATTGACGCACCTAAATAGATACGCCCCATGCCCCGACTTATTGAGCCGATTGCTCCACAAAGTAAACAAACATCGACGCACCTATATAGGTACGACCCATGCGTAAAGTAAACATCGACACACCTAGATAGGTACGACCCATGCGAGAAGTGAGACGAAGCTCATTAAAACGAGGAACAGTCCTCCACGTGGACAAAGAGACATCGCACATTACTAGTCTAAACCATAAAATGATCATCATCGATCATCAAGAAGTGTCGATTACACTAAGCTAGTAAATATAAGAGTTTAGCTTCATGTCCCATAACCACTTGCTTAACTTAAATATTTGCGAACAAACTGTAGATCTCCACTAGAAAATTGTCACAAGAGTTTCAATCGAACAAGTCCATAAATTAACCGACGAAGTAAACGCAAGCGTTTCATACCACTTGTTTTGCTAAGCCGTTTAATTAGATTTTCTCATACGAATGAGGTAAAGGTTTGTATATACTAATAGATTAGAAAACGGTTTTATAAACGATCTTTGTATTAAAAATAGAGTTGTAATCATCTTTGTAAAAGAGTTTGAATATTTACTACTAGTATAGAAAACCTTTATATTTTTAAAGTGACAAATCACAAAAACGATTGTAGAAACAATCAATGATAAAAATTCACATACGAAGACGTGAATCAAATCCAAAGAAATCGATACCAAATCCATCAAAATAGATATTCTCAAAAATCCCATAAAAGAAGTCATCAACGTCAATAATAGATGTTAACAACAAATGGGAATCAACACGAATCGATAAAATTTGGAAATCAAGCAAAATAGGCAAAAATAGACCTAATAGGCAAAATAGGAGCAGGTCGGTCGGCTGACCCACTGAGTTCGGTTGACCGAACTCAGACCTGGAAAATCCGCGGGATACTGGTCGGTCGACCAAACCAGTAGGTCGGTCAATCGGACCAGAGCCTGGGATGTGCTCTGGTAGCAGGTCGGTCGACCTACCTGGAGTTTCGGTCGACCGGACCCTGTTTCCAGCACATCCTAGCATACAAAATAAAGGCCAATCTCTTCCAAATTTCAATCGGTCGAGCAATGGGCGCTAAGGGTTTATGCCAATCGACTACCCAACCCAATAGGCTCTCCGATGCACCACAAAATCATGATCAAACATCAAAGTTATGAAATTTAAAGATTTGGCTTCAAAACACCAAAAATTGAATTATGCACCAAATCAATCCAAACCAAAATCAAATGCACATGAATAAGAGTTAGGAATTCATACCTAATATTCAAAGATAGTTAAAGACATAGATGTGAGATAAAAATCTCACCTTTAAACCCAAAACAAACGAAGAAGAAGCTATAAAGCAATGGCAAGGACAATCACTCTTCAATTCCAACCCAACAAGCTTGAATCTAAGCTTAAAAGAGAAACATTTCCTAAATTAGGTTTAGGGAATTTTTGAAATTGAAAGGAGAATGAGTTGGAGAAGATGAAGAGGATGCTTACCGATAGTTTCTCTTTGAATTTGGAGCTAGAAGAAGGATTTGCAAATGAACTAGGGCTTAGGAATTTCCATTTCCAATCTTTTCCCCCATTTTTGATGAAGCTTGAGTATTAGGAATAAGAAATGAAGTAATGAAGAGTTGGAGTGGAGTTGGGTTGATAAAACCAGAATTGGGCAAGTGGGCTGAACCCAAACCAAAGCCCTAAGTGAAAAGTAGCAAAATTCCACTAACTCCAAACATATCGAAGTTTATACTCAAAAAGGTCGCAAACGGCATTTTGAACTCACTGGAAGTGGTCCCGAGTCCTAATTCAACTGTTTGCAAAAAGTAGCTTTTCGGACTTTAATTCGATTAACGATTCTATATTTAAATAAAATATTTAAATATTCAATCGTAAAATATGCGGGTTGTTACACTAATGATATTAGCAGTCTAAAAATTGAAGAGTTAATAGGTAATTTAATGTCCTATGAAGCACAACTATAGGGCAGAAAAGAAAGCAAGGCAATAAAAAAGAAATCCATTGCATTCAACGTAATAAGTGACGATCAAGATTCAAATGATGACAATGATAAGGAGATTGCTTTCATGACCAGAAATTTCAAAAAGTTTCTGAAGTGTAGAAAGATGAACAACTTTCAGAGACCTAAAAACAAGACTCTTGGAACTGGAACTGCAATTAAATGTTTCAACTGCAATGAAATTGGTCATTTGCAAAGAGACTGTCCGCATTAGAATAAATCAAGGATTTTGCCAGTTACTGATTTATCCAGAAAAAGAAAGAGGGCTTATACAACAACATTAGATGATTTAGATACTACTTGAAGTGACAATGAACCGGATATTGAGGATGCAAATATGTGTTTCATGGCAATAGTAGACTGATCAGAACTGATCAAAGGAAAGGTGAAAAAGTGGTACTTTTTACATTTAATTTTTATTTTATGTTTTTAGGAATAAAAAATATATATTAATAATAATATTAGATGCATACAAGTATACAAATATATATAGGAATATTTTATACTAGTTTTAATTTTGGATTTTATGGCCCATATGTCGTCATACCCAGAGCCCATATGTCGACAAATCTGTCAGACTTTTGAAATTTCATATCAAATTCAAAATTTGAATTTGCCTCTCTTTTGCATTAACTCCAATAACTAAAAATGTATCTTTTCAAAATTGAAATTTTAGTTCTCTATCTATTTATTCATCCTATCTCTATCCATTTATTTTGTAACGACCCAGAATTTTGGACCATTCGCGTCCATTATAAGTGTATAGGTAGACACTCATGCCGGAGTTGAATTGCTCAAAATACCGCGTTGTTAATTTAAATTTGGCAAAACTGAACATATACAGTAAATAGATATAATCACAGATCACAGACACAGAGTAATAAATGCAGCGGAAATAAAAGAGATAGCAGTTCATGAAGCTACTATATGAATATATAAAAATACATCAGAGTTTACAACAGAAGAGTAATACGATACATCAGATACAAATCAGAATACATCACTGGAATCATCGAATACTGAAAGCAGAATAGATGGCTGGATCTTCAAGCAAAGCTCCAACTCCAAAGGTGAGTCTCGAATACTGGTACACTCAGTCTGACCCGAGCGTAAAGCAAAAACACAAGACACTCGAGTCAGGATTAACATTCTTATATTAATAAATCCAACTCAAGTGAAATAGCAATTGAAATATAAGTAACTCAAAGGATGTTTGGAATAACCATCCTTTAAGGATCCGTTAAACTATCTACTAGGTAGTAATGTACGCTAAGTAGATAATGTCTATCAGTAATATAAAGATATCAAAGTAGGGTTAAGCAGGGCCCATACACCTCTTAACCTGTTTATTCCCAAAAGCATATACAAGACCGTAGTTTCCCCAAAACCGGAAGTCACCAGAGGGCAATCCATATACTAAAGGTACAAATCAAAATCGTAGTGGTCGCGAGTAGGATAATCAGTATGACAAGGTACATGAGGCGATACCAACTAGGATACTAGTAGTTGCCTGATCCGGACTGATGTTGGGCATAGCAGCTACTACCCCAACACCGCGAACAACACTCCCAAATCGAGGGGTGCACCCAAATCGAATCACAAAAGTAATAGATATGGTAACGAAGAAGTGTGTCCGCTAGAGATGGCGATCCTCAATGGCCCGGCGCGGCTCCTGTTTTAGTCATATCAGGGGTCATCCAAAATCGTTCTCTTCCTTCAGTCAACGCGTTCACCAAACCATCCACTTCATTCTGGATCAACACTCCGCGTATAGTTATTAAAGTGGTTTCGGTTCAGATAGAGAGTATATCCATTACCGATCCCGGTCTCTTTAATAACTTTCGTAATTATTACACCGATTGGTCGTTTATATATTTCAAAACCAAATCAATTTCAATTTCAAATAGAATTCGTAAAACAACATTTCATTTGTCTTTCTAAAACAATTTCCAATATTTACGTTTCAAAACTTCCAAATTCTCTGATTTAAAATCTTATAATTCAATTTCAATTTCTATTTAAAACAATTCAAATATTGATTCAAGTTCGTATATAAGTTTCATTTCGAAAACATTTAAATTAATTTAATTTAACATTTAAATCAAATTAAATTCATTTATCAATTCCATTCAATATCGTTAAATTAATTTATCATTCAAAACAATTTCTATTAAATTTCCAAATCATTAAATCAATTTCTTAAATTCAACTTCATTAAATCAAAACTTACAAATTTAATTAAATTAAATTCATCAAATCAAATTCTTTACATTTCAAGTCTTACATTAATTCCAAAAATATCACATTTTTATTTCTTGTTAAAGAAATTCAATTCACTTATTTACTTACTTAAATAATTTTCCAAAACTTAATTAATAAAGAAACTCAATTTCAATTATTTACGAAGTAAAATTCACTTATTCAAAATTTCAATTTTCACTTATTAAAGAATTTCAATTAAATTTAATCATTAAATAATTCAATCTTATTTAATTATTAAATAATTCAAAACTTAATTATTAAATAATTTCAAAGTTTAATAATTTCAACTTAGTTATTAAATCATTTCAAAGTTTAAGAATTTCAAACTTAATTATAATTTCAAACTTAATTCAATCATTTCTCAAATTAAACATCGTTCTTTCATCAATTACATTTTTAATAGTTTGTTTCAGATTATTTAAACATTAACATTTTCCTTTCACTTAAATTCAAATTTCAACTTCATTTCAAAACCATATTATTTATTCAAATAAAATCCTTATTTTATTTCAAAATCAAGTTATTGACCAATCGGGTTTTATTTAATTTTCTATCCTAAGTCAAAGTTCAATTTGGGTATTTATCATTTCAACCCGATTCCAATTCAATTCAAAATCAAAATATATCAAAGGGAACTTGCAGTGTGATAACTGGGATGGTGTCAAAGTAAATAAACAAGCAATAACAACAACCAATATCAATCCAATAATCAATTCAAATAATCCCGAAATAACCCTATTAATTCGCATTGTTATTTGTACGAATTAATATAATTATTTCTAGAATCTACACTATCATTTCATGTAGATTAAAGATTATTACATTACAGTTTTTCACTTGTCATCTATTTACAATTTCATACATCATTAATTTAACATCATACATTCAGTGGTTCAAAGTATAATTAAACAAATCCTACGTGTCAATAAATTCAACAGTTAAAGGGGTCATATTATACAAATGTCAGTTAATCAAATTTAACATCTAATTATCCTATATCAAGTTCAATTTCATACTATTTATCATTTTAACATTAACAATTTAATGTCCAATACAAACATCAACAATCAATCAATTATCAGCCAAACTGTATTATCATCGCATAAATAATTAACAGATAATGGTGTCAGATGTCACAGGTGAACTGATACAGGTAATAGCATATATAACAGTGTAATTAACTAACAGTTGCATATTTCAATTGTCGTTTCAATTGAAATCAAATCTAATAAATAAAAGAACGTTAATCGTGAGTGAGTGCTCACCTTTCGAGGCTAGAGAGAACAGTCAATGAAATGAGTTACGGATCCAAGCACGAAATTCCAAAGCAGAGCACGATGGATACAAGTTCGATGGACAAGCTGATAGATAAGAAATCGATGTGAATAAATCAATTAGTTTTGATATAAACTGAATATATATACATTATTATTATACTGTATATATACTTATATAAAACGCAAAGTATTAACATATATAGTATATCTTTAAATCGATATTTTAAATAAGATAAATATACTTACTATGCTATAACGTATACAATTTCCTACATACGACGTATATTACAGACATATATTAAACTATACGTATTATTCATACAAATACAACTTTCATATATATGCACTGTACTATATGTGAAATATATACTAGCAAAATAATACTTATAACAACATACGTATAACATATATTATATACAGTAACTATAAAACTGAAATATAACACTATATATAATAACTAACTATACTTCAAAATATAACAAAACTGTTATACGTATTCATTAAACATGTTAACTAATTGTATAAAATAAAACTGTAACATCTATGTTTCCTAAGTAGCTACTATATAAAATATATTCACAAGTAACATAGATCCAAACAGTTAGCATATATTTGCTCTAAACAAAATACTTTGTATATAAAATATGTGCTTACGCTAGTACATAAACACATAAACTTATAGAAAAGAAGACAGTAAAACATGTACAGTACTTCTTCTAAGATATAATAAAATTATATTCAGCTTACTAGCTACAATATATGCCTATCCAACTTTACACATAAATTACTATTTATATTTTATAAACACTGTCTTACACACTCACGCATACACACTACACACGCATATATATATATACACACACTACGCACATACATACTTTAGAAATCAATACTAACAAACGATAGTTACCAAAGCTGAGATAACAAAATGTAGTTGTAATATAATATACATAACTGTAATACAAATCTATAATATGACTTTGATATGTAGAAGTTGCGACCAATATAAAATCAAAAACATATTATGGTTACTAGTGTAACTTATATATACCTGGTTACTAAAAAAAAATACTGCAACTTTATATGCCGTAAAACATACTTATATAATTATCATATAATTTTACATATAAAATATACTTGCATAAACCTCATGTTAAATATATATATCAGATCCCAAAGAAGAATCTAGCGGAGCTAAATAAACTTACACTGTAAACTTGTAGGCAAATATAAAGTATATATAGAAATTGAAATTATGTATTGTATATATATCCCTAGATCCAACAATATGATATAATACCTTCGTGTACACGCTGGCAGAGATTGCTCTGGAGGGTAGGCTGCACGAGTTTGTTGGTCGGAGCTAGTTGCTCACGTGGAAGAGAAGGAAGGGAGAAGCGGAGGTGGACAGCTTTGGGTGGGAACGCGCGATGGAATGGGAAGGCCAGGATGAAGATATAAAGTGCCTGGTTGCAAGAAGAAAGGAAAGAAAGAGAGAGGAGCTGCTTATTCGGTTGGCCGAGGCGTTGGAGGCTGTTCGCATGAAAGAAGACGTAGAGCGGGTTGTTGATGGAGGGAGGGAGGGTCGGTTGCTGACTGGGTCGAAGCGGTGGTGGGTGGTGGCGGCGTTCGACAGAATTTGCGGTAGTTGTGGAGGAGGATGAAAAATGAAATCTGTGAAGGGATAGGAGAGACGTGAGCACACTTTATTTTCTTTGAATGGTGACAGTTTCCAAAGAAGAAAAGGTGATTGGTAAGATTTAGGAAGTAAATAAATGAACAGCCACATGCTTTGTATTCTTAAATTTGAACCGAGTGAAATTAGACTAGGGAGCACCAAAAGGTACAAATGAACAGTTGTAAATTGAACGTTTGGGGAAAGTAAAGGTCATAGTCAATTCAGGTATGCTTAGCAGTCACGGTTCAAAATTTTAGAACGCAAAAGAAAACAAAAAGTCAAGTATCCGGTAACGATATGGGGTCGTTTTACAGATTTCGCCGTCTACCAAACGTCGAAACGCACATACGACTATACTGTGGAGATCAGCACAACGAGACGGTCAAAACGGTATACAGATATCGATGGTACGATCATCCGATAAAAAGTCGATATCGGTACCAGAATGCTGCTATTTTGTAGAAAATAAGAACGACGGAGCAATAGATGTCCGAATTTGGAAAAACGGCAAACTGAAATCTTGCTCAGAAGATGGTTTAGAATTTTTCTATGTAAAAATATTTTGGTTTTGAAAACGTTTTATTTTCACTGCTTTTTAACTGATTAAATTGAAGTGAATTTACGCGCGAAATAAACTTTCATATTTTCGGACGAAAATTTACCAGTCGCTATGTTTAACAAGACGTATCCCAAATATTAAATTTCTATTTCAAAATTTTATCGTTTAAAATTTCGCAAAATTTCAACTAATTACGTTATTAAAACAGTTGAAATTTTACGGGTCGTTACATATTTACTCACCTTATTTCAAAATTCAAATTATCTCTTCATTCTCATATCTCTTCAAAAACTCAAAATTGGCATCCTCAAGATAACCACCAAAAACCATAAGGCTCTCAAAGAGAATCAAAGGTTTTCTTTTCAATGACAAAGAAGCTATAGATACTTATGTTGAATATGCTACTTTCGGAAAGTTTTTCCTGGAAGATTTGCAAAGTTTGATGATTTCTCTTCTTATGATCTTCAAGATCTTTGTTTACAAAATGAAATTCTTGGTTTAGTTAAATGATTTTATTTGTTATTCGGATTTAGTTAAAATGTTTTATGAAAATTTAAATGGAAATTTTTTTCAAGGAGAAGAAGGACAAGTTTGGAGTAGTGTAAAAGGCACTACTATTGTTTTAGATCGTGAAATTTTGGGTAAAGTACTTGGTTGCAAATTTAGTGGAATTGACCTCTCCACCTTTAAAATTGATGAACAAAATCATGAAAATTTTCATGATATTTTTGAAGTGATGAAGAATTTGATTTTAAACATAAAAATCTTAGACCAAAATCGAGACTTATGAGTCTCATCTTACAATAAAGCATTACACCCAGGACGAGATATTACAATAACCCGACTCAAAGAGATTTTAAAGCTCTTTTTACCATATATGGAAACTACGACATCAATTGGGCACAAGTTATTTTAGATGATTTTGTTCAAACGAATATTTCTAGACATAAGAACACACTTTAGCATGGTGTATATCTTACTAGAGTGCTCGAATATTTTGGTGATGATTTAAGAGGTGAATCCACTTTGCCTTAAAAAGTTTTCGACAAGGCCAATATCTTTCTCATATTCATTCTTATTTCGAACCCAATGAAACTATTACTGAAAAAGAAGAAAGATTGGTATGGGTAGAGGAGCAAGAAATTCAACAACAACAAGAAGAAGGCGACGAAATGAAAATTGAAGAAGAGAGTAATCAAGAAGAGGTGGAAATGGATATTTCCCTAGAAAGCTTCAACAAACCTTCTCACCCTTCCAACTAAGAGATTCTAAAGAATCAACAGAAGTTTGTCAAAAAACAAAAGAAGCTTAAACATTCCTTTAGTAAAAAGTTCACTTCTCTCTCCAACAAAGTGGACAATTACTTTGGGAAATTCATTAGGAAGCTTGGTGGAAACTCTTTATCATCATCCTTTAGATCTAGTTATTCTACCTTTGTACTCTTGTTGTGTGTTTATCTACTTTTATTTCATGTCATTTTCATGTTTTTTTTGAAATCCATGTATTTCTCTATTCTAAGTAATGAGATCTATTTCTTACTACTGTATATAGTTCTATTGGTCTCTAAAAATTATAAAAATATAATGGTATTAAGTAAAAACAAAAACTTTATAAAAATTTAAATATTGCAAATTTAGGCAAATATGTTGACATACGTATATGACATATGTCGACATATCATAGCAGTTTAGAAAAAATCTAAAATTTAAAAGTGTTAAAACTACCATCTATTCAAACATTCCAAATGACTTTTCACTCATATATAAAGCCTATAACCTCCAGAAAAATTCACTCATCTTTTCATTCTCTATTTCCTTTCTATTCTCAAACATTTATTTTTAATGAAAATGTCTTCTCCATAGCAAAAAAATTGTGAAAACCTTGAAGAGATTCTCAAATCATTCAAATATATTCTCTCTTTTATTCTAACAAAACCAAAGACATTTGGAATTAAGCCAAATGCAAATGATAAAAGAGCAAGAGAAGCATTTTTATGCTCTTAGATGGTTAATCTCTTCCTTGATCAAAAATGATCAAACCAACAACCAAGAATGCTCGAAAGAAAATGAAGATTGGGATGCCATCAAAGCAAATCCGATCCTTGGGTCTTAAAGTTTGGTTGAAGTCCCTAGAAATGTCTAGATTTCTACTTGTTCTAATTTGTAAGTGTGTATATGAAATATACTTATTTTCAGTAATATATAAATATTTTGTTTTGATTTATTGTGGATTTTAAAATAATAAATTAAGGTTTTAATTTGGTTTATTTAAATGTGTATATTTGGATTGATAGATTGATTTGTATAATTTGATTTGAATTAATAAATTTTATCTTATCTTATTTAAGAAATCTCCATATATTAATAAATATATCATATTATATCATAAACTATTGATTTTGACCCTACAAGTTTAATAGTATTTCATCTAGGGGGATTTTTATTTTTCATCCATTTTTGTTGATGACAAAAGAAGAGAAAAAATATAAAATATACACAAGCTTATATTCAGGGGGAGTTATCCAACTCAGGGGAGTTATATCATATTTTAGATACATGAATATTTAGTGGTTATCAACATCAAAAGGGGGGAGATTATTAATACCTCAATTATTGATTTTGATGACAACAACCATATACAAACATATAAAATATAGATACTAATGTTTTTCCAAGTTATATAATATATAGTGCAGAATATTACATAGGTGTTGAATCGAAGGCTGTACAGTATAATGACTCAAGAGATAGACATGAAGACTCATGAGTTCAAAGACCAAGATATGAAGATATCAAGATTATAATTTAGTATATAGAGTCATAGCATATATTGTTAAAGTCCTTGATAGTAATCTTTGATCTATATTTCCAATTTTCTAATCATTTATATTTTTAACCAAAATATATTTCAAAATATTTTATAAAAAAATTTCGAAGTTCAAAATGTTTATAATTCTATGTTCAAACTATTTTACACAGTATCAAATTGTTTTACGAAGTATAGGATTTTCAAAACAATTTAAAAGAAAAATAGTTTTCATTTTTAACTAGCATATGTCGACATATAGGTATAGGGTATGTCGACATACATGCCACCAATCGGTTTTTTAAATTTTGAAAGAAAGCATCCATTCATTGCAACTGTTCATGAATGGACACATCTATTCATTTGCTATATAAAGGGGAGTTCAAACAAATTTTTGAATAACTAATTACTTACTTTCTTCCCTCCTCTTACTCCCTTGAAAATATACTCTACTCTCTTCAAAATTATATAGAATCGATTCATACTTCATTATATAGGTTCAACACTACTTTCTTATAGCTTAATTCTCTCAATTCAAAGATCAAAGTGCTATCCAAGAGGCTGTAGGATCCATTGTATCCAAAGTTCAAGAATTTATCTTTGGAAAAACTATAAACTCTATTTGTATTTGCTTGGGTGTGCTTATAGCATGTTCAAATCAAGTGGGTGTGCTTGTAGCCCGATTTAAATTAAGTGGGTGTGCTTGTAGCCCAATAAAATCAAGCGAGTCTACCTTGAGCTTGGAGATTCAGGAGGGTGTGTCTCATAGCCTCGAAATCGAAATTGTATTTGGGTTTGCCTTCTGCCTGGTTAAAGATTGGCATTTGAAAAGAAATATGTATAAGCAATTGCACGGGACTGGATGTAGGAGAAATCTGAACCAATATAAAATCCTGGTGTCATCTCTCTAACTCATTACTTTACTTTATTGATTTTATTTTTATCTATGACTACATCTGTGATTGATTGTTAGTATAATTCTGTGTTGTTAATCTTTGATTTAATATCAAATTTGAAAGAAATTTAAAAAGATTTACATAAGTTAGAAAACACTATTCATCCCCTTCTACTGTTTAATTAGCCTTAAGGTCCATAATTCCGCAACCCACGATCTTTGCATATCATTTGGGACATTCCTAACATCCTTTATACTTATTATAAAGGATGAAATTTACAAATTCAATATCAAGTATTAAACAGCCAAACTATTACCGATTTTAACATAAGTACATCGTTAACCATGAGCAGTATGTTGCTTACTTATGGCCTAGAAATATCTATGTACATTTAACCGATTCTTTTTTATGGATGCATGCTTCCTCTTTATTTTGACCACAGATCTAACTGTTCGATATATTTCTATCGAAATACTTATTCAATTATAATGCTTATAGAATGATACTTTCTATCATTTCTTAGATCATATCCAAAAAACCCGGAAACTCGATATTGCTCCCACTGACTTCGAGATACTTTGGTTGTTATGTGCAAATAGTCTACTCTAAATCATTATATATAATTTTCCATTTTAACACTTATGTACCAAAACACAAAGTTATACCAAGCGATAATTTTGTGAGTAATTCCGAATTAACTTGAGAACGTTGAATAACGATTCTATTATGCCAATTTCAACAATTGAAATCTACGATGTTATTCTTATCAATGTTGATCATTATATTCCAACTACATTGGTCTTGCTTTGGAAAACTCACTCATGGCCAATGGATTATATCTCTTAGGGTACAACTACCAAAATCATATTTTCGTAACGTACTTAAAATCCTATGGTGGACTCAATACTCTTAATGGTTAATTGACAACTGAGGTTTAACTATTCTCGACATTGATAAGATACTCATGGTTTCTCTTCAATGTGCAATAATATTTATTAGACATTCTAATGCGCTTTGTTTATTTAGTTTTGGTTTATTTTATGTCATCCCTCATAATCAATTTTATCCTTGGAACGTATCCAAATCCATTGTACCACTAATAATTTATAAAACAAATTCCTTTGCTATGAAGTTGGTATTTCTTGAAACAATAATTGTTTCTTAATGCGGTGGAATATGTATTCCTAAACACTTCATGAATTTCCTTCTATATAAAACTGATTTGGTTTTAGTTTACAAAACTTAGGTTTAAAACATAAATTTTTCATCCAATGACAATCGTTCCCAAACTCCTTTTGGGGAAGTTCATACAAGATCTCTCATGAACAATTATTACGAGTAGTCTTTCGCCTCGCATAACCTGCCAACTCTTTGGTCTAGGATATGTTGTGGTTTCTTAATAACTCATATCTTGTATGATTTTGTAATCTATTATTTAGGTGAAATTAATTTTAACCTTGTGTACTACTCTTAAGTATAAGACCTTATAAAAAGAAGTTAACTCAACTTCACTCACAACTAATCATACTTTGTCCAATAAAGTTTGATTACTCCTTATCGATACATCATTATGCATCATCAATAGGAGTGACTTTTGAGATTGAATCTTTATTCATTTTTAGGTATATTTGGAACTCTTTCCAAAATTTCCAATTCTATCAAATCAGATCATTTTATTTCCTATTGCACGTTATTTTATTTACTTATTTTTTACATTTTATGAATTTACCATTAACATACTACATGTTGCAAATGCACATGTTCATGTTTGTGATAATTCATCAATGAATATAATGAAGTACGTGGAACCGCTTTGGAAGTAATAGACATTTGATTACATACATCAATATGTATCAGTCCGTAGAGTTCATCAACTCTTATGATGCTCCCACTGAATGGGTACTTTGTCCTTGATTGTCTGAGATATAATTTACTAGTATTATATGATACATAATCATATATTCAAAGAATTATTTCTCCAAACTATGGCTTAATCCATAATTCCAAAACAATTGTAAAT
Source organism: Allium fistulosum (assembly GCA_030737815.1). Lineage (NCBI taxonomy): Eukaryota > Viridiplantae > Streptophyta > Magnoliopsida > Asparagales > Amaryllidaceae > Allium > Allium fistulosum. Next base: position 209,304,047 of record CM060908.1, read on the forward strand.
AAATTTAAATACTTCGGTATTTTCCAATGCATCACAAATACTACTATTATAGCTTTATTTTATATTGAATATTCATAATATTCCTACTGAAATAAAATTGTCTATTTTTCAGTCAATACTAAAAACTATTATTATTTCATAAATAATGTTTGATATGTTTTACAAAAATACTTTACTTAACTTGACGCGACCAATAAGTGTTATATGGCATGCTCCCACTATTTCCACTATTACTATAATAGTGTATGAAATGTGAAGCTCCATTAAACCACTTAATATAGGCTATTTATTTCATTTACTATAACCAGTTTTACAGTCAAGAGTTTCCAGATCAAATATCTTGATAAATATAACAGAAATTAATTTTCTATGTGAAAATATTTTTGGGATAGATATCATATTTCTTGTTCCTTATTAAGTATCTATTATTATTTTACAATTCCCATTTCCAATGTTTCTTTATGAAGCAGAAGTGACCATTCACTCTCTTCATTCCAAGTGCGCCCTAGGTTACATCCGTTCTTATACATTTGATTTCAATTTTAAATGATCGAATAATTCAAAGAAAATCCTTACTACAATATCATAACGAACTATTTACAAAAGTGCATTTGGTCATCCTTAACTTTTAAGGATATCAAATAAATTGTACTTCACGTAAACTAATCAAACTGACATTTCAATGATCGAATTCTCAGATCTATCTTGCAGCCTTTGGTCTAGTATTACATTTAACACATCAAGATCATTATGGCAATCAATCATATTGAATGCACGAACTCACATTACAATTTACTTGTTTGTTTCAATGAACTAATTTCATCGAGGTTTCGTATATCATGAATTGTGACCGTTCAATATATAACATTTATATGTGATCATGTATGGATCAAATACCAATATTCTTATATTGCTTTTAGAATTCAAAACTCGTCAAAGACAATACACAATCATGGGGAAGTTGACTCGTAAGTGACCAAGTTATGAATGTATTTAATGGTTGTGTAATTATGCGCTTACATTGGTCAACGATAAAAACTTATTGGTAAGTATATTTTATATTTTTGTTTGTCAACATTAATTTAGCTCATTTGTAAATTCGATTGATAAACATTTTATCAATTATAATAATTGCACAAATTTATCAATGTAGATTATTTTAACTTTATATAGCAGATGTTCTAACAATAATAGAAAAGTTAAATTTTACCATTCCATTTTTCTAATAAGGCTCCCATTAGTCTTTTACATTTCTTAAAACCCTAAGATTAAACATAGATGTGATAACCCAGATTTTTAGACATCTGTTAATTGGTAATTAACTAGATTAAAAGTACTGATTTATAAGTTGAACAAATAATTCTGATAATAAATATTTATATCTGGATAAATATTTATTTGATAATCTTCTAATATAATTATTTAAATTGGCAAAATTTATCTTTTCAAAAACAAATAAAATATGTATTTGTTTATGTGTGTATATATATAAGTAGATTGTAAATAGAACTTGGGTTTGAAATTCAAAGTAATATCTTAAAAATAAATTTTGCAACTAGTATATATATATATATATATGGTTATTAATTAGTGTATAATTAGGTTTTATATCATTTTTTCTTTAAATTATAAGTAAAGAGGAAATGTGTTAATGGAAATATAAAACCTAAATAAATATAAAATATTGGTTTTAGACGTTTGTATCTTTTATATAACATGCAAAAGACAAGTGGCTTAGTTTCTTTTTAATTGAAATATATGTAAATAATAAGAAGTGAGAAACCAGGACTGGTATATTCATTTTCACTTCCTCAATCCATTTTCTTTCTTCATCTTCTTCTAAAACTAAAAAGAAATTAAAATCAAACTAGCAACAACTTCAAATTATACTTCTGCTAGTTTTCAACCTAAGCAAGCAAAGTAGATTCAAATCAGAGATCAAGCTTCAGTTCAAACTCAAACATAGAAAGGATCAGATCAATCAAGTCCAGTTTTTCAAAAAAGACCTGTTTCTCTGTTAAACAAAATCTGTGAGTAAACCCTCTTAAGATCTGAACTAAAACTTGTTGTTGTGAATGATGTTGAAGTATGGATTGTAAATTATGTTTGCATGTATATATATATATATATGAAAATGATGTGTGCATGTCTGTACATATGAAAATGCCTTTTGTTCTAGGTTTCCAGGTATCAAAAACCTGTAAAAAATTCAAATGCTCTCTCTCTAATCTTCTTTAGGCTTTAAAGTTCAAACAAAACATGTTTGTATGATCATGTTTTAAGTTTTAAAAATAATTTTTAGCATAATTAATTAAAGCATTTTCTGGAAATGAGAAATACAGTAGAATTCAAAGAATATCAAAAATTTGAACATCATGATTTCCAGTTTCCTTTACATCACCAGATTTGTCCTGGAAAACCATGAATTTTAAAGAAAGAATCAAGATTTTTAGTGAAGTATTGATCGAGAAATTAGAGGATGAACGGAATTGGTACTTTTGGAAATTGCTGGTCATCGGTGTGATAAGGAAGGTCGTGGTCATGGCTGGAGGAAGCCCAGGGGACGGGGATTCATGGAAAATTCTCGCAAAATTTTTAGTTGATCGTGGCGATGGCGCGGCGAGGATCTAGGGTTTAAACCCAGTTTTTAGTCGATCGTGTTCTCGAGCCGATGGCGTCGTCAACGTCGAATCGGGCTCGACCGGGGCTGGTGAAATCGAAGCATGGATCATTGACGAAGAGGTGAGTGTGAAGGCGAAGGTTCAGGTGGCCTGAGGCGATGGAGCGAGGTGATTAGGTTGATCGAAGTGGTGTTTCAGGTTTAGTCGAATAGCTCGTTTGCGAGTTCGTCGTCGATTCGGGTTGCTGGGTGGCCTGGGGGTTCGAGTCGATCGTCGACAAGTTGTGGAGGATGGTAGAGTTGATCGGAGTTCGTCGGATGGACTGTGCTTGTGCACAGGTATCATATATATCTAGAGGTAATTGTGATGTTTTGGGAAGACGGAGTTTACTCGAACTCGAACTTGAAGTTGAACTGGGTTTGACTCAAAGCAAAAGGGAAAATGTAGGTTACTCGAAGTTGGACTCGGGTATTCCAAACATTTGGCTCGGGTTTTAGTTGAATAGAAGTAAGCAAGTTTTAATTTAACAGAAATAACAAGTTTTAAAGTTTAAAACTTAATCAAGATTAAATAATTTATTAACCATTTCTTTTAAAATAATTAATGTTTAATTAAGATGGAATTTATTAAAGGTTTGAAAAATAAATTTATTTGAGTTTAAAGTATTTCAATATATATATAACCTTTGTTTTTAAAAGATTATTTTAAATAAACTTAATATTGTAATTAAGTAAATGATTAAAAGATGAAGTGTTTTAATCCTTAATTTAACTTAAAGGTTTTAGTTAAGTGGTTAATGATAATTAATTACAAGATTATTAAACAAGGTTTAAATGATAATTAAAGAAATCAAGATAAAATGTTTTATCTTTTAATTAATTAAGATCTTATGTTATTAATGATTTATTAATGAATGTAAGTAATTAAAGGATAATTACTTGAAGAATAATTACCTAATTAAAGATTGATTAAGGTTAATTAATTAAAAATTTAAGGTTAATTAATTAATGATTAAGGTTAATTAATTAATGATTAAAGGTTAATTAATTTATGATTAAAGGTTAATTAATTTATGATTAAAGGGTTAATTGGTTGATGTAATTAATTAAGGATGATTAGTTAATTAAAGAATAATTAACTAAGGGTTAATTAACTAATTAACTTAAGGTTGATTTACCCATGTGATAAATTAATGTTAATTAATTAATTAAGGATAATTAATTAAATTAATTAGGAATTACATGTCTAATAAATCTTGATTATGGATGTTGAATGATATTGGATTGCTGGGATTGTTGATATCTCTGATAGGCGATTGAGATGTGCTGTGATAAGAATAAGTTGAACTGTGATAATGTGGTTTACCTATCTGAGTTGAATTGTTGTGTGGTATGATGTCTTGAATATAAATTGTATTGTTTAAACTTAACAACTTGGAATAGAGATGACATTGAAATCGAAGAGACCGGAATCGGGTATTAGCAAATACCCGGAACCACTTCGTTTTGTAATCTAAATTCTTTATAATTTGATTTTAGAAGTAAACAGGCTGGAATAAAATAAGTTAAGAATCATGGATATTTGAACTGAGTAATGATTCTTAGATATTGTTTGAAATAAATGATTGTCTTAAATAAGATTAGAACTCGTAGAAAAGTACGAGTTACCTTGGTAATTCACTTAAGTTATATAGCTTGGTATTTCATATTTTGAGTTTACTCACGCTGGTTTCCAGCCTGACCCGGGTGTTACTTTGATGTAATGCTCGGGTCAGATCGAGTATTACAGATTTCCAGGTTATGACGTTCTGGAGCTCAGGAGGCGAGGTGGATGGCAGGAACGTATGGAGTGTATTCCGCTGTGATATATTATTGTTTGTATTTCTGGGACAAGTTATTATAACTATCCAGTTTATTGTGTATGGTTGTAACTCTGATGTATTGTAAATTAGCAGATACAACTTTTCTTTGTATAAATGCTATTATTTGATATTATATTTTGATCCGCTGCGAATGTGAGATTCTGTGTTTTGTTTTCTGTTTCTTCTTCTACCTCTTTTCTTCTTTACCCTAACAATCTGAAATTTCCGGCGTTCGATTGCTCGGCATTTCTACGTGAACGTATTAATGTCGAATTTTCGGGGTTGAAAATTTCGGGTCGTTACAATAGAAATCTTTCGACGTCACTAGTGGGTGTTAGGACTCGTCTATCTTAGGATTTAGACCTGGAGTTTTCTAAAAAAGTCATAGCCTCATTGTTGGAACTGGACTAGCCCGCAGCGGAAGTTTTGGGTGAATTTCAAAAAATTTACCCTATTGGATCTTTTATTGGGCCTATGAAGTCTAACTAAATTAGAACATTTCTAGATTTCATTTAAATAAAATCAATTATTTTATTTAAATTCAAATATATTAAGATATGAAATTAATTTTATTTGATTTAGTTTATACATAAATGTATCATATACATATATGTGTGAGTGCATGTGTAGCATAATAATCCGTGAAAGGTATAATATGCCCATATGTAGATGTTGGGATTTACATCGCAATAGACATATTAGCTCATTTTGTATATCATGTATGTTGTCCAAATATGTGCATGTATATGTGTTACAATACACACTCTCACACATACACACATGTATGTATAAATACAATAAACATAAAACATTTATATATAGATAAATATATATATATATATATATATAGAAAGAGAGAGAACAATTATTAAAAATTATTTATAATTCAAAATTAACTTAGTTTTGCAAACATAATAATTTCATATTTTAATTTGTATATATTATGAATAAAATAATGTTTTCATCCATAAATAATCTATTGATGAAAATTCAAATTTTACAATTTTGGAAAATCTACTATCATAAAATAAAGCTTAGGAAAAATCTGGAGATTTTTCAAAATTGAAATATTATTTTTAAAAACAAATACATTGATTTCGGCAATAATTATTTAATATAAAATAATATATTATTAAAAATTCAAAATTTAAAAGTTCTGAAATTCTAGGATCATGAATTAAAGGTTACAAAAAATTTTGAAGAATTTTTCAGTTAAATTGTTATTTTTAATAAAATATAAACAGTTTTTTCAAAATAATATTAATTATAAAAAATAATAAACTTTATTGAAAAATTCCTAATTTTTTTATATGTTTCCGAAATGATATAATATTTTTATAAAATATAAAATTGAATTTTTAATGTAATAATTATTTTATATATAATAAACAATTCAAAAATTCAATAAATGTTAATTTAAAAATATAAATATATCTATGATAATTATTTTTCGAATTTGTAAATTCATAATATATATAAATAAGTATAATAAACAAATTATGCACATAACCAAATTATGCACATAACCAAACTGATTTGTGACAACCACATCTACTTCCAAAATCTCACCTAACTAAACATATAGTAGCAATATATTTAAACAGATATGAAATTGCTCATTATAGGATCATAGAATATAATTTAATTGTTGTAATATGAATTAAAATTACCAATTTAATGATGCCTTTGAATCCATGTTGAAGCAATGACTTCCCTTCCTTTTACTGTTCTTGATTCCTCAGATTGTACGTCCGGAATCACCGACCTCTAACTATCGAATAATATTATTTTAATTTGAAATATATTTGAGAATTTTGGAGTGGATTGAGAGCTATGTTTTAACCAGCAATATAGAAGGTAATCACGGCCAAAAAGTTTAGTAATTGTTTAGAGATACATACATACATACACATACATACATACATACATACATACATACATATATATATATAGGGTTGTATTAGAGAGAAACGAGGAAAACCTTTTTACCCATTCTCACTTTATCTCAACCCATTATCTCCAAGCCAATTCCCTATGTTTGAGCCACCCTTAGACCTTCCCAAAACCGAATTTGGCAGCCCAAATGATGGGCCTTAAACCCATCTAATCCCAAGCCAAAATACTATGCAATTAAATCTAATTTAATCGCTTGTCGATATTGTATATCGATCGATATATTTATAACTGTTATAAATATATATAACATTATTTATTTCTCAAATCTTATTCAAATTTTATAATTAATATTTCATAAATATTAATTAATTTAATTAATTTATAACAATTATAAACTAATTAAATCGTTTCGGTCTTAAGGGAATTCATCATTTCAGCTGTGTAACTCTTGGGTGTAAATTTGGTCAGCGATTAACATCGAACTATTATAATGTTAACGTTCACATGCCACTTAGCAGGTGGTGTGACATTATGGCTAAATTTATCGCTTACTCATTTTCGGTAAAATCCAATTTTAGTTTAATAATCGTTACCCGGTTGTGACATTTGTTTACACCAATTCTCTTCGTCAAAACTATATCACTTTGGACTTATGGAATTTGGTAATGGTCAAAATTCAAACCTCATCCACATTCAACTTTATAATCTAAATACAAAGTCCTTGGTTCAATAATAACAATTATTATTAACCGAAATGCTTTGGCCAGAGACTTTGAATTTGAGTTGACTTGAGTTAACTATGATACTAACTGCATATAACTGAGGAGACGAATCCTCTCTTGAATAGTGCTTCACTTCCAATACTTCCACTCGACCCAACTATAGTCACTCGATGGACGCCATGCCATGATTTGGCGATAATCAAAGCAAAGCTTTCATATTGAAGATCCACAGTATTCTCAATTCGAGGGAACTGTGTAAATCAGTCACATCGATATTTTCTATTTGACCTTAGTTATATTAACCAATAGAAAACTATCGAGTGAGTCGTTCCATAGTTATCCAATAACTATTAGTACGTAACCCCTAGGTGCCTCCGACAGTCATGAGTAATACACTACCCAACGTTTGGAGAGTGTTACATACTCCAGTCTCAATGGATACATCAATATCCAATCTCGATGCATCTTGCTAGGAATGTTTAAAATAGTATATTTGTTTCGTTGTGATAAATTACTCACGGTTACAACACTTTGTAACTACTATCACAAAATATACCATTTATGAATTTTTCTATTAAATATACTTTTAATTAAGTTAATTAATTAATTGTGACGACCGCCCATGACCCCTGCACCGAATCTAGAGATAGAGCGCTGTAAAGTGTGCCAGGCGACCATGGACGATTGTCAAGGTAAGATTTAAAACAACAGAATCTATCGTATTACTCACAGCGCATGGACAAAATACAATAGAACATATGTATAGTGAAGCTTTACAGAACAAAATGACATCATATAAAACTCCATAATAGTTGAATACAAGCATCACATAGTCAATACATCCAGCCTCACTACAAGTCTCTCAGAGAATACAAAACAGCGGAATAACCAGTACATATAAGAAGATAATATGAAACCCTCTAGCTCGTCTTCGATATCAGCATCGTGAGAAGAGAACAGCACCTATCACCTGCTACCTAGTCTGCCCGTCCCAAAATGGACGAACAGCCCAAGGCAATAAGAATTAAAACATAAAGCCTTGAGTCAGACAACAGTCTTAGTGAGCAGTAAATTAACTAACAACATACCAAAAGAGCATAAAGGAAAAGGAATAGGAATACAACCCTCCCACTCCAACCTCATTCTACAGTGATAGCCCCCAGACACACACTAAGCAGAAGCAAACATAGCAGAACATTCAATTTAAAGTAAAACTACTATCATTCGAGTCAAGGGCGATGTTTTCCAAGTACCAAGGCCTAAATCAGATAAGCACCCAGAAAATACCACTCTTGAGTCCGAATGACGATACAACCAAACATCCATGACTCTGGCTATCACTGTTATCATTGCTTCGATATCACCGTTAATTGAATGACCGGCACATTCTTTCAGCCGTCCGTCAAGGGCTAATGGAAACCCCGGTTCTAGACATAACTCCCGCACGTCGTCGCAGCCCGTGCCTAGGACTATCGAATCTGCCCAGAGTACTCGACCATCAACAGTTGGCCGTTGGGACTATCGAATCTGCCCAAACGTACTCTTGCTTAGAGCATGCTAGAACCTTCAACAACGATGCTATCCAAGCCTCCTAGTCATCCTCCTCGACGACTATTCTCATATCCATTCATTATCTTCAACTCGAATCATATCACCGAGTTATCAACATGCTTGGAATGATCCCGTCTGGATTAGACCAAGTCTTCATCATATGATGCCTTACTTCATTACATCCTTGCAAAGCTTCATCTCAACTTCACATCATCAAATCTATGCATAAGAGCTTCATCATCCCGCTACATATGCCACGAGCAGCTTTTCCAATTCAAGAGCCTTTCCCTTAGCTTTTGAATCACCTTCGATCTAAATCTAGTCATCAATCATCTAGTTCATAACAATCAATCAAATAAATCATCAAACCAAACAATCAAGCATTCAAATATGATCTAAGTAGACAATTATAACAATAATGGCATTTTCGTAATTAAAGAGTTGAAAGTCCAATAAGCATGAAAACATGGATTATATCTCTACAAACTTGATGAATGAACTTGCATAGGTTAACATATGATAAAATGGATGTAACATCACCATGAACAATGGATCTATATGGATCTACACATAGGATGAAGAAAATGCATGGAAATCACTATTTTAACACCAAATCGAGCCAACAATCCGATATACTCCTTTGGATCCGTGTGAGAGATAATCACCACTCACCAAATCACCTAAACAAACCCAAATCAACACACTTCAGATCTGGACAGCGAAGGATGAAGCTAGATCTATCACAAATCCGCTTCAAATGAAGAAATCTCTCTTGAAAAGATGAAGATCTTCAATCTAAGCTCTTGAATCTTCAATCTTGATCTTCGATTTGGATGGAAGGAAGCACTAGATTAGAGTGGAGAAAAGAAGTGAAGAAGTGTAGAAGTCGAGCTCTCAAAATGGCAGCACTTCGTCGCTTCAAAATCCGGATCCCAAAAAGTGAGAACAACCCCTCCTATTTATAGCTGAAAACTGCCTAAGTCGTAACTCGGCTATCTCCTTAAGTCGCTGCCGACTTAACACTATGCCGACCTACGACCTAAAAACCCCCACGACTTAACGGAGCCTCCGACCTAACCCTTGCCGACCTAAAGCAACCTTCGACTCAACACATGCGCACATACGAACCCTGCCTACGACTTAATGCGCACGCGCCTTAACTGGTTGGACGACTTACGACTTACTGCAATGCCGACTTAACCAGCCTATACGACCTAACGACTTATACCAACACGCTACCTAACAACTCACGCGACCTAGCACTTAGGCAAAAACCCAGCTCCTCCAGGTCGTTGCCGACCTAACTCTACCCCAGAATACTTAGGTCGCTTACTACTCTTCCTTAGGTCGCCTGAACCTCTTAAGTCGGTCACGACTTATCTCCTAGGTCGGTCAATCCCATAGATCACCCATTTTACTAGGTCGCTAACCTACTACTAAGTCGGTCAGTTTCTTAGGTCGCTAACTCGCCCTGCCGACCTAACACTTAACTCACCAACTTGATAACTCGGTCACTACGACCTAACTCTAACCTTAACTCGCCAATTACCTGGGTAGCTCCAATCCCCTAAGTCGTATACGACTTACGACTTAGCCATATTTCTGCCTAAAACTCATATGCCACCATCTTAACCCAGTTAACTTCTTAAGTCGGCAACTCAACCCAGACTTCTCTTAACTCGTCCAAACTCCTAAGTCGGCTACGACTTAGGACTTAAGCAAAATTCTGCCAAAACCAGAAATGACTTAACAACCATACAACCAAAGGTCAATCATTTTAGAATGTTTTGATCCGTAAAAATACGGGTCGTTACATTCTCTCCCCCTTAGGAATTTCGCCCCCGAAATTCCAAACAAACAAGGCAATCAAAGCTATTCTGTACGCCTATCATCCATAACAATCAACAAACCATGCATCCAATTCTAGCTTAGCGTACAGAATTTTAAGACTTAGAATCAAGTTACAATTTCGTTAGATGACACGACACCTTAGGGCCATACCTTGAAGAGTTCAGGATGAGCTGCTTTCATCCTCTCTTCCACCTCCCACGTACAGTCGTTATCATCGTCACTCCATTGTATCTTGAGCAACTTAACTATCTTCCTCCTAAGCTGTTTCGTGTCAGTTTCAACAACACGAAGCGGCTTACGAGGTCTTCTATCAACTGGATCAACTTCGAAATCTTCACAGCTATCTGCAGAAACTACCGCATTTGAGTCGTGCACATATTTCCGTAGATATGATACATGAAAAACATTGTGCACACCCGACATCTTTTCCGGTAACTCCAATCTGTAGGCGAGCTTTCCAATTCGCTCGATGATCGGAAATGGTCCAACAAATCTCGGAGTCAATTTTCCTTTCTTCCCGAATCGAATAACATTCTTCAGTGGAGAAATCTTCACAAAAACCATATCTCCTACGTCGAATTCCAAATCCTTTCGACGCTTATCGGCATAACTCTTCTGACGGTCTTGGGCTGCCTTCATTCGTTGCCGAATGATCTCTATACAATCTGAAGTCTGTCGAATCATCTCTGGCCCAAGTATCAGCTTCTCTCCAGTTTCCAACCAACATGTCGGAGAGTTACACGGTTTTCCATACAATGCCTCATACGGTGCCATACCAATGCTTGACTGGTAACTGTTGTTGTACGCAAACTCCACCAAATGAAGGTGATCTTCCCATGATCCTCCGAAATCCAAAACACAAGCTCTGAGGAGATCTTCCAAAACTCGGTTGACTCTCTCAGTCTGACCATCTGTTTGAGGGTGATAAGCTGTACTTAAACACAACTCGGTTCCCAAAACTTCCTGGAAGCTTTTCCAAAATCCACTAGTGAACAACGGATCCCGATCGCTCACTATACTCTTCGGAATACCATGGAATCGAACTATCCACTTAACATACAACTCAGCCAACTTTGATGCAGTCCTAGTCGATCGAACAGGAATGAATCTAGCACTCTTAGTCAGACGATCCACAATGACCCAAATCCCTTCATTTCCCGTTCTGGTTCTAGGCAATCCATCGATAAAATCCATCGACACTTGTTCCCACTTCCAGGTAGGAACTTCTAATGGCTGAAGCAATCCACTTGGCTTCTTCTGTTCGGCTTTTACCAACTGGCAGTTCATACATTTGGAAATAAAATTTCCAACATCCTTCTTCATACCTTCCCAGTAGTAGGTTCTCTTCATATCCCGATACATCTTATTTCCACCTGGATGAATTGTCAACTTCGAGTGATGACTTTCCTTCAGAACTTCACTCCTTAATTCATCTATATCAGGAACAACTAGTCGTCCTTGCTTCCGAAGCCAACCCTCTCGATCGACCTCGAATCCTTTATCCTTTTCTGGATCCACCCCAGATTCCAAATCACGGATAATCTTGACAAGCTTATCATCTCGCTTTTGACTCTCGCCAATCCTTTCCACAAGAGAAGGTCTTATCGATAAGTTTGCCAACATCTCAGGTTCCAATTCGCATCTAGGCCTGAAGTCAAATTCAGCTAAATACTCGAGATTCTTCCATTCAGAAAACATGGCTCCCAATCCCGCATGTCTTCGACTTAACGCATCTGCCACTGCGTTACCTTTTCCCGGAGTATAAGCTATACCAAAATCATACGATGCCAAAAATTCTAGCCAACGTTGCTGCCGAAGATTCAAATCCTTTTGGGAGAAAAGATACTTCAGCGACTTATGATCCGTAAACAACTCGAATCGAACTCCCAATAGATAATGTCTCCACATCTTCAGAGCAAATACAATCGCCGCTAACTCCAAATCATGAGTTGGGTAATTCCTTTCATGCGGCTTCAGTTGTCGACTGGCATACGCAACAACTTTATCCTTCTGCATCAGCACTGCTCCAAGTCCAGTACCACATGCATCGGTGTAAACTACCATCTCATCATTCCCACTTGGAATAGTCAAAACAGGAGCACTCGTCAATCTCTCTTTCAGGATTCCGAAAGCTTGCTCACACTTAGCATCCCAACTGAACACTTGGTTCTTCTTTGTCAATCCTGTTAACGGAGCAGCTACTTTGGAGAAGTCTTTGATAAACCGTCGATAATATCCTGCTAATCCAAGAAAACTTCTCACATCAGATGCATTCTTAGGTCTAACCCAATCCTGGACTGCTGCCACCTTAGCGGGATCAACCGCTATTCCACTTCCAGAAATCACATGGCCTAAGAACCTCACTTCACTCTTCCAGAAGTGACACTTCGAAAACTTAGCCTTCAGCTGATGTTTCCGCAAGATTTCTAAAACAATACGCAAGTGCTTCTTGTGCTCTTCTTCAGTTCTGGAATAAATCAGAATATCATCCACGAACACAAGTACGAACTTGTTCAACTGATCTCTGAACACTCTATTCATAAGATCCACAAAATATGCTGGCGCGTTAGTCAATCCAAACGGCATTACCAGCCACTCAAAGAAACCAGATGGTGTCCTAAAAGCAGTCTTCGGCACACTATCCTTGGCCACTCTCAGCTGGTGAAATCCCATTGCCAAATCCATCTGAGAAAACACCTTGGCTTCGTGAAGCTGATCAAACAAGTCATCTATTCTCGGCAATGGATACTTGTTCTTCTTAGTCACCTTATTCAGCTCACGATAATCCACACACAATCTCAATGATCCATCTGCCTTGATTGCGAACACAACTGGTGCACCCCACTCGGACACGCTACGCCGAATGAATCCTTTCTGCAAAAGATCATCAACTTGCACCCTCAACTCCTGCTGTTCCCTAGGCGCCATCCGCCTAAGAGGCATCACAACAGGTATGGCTCCTTCAACTAGATCTATACGAAACTCGATCTCTCTATGCGGCGGCAACCCTTTGACTTCATCAAAGACATCCTCGAATCTGTTAGCGATCGGCACTGATGACAGTCCATCCCGTGGAACAACTAGCGAATACATGAAGCTCATGAAGACGCCTTCTTCATGCTTACATCGTATCACAACCTTTCGCCCCTCCACATTCTCGACTGTCACCTCCAGCCTCTCACAATCAACCTTAGCCGCATACTTCCTAAGCCAGTCCATACCCAAGATAATTCCGAACCCCGCAAAGTTCAGAACAAAGCAATCACAAACAAAAGAGCAACCATGACTCGACACAACTAGACCACGGCATAACATACACAAACAAGACGAACCCCCAACTGGATTAGTCACAACCAATGGCCTATCAACAATATCCGGCTTCAAATCTAACCGGCCCACTAATTCATTACAAACAAACGAATGCGATGCTCCAGTATCAAACAAAACTCTAACTGGAATACCACATAGGAAAAGAGTACCTTGAACCACCACACTCTTTCCCTTCTCTTCAGCAGTAGGAGCTTTCGAAGACGACGGAACAGCTCCTAAAGCATAGGCTTGTACAATCTGCTTGTCCTTCCTTGGTTCTGGACAATTCTTCCTGAAATGCCCCGGTTTGTCACAGTTGTGACACTTCATCGGTGCCTTCGGATTCTTACAATCCTTAGAGAAATGGCCCTTCTGCTGACAATTGTAGCAAGTCACCTCGCCTTTCGGCTTCTTCTGGCCATCCTTACCCTTTTGCTGCTGCTGCTTCCTCTTCTGGTTTCCACCCTGCTGTGGTTTAGATTCTCCCTTGGTAACAGCAACAACAGGTCCTTCCTTAGGAAACAGACTCTCATGCCTAAGAGCTTTCTCCACAAGCTTCTCAAATGAATCGTCCAAATGATCCACCAACTGTCTTCCAAGGTAACTATCCAAGCCGGTCACAAACTTCTCATTCTTCTGGTATGCAGACTCAATATACGACCGGGCGTACTTGGACAAAGCTTCAAACTCAGAAACATACTCAAGAACAGATCTTCCACCCTGCCTGAGCTCTACAAACTTCTTGAATAGAACAGACTTCTGAGCTGTAGAAATGAACTTAGCTTCAAATCTAGCTTGGAATTGCTCCCAAGTAATCTCTTCCTCCGCAGTATCGATGGTAATAGAGTTCCACCAATCAGAGGCTCTCCCTTGAAGCTGCCTCGATGCCAACTTCCTCTTAGTTGCATCATCAATTCCCAAATCACCAAAGATCCTTCTACAAGCATCTATCCATCTCTGGACCTCAATAGTAGATTCTGTTCCCAAGAAAACCTTCCCTCCAAGAGCAGTATAATCCTTGCACAACCTAGCAAAATCCACTGGTTTCGGAGTTTGGACTTGAACTCCAACATCAACTGCTGCCCCCGGAACTGGTATCCTTCTCATGATCGAAGTCATCATAGCTTCGAACATGGCTGCATAATCAGCAGTCTCTTCAGTAACACGGCCTTCCCTAGCAGCTGGTCTCCCTCTTCGACTCATTCTCAATATCTATAAAAAGGAATGATTAGAACATCTAGAGAAACAACTGCATAAAGGACTCAACTCTACTAAGCTACTATATTATATATAGTATTCATCCATCAAAATACAATTACGTCTCTCATACGTAGTTACGACGGCGAGCGTTGGGTAAAATCGATTAACCAATGCTCTGATACCAAATGTGACGACCGCCCATGACCCCTGCACCGAATCTAGAGATAGAGCGCTGTAAAGTGTGCCAGGCGACCATGGACGATTGTCAAGGTAAGATTTAAAACAACAGAATCTATCGTATTACTCACAGCGCATGGACAAAATACAATAGAACATATGTATAGTGAAGATTTACAGAACAAAATGACATCATATAAAACTCCATAATAGTTGAATACAAGCATCACATAGTCAATACATCCAGCCTCACTACAAGTCTCTCAGAGAATACAAAACAGCGGAATAACCAGTACATATAAGAAGATAATATGAAACCCTCTAGCTCGTCTTCGATATCAGCATCGTGAGAAGAGAACAGCACCTGTCACCTGCTACCTAGTCTGCCCGTCCCAAAATGGACGAACAGCCCAAGGCAATAAGAATTAAAACATAAAGCCTTGAGTCAGACAACAGTCTTAGTGAGCAGTAAATTAACTAACAACATACCAAAAGAGCATAAAGGAAAAGGAATAGGAATACAACCCTCCCACTCCAACCTCATTCTACAGTGATAGCCCCCAGACACACACTAAGCAGAAGCAAACATAGCAGAACATTCAATTTAAAGTAAAACTACTATCATTCGAGTCAAGGGCGATGTTTTCCAAGTACCAAGGCCTAAATCAGATAAGCATCCAGAAAATACCACTCTTGAGTCCGAATGACGATACAACCAAACATCCATGACTCTGGCTATCACTGTTATCATTGCTTCGATATCACCGTTAATTGAATGACCGGCACATTCTTTCAGCCGTCCGTCAAGGGCTAATGGAAACCCCGGTTCTAGACATAACTCCCGCACGTCGTCGCAGCCCGTGCCTAGGACTATCGAATCTGCCCAGAGTACTCGACCATCAACAGTTGGCCGTTGGGACTATCGAATCTGCCCAAACGTACTCTTGCTTAGAGCATGCTAGAACCTTCAACAACGATGCTATCCAAGCCTCCTAGTCATCCTCCTCGACGACTATTCTCATATCCATTCATTATCTTCAACTCGAATCATATCACCGAGTTATCAACATGCTTGGAATGATCCCGTCTGGATTAGACCAAGTCTTCATCATATGATGCCTTACTTCATTACATCCTTGCAAAGCTTCATCTCAACTTCACATCATCAAATCTATGCATAAGAGCTTCATCATCCCGCTACATATGCCACGAGCAGCTTTTCCAATTCAAGAGCCTTTCCCTTAGCTTTTGAATCACCTTCGATCTAAATCTAGTCATCAATCATCTAGTTCATAACAATCAATCAAATAAATCATCAAACCAAACAATCAAGCATTCAAATATGATCTAAGTAGACAATTATAACAATAATGGCATTTTCGTAATTAAAGAGTTGAAAGTCCAATAAGCATGAAAACATGGATTATATCTCTACAAACTTGATGAATGAACTTGCATAGGTTAACATATGATAAAATGGATGTAACATCACCATGAACAATGGATCTATATGGATCTACACATAGGATGAAGAAAATGCATGGAAATCACTATTTTAACACCAAATCGAGCCAACAATCCGATATACTCCTTTGGATCCGTGTGAGAGATAATCACCACTCACCAAATCACCTAAACAAACCCAAATCAACACACTTCAGATCTGGACAGCGAAGGATGAAGCTAGATCTATCACAAATCCGCTTCAAATGAAGAAATCTCTCTTGAAAAGATGAAGATCTTCAATCTAAGCTCTTGAATCTTCAATCTTGATCTTCGATTTGGATGGAAGGAAGCACTAGATTAGAGTGGAGAAAAGAAGTGAAGAAGTGTAGAAGTCGAGCTCTCAAAATGGCAGCACTTCGTCGCTTCAAAATCCGGATCCCAAAAAGTGAGAACAACCCCTCCTATTTATAGCTGAAAACTGCCTAAGTCGTAACTCGGCTATCTCCTTAAGTCGCTGCCGACTTAACACTATGCCGACCTACGACCTAAAAACCCCCACGACTTAACGGAGCCTCCGACCTAACCCTTGCCGACCTAAAGCAACCTTCGACTCAACACATGCGCACATACGAACCCTGCCTACGACTTAATGCGCACGCGCCTTAACTGGTTGGACGACTTACGACTTACTGCAATGCCGACTTAACCAGCCTATACGACCTAACGACTTATACCAACACGCTACCTAACAACTCACGCGACCTAGCACTTAGGCAAAAACCCAGCTCCTCCAGGTCGTTGCCGACCTAACTCTACCCCAGAATACTTAGGTCGCTTACTACTCTTCCTTAGGTCGCCTGAACCTCTTAAGTCGGTCACGACTTATCTCCTAGGTCGGTCAATCCCATAGGTCACCCATTTTACTAGGTCGCTAACCTACTACTAAGTCGGTCAGTTTCTTAGGTCGCTAACTCGCCCTGCCGACCTAACACTTAACTCACCAACTTGATAACTCGGTCACTACGACCTAACTCTAACCTTAACTCGCCAATTACCTGGGTAGCTCCAATCCCCTAAGTCGTATACGACTTACGACTTAGCCATATTTCTGCCTAAAACTCATATGCCACCATCTTAACCCAGTTAACTTCTTAAGTCGGCAACTCAACCCATACTTCTCTTAACTCGTCCAAACTCCTAAGTCGGCTACGACTTAGGACTTAAGCAAAATTCTGCCAAAACCAGAAATGACTTAACAACCATACAACCAAAGGTCAATCATTTTAGAATGTTTTGATCCGTAAAAATACGGGTCGTTACATTAATATAATCACATTTTATCAAGTATATAATAGGAAGAAAATACCTTTTATTTCGAACAAGATTGGTCAACGAGTTAGATATATGTAACAAATTACATAATTGCCCATAAGGCATACCCCTAACTCTTTCAATCTCCCACTTGCACTTGGGGTCAATTATGGAATCTAATTCCAACTTCTCCAATCAGTTTTCTCAAAACCAATTAGGTCGGTCCCTTAGTGAATGGGTATGCTATTATGTTTTAATTATATACTTTGGCGATTAACTCTCTCTAACACTGATAAACTGCCTTTATCATGTGGAATGATTCGAAGTATGTATTTCGACTTCTAGTGAGCTTTAAATTCTATCATGACCAATTTCATGACATTGTTATCTTATAACAATATTATGGGATTCTCAACATTTGGAATCACCTTTGGCTCAATTATAAATTTGTGCATTTATATCTACATTTATATCTATATACATTTGTTTATTGTAGCGCTACTCAAGTTAATGTTCTCAACATTTCGTTGAATCGACCACAGTCACTTTTATTTTGAAACATTTTAAAATTAAAGATTTTAACTTGAATTTTATCATTGACATGTTATACTCAATATTACTTATAAAAGTTTGTGTCCAAACGTTCCATCATGACAAGTTCGTTGTTTCTATAAATAATTCTCTAGTATTTCATAAATACGCTAGAACACCTCAAACAACCATTTAGTGATATCAATTTGGATATTATATTTGCTCCATGTATCAAATATATATACAAAATACAATATCATACACAACATAACCTGTATGATAATTCCTATTGCTAATGCATAAGGAATCCAACTTACATGTTCTCCTTTTAGTAGGGTGCTCTTGTATATCGTTTTGGGACAATCCCTATATCTTTTATACTCACCATAAAAGACATCATTTAAAATCCAAAATTGAGTATTAAAACAACTAAAGTTGATTTTAATACAAGCATATTGTTAAAATCAACAACGTGTTGTTTACTTATAGTTTAGAAATATCAATGTACCTTTTAATGTTCTTTCTTATGAACACACGCTTCCTCTGCACTTTGATTGAAAATCAAACTATTTGATATTTCTATAAAAATACTTATTCAATCTTGATGCTTATAAAATGATACATTCGTATCATTTCTTGGATCATATCCAAAGACTCACAAACCCAATATTGCTCCCACTGACTTTGAGACATTTTTGTTTAATATGTGTAAACGGATTACTCTAAATCATTATTTAGAATTTTCGGTTTCAATACATAAGTACCAAACACTAAGTCTTATCAAGCGATAATTTTGTGAGTAAAGCTGAATTAACTTGAGCATGTTAAATACTGAATCTGTTATGCTAATTTCAGTAATTGAAAATTTTGATATTATTCTTATCAACATTGCTTATTTAATTCCAACCACATTAGTCTTTCCAATAAAGACACAATCTTGGCCGATGGATCACATCTCTATGGTTACGACCACCAAACTCATATTTTGATAGCGTACTTGGAATTCTTTTAGATCTGTGCATCATACCATATAGAGTCAACAATCTTAATGGTTTAATTGAACAACCGAGGGTAATGTATATTTTCGACATTAATAAGAAACTCATAGTTTCTCTTTGATGTACGAGAATACTTATTAGACATTCTAATGCTATGTGTTCATTTAGGTTAGTTAATTTCACTTCATCTCATATAATCAGTTCTATCTATGGATCGGATTCAATTCCATTTAACTACCAAAAATTTCTCAAAGAAATTCCTTCATAATGAAGTTGATATATTTTGAAACAACAATTGTTTCTTAGTGCAAATAGAATAGGGATTCATAAACGCTTTATTAACCTTTTTATTTATAAAACTGATTTTAGTTTACAAAAATTATGTTCACAACATAAATATGTCATTTGATGACAGACCTTTCCAAAAAACCTTTTGGAGATTCATACAAGATCCCTCATAAACAATTATTACGTGCAATCTTTCGACTAGCACAACCTGCCAACTCCGTGGCCTAGAATATGTTGTGATTTCTTACAAACCCATATCTTGTATGATTTTGTAAACTGTTGTTTAGATGAAATAATATCAACCTTGTGTACTAATCTTAAGTACATGACCTTATAGAAGAAACTAACTCAACTTCACTCACAATTAATCGTAAATTGTCCAACAATGTCTGATTACTCCTTATCGATGCCTCATTATGTATCACATGGAGGAGTGATTTTGAGATTGAATGTATATTCATTTTTAGGTACATTTGGAACTCTTTCCAATATACTCACTTATTCGACCAAATCAAATCATTTTATTCTATTGCATGTGTAGGATCGATTTCACCATAGTGGGGGGGGGGGGTGAATAGGGTGATACTAATAATAATAAAAATTAATGCGGAAATATATAAAATAATTGCAGCACAGATAATAGCATAATAATAAAAGCAGAAATAGAACAACATAGATTTACCCAGCTTCGACAAAACCCTGCCTACGTGCTGCCCTCAAGGTTTCTACTAGAAATTAAGTAGTCGGACGCTTACACACGTAAACTTGCGACACGCACTATCGACTAACCTAACTCTACGCTCTAAACCCTACCACAACTCAGCCACTGAGTTGCGAATTCTCAAACTACGCCCCGTAGTTTGTCTCTAGTCACACAAATAGAAAGTTTCAAAATTTTAAAAGAAAAATTACAAAATAAAACTAAAAACAAAACAAAGCCCTTTATATATATTTAACCCAAGTAACAAATAAAAAACAGCCGGCCCATAAATTAAAAGATAAATGTTGGATGTTTTCTTCTCTTATTATCGTGGCCACCTTGTTCTCTTGATCACTCTGCTCTGTAAAACTAGGGCTTGCATAATTTTGGGGCTTTGCTCGAAAATGAAGTCGCCAATTTGTTTTAGAAACTCGAATCCTCTCATGGTATACTCTCAATTCAATTTGAAGCTTCTTCGATCGGTTTAATTCTTTCTCGGCTGCTTCAAGTGATGAGTTTGAATGGATAAAAATTGGTAATTGATTTTTGCCCTTTTTCGATTTTACTTAAGCTCGACTTGATTGCTCTATTGATTTTCTTGGGCTCGAACTCATGAATTTTTCGATGATGATTTTTGGGTATTTATAGGGTTTGAATCCCTTAGTTTACGTTCGTATAATTTCTGTTTGAATATTTCGTTAATTTATCCCTTGCGTTGCTTTATGCTTGGACGATGTTGATTTATACTGACTGGTTCAATTCGAATATTTTTCTGTTATGCTTGCTTGGTCACCACGGCTTGCGTTTGGTTTTTAGGATCTGTGATGCTTGTTCATCACGCTCATGACTTTTGTTGAATTTGATTCTCATTCTTTTCTCTTTTGACTTCGGCATTTAAAATTTGAGATAATTCTTGCGACTTTGTTTATTTCTCTTAGCCGATTTTGTTCTTTTTGCCTCGACTTTGGCTCTTTGAATACTTGCATTTGAACTTGTGTGTTCTTCATTTTAATTGCACTGGCTTGACTTGTTCACTTTGAAATCTGCATATGTATTTCGAATATATTTCCCTGGTAAAGCCTCTGTTCCATTCTTGCTGGCTTTGACCTCCACTTAATTACTGATTCAATCTTCACCTGGTTGTCACTACACACACACACACACACATATATATATATATATATATATATATATATGTTCACACATGCATCGATGTATGTTGTGTACTTCATTTTGGTTGATGTTTTACATTGTTGTCATGTGACCAATACTTGAATTGAATTCTCTGTTGCTTCGAATACTTCTGTTTAGTTGGTCTTCATATTGCTTTGGGTTGTTTGGAGTTACATGTCCAGTTTGCTTGAGTCTGTTTGATGTGGTCTGCATATATGTGTATACTGCATATAAACTTGTTTTGTAAACTGGATTGTGTTGTTTGGTTGCTTTGTGTAGTTCCTGCCACTTTATCCAAGAATGTTTGCATACTCCACTGTGCTAGTTCATGTTGTAACTAGACTTGGTTAGTTTTGCTTTCATCTGAGTTGTATTGTGGTCTTGTAGTCTGGTGTGGTTCTTTTTGAAGTCTTATTGCATGAGAACTTGTACTTGATCATTTGTGTTCATCATGTGTGCACTGGGTTGAAGCCTCTGTTGCTTCGAGCAGTTCATTATTTGCTTGTAGTATCTTGAAGTTGTAGCCTTGCACTTGAGGTCTGTTGATTTTGACATGCACATATTCATGTATATATGTGTGTGTTGTTGTAGTGTTGTTCTGTGTTGATATTACACTTGTATTCGAACTGGTCTATGTTGCATCCCTTGTTGTCACTGCATATATATATATATATATATATATATCTGTGTGTGTGTATACATGTGTTTGTGCATGTATATATGTATGCTTGCCTGCATTGTGTCTTGGTTGAAGCTTCACTTGTCCACTGGTCTTGTTTCCAGTTTCTTGTATTGAAGTTTGGTTCTGGCCATTTGAGGTTTGGTTGTACATGAACTTGTATGCAGTCATGTTAATTTTCTCTAGTTGCATACATGCTCATGTATATACATGTATGCTGGTCTTCACTATTCATTTCTGTTATTTGGGTTACCCTGTTGCCTTTATACCTGAACTGATATGTGTGCATATATGCATACATGCTCTAATGCATATGCTCTGGTCTCTGGTCCAGATTTCATGTGCACTGCCCTGAGTTGAATCCAACTAATGGCTCGGGTTTGACCTTGTGCTCACTTGTCCCTGCAGTTTTGTCAAGTGTATATCGGTGTGCACGGCCTTGTGGCATGTACAATGATACACTGTGCATGTCATAATTTTTTCGTGTATGAATGGATTCAAACGAAAATGATGATGAACAACCCAAATAACTGAGGCAAATAACATTTTCAAAAACACAAATTTTATTTTACACTGCAAAAATATTTCTTTTTCAATTTTACTGCATCAGTGTTTATTTTGCAGATAATTCAGATGTTGGATACAAATTGGAATATAGTTTAAGAACAAATATGATTGAATGAGTGATATGTAGTGAGGTGAAAATGTAAATGACAATTGTATAGTGAAAAATTATGTTGTGATTTGAGATTGTATTGTAATTGAAATTTTGTATATATAGTGAGAGCTCAAATTTTGTACTATTCAAAAATTGTAATAAAATATTTGTTTGAATAAAATATCTGTTTGAATTTAAATTCTGTGTTATTTATTTTATTTAACAAATATTTATTTAATTATGTGAAAAATAAAATAGTACAATTTACAAATACATTTAAATGAATATATATATATATATATGTTTATTATCATCAAACAAAAATCATATACTTGCATATTCAACAATCTCCCCCTTTTGATGATAACAAACATATATTTAAGACTTTGAATTTATTAAATGTATTTGATCATTCTATTTGCTCCCCCTACACCAAAGCTCCCCCTTCATATATGCATGAAGATAAATAAAAATATGCAAATAAACCTAGATCTTAACTTTTCTCTCCTCTTTTTGTTATCAGTAGAAGAGTAATAGTGTTAGAAAAAATAGAGATAAAGTGATGGATATTAATACAACATCAATACCCAACCGAGTATAGATATTAACTTTCAATAAAAATCAAACAAAAATCATAAATACTCTGTTAGGCGCATATTCCACTTTAGAGTGATAAGGGTGATGTCGGTATATAAAACCATATAGTTGTATCTATTTGTGGTATATTTATATCAGAAATTTGAATATCTACTAACCATGCATAACCGTTAGGACTTTTAAATGAGATTAGTAGAATTCCCAATTTTAAAAAAAAAACGAATTTCAAGTAACTTCTAACCACACATAACCGTGAGGACTTTTAAATGGGATTAGAATCAACTCATCTATTTAATAACCAATTTTGATATGTGTTCCATACATGCATAACCATGAGGACTTTTAAATGAGCATGAAAGCACATGCACAAATATTCCAAGTAATTCACCCATGCATAACTGTGAGGACTTTTAAATGAGAGATAATACTTTGGATGTTTTTATTGAAAAAATAAAAAATAAAAACGAATAATTTTCCGTTTAAAATACCATATTTTGACATACTATATTGGATTTTGATGAGTGATGGACGTTAGAAATATGATAGAAATAGAGATGGTCATGGAATTTTTACCAACAAAAGTTATTATAAATCTTTTTTAAATTTTTAAAGAAACTTACTAAATACACTGTCTCAAGTCATAATATATGATTAATATCAACACTCATCACTTTTTCAATCACTATTTATCTTTTCGATAATCGGTAGGGAGTCGGATTAGTTAATTTAGACATTTAATATCAAATCCAATTTTCTAAAATGACTAATCTGAAACAAAGTCAACAAAAAAACTATTTTCTGGAAGGGGTTTTATAAGAAAAATATCTGCTAATTGAAAATCAGTTGAAATGAAAAATATGCAGATATTTTCTTTGAAAATGCGATGCAACTAATGAATGTCTCTAGATAAAATACTTTCCACTAGTAATTTTTCTATCAACTTGGCTACCAGTGTAATCTGCATCTAAATTCCATTTTACCTCATAGTTATCAGATGGATACCAAAGACCAAACCGTGAAGTGTGCAATAAATATATCCATGTGTATCTAGAATAATCATCAATCAATAAAACACCAGACACTATCTCTTACCACCTAAACTTTCAATATCGTTAGTCCAAACGAATCTATATGAATTAGTTCAAGGTCGAAAAGATGATTGGTCAACATTTTTGCATAATTCAGAATCAAAATCAACATTCATTTCCTTATCACATAACTAGCTGATTTAAACAGATTATGGT
Source organism: Allium fistulosum (assembly GCA_030737815.1). NCBI lineage: Eukaryota > Viridiplantae > Streptophyta > Magnoliopsida > Asparagales > Amaryllidaceae > Allium > Allium fistulosum. The sequence continues at coordinate 209,328,860 of CM060908.1, forward strand.
GTAGATTTTCAACATATAATATACCGTTCAAGATAAGTATACCGTTACCTATTTTACCTTTTTCGATAATTTTTCGTTGTTGCTTATTGTGATTCTGCCACCTTTGTACTAGGCTAAGGAACTTTGATTTGTCGCCCGTCGTGTGCCTGGAACAGCCATAATCCAGGTACCACTCTTATTGTTCCTTAGCATGCCACTACACCTATACAAGGAAAGATTTTTGTGACCTATTTATTTTTATAGGTCCATGATTGTTAGTGGCAAAAGATTTTGAAAAATATGTTTGTGTAGACCCAAAACAATCTATATTTGTTCCTTTCGGCACCCAGATTTGTTTAACTTTAAGGGATTTTATATTCATGCCTTTTGGAACCCAAATTGGTATGGTTTTCACGTGTTTGGGGTATATACCAACAATTATTGTGATTGTGTCCAGTTTTTCCACAATTTGTGCACTTGGAATTGAATTGATTAATTTCACTACCAACACATTTAAATTGAGTATACCCAAGTACTTGTCTAATAATATTGACTGTTTGTTTTCTTATTAGCATATTTAGTGATTTTTCTCCTCTGGAGAATTTTCCTAAAGTCGTAGACAATTGTTGGACTTGTGTTTGGAGTGATTCATTTTCATTTAATAGCAAGGTGCACTTTTTAATAGAATTTTCTCTCCTAGTGTTTTCACTTTCTTTCAAAATCAGACTTTCATTTCAAGTGATTTTATTTTAATTTCTGATTTTTTAATTTCTTCTTCAAGTGATGGACACTTATCACACTTAGGGCTCTTGATTTGATAGTTTTTAACCAATTGATCAAGCTGTTTATTTAATTCTATCAAACTATCTCTTTGTGATTCAATTTTAGCATACTTTTCCCTAAGTCGTTCAAAACAGCCATTTACTTCATGAAAATATATAAGTAGTTCTGAATGAGTAAGTTTTGATACCTCGCTTGGCTCGTCATCATCACTATCACTTATTTCTTCTCGATGACACAGTTTTGCTTTTTCATTTTCAGTGCCAATGCTTTCATCACTTTCATCAGTTTCATCCCAAGTTGCTGCAAAGCTTCTCCTTTTCGGTTTCTTTCCTTTGCTGAATTGATTTTGAGGACAATTTGGCTTTATATGGCCAGGTTTATTGCACTTGTGACAGATGATCTCCTGTTCTTCTGAGTTGTCTAGAACTTTGACTATTCTATTCTTCAATTGTTGATTCAGGCAGGATTTCCATATTTGCGGTTCCATCTTTTGAATCTCTTTATTATCAGTACCAATTCAGCTGCTCCATTCTCATCATCATCATCTTCACTTTCCGTTGTTCCTTTTAGAGCTATTGATTTCTTTTGTGTATCACCTCCTTCACGTTCTTTCTTGAATTTGATTTCTAGCTCATAAGTGGTGAGATTTCCGATGAGTTCTTCGACTTTAATTTGTTTCGGATCCTTTGATTTTTGAATAGCAGTGACTTTGGCTTCAAAATTTCGTGGTAGAACTCTGGGGATTTTTCGGACTATTTCCAATTCTATGTATGGTTTTCCAAGAGCTTTTGATTTGTATACGAGATTAGAAAGTCGTCCATACATCTCTTTGACATTCTCATCCTTGGCCATTATGAAGTTCTCGTATTCGCAACTAAGCATGGCAAGGCGAGATTCCTTGACTTGAGATGTTCCTTCGTGAGTCACTTTAAGTGTGTGCCAGATTTCCTGCGCGGTTAGACAATGTGAGACACGATTAAATTCAATTTGATCCAATGAAAATATAATAAATTCATAGCTTTAGCATTAGCATTCTATAGTTTATTTTCTAGATCTGTCCATTGATCCATCGGTTTTTCAATTTCCTGATTATCTACCACTATAGTTGGTGTCCTATATCCTGTCTCAACAATATTCCAAGCATCAATGGTTTTCAGAAAAAATTTCATTCTATTTTTCCAGTAAGCATATTCATCATTGAACATGGGTGATCTAACTAACCTTCAGCAAAAGCATTATTAAAAGAAGCCATTTAAAAAATCAAATTTTTAAAACATAAAATGGTTTTTGTTCCTAGCTCTGATACCACTTGTAGGATCGATTTCACCCTAGAGAGGGGGGTGAATAGGGTGATACTAATAATCATAAATATTAATGCGGAAGTATATAAAATAATTGCAACATAAATAATAGCAGAATAATAAAAGCAGAAATAGAACAACATAGATTTACCCAGCTTCGACAAATCCCTGCCTACGTGCTGCCCCCAAGGTTTCTACTAGAAATTAAGCAGTCAGATGCTTACACACGTAAAATTGCGACACCCGCTATCGACTAACCTAACTCTACGCTCTAAACCCTACCACAACTCAGCCACTGAGTTGCGAATTCTCAAACTACGCCCCGTAGTTTGTCTCTAGTCACACAAATAGAAAGTTTCAAAATTTTAAAAGAAAAATTACAAAATAAAACTAAAAACAAAACAAAGCCCTTTATATATATTTAACCCAAGTAACAAATAAAAAACAGCCGGCCCATAAATTAAAAGATAAATGTTGGATGTTTTCTTCTCTTATTATCGTGGCCACCTTGTTCTCTTGATCACTCTGCTCTGGAAAACTAGGGCTTGCATAATTTTGGGGCTTTGCTCGAAAATGAAGTCGCCGATTGGTTTTAGAAACTCGAATCCTCTCATGGTATACTCTCAATTCAATTTGAAGCTTCTTCGATCGGTTTAATTCTTTCTCGGCTACTTCAAGTGATGAGTTCGAATGGATAAAAATTGGTAATTGATTTTTGCCCTTTTTCGATTTTACTTAAGCTCAACTTGATTGTTCTATTGATTTTCTTGGGCTCGAACTCATGAATTTGCCGATGATGATTTTTGGGTATTTATAGGGTTCGAATCCCTTAGTTTATGTTCGCATAATTTCGATTTTGAATATTTCTTGAATTTATCCCATGCGTTGCTTTATGCTTGGACGATGTTGATTTATACTGACTGGTTCAATTCGAATATTTTTCTGTTATGCTTGCTTGGTCACTACGGCTTGCGTTTGCTTTTTAGGATCTATGATGCTTGTTCATCACGCTCGTGACTTTTGTTGAATTTGATTCTCGTTCTTTTCTCTTTTGACTTTGGCATTTAAAATTTGAGATAATTCTTGCGATTCATTTATTTCTCTTAGTCGATTTTTTTCTTTTTTCCTTGACTTCATCTCTTTGAATACTTGCATTTGAACTTGTGTGTTCTTTATTTTAATTGCACTGGCTTGACTTGTTCACTTTGAAATCTGCATATATATTTCGAATATATTTCCCTGGTAAAAACTCTATTCCATTCTTGCTGGCTTTGACCTTCACTTGATTACTGATTCAATCTTCACCTGGTTGTCACCACACACACACACACACACACACACACACACACACACACACATATATATATATATATATATATATATATATATATATGTTCACACATGCATCCATGTATGCTGTATACTTCATTTTGGTTGATGTTTTGCATTGTTGTCATGTGACCAATACTTGAATTGAATTCTCTGTTGCTTCGAGTACTTGTGTTTAGTTGGTCTTCATATTTCTTTGGGTTGTTTAGAGTTACATGTCCAGTTTGCTTGAGTCTGTTTGATGTGGTCTGCATATATGTGTATACTGCATATAAACTTGTTTTATAAACTAGATTGTGTTGTTTGGTTGCTTTGTGTAGTTCCTACCACTTTATCCAAGAATGTTTGCATACTCCATTGTGCTAGTTCTTGTTTTAACTGGACTTGGTTAGTTTTGCTTTAATCTGAGTTGTATTATGGTCTTGTAGTCTAGTGTGGTTCTTTTTGAAGTCTTGTTGCATGAGAACTTGTACTTGACCATTTGTGTTCATCATGTGTGTACTGGGTTGTAGCCTCTGTTGCTTCAAGCCAGTTCATTGTTTGCTTGTAGTATCTTGAAGTTGTAGCCTTGCACTTGAGGTCTGTTGATTTTGACATGCGCATATTCATGTATATATGTGTGTGTTGTTGCAGTATTGTTCTGTGTTGATATTACACTTGTATTCGAACCGGTCTATGTTGCATCCCTTGTTGTCACTGCATATATATGTATGTATGTCTGTATGTATATGTATACATGTGTGTTTGTGCATTTATATATGTATGCTTGCCTGCACTGTGTCTTGGTTGAAGCTAAACTTGTCCACTGGTCTTGTCTTGTTTCCAGTTTCTTGTATTGAAGTTTGGTTCTGGCCATTTGAGGTTTGGTTGTACATGAACTTGTATGCAGTCATGTTAATTTTCTCTGGTTGCATACATGCTCATGTATATACATGTATGCTGGTCTTCACTATTCATTTCTGTTATCTGGGTTACCCTGTTGCCTTTATACCTGAATTGATATGTGTGCATATATGCATACATGCTCTAATGCATATGCTCTGGTCTCTGGTTCAGATTTCATGTGCACTGCCCTGAGTTGAATCCAACTAATGGCTCGGGTTTCACCTTGTGCTCACTTGTCCCTGCAGTTTTGTCAAGTGTGTATCGGTGTGCACAGCCTTATGGCATGTACAGTGATACACCGTTCATGTCACAAGTTGTTCGTGTATGAATGGATTCAAACAAAAATGATGACGAACAACCCAAATAACTGAGGCAAATAACATTTTCAAAAACACAATTTTTATTTTACACTGCAAAAATATTTCTTTTTCAATTTTACTACGTCGGTGTTTACTTTGTAGATAATTCAGATGCTAGATACAAATTGGAATATAGTTGAAGAACAAATATGAGTGAATGAGTGATATTTAGTGAGGTGCAAATGTAAATGACAATTGTATAGTGAAAAATTGTGTTGTGATTTGAAATTGTATTGTAATTGAAATTTTGTATATATAGTGAGAGCTCAAATTTTGTACTATTCAAAAATTGTAATAAAATTTTGTTTGAATAAAATATCTGTTTGAATTCAAATTCCGTGTTTTTATTTTATTCAGCAAATATTTATTTAATTATGTGAAAAATAAAATAGTATAATTAACAAATACATTTAAATGAATATATATATATATGTTTAGTATCATCAAACAAAAATCATTTACTTGCATATTCAACAGCATGTTATTTTATTTACTTTTCTTTTTATATTCTATGATTTTATCATAAACTTACTACATGTGTATCTAATACACATGTTCATGTTGGTAATAAATCATCGATGAATATAACAAAGTATGTGGAACCCTTTTGGTATTAATAGACTTGTGATTGCATACATCAATATATATTAATTCAAAGAGTTAATCAAATCTTATGATGCTCCCACTGAATGGGTGCATAGCCATTAATTGTTTGAGATATAATTAACCTATATTATATGATTCATAATCATATAGTAAAATTATTTCTCAAAACTACGGCTTAGTCTATAATTCCAAAACAACTGTAAATAATATTAGATACATATGTATTTTTGTTGCATCACTTTTACTATGAAAACAAATTCCATAATATAGTTCTATTTCATAATGAATATTCATAATACTCATATTGAAATATAGTTATATCTATTTTTCAGTCAATACCAAAAAATAAACATTAGTTCATAAATAATGTTCGGTACATTTTACGAAAACAATTTTCGTAATTTGATGCAATCATTAGGTGCTATATGGCATGCTCCCACTATTTCCACCATTACTATAATAGCGTACTAAATTTAGAGGTCCACCATTCACTTAATATTGTTAATATTGTTTACTTATTTCATATGCTGCAACTAGTTTACAGAGGAGAGTTCTTTGATCAAATATCTTGAACTTAAAGAAATAAATGTTATAGAAAACAATTTTCTATATGAAAATACATTTCGGAATAAAAATCATATTTCATATTCCAATATTAGGTATCAATTATCATTACAATTTTTGTTCCAATGTTTCTCTATGAAGCAGAAGTGACTATTCTTTCTCTTCATTCCAACTTTACCTTAAATTACATATATTTTTATACATTTTTCTTTCAAATGGTCAAACTATTCAAAAGAAAACCTTACTACAATATCATAACAAACTGTAACAACCCTGGTTTTGGTGATTACCTATGAAATTAAATTATGACGGTGGTTATAATTTAATAATGGAGGAATAAAATAGATTAGAGATGAAAAATTAGTTGAAATGGTTTATTTTAAAATAAACAATGGATTTTGGTAAAATAAAATGGTATTGGGTTGGTATGGTTGGTAATAAATTGATATTTATGGAAATATGATGTTTTGGTGGTAAATTAATTAAATAAGTGAAGTAAAAAAATTTAAACCAACATTTATTTGTTGAAATAAATATAAATGTTGAAAATAAAGTATTAAAAACTTTACTATGTTAGTTTGTGATAAAAATGAACATTATATGGTTTTAATTTGATGAAATGCAATAATTTTGGAAATTATTGCCAAATGTTGATTTTTGATTAATTTTGATGAAGTATTAAAATTTAATATGATAAATATTGTAAATAAAAAGGTGGAATTTTGTTCTAAAATAATATTTAGATGTAAAAGTAATGTTAAAAAGGTTTGTTACATTTAATTGGACAAGAAAATGATGTTTGTGTAATTTTGGTGTTAAAATGTTGATTTATGTAATTAATAGTGTAAATTAAAGCATTCAAGTAAAAATTAAGAATTTTAATAATGGAAATTGATTTTTATGACTAAAATAATTTTTATGTGTTGGTAAAACATTTTATTAAACATAAAATATGTTAGTTTGATTTTATAAAAGTTGAAAACATGAAAATGTAAGTTGTTTTGGCTAAATAAGTGTAATTGTGGTGATTTAAGTAATAATTAGTGTATTAATTTGATTAATTTTCTTATCGGGTTTAAGCCTAATTGCATTTTAACTAAGAAGAAAGTTTCTTCTTCTTTGAACTGTACGAACAGTCAGTTCAGAAAACTGAAAACAAAAAAAGAAAGAAAACCTGAAACTCCTTTTCTCCATAAACCTAGAAATTCAATCTCCAATTCCTCTTATTTCTTCACAAATTAAAAATTTTGAAGCTATTATTTTCAGGTAATCAATCCAAAACCAAAACCTATTTCATCTCTTTCAATTCTTTTCAAAAGTTGTGTTGTCTGTAACTTTTATCTCCTTTGCTGCATGTATGTGTATTCACTTTCTTTCAGGTTCCTAAAGCTAAATCAAAGGCAAAAGCTTCCATCTTTCTCAAGTTTGCTCAAAAATTATGCTAAGGTGAGTTTATAACTCACAAATCTAGTTTAAAGCAAGTCTGTATGCTGGAAATGGTTGAATTTTTTCTTACTGTAAATAATATCTGTTGCTTGAAAGTTTACAGTAAGAAACCATTTTAGAGTCCTTCTTTTTGTGCTCATATCTCTTTATTTTTGTCATGAATTCATGCCGGAATTTCTCTGGATTATTGTCTATGTGTAGTAGAATACGCCTATCAAATTTTATTATCTAATTCATCTTGGAACTGCTTGAAATTATTGTTCAAAAATTGGAACTAAACAGGAGAATCAGCCTGTAGAAGTCGCGACCAGGTCGACCCAAAGCTTCTGGGGGTTGACCTTACGGTCGACCCAGACAATGCATAGGTCGACCTAGGCAAAACAAAGATCGACCTATTAATCGACCTGAGTATGTTCATTTCCAGCTTCATTTCTTTTGTTATGTGCACTGTTTGTGTTCTTTTGCTTGTTCCAGTGAATATTGTGATCGATTCTATTTTAGAGTGTTTTAAAGGGCTTAAAATAAGTAAGCCAACATCTTAGTTGATTCATATTTCGGATTGGCGAGTTTTTGAGACGATTTCATATGCTGAATTTCGGCGTTTTCGATGATTTCTGTTGTTTTCGAGCACGGGCTTCCTAAAACAATTTTGAAATGATTTTTATAATAAAATAGCTTTCAAATTAAATATTTCACAATATTCATAATTATTTTTTAAGCTATTAAAATTATATATTCTCTATAATAAAGAGAATTTCAAAGATATGTTTTCCAAACGATTTCAAAAATTGTTTTAAAAACTAGTTTTCTCAAAGCAAAGTATTTTCTATATAAAATACACGGTTTTGCACTCTTCGAGCGTATGAGAAAGAGAATTAAGCGATTTAGTAAAATATGTGGTATGGGACACATGCGTTTACTTTTTTGGTTAATTCCGGACTTGTTCGTTAGAAGCAAATTTTGCACTTTTCGAGCGTATGAGAAAGAGAATTAAACGATTTAGTAAAACATGTGGTATGAGACACATGCGTTTACTTTTTCGGTTAATTCTGGACTTGTTCGTTTGAATCTATATATTTTTATGGACCTCAGGTTGATTGTCAGTACTGGACCTTCGGGTCATTTGTCCTTTGGGATGTTTGTCCTTCGGGATATTTGTCCTTCGGAATGTTTGTCCTTCGGGACGTATTTGGCGCCTTATTTGAGATACAGTACTTGGTAGGCTTCGACCATTTTATTAAGCACGTGCAATCTTTTATGATATTTCATGATTATTTGTGATTTCCAAATGTTTTCACCATTTCGAGATTATTGGGCCTTTAGAGTCGTTTGAGAAATTATTATATGGTGATTACATTTTAGAGTTTTGAACTCTTAATCGAGTTCTACACATTGAGATATGCGATTGCCATCCTTTGGCGTATTTTGAGATATATGATCTCCTTTTTAGGAGCTATTTGTGATTGCCATTCTTTGGCGTATTTTTGAGATTTGTGATTTCCTATTTTAGGAGTTATTTGTGGTTGCCATTCTTTGGCGGATTTTGAGACTTTTGGTGAAAGCCAGTATATTGGTTATTGTACATGCCGATGATATGAGGCGATTATTTGTGAATAATTGATATTGTTGTTGAACTTGTCTCTTTCGAGAAACTTCTATATGAAGTATTTTAGTGATATTACCTCATATTTAGTAGTTGACATATGTTAGATGTTGCTTCTTCTCTTTTGAGAAGAGATGTTATTACTTATCCTTATATTTCACCTATCTTATGCTAATCAGTTTAATTAAGCTAGACTAACCCGTGTATTTTATGTACTCAGGTCAGACCGAGTTATTTCAGGTTAGTTACCTACTATTGATTTCTGCTTTGCTGCTTCCGCTATGGATTATCAGCCAGTAACCTTTTGTATAGTTTTGTAGTTGTTTTGTAAACTCTGATATATACTTATTCATTTTGACTCGATATATATATATATTGTGGTCCATGTACCACCACTTTTGTATCACTGTGTAGTGTACTATGATGTATCTGTTTATATGTATATATATGTGAATTCTATTCTGTGATCTGTTGTATTGCTTTTGTTATATTTTGTTTCGATAGATCCGTTAGCCATCGTAGTTTTGTGTTAAACATTTATTGAGTATGTCGATTCACTAGAGAAAGATAAAATAGAAAAAAAATTAGAGCACTCAATCGACGTATTAAATACATGTTTAAGACAAAGCTTACAGATGGTCGCTCCTAACCAGCCCTATTCTCTGCATTAACAGACAGTATTACTCCGTAATGCTCTTTGTTAATGTGGGTCTCGGGGTGGGGCATCACACAAACCTTTTACAAAAGCGCATTCGATTATTCTTAATGTTTAAGACATCAAATATGTTGCACTTTATGTAAACCGATCAAGATGACATTTCAACGATCGAGTTCTTAGATGTATCTCATAGTTATGGTCTTGTGTTACATTAACACAATATGATCCTTTTGAAATCATTCAAGTTGAATACATGATCTTAAAATACTGTTTATTGGCTTACTTCGAATGAACTGACTTCATCGAAATATTGTACCCCACAAACTATGACTGTTCACCATATAACATTTATATGTGAAAGTACGTGGATCAAATATCTATAGTCTTGAATTGCATTTAGAGTTCAAAAACTCATAAAATGCAATACACGGTCTAAACCAAATAAACATATAAGTGACCAACTTACGAATGTATTAAGTAGTTGGAATTGGGCACTTGCATGGGTATAGAAACATTATATAACATGCAATTAGAATTATTAGTAAGTATATATTATATTTCTATTTTTCAACTTTCAATTCAGTTTGTTTATATATGTTAATTGACAATTGCTTTATTAATCATATTAAATGCACAATTTTATCATTGTAGATAATTATAACATTATATAGCATATGTTCTTACAATATTAAAAAGGTTAAATGTTACCATTTCATTTTTCTAATAAAGCTTCCACTAGTCTTTTATATTTCTCCAAACCCTAAGATGAAACATAGAAGTCTTACAACTTTACTAGTGGGTGTTAGGACTCGTTTGTTTTGGTATTCTAATCTTGAGTTTGCTCAACAAAACTTAGCCCCATAAACTGTGATATCCCGGAAATTTGAACAATATCAATTTAATAATCTGTTAAATAATTAAATTGATATTGATGATCTTTGATAATAAAATTTGAATTTAATTTAATAATCTAACTAAATAAGTATCAAATATGTTATTTCCAAATAATAAGTATAATGTATTATTTTTATAAATATGAATGGATTTTAAAGACTATGGAATTGTTATTTTAAATTGATAAGTAGTTGTATATGAATATATATATAACTTAATTTTTAAATTGAATCTTAGGATTTAATTTGATTTGAATTTAATTTAAGTTTTGAAATTCAAAAGAATAGATATTTAAATTGATTTGGATTTAGAATATTTGTATAACTTTTATTTATAAATATAATTAGTTTGTTTGTTTAAAAAGTGATTTATATATATAGATAAGTATTTAAATAATAAGAAAAGGCATTTTATTTACATTTAAAAATAAATATAAATATGTAAAAATTACTTAAAGGACAAGTGTCATTTTCCTAAAGCCTTGTCTTAACATGTGTAATTAAAAGATGAACTCAAAATGACAAGTGTCTTCATTTATTTTTATTTTCTTTTATTTTTATAAAATCACAAATTTACATACATATAAACATTTGCCTATCTTCATTTCATTTCTTTCCATTTCCTTTTAAAAACCCAAGATAAAAACAAGTCAGTAACCTTCTCTAAAACAAATCTGTAATCAGTAACCAAATTTCCAAATCCTAAAGCAAAAACATGTAAATCTTCTTCAACCAAAATCAAAGATCCCTGTAATCTCATTTCCATTTGCAAATATCAAATCCTCAGCCTTAATTCATTTCTACACTTCAAAAGCAAATCTGGAAATCCCTCAAACATAAGATCTGTAATCATCTCAAAAGCCCTGTTGCATTCATTTGCAATCTGGAAACAACTCAAGCCAGTCTGCATTCATTCTTCAAATCTGGAAGCAACATGCATGTAATTCAAAGCAGTTTAGAATTAAATTCAAGCCTGCATGCAAGTTTCAGTAGCAATCACTCAAGTTTTAAATCAAATTCAAAGGAACATGCAAGTTTACAGTTTCAAAAGCTTTTCAAAATAATAGGCCTCTGTTCATCTTTGTTTAAGGTGAGTAACATTCTTACTTAAAATAACTTAAGTATAATTATGTTTGCATGCTTAATTCTATGATAATTGTGTTGTGGTGTGAATGTTTATAGATGATTCTGCATATACATGAATGTATATAGGTGTGCATGTTGTTTTGTATCAATGTGTCTCTGTTTTCTTTAACTCCAGGCTCCTGTTTTTGATATAAAATCATTATCCCATGATCTAGAGTTGATTTGGATTTAATATTTAAACAAAATATGTTTGATTTATCATATACTAATGTTAAAAAGTTTAATTAAGTCAAACTTTTAGTCTGAGTGCCTCTGTAACCAAAATATTTGTGCATGTTATATAAAAGTAAAAATTCGAACTTTGTAATTTATAAATTCAGATTTATAAATTGAAAACATAAATGATAACATGATTTTTAGTATTAAAATCATAGTTTTTAGTTTAGTATTAAAGGAGCAGTTCTGGTTTAAACTAAATATGAAGTTTTGGGTAATTCGTTTGATCTAGATGGTTTGATAGGTTGAAATCTTCAGTAAGGATAGTGGGATGATCGTAGATTCAGGGAAAATTTGTAGAATTTGAATTAAAGCATCGAGGAGGATATGATTTAAGATTTAAGATTTTAAACCTAGTTTGAATAGGTTGGAAATTTATGGTCGGGGTTACGTCTCTGGTGAACCGAGTGCTTCTATACTTTGGGAAGTGGAAGATTGGAGATGAGCGAAGGCATGGCCAGAAAATTAGCTTCTCTGATGGTCGGAGTCTCGAATACGTGATGATGTCAGGTTTTCGAAGTGGTTCCAGTTTTGGCTTTAAGTCTCGATTTCGTTTTCGAGTTGTAGTGGTGTTTCTGGGTGATCAGATGGCTGGAGTTGGTCGAAGGGGACTTGTCGACGATGGAAGTGGAAGCCGGAGTTCTGGCGATCGATGGTGCATGTGCACAATTTTGTCTGGTGTCAGTAGATTGGGAATGAAGAGGTCTCGAGCTTCTCGAGTTTCTTGCGTAAAAGACTCGAAGTAGGTAGAGTTTCGACTCGAAGCAATTTTGTAGGGTCTCGGGTAAATTCTGGGTTCCAGATTTTAAAACTGATCTGTTTTAAAAATTTAAAACTGAATGTTAAATGGTTAAGTGAAATTTAAACAAGTCTTAAATCTAAGTTTAAATCTGATTCAAGTTTAAATTTGAATCTCAGTTCAAAATAAAATAAGTTTTTAAAATATTTAAAATATTTTAGCAACCTTAAAATGTTTAGATAGTTGAATTTAAGAATGAAGTTTTTAAATTGTAAGTAAGTTTAAATCTGAGTTAATCTGGAATCAAATGTTAAATCTATATCTCAGATTTGAAATAAAAGAAAGTTTTTAAATTAAATTGTTTAAATAACTTTAATTGTAAATGTGGATATTAAATGGGTAGAATTTAAAAGTAAAAGATTTCAAAGCCTTTTGTAAATAATAATTAAAGTAGTTGTAATATTAATACTTTAATTTAGAGATTTAATGATTTAGGAGGCATTAAATTAATAAGGTAATTAAGAGTAATTTGATAATTTAATTCATGGTTTAGTGTTAATTAATTAAATAATTAAATGATAAGTTAATTAATTAAGGGATTAATTAATTTGAAATTAAGAATCATTTATTTAGATAAGCATAGATTATTAATAAATGATTAGAAATTAATTAATCAAGTGATTAAAGATTAATTAAGGAATTAATAAAGTAATTAGAGATTTATTAATTGGTAATTAAGAATTTATTAATATAAATTAATAATAGTTGATTTAAAATTAATTACTTAAAGAAAGTAATTAAAGAATAGTTAATAATTAATGAGGGATCATTAATTAGAGATTTTTGAATAATTAATTAATGTGATTTGTTTTATTAAGTAATGATAATCATTTATAAATTGGTTAAGTATAATTACTTAATGGAAGTAATTAAGGTAATTAATTACTTAAGGTAATTAATTAAATAAATTTGATTAAGTTAAATTAATTAATTAAATTAATTTAAGATAATCATTTAGAGATGTGATAAATATAATTACTTAAATGTAATTAATGAAGTGTAATTACTTAGGAAAGTAATTAAAGTTAATTAATGGATATAATTAACTAAAGATGATTTTAAATAAATGAAAGTAATTTGAGTTTAATTACTTTTGAATAATTAATCAAGGGATTAATAAAGGATAATTAATTAAGGAGTAATTAATTTATGAAGTGGAGTAATTAAGGGAAGTTAATTACTAAATGAGATTAATCAAAGGTGATTAATAAATGTGACTAATTAATTATTAAATGTAATTAATTTAAATAAGATAATTAATTAAGAGTAATTAAGGATCATTAATTAATAAAATTAATGATGTAATTAAGAATTGATTAATTAAGTTTAATTAATAAATAATAAGTGATTAAAGTAATTAATTAATTAATTAAGGATTAAGATAATTAAGTATAATTAATTAATTAATGAAGTAATTAAAGATTAATTACTTAAAGGTTTAAGATAATTAATTTGTGAAATTAATTAAGTATTAATTACTTAAAGTAATTAAAGGGTAATTAATCAGGAATGATTAATTTAGATGGATACTTAGAGTAATGATTAATTAATTGGTTTAATTAATAATTAATTAAGCAGGATTTATAAGATGAAGTAATTAATTTAATTCACTTTAAATTAATTAGAGATGATAAATCATTACTTAAGAATGGATGAATGATATTGAATGCTTTGCATTGTTGATATCTCTGATAAGAGATGTGCTGATCTATGATATAGATGTTTGGTTGGATTGAAATGATAATATGAATTATCTGTTTGGATGATAATATGGATTATCTATTGTAAATTATCTATCTGTGTGTAGTATAGATAAGAATTGAATTGTTTTAACCTTAAAACAACTTGGCCCTTAAAAGATACGTTTTGGATTTCGATGAGACCGGGATCGGGTTTCCGTATACCGGGATTCCAGGTCTGGAGACCCGAATACCACATCGATCCAAATTAACGATAGGTCGTGAATCTCAAGTGAAGATGAAGTTTCAGAGTGCAAGGGTTATTGTCGTTAACTCTGAGGGTGATTCCAAAACGAGTGTAACGAAATAATGCCTTCGGTTTCGTTCGAACCCGGAACGAACTTGTATGGATTGAATGCTTTCAGCACATCGTCAGGCGGACGATGAGCATTCTAAGTGATATGTTCTGATTAAAGGTAATCGTAACCTCAAGCCTCATCAACCGGGAATGGCTAAAACAGGGGAGGTGCAGCAAGGTTTCGTGGGTAGCACCCACTGAGAGCAAGATAGATCCCTGTCTAGAGGTCCCTTTTCTTTTATTCGGCTTAGTGTGTGGTTGGTCGCGCCAACTACGGGATTGTCTTGTTCGGGATTATCCAGTAAGGGATGGTTCCGGCTTTGTGTTGCAGGGGAGCGGGCGTACTCCTCGGTACGGTGATCTAGGCCACGTACTGTGACGGGCGGTACCCCAGTAGCCCGGCCATTGTATGGAATCCAAACTCCAATAAGTGCCGTACGTATTAGTTGTGCCCAACTATGTTGGAATGTGAGATGTAAGCATTTCAGCTATTTCTATATTTTACTTGAAAACCCTAGACCCTATTATAATAAAATCAGATTTCCTATCAAATGTTTTGGTTAGCGTAAGGTAAAAACTTACCCATGTTTATTTGTGGGGAGTCTTACGTGATACTTTTTCTTTCTAAAGGTTTTGAAGTTAAGCAAGTTTAACCTGTTACTCACACCAGACCCATGTCTGACCCAAGTGTTTATTTCTGTTTTATAAACTCTTGGGTACTCAAATTTTTACGAGTAGCCAAGGGATTCAGGTTTAGCTTTGACGAATATTCTGGAGGAGCAATGGAGCAGGAGGCTTCGGCGTTCGTAGATATAGTATTCCGCTGTGTTGATATCTGTGATAGTGTGTGTATTGTATTGAGTTGTAATAACTAGACAGATGTTTATAACTGTCTAGTATGTGATGTGTATCTGTGTAACTCTGATAATTGTTGTATACTATGTAATAGTTTATGTTATTAATATAATTTATTCATTCCGCTGTGAGATCGTTGTTGTTGTTTCTTTCTTTCTTCTCTTCTTTCTCTTTTCTATCCCTTTCTTTCTTCATAATGATGCGACTTTCTGGGCATAGGAAGCCGGGTCGTTACATAAACGATGGATAACTCCTTATTAGTTGTATCATATACAACTCCTAACCTATTTTTCCTTGTTCTAATTTTATTTCGACCTTGAGTTTGCTCAACAAATCGAAAGAGATTATTCACTCATACCTACCATATCATGATGGCCTAAGTATAGTATATGTATCTTGAGTTTTCTCAACAAATACATATAGTTATCTTACCTCATCTATTCAACATATTACTAATACTACGCATAACATCCCTAGCTTGAGTTTGCTCAACAACTAAGGAGTATGTAAGTAATTTATTAATATATATATATATATGGTAGAGGACAACATTATATTAAAGATTCATAATCTTCAATGTATATATTGAGTGATATCGACTTATAGAATAATATATTTCTTATCAAATACCCTAGCGATGCAAGTGTCAAACACATCAGAAATCACGGTATATGTACATTTACATATGTATTTATTTCTCAAGTCTATTTGGGTTTCTTTAATGTTCCACATTTAGTTTATACACATATCATATAAGTTTTATTGTTATATAACTTTTATATTTCATATTACTTATATAATAGTCTTACGTATAATATATCATTAATTAAATCTTATCTAATTAATTTTAATCAATTAACTCTGTAATTAATTTTAAATTAGTATTCCAATATAACTTTTATATTGGACATATATACTATAACATTTATAGTGTATACTATAACCTTTATAGTGTAACACACATATATCATATATATGTGTATTTTATTTAATTATTTAACATTTAATTAATTTATTGAATTAAACAATTTTTATTAAAATTTATCAATTTCAAAATTTATCTTGTATACATACACGTATACTTATGTTATCTGAAACATTTTAAGTAACATAACATATATAAACATATGTAATACATGCATATATGCATTAATTAATTAACATATTTAATTGATTTATTTCATCAATCTTATTAATAAATTTAAAATTTGAAATTATTATATAAATATTTTCAAACATTTTGAAATATCATTATCCTTTCAAACATTTTGAAAACTTATGTATTATTATAATTTTTATTATAAACATGTTTAATTTTAAATTTAACTATTAAATTTAAAATGTTTAACATTAATTTTCAAAACTATTTTGAAAATTAGCCCAAGGCCCAATTTAAGTTGGGCCTTTTCTATTAGGAGCAACCTTTGGGCTCACTTCACCTTTCGGGCCAGGCCGGTAACTAGGTAGGACATGATACTTTATTACCCAATTCCAATCCTAGACATTACCTTTCTAGACACCGTACTAAGTGAGAAAGCTTAATTAATTAGCCTTAATATGACTAATTTAGACCGCATATGCTATTGGGCTTTGTACCACTGTTGGAACTGGACTAGTCCGCGGTGGAAGTTTTGAGTGAATTTCAAAAATTTTACCTTATTGGATCTTTTATTGGGTCTATGAAGTCTAACTGAATTAGAATATTTCTAAATTTCATTTAAATAAAATCATTTATTTTATTTAAATTCAAATATGTTAAGATATGAAATTAATTTTATTTAATTTAGTTTATACATAAATATATCATATACATATATGTGTGAGTGCATGTGTAACATAATAATCCGTGAAAGGTATAATATGCCCATATATAGATGTTGGGATTTACATCGCAACTGACATATTAGCTCATTTTGTATGTTATGTATGTTGTCCAAATATGTGCATGTATATGTGTTACAAAACACACACACATACACATATGTATGTATAAATATATTATATATATGAACATAAAACATTTATATATAGATAAATATATAAATAGAAAGAGAGGGAACAATTATTAAAAATTATTTATAATTCAAAATTAACTTAGTTTTGCAAACATAATAATTTTAATATTTTAATTTGTATATATTATGAATAAAGTAATGTTTTCATCCATAAATAATTAACATAAAATAATTTATTGATGAAAATTCAAATTTTACAATTTTCAAAAATCTAGGATCATAAAATTGAGCTTAAGAAAAATCCGAAGATTTTTCAAAGTTGAAATATTATTTTTAAAAACAAATACATTGATTTTGGAAATAATTATTTAATAAAAAATAATATATTATTAAAAATTCAAATTTTGAAATTTCAAAAATTCTAGAATCATGAATTAAAGGTAATGAAAAATTTTAAAGAAATTTTCAATTAAATTATTATTTTTAGTAAATCATAAACAGTTTTTTCCAAAATAATATTAATTATTAAAAATAATAAACTTTATTAAAAAATTCCTAAATTTTTTTTATATGTTTCCGAAATGATATAATATATTTTTTAAATATAAAATTTAATTTTTAATGGAATAATTATTTTTTAAATAATAAACAATTCGAAAATTAAATAAATGTGAATTTAAAAATATAAATATATGTATGATAATTAATTTTCGAACTTGTAAATTCATACTATCTATAAATAAGTGTACTAAAATTTTTAAATCATATATATATATATATATCTTATATATGCATATATGCTATTATGAGAGAGAAATATACACTAATATATATATATATATATATATATATATATATGAATTTATTAATAAATGTATATAAAACAATTATTAACGACAAAAATTGATTTTGTAGAGTAAACAACATTTTTTTATACATAAATCAAATATTATAATAAAATAATTATTCACATAACCAAACTGATTTGTGACAACCACCTCTACTTACAAAATCTCACATAACTAAACATATAGTAGCAATATATTTAAACAGATATCAAATTGCTCATTATAGGATCATAGAATATAATTTAATTAATGTAATATGAATTAAAATTACCAATTTAATGATGCCTTTGAATCCACATTGAAGCAATGACTTCCCTTCCTTTTACTTTTCTTGATTCGTCAGATTGCAAGTCCGAAATCACCGACCTCTAACTATCGAATAGTATTATTTTAATTTGAAATATATTTGAGAATTTTGGAGTGGATTGAGAGTTATGTTTTAATCAGCAATGTAGAAGGTAATGACGGCCAGAAAGGTTAGTAATTTTCTTTAGAGATACATACATACATACATGCATGCATACATACATACATATATATAGGGCTGTATTAGAGAGAAACGAGGAAAACCTTTTTACCCATTCTCACTTTATATCAACCCATTATCTCCAAGCCAATTTTGTAACAGCCCAAAATTTTAACAAGTATTTTATTCATTTATTTAAAGACTTTGGCTTTTAATTTCATAAAAATCTAATTTTGGAAATTTTCTTGAAATAATTTCTGATCATTTGTCCAAATTGTAATAAAAATAAACAATTTCTGAAATTTTGATTTGGATAAAAAAGTGTGACTTTAATAGAAATTAGAAATTTTAAATTTTAAAATTCTAAACTGCCAAATTTTCATCTTGAACTATATACATTTGTGTAACATTTGTTTCACTTTTGTTTTGGTCAGATTTGTTGTATACTTTTAAAAGTTGTAATAATTTGTGTGAAACGGGAAATTAAACTTTACATTTCTTTTACGTATATTTACATCCGTTCTTAACTTTATATTAAACAATCAAATTTTATTAATTATGGTAAAATAGCTATTAAATTTTGGTTTAAAGTGATGGGTTATTTTCCTAATAGAAACGTTAGTATTTTTAAATTTATTTAATAAGAGAAATAAATCAAATTTGTACGTTACTTTTGGCATTGCATTTATTTGTTTCTTTTGCCTTGATTCTTTGTTTATTTTTGTTTCTAGGCGTTATCAATGCAAAGTTCAGCCGAGTACTCTTCTTTTGAGAATTCAAAATCTTGCATAAAATCTTCCACGTGGAAGTTATTATTTGCTTCCCTTTTTGCCTTCCGTTCGTTTCCTCCAATTTAATAAAATTAATTGCCTTAAATTTCTTTACCGTTCCAACCTTTTGCTCTTGCCTTTTTTTTGTCTATTTGTTTCTATGCGTTAGCATTTCCAGCTCTTCAGCCGCATATATTCTCTTTTGAGAATTCAAATTCTTACCCAAAATCTTGCATAAAATCGCTTTCACGTGAGGAATTATCGCTTCCCTTTGCCTTCCATACGTTACCAGCTATTAATAAAATTAAATTGCCTTAATTTTTCTACCGTTCAAACTTTTTATTCTTGCCTAATTTTCTCTAACCGTTCAAAGCAATAAATCTTGCCTTCTCTCTACATAAATTTGTGAGCATCTATTAATATTTTATTCCACGTTCACAAATCTCCATCCCTCAAAATTTTCTATTTGGCTTCCTTCAAGATTTGCGTGTCCATCTTCCCAGGTAATGGCCGCTTGCCTCTGTTTTTCTCTTTTCTTCTTTTCTTTTTTTTGCTTCTTCTCTCTTGTATTTTCCTTTGTTCCATTGCCTGCCACCTCATGCTCCTCCCATTCACCATATTTTCCACCGACCCCATGCGAGACCACCACCACCAAAACCCTTTCACCATATTTTCCGACCAACCCCATGCCATTCACCACCATTGTCACCACCATGCTCGGCCTAGACCACCACCGACCCATACCAGACAACCACAAACCCATGCCAACCACCACCGACTCCATGCTAGACCTCCAACCCCTCCGCCAGACCAACCCCATGCCTCTGGCCTTGTATTTGAAACAAAGGAAATGAACAAAAATTGTTGTCACCTTTGTATTTTATTTCTGAAGTATATTGACCACCGAGCCTTGTTTGAGAAAAAAAAAGAAATGAACAAATTTCTATTTTGATTTGTCACCGTGTTTTGGTATCCCAGACTATATTTCCACTGACCTTTGTTTTGAAAAAAGAATGAACAAACATTTGCTTTTGTCACTTTTGCAAATTTTGAAGTTATATTTCTACCTGGCCTTGTAGTTGAAAAAAAAGAAATGAACAATTTTGTTTGTCACCTTTGTTTAGAAGTTATGGTCTATTTTTTTCTAAAAGTGGTCGAGCCTTTGTATTTTTGAAGTCATAGTTTATTTTCCACCGAGCCTCTGTTTTGAAAAAAAAAAGAGAGAAATAAAAATTTTCCTTTTGTCACCTTAGTATGTTGAAGTCACAAACTACACCCCTCCGAGCCTTTAAAATCTTGAATATGGTGAAATGGTCGAGCTATTCCTTTCTAGTATTCAACTTGTTTTTTTTTCGTTTTGTTTGCTTCATTTGAAAATTTGTTATTCGTGCATTCTTAGATTTGTTTATTTATTTTGCTTTAGATTTGAATCTAGTTGGCGCATCCGCTAACAACTGATCGTGCTTTCCGCATGCTTTCGATAGACATCGTATTTCCTTTTTGAATCGAATCTCCAACTCCGTAGAGGTGAGTAAATCTCACACGAATATTCATACTTATATGATTGTGAAACGACCGCAACTGAATGTGTAGAAAATAAATAAATAAATAAAAATGATGTTATAATTACCTGTGATTTATTTATATTTGATGTTAGAATTGTTAAAATTGCATAACATATCATCTGTTATATTTTGTTCTTATTTTACTGTTATTCTATTCTATTAAATCACACTGCAAGTTCCCTGTAGAATAGAATCACTATGGGTTGAAATGATACATACCCGAACGGACTTTAGAATAAGGGAAGATCATTATGGGCTGAAATGATAGGCCTGAACGATTTTCAATTAAATTTTATTTACTTGGGATTGCGGGTTTGAAATGATAAAATCCGGATTTTTCTTTGTAAACTACGGATTGAAATGATATAGTATCCGTATCACTTGACTTAGGCTAGAAAATATAATACAGACCCGTGGTTATTTTCTGTATTTTTCTGGGTATTTTTAAAATATCTTAAATAATTGTAATAATATTAAATTGATTTAAATTGAGTTTTAAAATGATTTATTTAAAGTAGAAATGATTTTTCTATGTGATAAATATAAATAAATGGAAAAATATTGACTTTGAAATGTAACTTAAATTTGAAAATTTGACTAAAAAGAAAAGATGGAAACTTAAGATTTATTAAATTAAAATGAAAATTTAGTTTTAAATGGTAAAAAAAAATGGAGAATTAAATTTAGTGGAAATTAGGGAGGCATCCCTATCATACTTTCATATTATAAAGCGGGTCCCTGTCAAAGTTTCATTGTAAAGCGGGTCCCTGTTTTATGGAAACGAAGAAAAATTATTGCTGAAATGTCAGCACTTTTTATAAATAAGTGCTAATATTTCAGCAACTATCTGTGTCAAAGTTTTATTGTAAAAACAAAGAAAATTTATTGCTGAAATGTCAGCAACTTTTATAAATAAGTGCTGATATTTCAGCAACTTTCATAAACTGTGTTCGCAGTGTACATAAATGTTGCTGAAATATCAGCAACTTTTATAAATAAGTGTTGATATTTCAGCAACTTTCATACACTATGTTCACAGTGTACAGAAATGTTGCGGAAATGTCAGCAACTTTTATGAAATGTTGCATCATGCTCTGCAATAATCGTGAATAAAAAACAGGGACCTAATTTACACTGAAATTTAGTGAAGGACTTTTCATGAATTTTGAAACTTAATAAGGACCTGTGCCAAAAGTACCCTTAAATATAAGTGTTGAAATAAATTGTTTAAAGAAAAATGGGAATTGACACACTTGAAATTTAATAAGTGAACTTTGTAAATTTTTGATTTTATTTGTAAAACTTCTCTTTAGAAATCATAAGTTAAAGGTTTTAAATGAACATTTTTAATGTGAAAAAAATATGATTTTTATAAATTTAAATGGTTTAAATTGAAGTTTATTTATGGCTGGAATTACACTTAAAACCTGGAAATTCAATTCATAACACTTCAGAAATGCTACCATCTCTGAAATGAACTAATTCTGAACTAAGTGGAATCTGCAGCACTTGTTAAGTGTTGTGGTTATATAAATAAACCAAAAGACTAAAATGAACTAAGGCTATGATAGCACTTGGTAAGTGCTGTTGTAGCAGGAACTAAAATTTAACCTGAACCTAATAAAGGGGCTACTGTAGCACTTGTTAAGAGCTGTAGTAGGCTGAAATATGATTTTGTTTAAAACTGAACTGTTACAGTAGTTTATAAATGCTGTCTTTGCTGAATTAAATTGTTTTCAAATATAACTTACCGCAGCACTTTTAAATGCTGTGAAAGCTGAAATTTTAACGTTTTATTGTTTTTACGCGAATAAATGAACTTAGAAAAGGCTAAATTTTTGGGAATTTAATATTTGATTTAAAAAAATAATGACTTTGTTTTTAAATGGTTTAATTTGAAGTATTTTGATATACAATTGTTTTAAATTTATAACCACGGGTTATAATAACGTTGGGTTGTTAAAGAGATCGGGATCGGATATGGACATACTCTCTGTCGATACCGAAAACCACTTTGACAACTGTGTACGCGGTGGAGTTTCCAGAATGAAGTAGGATGGTGGCGACGATCCTAAGGTATATACGTGGACCCAACTCCCGT
The DNA here is from genome assembly GCA_030737815.1 of Allium fistulosum. Taxonomy (NCBI): domain Eukaryota; kingdom Viridiplantae; phylum Streptophyta; class Magnoliopsida; order Asparagales; family Amaryllidaceae; genus Allium; species Allium fistulosum. Next base: position 209,352,024 of record CM060908.1, read on the forward strand.
GAGTTGGCATAAGGTGGTTAAAACAGGAGCGATCTCGGACCAGTGCGGTAGCAGCTCTTCTCGGACACATTTCTTCGATATCATTCTATTACTTTGTGATTTTTGGTGGCTACCCTTGATTTGGGAGTGTTGTCCGAGGTGGACGGTAGTGGCTGCTATGTGCTCCATCAGTCCGTGTGCGTAATTGGTATATCTACCCTGGCATTGCATAGTTGTGCCGTGTCACCTACCATATCGAGCTTTACTACGATTATGATTTTAAGATCCGACCGCGTTAAGGTTCTCCATCCCCTTAATGCTATTTTCTATATGATTATACTTTACTTATTAGACATTATTATAATAGTGAATATTACTACATAGTAGATATTTTAACGGATCCTTAGAGGATGGGCGGTCCCAAGCATCTTCTAAGTTACTTGTACCTTTACTACAGTTCACTTGAGTTGGTTTACATTGTATAAGTATGTATGTCCTGACTCGAGTGTTTATGTTTTATTTTTACGCTCGGGTCAGCCTGAGTATCAGTTTGGACTTCATCTTCCCGGAGCTAGGACTACTGGAGATCATCTTTATCAAGCTGCTATCTGTTTTTGCTATTCAGTCTTTTATTTTAGCTTATGTAATTGAGACAAATGAATTTGGGATTTTCTGCGGTTGTTCAAACTGTATTGGTTTTAGACTATGTAATTTGTACTTGTTTTGAGACTATGTATTTTAGTGGCTTCATGAACCACTATGGTTAATTTTAAATTCCGCTGCGAGTTATTCTGATATTTCTGTGTCTGTGATTCTGTGAATGATTTTATTTGCTCCGAATTTTATTACAATCTGTTATTTTGCATTATTCAAGTCTGACATGTGTGGATTATTGTCGATTTGAATGGTCCAAAATACCGGGTCGTTACACTTGGTATCAGAGCTTTGGTTTTAGGCAAACCTTAGCCTATGGAGCAAAAACTCATTAGAGATAGGGTAGAAATACCCTAGAATGAGTGAAATCAATCTCAGAATCCTTTCTTTGTGAGAGAACGTATTTTCGAAGTATAAAATGATTTCTAAAAGATTTTTTAAGAATTTTCAAAGATTATTTTGATATAAATTTCCTTGCTTTGAAAGTAAAATATTTCTTAAACTTCATTTCTTTCGTATCCACCTTGTTAGTAATTTCTTTGATTAGGATCCTCTAAAATTTTGAACTTCTCTCTTGATTGATCTAGATCCATTGTTGATAGGAATCTATTTTGGGTATGGCAAAATCAGTAGTTGTTAGGTTGCTTTGAGTAAACTCTGTTGTACCTTTTGCTTAGCTAAAGTTGTCCAACTAAAGATATTTATGCTTCTGTTTTCGTATGTTATGAATTCGAGTCTTTCGAAATTTTGAATGGGAATTTTTCTGTATCAATATAGGTTATATATCTCTAATCTTCGTTTGGATTCTTATCGAATAAGATTCCTTTGAATTTTGGAACGCTCCCACTTGTTCTGAAATCCTTTCCTGTCTCCCCTAATTGTATTCTTTTGATTTTGGAGCATTGCATCACTCCACTTTGTATGACCTTTATAGGGTGGCGATTCCGCCAATCTTTGAATGATTATAATTGGCATTGATCCACCGGAGATTTATGTATCCTCGGTTTATGATGTTTTCTATCTCCTGCTATATTTAGATTCTATCGCTGGCAATCGAAGGTCGATTTGCCTTAGATTTTCGCATCGATTATATTCCTAAAGTTACGGTTGACCGGTTAAGGTCGCCCGCGATTAATATAGGCTTATCCATCTTCTATTTGGTAATTTAATTATCTTATCTTCGTTTGAGCCTATCTTTGAATTAGAAATATTCTATTTGATTAGAGTCCTTCTAAATTTGAATCTCTGTTTTGCTTTGAAATCCATCCTTGAATCGTCCCTTGGAAAGTTTGTGGTTGATTGTCTTTTGAAAAATGTGTATTCATCGTAGTTTTTATTTTTATAAGGATGACCATATTTTATATAAAGATGAAATGTTTTTGATGAGGATTATATACTTTTTAAAAAAAAATGAGAATTTGAAGTTTCGAAAGGATTTGAAATTGTGAAAATTTTATAAGAAATGGTTTCATATAAAATGATTTATAACTGAAGGTTTTGAATCTAAATTTAAGTGATTGAACTCCGGCATTTTGGAACTGGTTTTAAGATTTTGAAATAATAAATAATATGATTTGAAATTATTTTTCCGAATAAGTAATGTTTCAATGATTTTAATGGGTTTTAATGATTTCAAAGGAATTTCAAAGAAGTTTTCAAAGTAAATGGAAGTCCAGAACTCACTTGTGTCGCTGGAAAATAATTTCGGTGATGAGTGCACGCATCATCGACATTGATTTTCGAGTTTCTGAGTGAGGGAGAGGCCACTTCGGTAGCTTTGCTATGCGATTGATTTGTGAAACCAAATTTTGATTTCAAATTCCGAAGTGTGATGTGATATTCGAAAGATATATGTATATATATATATTTGTAAAATTTGAAATGAGCCGGTGTTCAGTCCTTGAGTTTTGGATTTGATTTGATATAACCCTATTTATGGAATTGATTTACTGATTTAATTGTGATTTCCAACTCTTGGATTTGAAATATGATTTCTTCGACTATTTTGAAGGTTCGAGCACTTCCAAATCAAGGTTAATTTTTCAAGCTAAGTAATTTTGAAAAGTATAAAGTATATAAGTTTGGTATGTATGTTTAAAGTATGTAGTAATATGATTTAAATAGGTTGAAACTGTTTTGTTAAGTAAATGAATAAGGCTATTTTGAATTTTTCTAATATGAAATTTAGATTTGAAATGTTTTGATAAGAATTTGGTCTTCAAAATATTTTGAATAAAATTTAGTTTAAATGTTTTAACTTAGTAACATCCTTATGAAACTATATATTTAACAAGTTGGAATAAATATATAAGTTGTACGTATGATGTTTTATTCGCATAATTAATTTGATCCAGGTTTGAGTACACAAGTTCGAGGTGAATTACACCATTTCGTGTTAGGATTTTTCATTTGATTCTTGATGGCGAATATTTGATATGATTTTGGGCTTGATTCTAGAATTCTCTATCATAGTATATGGCTATGCAAGGAGACTGATGGTTTCTAGTTGAGAAACCATATCGAAATCCGCATTAGGGAAGTCGAATGGACAATACTAGTTCGAAAGCGAACTTGTGTGATCGAGCGAGCGATCGAATGTGACTTTGCGAAATGATGACATATGTACATCTTATATTCTAATATCATTGATATACTTGACGCTGAAATTGGAAGTTGTTGGGTTGGATATCTTTGTAATATAATTGGAATTCTTTCTTTTATGAAAAACTACTATCAATTTAAAACCATTTTTTTTTCAAAACTATTTTTCTTCTATTCTTCTCAAACAAACTGTTTTATTCTATTTTACATACAAGCTATTTTACAAACCATTTTATTTACAAAACTATTCTACAAACTATTTTTCTTTTTTATACAAAACTATTCTAAATTAAAAACCTTTTAGTAAGCAAAGATGTTCAAATCCCATATAGCTCTTCATGCAGCGAAATTGATTTTTGAAAGATTTTGATCCTTATATAAGATGGACTTTATGTAAATATAAGATGATGTTGAAAACCATTGATTTTGGAAATAAATTGTTTGACTTAAATTATATTGATTTGGAAATTTGGATTTATTTTCAAAATTTATTATTTTGGAAACTTTGGAACTGAAGATATTTAATTTGAGAAGAAATAATTTTGGTGAAATTGTATATGATTTTGAAACTGAACTGATATTGAAAAAAAATTGAAATTTGAGAACCTTATGTTACTAAGTACTTGATTTGGGAGTTATCGAACTTATATAAAATTTGGTTTGTATAAGTATGATGTTGATTCGAAAACTATGGATTTGAAAAGGTACTCAATTTGAAAAGTGAAATCTTATATAATCGAAGTCTATATAAGTGTGATTTGATATACTATTGATTTTGGAAAGTATTTGATTTCAAAATGAAATCTTATATATAATGGACTTTAGATAAGTATGATATTTGAAAGTGATTTGAAAAGGTACTATATGATACATATTTTCGAGGTAAAGATATGGAAAGTGCCTTCTGCTTGATATCCGCTTTGTGGCCACATTTTGGATTCATCCTATCGATATTTCTCTGATTTGGTTTTCCTTAAGGTTTTTCCCTTAAGGAACGTTATTCGTTTCGGTCGTAGAGGAAAGCTTTCTCCTAGGTTCATCGGTCCTTTCCGCATTATGGAAAGAATTGGTTCTCTTGCTTATCGTCTGGATTTGCCCGAGAAATTTTCTGGAGTGCACAATGTATTTCATGTATCTCATCTTCGTCACTATCTGCATGATCCATCTCTTATTATCCAGCCTTCTGCTCTTGATAGTTTGGATATTGAGCCAAATCTGACTGTTGAGAGGAAGCCACTTCGTATCGTCGATCGAGGTACGAAGCGGCTAAGAAGGAAATCTGTCAACCTGGTCAAAGTGCAATGGAGCACTGATGAATGGGATTGCACCTGGGAGACGGAGGAGAGCATTCGTGCTTTGAATCCGGAATTATTTATTTCAGGTACTTTTGCTCTACTGTCTTATCTTTCTTTGTTTTCCTTTTTCGTTCCTTTTCGAGGACGAAAAGTTTTGAGTGGGGGAGAGTGTAACAACCCAAAATTTTAACAAGTATTTTATTCATTTATCTAAAGACTTTGGCTTTTAATTTCATAAAAATCTAATTTTGGAAATTTTCTTGAAATAATTTCTGATCATTTGTCCAAATTGTAATAAAAATAAACAATTTCTGAAATTTTGATTTGGATAAAAAGTGTGACTTTAATAGAAATTAGAAATTTTAAATTTTAAAATTCTAAACTGCCAAATTTTCATCTTGAACTATATACATTTGTGTAACATTTGTTTCACTTTTGTTTTGGTCAGATTTGTTGTATACTTTTAAAAGTTGTAATAATTTGTGTGAAACGGGAAATTAAACTTTACATTTCTTTTACGTATATTTACATCCGTTCTTAACTTTATATTAAACAATCAAATTTTATTAATTATGGTATAATAGTTATTAAATTTTGGTTTAAAGTGATGGGTTATTTTCCTAATAGAAACATTAGTATTTTTAAATTTATTTAATAAGAGAAATAAATCAAATTTGTACGTTACTTTGGGCATTGCATTTATTTGTTTCTTTTGCCTTGATTCTTTGTTTATTTTTGTTTCTAGGCGTTATCAATGCAAAGTTCAGCCGAGTACTCTACTTTTGAGAATTCAAAATCTTGCATAAAATCTTCCATGTGGAAGTTATTATTTGCTTCCCTTTTTGCCTTCCGTTCGTTTCCTCCAATTTAATAAAATTAATTGCCTTAAATTTCTTTACCGTTCCAACCTTTTGCTCTTGCCTTTTTTTGTCTATTTGTTTCTATGCGTTAGCATTTCCAGCTCTTCAGCCGCATATATTCTCTTTTGAGAATTCAAATTCTTACCCAAAATCTTGCATAAAATCGCTTTCACGTGAGGAATTATCGCTTCCCTTTGCCTTCCATACGTTACCAGCTATTAATAAAATTAAATTGCCTTAATTTTTCTACAGTTCAAACTTTTTATTCTTGCCTAATTTTCTCTAACCGTTCAAAGCAATAAATCTTGCCTTCTCTCTACATAAATTTGTGAGCATCTGTTAATATTTTATTACACGTTCACAAATCTCCATCCCTCAAATTTTTCTATTTGGCTTCCTTCAAGATTTGCGTGTCCATCTTCCCAGGTAATGGCCGCTTGCCTCTGTTTTTCTCTTTTCTTCTTTTCTTTTTTTTGCTTCTTCTCTCTTGTATTTTCCTTTGTTCCATTGCCTGCCACCTCATGCTCCTCCCATTCACCATATTTTCCACCGACCCCATGCGAGACCACCACCACCAAAACCCTTTCACCATATTTTCCGACCAACCCCATGCCATTCACCACCATTGTCACCACCATGCTCGGCCTAGACCACCACCGACCCATACCAGACAACCACAAACCCATGCCAACCACCACCGACTCCATGCTAGACCTCCAACCCCTCCGCCAGACCAACCCCATGCCTCTGGCCTTGTATTTGAAACAAAGGAAATGAACAAAAATTGTTGTCACCTTTGTATTTTATTCCTGAAGTATATTGACCACCGAGCCTTGTTTGAGAAAAAAAAGAGAAATAAAAATTTGCCTTTTGTCACCTTAGTATGTTGAAGTCACAAACTACACTCCTCCGAGCCTTTAAAATCTTGAATATGGTGAAATGGTCGAGCTATTCCTTTCTAGTATTCAACTTGTTTTTTTTTCATTTTGTTTGCTTCATTTGAAAATTTGTTATTCGTGCATTCTTAGATTTGTTTATTTATTTTGCTTTAGATTTGAATCTAGTTGGCGCATCCGCTAACAACTGATCGTGCTTTCCGCGTGCTTTCGATAGACATCGTATTTCCTTTTTGAATCGAATCTCCAGCTCCGTAGAGGTGAGTAAATCTCACACGAATATTCATACTTATATGATTGTGAAACGACCGCAACTGAATGTGTAGAAAATAAATAAATAAATAAAAATGATGTTATAATTACCTGTGATTTATTTATATTTGATGTTAGAATTGTTAAAATTGCATAACATATCATCTGTTATATTTTGTTCTTATTTTACTGTTATTCTATTCTGTTAAATCACACTGCAAGTTCCCTGTAGAATAGAATCACTATGGGTTGAAATAATACATACCCGAACGGACTTTAGAATAAGGGAAGATCGTTATGGGCTGAAATGATAGGCCTGAACGATTTTCAATTAAATTTTATTTACTTGGGATTGCGGGTTTGAAATGATAAAACCCGGATTTTTCTTTGTAAACTACGGATTGAAATGATATAGTATCCGTATCACTTGACTTAGGCTAGAAAATATTATACAGACCCGTGGTTATTTTCTGTATTTTTCTGGGTATTTTTAAAATATCTTAAATAATTGTAATAATATTAAATTGATTTAAATTGAGTTTTAAAATGATTTATTTAAAGTAGAAATGATTTTTCTATGTGATAAATATAAATAAATGGAAAAATATTGACTTTGAAATGTAACTTAAATTTGAAAATTTGACTAAAAAGAAAAGATGAAAACTTAAGATTTATTAAATTAAAATGAAAATTTAGTTTTAAATGGTGAAAAAAAAATGGAGAATTAAATTTAAGTGTTGAAATAAATTGTTTAAAGAAAAATGGGAATTGACACACTTGAAATTTAATAAGTGAACTTTGTAAATTTTTGATTTTATTTGTAAAACTTCTCTTTAGAAATCATAAGTTAAAGGTTTTAAATGAACATTTTTAATGTGAAAAAAATATGATTTTTATAAATTTAAATGGTTTAAATTGAAGTTTATTTATGGCTGGAATTACACTTAAAACCTGGAAATTCAATTCATAACACTTCAGAAATGCTACCATCTCTGAAATGAACTAATTCTGAACTAAGTGGAATCTGCAGCACTTGTTAAGTGCTGTGGTTATATAAATAAACCAAAAGACTAAAATGAACTAAGGCTATGATAGCACTTGGTAAGTACTGTTGTAGCAGGAACTAAAATTTAACCTGAACCTAATAAAGGGGCTACTGTTGCACTTGTTAAGAGCTGTAGTAGGCTGAAATATGATTTTGTTTAAAACTGAACTGTCACAGCAGTTTATAAATGTTGTCTTTGCTGAATTAAATTGTTTTCAAATATAACTTACCGCAGCACTTTTAAATGCTGTGAAAGCTGAAATTTTAACGTTTTATTGTTTTTAAGTGAATAAATGAACTTAGAAAAGGCTAAATTTTTGGGAATTTAATATTTGATTTAAAAGAATAATGACTTTGTTTTTAAATGGTTTAATTTGAAGTATTTTGATTTAAATTGTTTTAAATTTATAACCACGGGTTATAATAACGTTGGGTTGTTAAAGAGACCGGGATCGGATATGAACATACTCTCTGTCGATACCGAAAACCACTTTGACAACTATGTACGCGGTGGAGTTTCCAGAATGAAGTAGGATGGTGGCGACGTTCCTAAGGTATATACGTGGACCCAACTCCCGTGAGTTGGCATAAGGTGGCTAAAACAGGAGCGATCTCGGACCAGTGAGGTAGCACCTCTTCTCGGACACATTTCTTCGATACCATTCTATTACTTTGTGATTTTTAGTGGCCACCCTTGATTTAGGAGTGTTGTCCGAGGTGGACTGTATTGGCTGCTATGCGCTCCATCAGTCCGTGTGCGTAATTGGTATATCTACCCTGGCATTGCCTAGTTGTGCCGTGTCACCTACCATATCGAGCTTTACTACGATTATGATTTTAAGATCCGACCGCGTTAAGGTTCTCCATCCCTTTAACGCTATTTTCTATATGATTATACTTTACTTATTAGACATTATTATAATAGCGAATATTACTACATAGTAGATATTTTAACGGAACTTTAGAGGATGGGCAGTCCCAAGCATCTTCTAAGTTACTTGTACCTTTACTACAGTTCACTTGAGTTGGTTTACATTGTATAAGTATGTATGTCCTGACTCGAGTGTTTATGTTTTATTTTTACGCTCGGGTCAGCCTGAGTATCAGTTTGGACTTCATCTTCCCGGAGCTAGGACTACTGGAGATCATCTTTATCAAGCTGCTATCTGTTTTTGCTATTCAGTCTTTTATTTTAGCTTATGTAATTGAGACAAATGAATTTGGGATTTTCTGTGGTTGTTCAAACTGTATTGGTTTTAGACTATGTAATTTGTACTTGTTTTGAGATTATGTATTTTAGTGGCTTCATGAACCACTATGGTTAATTTTAAATTCCGCTGCGAGTTATTCTGATATTTCTATGTCTGTGATTCTGTGAATGATTTTATTTGCTCCAAATTTTATTACAATCTGTTATTTTGCATTATTCAAGTCTGACATGTGTGGATTATTGTCGATTTGAATGGTCCAAAATACCGGGTCGTTACAAATTTCCTATGTTTTAGCCACCCTTAGACCTTCCCAAAACCGAATTTTTGCAGCCATAATGATGGGCCTTAAACCCATCTAAGCCCAAGCCAAAATACTATGCAATTAAATCTAGTTTAATCGCTTGTCGATATTGTATATCGATCGATATATTTATAATTGTTATAAATATATATAACATTATTTATTTCTTAAATCATATTCAAATTTTATAATTAATATTTCATAAATATTAATTAATTTAATTAATTTATAACAATTATAAACTAATTAAATCGTTCGGTCTTAAGGGAATTCATCATTTCGACTGTGTTACTCTTGGTTGTAAATTTGGTCATTGATTAACATCGAACTATTCTAATGTTAACGTTCACAATCACTTAGCAGGTGGTGTGACATTATGGCCAAATTTATCGCTTACTCATTTTCGGTAAAATCCAATTTTAGTTTAATAAGCGTTACCCGGTTGTGATATTTGTTTACACCAATTCTCTTCGTCAAAACTATATCACTTTGAACTTATGAAATTTGGTAATGGTCAAAATTCCAACCTCATCCACATTCAACTTTATAGTCTAAATACAAAGTCATTGGTTCAATAACAATTATTATTAACCGAAATGCTCTGGCTAGAGACTTTGACTTTGAGTTGACTATGATACTAACCGCATATAACTGAGGAGACGAATCCTCTCTTGAATAGTGCTTCACTTCCAATACTTCCACTCGACCCAACTATAGTCACTCGATGGACTCCATGCCATGATTTGGCTATAATCAAAGCGGAGCTTTCGTATTGAAGATCCACAATATTCTCAAGTCGAGAGAACTGTGTAAATCAGTCACATCGATATTTTCTGTTTGACCTTAGTTATATTAGCCAACAGAAAACTATCGAGTGAGTCGTTCCATAGTTATCCAATAACTATTAGTACGTAACCGCTAAGTGCCCCCAGCAGTCATGAGTAATACACTGCCCAACATTTGGAGAGTGTTACGTACTCCAGTCTCAAATGATACATCAATATCTAGTCTCGATGCATCTTGACTAGGAACATTTAAAATGGTATATTTATTTCGTTGTGATAAATTACTCACGGTTACAACACTTTGCAACTACTATCACGAAATATACCGTTTATGGATTTTTCTATTAAATATACTATTAATTAAGTTAATTAATTAATATAATCACATTTTATCAAGCATATAATAGGAAGAAAATACCTTTTATTTCGAACAAGATTGGTCAACGAGTCAGATATATGTAACAAATTACATAATTGCCCCTAGGGCATACCCCTAACTCTATCAATTTTGACCTTGAGTTTTCTCAAAAAGTCATAGCCCTACAAACGATGGATAACTCTATATCGGTTGTGTATTATATAGCTTGTAATTCGTAGTTCCTTGTAGTAATCTCATTTCGATCTTGAGTTTGCTCAATAAATCGAAAAATATTATTCGCTTGTACCTACCATTTCATGATGGCATAAGTACAACATATATACCTTGAGTTTTCTCAACAAATACATATAGTTATCTTACCTCGTCTAGTCTATATATTAATAGTACTACGCATAACATCTTTAGCTTGAGTTTGCTCAACAACCAAAGAGTACGCAAGTAACTTATTAGTATATAAATGGTAGAGGACAACATTTATACTAAAGATTCATAATCTTTAATATATTTAATTGAGTGATATAGACTTATGGAATACTATATTTCTTATGAAGTACTCTCGTGATTCAAGTGTCGGACACATCAAAAATCACGGTACATGTACTATACATATGTATGTACTCCTTAAGTCTATTTGGGTTTCTTACTGTTCCACCTTTAATTTATATATTCATATTATATAAGTTTTAATTATTATATAACTTTTATAATTTAATTAACTAATATAATAATCTTATGTATAACATTATATTAATTAAATCTTATTTAATTAATTTCATTTTAAACATTTTAAATTGAATATGTGCACTATAACATTTATATTAATACATGTATATCTTATTTATATGTAATATATTATTTATTAATTAACATTTAATTAGATGTTTAATTAAAAAAATTTAACTAATTATAATTAGTTTTGGAATTATGTTTATATATTACCTTAGCATCTTATGATAATGTTACATATATTAATGTATATGTTATTTAATTTAATTAATGAACTTTTGATTAATTATTTAATTTAATTAATCCAATTAATTATTAGTAATTTTTGAAAATAATTAATTTTTAAAATTATTTTATAACATTTATAAAATCCTTGTTTGTTTTAAATTTAATCTTTAAATTTAAAATATTATTTTTATTTATTTTAAATTTAATTTCAATTTTTAAATAGATTTTGAAAATTAGCCCAAGGTCCAATTCAAATTGGGATATTTATATTAGCGATAACCTTTGAGCTCACATAACTGTTCGGGCCGGACCAGTAGCCTGGTAGTATAGGGTACTTGATTATCCAACAATTCAGTTTAGACACTACCTTTCTTAGACACCCTACTAACTGTGTTGTAAGCTTAATTAGTTATCCATAATATGACTAATTTAGAATGCATAAGCTATCGGGCTTTGATATCATTGTTGGAACTGGGCAACACATAGCAGAGTAAATGGGTAATTTTTTTTACCTGTTTGGATCTTTAATGAGCTTATGTACTCTAAATTTATTTAGAACATTTCTGAAAAAAATTTAAAATAAAATCAATATTTTGTTTAAATTTATAAATAAAGTTTTATTTGTATAGTTTGTATTATGTAATAAGATATGTGTATCATATATACGTAGAACGTGCATGTGCAACATAATAAGGTGTACATAGTTTGACATGCTCGTATAAAGATGTTGGGATTTACACCACAACATACATGTTAATCCCTCTGTATACACGTGTGCTGTCAATATATATATATATATATATATATATATATATATATATATATATCTGTGTGTGTGAAATAATAACAATGGCGAATAAAGACAACGAAGCGGGAACGGTTATTGAATCTCCTCCTCCCCCAAAACCGCCAGACCCACCCAACCTTCTACCACCGGAGGCTACACCTTCTCGTCCAGATCTCTCTGATGTGATTCCACCTTGTACAATTGTACCACTACAGCAGTCAAAGACTTCTAGATCGGCAAACGTTTCTTCATCTACCCGTTCAACACGGCATAAGACCTGGGCAGCTACGATGAAAGATTTTGTAGTAGAGAAGGATGCAGATATTACAGACCTTACATTTTATCCTCCTTCTGATGGTGATGCGGTTACAAGTACTATCCCACAATCAGTGATCATGGCAGTAGTTGGTAAGTGGAGTAATATGTTAGTAGTGTATATACTAGGTTGGCGCCCCATGTATGCTAACTTTAAAATTTTCATAGATAAAACCTAGAATCCACATAGTATGTACGATTTATATTACAGGCAGAATGGACTTATATTCATCAAATTTTACAATCCGGAGGACTACACTAAAATAATCAGATCAGGACCATATACTATTAGTTCTAGAATTTTGATTATAAAGAAATGGAAACCTGGTATTAACAAAGATTATTTTTCTACGATTCCATTTTGGGTTCGTTTTATTGATTTAAAACTGGAATACTAGAGCAACGAGGGTATTAGTCAAATTGCTAGTGTCATTGGACGTCCAATACGTATGGATTCCACTATAGCACTAGAGAACATGCTTAATTATGCGCGCGTACTTATAGAGGCCGATGTTTAGTTTTCATACCCATCCACAATACAGCTACGACTATATAATGGTACAACTAACTATGTTCAGGTTGAGTATGAACATAAAATTAAGCCCTGCTCAATTTTTCACGCTTATGGACATTTAGAAAACTTTTGTACCAACACTATCAGACAAGAATGGAGGCCTAAACAACATGCGATGTCTACTGACACTGCCTCAAATGTTAACACAACTTATACTGATTACTGTACAAATGAAGTTACAAAGTCTAACAATAGTACAAGATCTGATTTGAAATCAAATGTCCCTACAAATTCAGTTTTATTACACAATCAATTTACATTATTGTCTGAAATTCCTAAAGAACCATGCCACGCTGATAGTTCTGAGCCTGCAATCTTTTGTCTGCCATCTTCACCCCTTGATGCAAACCGTGCACAAGAAACCGAAGGAAGCACAGTTACAGTTTTAGAGAATAAAGATGATGCTGAAGATATTTATGCTAATTCAGAAGAACTTATTCATAGTGTAGCTTCTCCTATACAAGAGACTGGCAATCAAGATAATGTAGAGATTACTGTCTCCCCCATGGTGTCGAAGACCCCACGTATATGAAGAAGCGAGAGATCTCCGCAAATCCCAAATCCTAAAAAACGGCTCCGCCTAAAAGATCAACACGGAGCTCTTCGACGGGTAAATGAATATTATGTCTTGGAACATTAGAGGCATGAATACTGACGACAAAATTAGTTGTGAGAAATGCGGATTATGGATCTTAAGGCTAGTATAAACACTAGAGGGGGGTGAATAGTGTTTTAAGGAATTACTATTTCTTTTCGAGTTTTATTAATTTGAACACAAATGTATGCAATATTCAGACACATATATAATCACAGATTCAAACACAGATGCAAATATAAAGTATAAGCAGTAAAGGAAAGAACACACCGGATTTTATACTGGTTCGGAGTTACCCTACATCCAGTCCCGCACACAAGTACAGATTTCCTTTCAAAAACAATCTTTACAATTACAACCCTCGATTTCAAGGCCATGAGGTACACCACTCCAGATTCACAATCCTATGGGTGGAGATACTTGATTTCCCGGGCAACAAGTTCACCCAATTGATTTCCTAGGCTACAATCAGACCTTTTCTCACTTGATTGATTTCCAAGAATACAATCGCACCTTTTCTCACTTGATTGATCACAAAGAAGCCTATAACTCTGAATAGCACTGGGATCTTGTTGAGATAGTGATAGAGAATCAAACCAGAAATGATCTAGTTAAATTCAATGGTGATTTCGGCAGAGTAATGGTAAGAATATATATAAAGAAATGTGGAAGAAGAAGAGGAGTGAAAACCAGAAAAATATTGTTAAAAATTCGTTGAAAACATCCCCTATTTATAGAAGAACAACAGCCATGTCTATTCGTGAAAGGTTATGGCGAATAGACACTTCTTTTGAAATTCAAATTTTTGAAACCAACTGCCACTATGTCGACATGGGTATCTTGGGTATGTCGACATCCCAAAGGAAATTTTGGTGATTTGTTTTTCTTTGAAAAATACTTCTATCTTATATTAAAACTATTTTAAACTTTATAAATATACTTAACTATAGTTAAAATACATAAGTAAATATAGAGAATAATATATATAAAATTTTACTATAATTTTATATTTAAATCTAAGTATAAATATATTATAATTAAAAGATAGTTTAAAACAAACGAAGTTTAAAACAAGAGTTTATTTAAAAACAAAATCAAAGAATAATTTAAGGCTAAAACATCTTTTTGAAAATCATTTGAAAAGATAATTTTTAAGGCTAAAACATTTTGAAAAGCAGTTTTGAAAATCAGTTTGAAGTAGTTTTGCAAGCTTCTTCCTGCAGAATATCTCATCACATCAGGACTCGAGAACTTGTACAAAACTAGGATGTTCGTGGGTTTGTAAGCCGCTTGTCGTAGGTTTGTAAGCTACTTGTCGTGGGTTTGTAAGCCACTAAAAAGGTAGAAATGGTTCCATCCCAAATGAAATATGGAGTGAATATTTCAGTGCTATTATGAAGTTTTAACATAATTCTAGACTCAATACTTATCTTGTACTATTTGATAATCTTGATATTCTTGAGATTCTTAATACTCATGAGTCTTCAATCTTGATATCTTGAATCTCTATACTGTACAGTCTTCATTTTTGATACCTGCATGGTTAAATCCTGCATATACATATATATCTAAACTATAATGTTAGTATTTATATTTTATAATCTTATTCTAAGGTTGTTGTCATCAAAACCATCATCTCAAGGACTAACAATCTCCCCCTTTTTGATGATGACAACCTTTGTTTATAAAATATTATTTCTATCCTATTGACTCCCCCTAAAACTAATAACTCCCCCTTAATCTATGCCTAACTATCATATATTTTATCCTTCTCCCCCTTTGTCATCAACAAGAACTAACTCCAAACTATATAACTCCCCCTTAGTCTAATACTATGTGATTATAATGATAGTGTTATCATAAATAATCAACACTTAATTCTAAAACTAAAACTTTAGTCCTAAATTACAAACTCTCCTAACTAAGAATATATATATGATAATATTTGTAATATAAGAACACAAATCATTTATATTGTTATATTTTACATGAGCGTAGAGAATGTAAGTAAAAACATACAACAATAGGAAAGAGGAAAGAGAAACTAATGTGTGTCCTTAAAAAATAGGAGATCTATGAACCGACCAATTTGGATAGTGGAAACAGAAATTTCCACGTTGTTCGACAAGATTTCCATCTTTGTCAAAGCACACTTCGCCAACGCAAACGACTTTCTCGTTATCTTCAGCGTGCCCTTCTTCCATGGGGGCTTCTTCTTCTTCTTCCTCGCTGTCCTCTTGCACTTGATCTCCTGAAGACTCTTCATCAATCAAGATCGGATTAGCATGATTGTCCATTAGAAATTTTTGCAAATTTCTAAGAATTTTGCCTTGTCGTTCTTGTTCTTTGGCCATTCTAAGTTGCACCACTTGAATTTCAGTCATTAGTTGCAGTGCATCCTTCAAAGAATCCTCCATTTTCGTCAGTCGTGCAAGTGTAGTTTGTTTAAACGGTCCAGAAGTAGGACAAGAGAATGAAAAGATTGAATTTTTGTTTGCTTTGGAAGAGGAGGCCATTGTTTAAATGTTTTCAGAAGATAGAACAGAGAAAGAACAGAAAGAATGATCCAATTTTTGAAATAAGAAGAATATATAACCACTTATTTGAATTTTGGTGGGAAAAATTCAAAAATAAAAAATCGTTATATGTCGACATGGTTAGGAGGGGGATGTCGACATGGTGCTTGATATTTTTACTATTTGATTTATTTTTAATTTAATTTTTATTATACTTTGTTATTTATATTTTATATTTTAGTTATTGAACAAATACCTAATTCTCTTCTTAATTTAGTAAATATAGATTCATTTAAGGGTTTTGTTAATATATCAGCAATTTGATTCTCAGAATTGATATAATCGAGAGTAATTACTTCCTTACTTATATTATCTCTGAGAAAATGATGTCTGATATCAATATGTTTCGTTGGAGCATGATGAGTAGTATTTTTGGATAAATTTATTGCACTAGTATTATCACAATAAATTGGCGATCTTGAGATATTTAAACCAAAATCTTTTAAAGTTTGTTGCATATATATTACTTGAGAACAAGCTAAAGCAGCAGAAATATACTCTACTTCAGTTGTTGATAGAGAAACTGTGTTTTGCTTTTTACTAAACCAAGAAATCAAAGAATGCCCCAAAAAGTGACAAGTTCCACTTGTACTTTTTCGGTCTGACTTACAACCAGCATAGTCAGCATCACAGTAAGATATTAATTCAAAAGAATCATTTTTAGGATAAAATAAGCCATAGTCAATGGTGTGTTTAATATATCTTATGATACGTTTTACAGCTTTTAAGTGGGTCTCTTTAGGTTGGGATTGATATCTTGCATAGAGGCAAACGCTATGCATGATATCAGGTCTACTAGCAGTGATATAGAGTAGTGATCCAATCATTCCTCTATATAATTTTTGATCTACATCTTTCGAGAGATCTTCTTTACTTAGATACTCATTGGTTGCCATGGGAGTGGGTTTTCCACTTGCAGTAGTCAAACCAAATTTACTAACTAGGTCTTTAGCATATTTTTCTTGACTAATAAAGATACCATTATCTAATTGTTTTATTTGTAATCCTAGAAAGAAGTTTAATTCACCCATATGACTCATCTCAAACTCTTTTGTCATTATTTCAGAAAATTCTTTATTCATTTCAAAATTAGTTGATCCGAAAATGATATCGTCTACGTAAACTTGTACTAGTTAAATATCATTCTTATTTCTTTTAATAAAAAGAGTATTATCTACTTTACCAATTTCAAAGTTTGATTGTAATAAGTAAGATCTTAGTCTATCATACCAGGCTCTAGGAGCTTGTTGTAGACCATATAGAGCTTTCTTAAGTATGTAAACATGATTTGGAAATTTTTCATTTTCAAAAAGTGGTGGTTGTTCAACATATACTTCTTCTTTTACAAATCCATTTAAAAACGAACTTTTAACATCCATTTGAAATAATTTGAAATTATTATAATTTGCGAAAGTAAGTAGAATCCTAATGGCTTCTAATCTTGCTACGGGAGCAAAGGTTTCATCAAAATCTATTCCTTCTTCTTGACAATAACCTTGAGCAACTAACTGTGCTTTATTTCTAATGACCTCACCTTGTTCATTCATTTTATTTTTATAAACCCATTTTGTTCCAATTATAGTTTTATTTTCAGGTCTAGGAACAAGTTCCTAAACATCATTTCTAGTGAATTGATTTAATTCTTCTTGCATAGCCAAAATCCATGAATCATCAGTTGATGCTTCTTTTGGATTTTTGGGTTCAATAGTTGATATAAAAGCTACATTGCTCATTTTACTTAGTTGATTTCTAGTTGTAACAACATATTGCATATCTCCTAGAATATTTTCTATGGGATGATCTTTTAAAAGTTTAATCCTTTTATTAGGATGATTAAATTCATTATTAGTTTCAATTGACTCTTGATTTTGAGTAATTAAATCCTCTTCATCATTTATATCTTCAAAAATTTTGGAATTTTCATCAAATGAAACATGCATTGTTTCTTCGATGGTATTAGTTCTTAAATTAAACACTTTGTATGTTTTACTTCTATTAGAATATCCGATAAAGATATCTTTGTCAGATTTAGGATCAAATTTATCTAAGTTATCTTTTGTATTTAAAATAAAACATTTACTTCCAAAAATTCTAAAATAAGATACCTTAGGTTTCTTTCCGTGAAGAAGTTCATAAGATGTCTTATCAGTTAAAGGTCTTATTAAGATTCTATTTAAAATATAACAGGCGGTAGCAACTGCTTTTGCCCAAAAATGTTTTGGTAAATTACTATCTGAAAGCATAGTTCTCGCACACTCTTGAATCGTCCTATTTTTACGTTCTACTACTCCGTTTTGATGTGGAGTTCTTGGAAATGAAAAATTGTGAGTTATCCCCTTTTTATTGCAGAATTCCTCAAACTTTTCATTTTCAAATTCACCACCGTGATCACTACAGATGGTTATAATTTTTACAAAAAGTTAATTTTGAACCCTTTTTGTAAAGTTCTTAAAACATTCAAAAGTATCACTTTTATGTTTCAAAAATATTGTCCATGTAAATCTAGAATAATCATCTACAATTACAAAAACATATTTACTGTGATTTATTGACTGAATTTGAGATGGACCAAATAAATCAAGATGAAGTAATTCAAGAGGTTTTGAAGTTGAAATCATATCTTTTAATTTAAAGGAACTTTTTCTAAGTTTTCCTAATTGACATGCATCACATAAATTATCTACTTTAAAATTCATTTTAGGGAGACCTCTTACTAGATCATGTTTTGACAGTCTAGATAAGAGTTTGAAATTCAAATGCCCAAATCTCTTATGCCAAATCCAAGAGTCGCTTGTATTTGCCAAAAGACACAAGTTATCATTTGAAACTTTCAGACACAGATATGATCACAGATTCAAACACAGATGCAAATATAAAGTAAAAGAAGTAAAGGAAAGAACACACCGGATTTTATACTGGTTCGGAGTTACCCTACATCCAGTCCCGCACACAAGTACAGATTTCCTTTCAAAAACAATCTTTACAATTGCAACCCTTGATTTCAAGGCCACGAGGTACACCACTCCAGATTCACAATCCTCTGGGTAGAGATACTTGATTTCCCGGGCAACAAGTTCACCCCATTGATTTCCTAGGCTACAATCACACCTTTTCTCACTTGATTGATTTCCAAGGCTATAATCACACCTTTTCTCACTTGATTGATTACAAAGAAGCCTATAACTCTGAATAGCACTGGGATCTTGTTGAGATAGTGATAGAGAATCAAACCAAAAATGATCTAGTTAAATTCAATGGTGATTTCGGCAGAGTAATGGTAAGAATATATATAAAGAAATGTGGAAGAAGAAGAGAAGTGAAACCAGAAAAATATTGTTAAAAATTCGTTGAAAACATCCCTTATTTATAGAAGAACAACAGCCATGTCTATTCGTGAAAGGTTATGGCAAATAGACACTTCTTTTGAAATTCAAAATTTTGAAACCAACTACTACTATGTCGACATGTGTATCTTGGGTATGTCGACATCCCAAAGGAAATTTTGGTGATTTGTTTTTCTTTGAAAATTACTTCTATCTAATATTAAAACTATTTTAAACTTTATAAATATACTTAACTATAGTTAAAATACATAAGTAAATATAGAGAATAATATATATAAAATTTTACTATAATTTTATATTTAAATCTAAGTATAAATATATTATAATTAAAAGATAGTTTAAAACAAACGAAGTTTAAAACAAGAGTTTATTTAAAAACAAAATCAAAGAATAATTTAAGGCTAAAACATCTTTTTGAAAATCATTTGAAAAGATAATTTTTAAGGCTAAAGCATTTTGAAAAGCAGTTTTGAAAATCATTTTGAAGTAGTTTTGCAAGCTTCTTCCTGCGGAATATCTCATCACATCAGGACTCGAGAACTTGTACAAAACCAGGATGTTCGTGGGTTTGTAAGCCACTTGTCGTAGGTTTGTAAGCTACTTGTCGTGGGTTTGTAAGCCACTAAAAAGGTAGAAATGGGTTCCATCCCAAATGAAATATGGAGTGAAGATTTCAGTGCTATTATGAAGTTTTAACATAATTCTAGACTAAATACTTATCTTGTACTATTTGATAATCTTGCTATTCTTGATATTCTTGATACTCATGAGTCTTTAATCTTGATATCTTGAATCTCTATACAATACAGTCTTCATTCTTGATACCTGCATGGTTAAATCCTACATATACATATATATCTAAACTATAATGTTAGTATTTATATTTTATAATCTTATTCTAAGGTTGTTGTCATCAAAACCATCATCTCAAGGACTAATATTAGTCAAGTATTCATGCTTCTTAAGTCTCACAAGCCTAGTCTTCTAAGCTTAGTCGAGACTAAACTATCTAGTGTTGACAATTTGAAAATGAAGCTGCAAGAATGGAATGTTATTCATAACAACGACACAGGCAGCAAAGGCCGGATTTTAGTGTTGCTTCATAAATCAGTTTGGGAATATGTTGTTGTAAGGTATTCACAACAACACATTACTGTACTATTAACTAATAAAGGAGGATTACAACTTCATTGCACATGTGTCTATTCTAGTAATTCCTTTCATGAACGACAAAAATTATGGGATTCGCTTCGACTCGATGCGTCATCTATAAGGTCTCTGTGGTTAGCAATGGGGATTTTAATAATGCTCTCAACAAAAAGGACAAAAAGGGAGGTTTTCCAATCCTTTTCTCCTATATGAATTCATTTGAAGATTGCTTATTCACTTGTGGTTTGGTTGAATCTCATTTACAGGGTTGTAAATATACTTGGCAACGGCGGGGAATTGCAACAAACATAGATAAAGTTTTAGTTAATTATGAATATATGCCTATGTTCGCACAACTGTCCACTATCACGCTGCCTTCTTCAATTAGTGACCATACTCTTGTTCTTATAAGTTTTAACTCACAACACCAACGTCGAAAATGAGCTCCTTCTTGATATGTCAACAGTTGGTGCTATGAGTAGGGTTACGATCATTGTATTGCAATGGGCTGGTCTGCCAATACATGGGGCATGTGTTTAGACAAATTTATTCATAAATTAAAGGCTGTCAAGGCAGAATTAAAAAAATGGAATAGGTTGAGAGCTTGCGGTAAATCTATTACTTAGTTGCAGTCTGATTTTGATACACTATTCTACCAACTTGATCAAGATCCGGAGAACACTACTATGTATGATTCTATGTACTACATGCGTCAGAGCTTAAATGAAAAGATCTAAAAGCATAACGAATTTTTGTGACAACAAAGTAAGGTGTTATGGTTGCAATAGGGAGACAGCAACACCAAATTTTTTTACGCCAAAATGTCAATGCGGAGACACATAAATAAAATACATGCACTGCTTGATTATCAAGGGAACTATATCTACAACTGCAACAGTATTAAGGAGACAGCCATAGACTACTATCAGCAATTATTCAATGGCGAATTGAATACAGAATTTCCTCATATAGATACAAGAATGCAAATCAATTGAGCAGGGTAGCAATACTTATCTGGTTCAGTAACACTTGCTGAAATTAGGAGGCTTTACTCTCAATCAACGATGCTAAGAGTCCCGGACCAGATGGCTCCTCAGCCAAGTTCTACAAACATAATTGGGATAACCTGCACACAGATTTATATGATGTTGTATCAGATTTCTTTCTTACAAAAAAGCTGCCACCGGGGATTAACCACAATTCCATTACTCTAATTCCCAAAAAAGATAAGCTACGGTTCATATCAGATTACAGACCTATTTCTTGCGCTAATTTTTTTATATAAAACTATATCTAAAGTCATATGCAATAGAATTAAATGGTTCCTTCTGTTGTTAATTGCAGAAAATCAGTCTTCGTTCATACCAACCAGGTAGAAGCATTGGGGAGAATGTTCTACTTACACATGAACAAGTTCGGGATTTTGCTAAAAAGGGGTAAATCTAAGATGTGTATTAAGATTGACTTACAAAAGGCATATGATACGGTTAATCGTGAATTTGTATGTCATATGCTCTTTTGTTTTGGGTTCCCCTCATCCATTATATAGTTAATTCGTGAATGTATTACTACGCCTACTTTTTCGGTTTTGGTTGATGGTAGGCCTAAAGGGTTCATCACATCGAATAGGGGTTTATGGCAAGGGGACCCCTTATCTCCTTATTTATTTTGTATTGCAATGGAATTTTTTACACTGCTTATGGATGAAGGTGTTAATGACAAGAAACTAGAGCCTATAAATAAGTTTTAACCTACAGTATCTCATTTATTATATGCCGATGACGTCATGATTTTTCTAGCAGCCGCTACTGAGAATGCTGCCTACATGAATAATGTTTTTTCTAGAATAGAGGAAACAGTTGGTTTACGAATTAAAAAGACTAAATCACAGCTATTTTTTAGTAAAGGAGCTATGCAAAAATCAGAAATTACAAGAATTTTAAACATAGCAGAAAAGGAGTTACCTGTTAAATATCTCAGGGTTCCACTCTCATCAGATTACATCCATGCGGGTCACTTCCCCGCTGCAGAGAATCATTTCTAGATTAGAAGGGTGGGATACTAATTTATTAACAATTGCAGGCTGTGCAGAGCTGATTCAAAGTACAATTACACCAATAGTTATGTACTGGATACTCATTTATCAATTACCAGCTTCAGTATTAAAGAAAATTGATCATCTTTGTGTTGACTTTTTTGGAAAGGAAAGCTGCATAAAATATCATGGGATAATTTATGCAGGCCGAAAATAGAAGGTAGAGTAGGGTTACGAGAGTTCATAGATCTAAATAAAATAGCCAGAATTAAATTGTTGTGGAAGTTAATAACATCTAACTGTTTATGGGCAAGATGGATGAGTACCAAGTACTTAACTGCATACAACTTTTGGGTGCTCCCTGTAAATAACAATTTTTCTGGAACCATGAAATCTATTCTTCGACAAAGGGACTTGGTAGCTAATATAATGTCATACATTATAGTCAACGGGGAGCATACGGACTTATGGTATGATCCATGGATCAACTATAAGTCCCTTGTCGACTTAATTGGTTGGATCAGGGTCTACATATCCAACAATGCTAACAGCAAGGTCAGCTATATATTCAAGGATGGGCGACTATAACTGCATCTATTATCAGAGACAAGATAGGTAGCGTCTCAGATTATGCAAGTTAAAACATCTACTGAACAAGCTACAGACTGGACCATAGTCAACCACAAAAAATTCATTTTTTCGAAGGTTTGGAGTGAGATTCGATTCATGCGCGGCAAGATGATGTATACAGACTAATCTATACTATACTATTATTAGTGAGTTGAATTCAAGCTCACACAGAGCCCCTTGAAATTTGGCAACCGAACGGTCACTTTTATACTTTTTCTCTCTTCCTCCGAACCCTGGATACTAAACAGTCGCGTTTTATATTTTTCTTTCTCCTACCAGCTATCTGTTTCCTCCTTCATTCGTCAGCTGCAAACAAAATAGCTAGGGTTTTTACCGCCTGTTTTCTCCGCATTTTCTAATTGTTCTTCCCCTTTCTCTCTTCTTCTTTCTAACCCTAAATATTCGTCTGCCCTGATTTGAGATATGCTCTCTGAATCCCGTAGCTTCAATTTCCGGATAAACCAACAGCCATCATTGACCATTCCTCCTACCAGTGCCGCCATGCGACTTCGAATCAAAAACTCTGGATTCATCAACCGATGATTTCCATTAGCTCGATACCCATTGATCCGCCATCGCTTGATTTGCCGGAGTTACCCACAGTCCACCATCATCTTCGGTCTCCTTGCATTCAAATCACCTTCGATTTCTTGCCATTCCTCATCCTTCGATCATCGATGACTATCGTGCTTTTCTGTCTGGGGCCATATGCATTAGGGTGTTGCTTCGATCTGTCCATTTCGGCGTTTAGGTAAATCTTTTATGCCAGTTTTCCATGTTCTCCATTTTATTTCTTTTTTTGGCCAAAAATCATTGTCTTTTAGTTTATAAAATGTTTTTTATGCCGAGAAGCTCCATGGTTATGTTGCTATCTGGAATAGAAAATGCGCTTGAGTCAAAGTTAGTGTACTGTGTATAATATGCATCTACTTAATGGCACAAAAAGTTTATATTGAGGTTTCGGCATACTTTTAATCCTTACCAATTGAATTTGTGGTATTGTAGCAACAACTCAAGTTAGAATCCTTACCAATTGAATATGTGGTCATTGGTCAATTTGACGATGAGTTGTCTACTGAATAATAATATTAGGTGTTTAATTTTTACTTGAGTTTGATATAGAATCCAATAAAACAACATATGATGTTAAACTGTAAGCATTCACTATATAACTATTTCGTATTTTCTATCAGTTGGTATGATTTACTTTATATTTGGTTTCCCTTAATATTCTTTTGTTTTGATGACTTCAAACTCACGTCAAGGTGGTTTCAAGCTCACATCAAGGTAGAATTAAGTAATTGTTTGATCTAGAGAAGGGTGCTCAGTATACTGTGAACAATTGCAATTCCAAAAATTATTAGGCTAAAATAGGCAAACAAACAGATTGAGAAAGAGATTGCACAATTATGTGCACATATGTAACAGACTAAATACGATGACATTTCTCATGTGCACAAATGTCACATACCTAACATTTATAATAGTGGTTCAATTTTACATTACTTTGACAAAATTTCAATAATATCTTTACTAAATTTTTAAACCTTATTCCATATTAGCATTCGAACCAACCGTCTTGAGCTGTGTTTGCATTGACACTAAAAAATTGTTCAATTTTAGATGGTGATAGAATTTGTGATGTTGCAGCTTTCAAAATATTAGTGGATCATAATTTTTATACATATAAAAATATATAAGTATAGCTAACTAATGTTGTGACCTTGGAAAACTGCAGGATCATACTTCCTGGAGGAAAAGGGATATCATTAAGCAATTCAGAAGCTAGAAATCAAGTTTATTATGCTCAGTTTCCATCTCTGAACCATTATTCATATAGAGGTGAACATTTTAACATAATATTTAGATTTTTTTCAAAGAAATCTCCAACATTTTCGACCATATAAACTATTATTTACTCCGGTTTGATATCCTAACTCTGATTTTATTTTTAATTTTTCATTTTTGGCCAATTACAGTTAATTTTTCCATCAATTATAGAATGATGCTATGCCCAGTGATCCCTAATCATCTATTGTTAAAAGAAATTGCTACAGTTTTGTTAACTTCAAATTTCAGAATTTTTAGTTAGTTATTATTTGATTAATGGGAAATTTCTTATTTATCGTTTTCAGTTTTATGGCTTCCACATTCAACATGAAATGTACTATTTTATTACATAATCTAAATTACATCATGTTATGTGTCTTGATCATTGTTACGCTTATTGCAAAATAAGGTCTGACAATGGATACATTTTGATTTGGATAGTGTCGCATCCCTATCGAAAACATTTTCGAATATCAGATATCTGTATCCGTTGATACGGACGAATATCGAATATTTATCCGTTCTATTCATAATTAATAAACTCAAAAAAGTAATGGAATGTTTCAGGTAAGGCATAAATCCTTTTCAGTGGCAATGCTAAAATAAATACAAAAAATAAAAAAATATGATAGTAAAAGTAAAATTTGACAGCAAATATTAATTTATACAAGCTTAACATGAATTATTACTTTCACATAACTGTAAATACTAAACATTTTTGTATTAAAATACACATTATCTCAAACTACTGTTATGATAAAAACCGGATGGATAATTTTTGAATGCAGATACCATCATATCTATATTTGTGCCCCTTTTTCGGATTTCGGATACTTTTTCAATTTTTGGATATTAATGTGGACAAATTTATGATGTTTCAGGTAATCCATTGACAGCCCTAAAATCATTCATTATTCTTTGCAATTCAAATGTTGTTGCCTACAATGAATGATATATTTTGTCAATTTAGAAAATTGAATTGACATTGGTCATGGGTGATAGTTTGAGATAAATTGAATGCTCGGTATACAAATCATAAAATTGGTAATCGTAGGTTCATAACTCAGTGAATTATCATGAAAATAATGATGAAAATGTAGTTCAACATAATAAAATTGGAGAAGCTACCGGAAACTTCACTTTTTTTTAAGCGAGGTTCAAGTAACAATGATGATGCTAAACTTTTTTGACTGTTTGAATGATAGTTGAAGCTAAAACGTCTTTGAGTTTATGAAGACAAAGTTTATATTATATAGTCGCCTAAACATAGCACTACTAAACTTTTACCCCAATTGCTTGAAACTCATTATGTTGCAAACTGCATGGTCACGTAAAGAGATCCCAAAAATGAATTGACTTCTCTCAATCTTGGTCAGTTACAATTAAAGTTCAAATATAGTTTTCATTTCTTTAGCTCAATTGGTTAACTTTCTTCTTAAGTTTTAAATAGGTAATGTTGATAAGAGTATCGATGTTAAAACATTCCGATGGTCTGTGAATTTGAGAATGCATATAACTTGGTATTTTATTTTCAAAATTAATTTGTTAGGTCATGACCATTCCACTCTCGATCTAACTATCCCATAATTTTACATATGCAGATCACAAGTGGCATGTTCATGTACTGAACTACTTTTACACACAAACTCACTTCTGTTATAGCTTGAATTAGACAGTTTCATTAGTTTATAACCCAATGTGTGAACACAATAACTATTAAAAAATTGTAGTAGAATTCATTGTTTCTCAAAATAGTAAGTTTAACCCTGTAATATGCTAACATGCAAAAAAGTAAACCACGCAGATGTTAATGAACATGCGCAATTTTTATTTTATTATAATGACAATGCTTTATCGGTTGAAACTAATTTATCGTCCTTAAATTCCATGTACTATATGTCAGGTATAATTGCTTCATATTCTTCTGTAAACGATCAATTTGTATTTTAACCATCAAATCACCCATGAGACCAATATACTCTCCAACCCATTGCATCTGCAGTTATCATATAGATCATTCATTTTTTTTCGTTTAACTAATTTTGGGATGAAAGTCAACTCTTTTCCTATTTTACTTTTTCATCCGCTAAACTTTTTCCATCTTCTCAAAAAAAGTTCTCAGGGTGAAAGAAAAACTACATGTACCGTGGAGGCAAACCAATAATAGTTCAGTATGAATTATTATGTATAATCTTGATTTTTTTATTTTTATTTTTGCATCTTTGTACCTTCGCTATTGTCATCCAAATTTTACCAAATAATTGTCATTTGTTTATAAAGAATCACATAATTGATTTAGAATTGCCTACACTTGATGGGTTAGGTATGGATCATTTCTAGCTCATTACAATTATGAATGTTTATTGTATTATGATTGTGAGACTGCTAAAATAATGTCTTTTATAATTGCAAAAGGTTGAATTTTGAATGCATGTTTATTTAGTTAAGGAAATAGATAATAGATTTGGTAACAACAGGGATCTTTCTTTTGTTGATGAACCTTCTATAAAAGGATTTTCACACAGTTTACTCCCTTCTGATCAGGGGGAATTTATATTAAGCCCATATGGAGCAGTTGATAATCCTCGAACATTGACTTATTATTTACAAATACTATTTTGTGATATTGTGCTTATATAAGCATGTTATATCTAAACCACACAACCTTCCGCCCCCGTCAAATTTTGATCCTCATAAAATGGATGGTTAGAGTCACCCTTACTTCACATATTCATACTTTCTATCCGGGAGTCCAAACCATTTCACTTCTTTAGCATTTTCGGTTTTTTATGGTTTCTTTCTATGTAGGATGCATGTCTTAAAGATTGATTGTTCGATTTTTTCTGTTATTTATATATTTGGATATAATACATTAGAATGAATATCATATCAAGAAGCATTTTTAATCATCAACCCCTTTCACATTAACATATAATTCCCTTTTAGAGTATATATGAAAATTTTAAAATATACAATGGCATATATTCTGTGTTTAGAATCAAATTAGAAAAGTTTTCTACATGGACCTTTTAGAATCATAATTATTTTGTAGCAAGGTGTTATCTTACCATCAAAATGGAGGACTCCATATCTCAAATCTTATTATAAGTCCAGAAATGTAAACTTAAAAATTTAATAAATTGTCAACCATTGCCTTTTATCAAGCATTTTATATTCAAGATTGTAGAAATATTACAGCTTAGGCTTTAGTGAAAATGTTGTTTTTTTGATACTATGACATATGTTTTGCTACAATTTTTTTTCATTTAACACCTAATTTATTAAAATGGCATTATGATTTATTTCAAATAATCACGCTATGTTATTATGCGCTGTAACTGGCTAACATGGCAAAACAACACATTAACTGTTTTTTAAGGTATGATTTCAATGGTGGTAAAATTACATATGTCTGTTCTACTATGCAATTGTGGGAAACACCTCGAACCTTACAATTATTCATAGTATTACTGTAAAAACAACACATGTGAATATTAGACAATATTTAGATGACTTAGAGAACAAATCGAATGTGCCAAAAATGGTTGTTAATTATTTATATTCACTCGATATTATTTTTTGCACATTTTCTTGAATTAAGGGATTTGTATTATGGATAATGGCTTGACAAAAGGAACGATTAAAGCACCAAGGATTGCGGAAATAATTTTATTGGGTATGGGTATTTTTATGATTTTTTATTATAATCGTATTTGAGTTTATGGAATGTGTACCTCAAAACACAAGAGCATAACTAAATTAACACTAAAAGAACTTATATAAAATCTAAATGGAGCAATCCAAGTATACAGATGCAAGCAATGATTCAATCTATTATCCTCTACTTTAGGTATCCTAATTCATCTCTTCTGCCATAGTTTTTTCCATCTTTTCTATGGATATTTTCATCATTTTTTTTAGAAATATGTTCATATGTGTTCGTAAGGTACATGTTAATTTAGGGAAAATTACTAAAATCTTCCTCATTATTCTTATCTTCTATGGTTATTGAAATTGGTAATTTTGGATTTACAAATTACGTACATGCTATATTTTTTTGAAAAATTAGCAACTAGAAGTGACATAACGAAATTTTTGACCTTCAACTGTAAAGAAACTATAAAATCAGTCAACTTTACCAATAAGTTATGAACAGTATTAGATTTATAATTTCTACAACAATTCTTAGATATTACATGTTTTTTTCTATGTTATTATATTGTAACTTTCTTTTATTGTTTGATTTATACATTCAGGTGGATTTTGTAGGATACTTTCTGTAGGAGAAAAGATCAGTACTGATCTTGGAGTGCAAGAAAATACAATTATATTTTGACCATGTTTAGTTGATTGTCTGAGAAACCAAAGTAGATACAAATGATTTAGTCACTCTTTATACATAGAACAAGAAGAAATGCTTCAGAGAAAATGAAAGAGACCTTATAGGGGAGGCTATTGACAAATCAAGAATTCAAAATGGTTTGCAAGCAAAGACTAAAAGAGTCATCGTACAATATTCCAAGTGGGAAAAACTTTACGAGCACCAAGTAGAACAAGTAAAAAGATTTCAACTTGCTTATGCATGATCAAAAGATAATGTTAGGAGGTGCAAAAGCTACATCAAGGACTATTGATGCATTACGAACTACAGCATCTGCAATGATCGACTTGCAAATAGCAACCTAAGTAAATATGATCTTTTACATAACCGAGGTTGTGCATAATTTATATTAAAATTTGATGTCATTAAGGAATGTGTCAAGGTTCATAAACTTAATCTGAAGGTTGCCTGATAGTAATTACTGAGATCAGAATTCAATTCTTTTTACTTAGATTTGTTCTGATTTGGTGGTCTCACTTTGTTGTATAAACAGTGATGATGTTAACAAAAGTATGATGCAAAATGACATAACATTTATTATATATATATATATATGTATGTACATGCATAAAGACATCGTCAATTAAGTTTTTATGATTGACTTAGCTTTCAACTTTCTTGAATTTGATGCAAAATTTAACAAAGCTGATGTACATTTACTGGTATGAATCACTAAACAAACATGTGAGACTGTGTTATGTAAAAAATTAATAAGCACAATTGAAAACACTATATTTATTATAAATATGAGCTTTAATATATAAACAACATCGTGTATTTATTATAAATATGATTTCTAATATATAAATAATATGATTTCTAATATATAAACACCACCGTGTGCGTAGCACGGGTTCACACTTATCTCATATTTTAGAAATTATAGTATAGATTACCTTAGCTTTCCCCAATTTAAATCTCCCACTTAATAATTGGTTCAATATAACATGAACCATGGTTACAGCATATGCAATTTCAAAATATGAAATAGAACTTCAGTTTTGCACAATCACTTCAAACATTTCCTTCTTACTAACCTTTGTTAGACAACATGATGGAGGCAATTAGGAAACCAATACTGAAAGTGGGATCATAATTCTCGCATCAGGATTCAAGAAGTCATAAACTTACATATCATGAGCAAATCCATTTTTATAAGATAAGTGGAAAAGATGGACATCGAGCTTTTTTGCGTACGGGCAGCAAAAGCTTGCAAATATTCACATGCAAATTAGCTTTCCAACCGGTTTTAGGGAAAATGGATGGGTAGAATTATAGAGATCTACAACTATAAGGACCTCTTATGGTCTATTGACACTAAATAATAACATCAAGTAAGGTTACATTTTTCTATATTAATATAGTCCTAAATTATACCCTTTAGAAAAGATGGTAACTTGCATGTATTTAATACGAAGGAGATGATATTATAAGGGTTTGTTATTCACTGTGGTTCTTGGAGCTTATCTTATCGGCAACACGGCTCTCAATTAATAGTAGAAGGTTTTGAAGTAGAAAGATCCAAGAAGATATCAAGTGACACATGTGCTTATAATATGGAAGAGGGGAACTATATATATAGGAATTGTATATTCTACCAAGTATGCATGTAAATTTGCACTTGGGGTACGTAGATCTAATTTCCATCTATTAGCTTGCTGCATTTATCATAATTTTGAATTCTTTCGATGAATTCTTTTTTGATTGTTTAAAGATTTTGAATCTCTTTGTAGGCCATAAATATAAAATGTTCCGTTATTCAAGCGTGTTTTTCAGACTATTTCATTAGATGGTAAGTATTACTTTCTATGGACCAACAACATTAATCCCTCTAATTTGATCATTGTTTTTCTGCCACTCATTCTACTTAGTGATTAAACATGTATACTCTGACTCTTAATTTTTATCATTTTTATGTATTCCAGTTCATGGAGAACAATATCATGTTACAGTTGTAATCGTTTCATGATTATTTCAGTGTTCCATCCCATTTCTTTTATGTTTAACATGATCATATTTGCCTATGGGATTGTCATCATTGATGGAGCAAGGACCGAGGCATCATGTGAATAGCTTTCTTTCATACCGATGATTCATATTGCTTAAGTTCCATATGTGCAATAAAGAAAATACAAATATGTGGGATCAAGTTTTACGACTATGTATATAGATAGATGTAATTATCGAAAAAATTTACTTAATGATACATGGTCATTTTGCTAACTTATTTTTACGGAACATATAATTAGAGTTACTATTACCCACATAATGCATTCGATTAACTATACTATGATGGGATTATTTTGTTCATGATAGCTGCATTTTTGCGCTTAGGTGTTAATCTTCTTTATTTTTAAGTAGATATACTAAGATGGGATTAGTTTGTTTATGATAGTTGCATTTTCGCTCATAGGTATTTCTCTTCTTTGATTTTTAATAGCGATTGTGACTGAACTCAAGAAATACATCTTAGAAAAAATTATAGAATTTACCATAAAGAAAGCAATTGATCTAAAAAATAAGTAGGTAAATTTATTCTTATTTGAATAGTTTGTGTCCAACATTGGGTGTTATTTTTGTTTTAGGTGCAACTCTAAACGGTCCAAGCTAAAATCAATTTGGTGGTA
This sequence comes from Allium fistulosum, assembly GCA_030737815.1. Taxonomy (NCBI): domain Eukaryota; kingdom Viridiplantae; phylum Streptophyta; class Magnoliopsida; order Asparagales; family Amaryllidaceae; genus Allium; species Allium fistulosum. The sequence goes on from CM060908.1 coordinate 209,384,079, forward strand.
AAATAAACATTTAGGTTATGGAAACAATTTAATTCTAAAAATAAATTCTACAATATTAAATATTATGGCTTAAAATAATTAAAATTTAAAATGGTTTCCAACTAATATATTTAATGTAATACTCATCTTAATTTTCATCACAATAATAATTTTACACAAACGAAAGATTATATGTAACCGGAGTAAAATATATAAATACAACCGTGTGCTATCGATTACAGATTACTAACCTAATTGTTAGTTTCAATACAATGCCACCTTGCTTTTATATGTAATTGGAGAAGAACTAATAATATAGCATATGATATTGTAATAATGTTTCTAATTCCTTCCTGTAAATAGTATATTTTGATTATTTTACAAAATAATTTAATTTTCTTACTGCATCTACAATAATTTTGCCATGCCCGTGTGCGAAGCACGGGTTCACACTAGTATGGTATAACAAAACAGCAAGAAAGTTCTGCTATACCACATACATGGCATATATACATCATCTTCCTACAACTAATCGACTTAATACTTGGGGTATGAATGTTAATTCACAATGTGATCTGCGTAGAGAGCATACTGAAAATTATCAGCATCTTTTTATCGATTGTGAATATAGTACTTATCTGTGGAAGACACTGCTTCTTAAATTGGATCTGCAGCCTACAGTAGAAAGCTCATTGCAACAACAACTCTCGAAATTGCGACACAGCTTTGTGAACAACTCTGGGCTCCAACAACTGCCATATGTGGTGGCAGCCACAACCACACATTATATTTGGTTAGAACAATCTAGGCGGCGGTTTGAGGGTAAGCGCTGTTCAAAGGAACAACATTGTAAACTACTTGGAATAGACGTACGCTTTCAATTAAGGAGAAGGTTAAGCCATCGACAATTATCTACGGCAGAGAAGTGTTTATTCTTGCAATGGGGGATTGAGCATAATGACTACGGTTGATGTTGCGGCTATGTTGAAGAGGTGAATTAGGGTTTTGTGTTTGTTCGTGATGAGCCGGATAGGGTGGTTTAAGGAAGTAGAGGCGTCTTATGCTCAATTGGGCTGGCATGTTTATTCATTAGTTTTTTGTTTTTGGTTTTACTTTGTTATCTTTTTGTATTTTGTTTGCTTTCTACTGTATTCGAGTTGTTCATAGAGGATGTCGTGCTCTTTTTCCTTGCCACAATGGTAAGGGTTTTTAAGGAGGCGAATCCTACTATTATACGGTTCTTATTCATTATTAATAATAGAACCTTTTTCCTTTAAAAAAATATATCTGTGTGTGTGTATTTCATATAGTAATTGTAAATTTAAATATGAATATTATGAATTTCAAAATAAAGTTTAAAAAAAACTTTTAATTTTAGATCTGGATCTAAATCTACAAAATGAAATATTTTAGTATTTTAAATTCAAAATAATATATTAACTTCGTGTAAATATATTTATACAAATTTTAAAATATTAAAAATTATATTGTTATTTATTTACATATATAATTATATAATAAAATAAGTATTTATATGTAGTATGTTTAAATAAATAAAACATATATATATATATGTATATGTAATAAAATAATTACTAAACATATTCATTTATAATTATATATATAATAGTTGCAGTTTTATGTATAAAAATCCATTTTTCCGGTATGGTTTTACATTACTAAATAAACTTTTTTTAATATTATTTTGCACGAAAATTTGAATTCATAATAAAATTATATTTTAAATTTTCTAAAATGAATTTGAGAATATAAATTAATTTTAAATTATTTATAAGTAATTTTTAATATATATATATATAATTTTTTTTAATTAATTACAATATTAAATCAAATAATATTAAACATATATACTTTTTTTAATTAATTACAATGTTAAATCAAATAATATTTTATATATTATATATGAAATTGTTTTTAAATTTCCAAAAACTTTATAAGTATTTACAAAATTTATATAATAAAAATGACTTTATATGTTTATATACTAAATTTATTTAATTTTTATATTATGAAATAATTTAATAATATTACTAAATTCGGAAATATTTTTTTACCGTAAGAAGTTATATATGTATAAAAAATTAATACACACATAGATGTATATATTTCATCCAATGAAGACAAAACAATGTTATACAGATTCATGATATAAATAGATATATGATGTAACAAACAAAGTCTATATTTTAATATATCAATGGATTAGTACCTTTCACCAAAACCTAATAGATACACCTTGAACCATTGAATCATATCACTCCATGGATCAAATCCTGAATCTAGAAAATTTTAGTATCCTAAATCCAGCAACTACCGAAGCTAGAAATTTGATTTGATTTTGTGTTGGAATTGCTTGAATTAGTGGAGAGGTGAGGAAGTATTTTCGACCACCAAAGGAGATGAAGGGGAGGCTAAAGATAAAAAAGAAAGTGAGGGTTTTGGGGTGCTTAAATAAGGAAGATACCAAAGAGAATAATGTGGATCGAATCCCTATTTCTCTTACCTTTTCTCCTTCTTTTAATTCAAATCCAACCCCACCTTAGATATCATTATGGTCGGCCTTACTTTGCACATTCTAGCCAAAAATTCAAGCCCCCATATGGCCCTGTAAATCATTTCAAGCTCGAACAATATTTGTAGCATTTAAATCCAATTTAAACGCGTACCGATATCGTATATCGATCGGTATATTTATAAATATTATAAATACACTGTTTAATATTGTTCAAGACATCAAATAAAATTTTATAATATATTAATTAATTAATTTATAACAATTAAAAATTATCTAAATCAGGTAGTAAAAGGAGTATTCAACGTTTCAACTGTGTGACTCTTAGGTGTAAATTTGGTTAGCGATTAATATCGAACAATTCGAATATTAACGTTCACACATCACTTAGCAGGTGGTGTGACATTATGATCAAATTTATCACTTACTTAGTTTAGGTAAAATCCAATTTTACTTTATCAAGTATTACCCTGCGGTGATAATTATTTACACAAATTCTCTTTATCAAAACTATATCACTTTGGACTTATGGAATTTAGTAATGGTCAAAATTCCAATATTCTCCATATTCAACTCTATAGTCCAAAAATATATTCTTTGGTTCAATAATAACAATTATTATTAACTGAAATGTTCTTGGCCATGGACTTTGACTTTGAGCTGACTTTAGTCGACCATGATACCAAACTCATATAACCAAGGAGACGAATCCACTCAAATAATATTTCACTTCCAATGGTTCCACTCGACTCAACTATAGTCATTTGATTGACGCCCTATCACGATTTAACTATAATCAAAGCATAGCATCCACATTGAAGATCAACAGTATTTTTAAGTCGATAGAACTGTACCAATTTTTCACATCATTATTTTCTGTTTTACCTTATTTATATTAACCAACATAAAACTATCGAGTGAGTCATTCCATAGTTATCTAATAACTATCAGTATGTTACCCTTTAATGCCCCCAACAGTCACACTACCCAATATTTTTTAGAGTGTTATGTTTTTCTCAATGGATATATCGATATCTAGTCTCGATACATCTCGACTAGGAATATTTAAAATAATATGTTTAATTTCATTGTGATAAATTACTCATGGTTACAACACTTTGTAACTACTATCACAAAACATACCATTTATGAATTTTATATTAATATGCTTTTAATTTATTTAATTAGTTAATATATAACACATTATATCAAGTATATAATAGAAAGAAAACACCTTTTATTTCGAACAAGATTGATTATCGAGTTAGATTTATGCAACAAATTACATAATTGCCCCTAGAGCATACCCTTAACTCTATCACCCAAGATCACCCAGGAAACCGAAGATGTTCTCGGAGGACTTTGCAGGAGGAGTTGCTTCTTCAATGGATTCAAGGTTCGGTCCAGAAGAAAGCTACAAAGACTTGATGACCAATTGTTTCGGACAGGTAGGTATTGTGACTAGGTGCCCTCGAGAGATGTCTCTCCATACCACTTCTCCCCTCCGAGGTCATATTCCTTATCATTGTAATCCTCATCTTCCTCTTTGTCTCTCCTTCTTTCTCTCCTCCCTTCATCTCTCTCCTCACTTATAGTTTCTTCTTCTCTTCTTTCTTCCTCTCCTAAGATGGCTCGCCTTCTTGACCTTCTTCAAGGCCTGCTCTTCATTATCAGAGTCGTTCATTAGAAAAGAAGGACAAAGGCGGTTTGAACTCTTTTGGTATGCAGTTTATTTGGAACAGTGCTCCTACCGTTATATAGAAGTTAATAATAGTGAAGTCGAGCATTCGTAAGAACATAAGAAATTGTAAAAAATTCGCAATCAACCCTCTTCAAGAACTCTAGAGGGGTGGCATGTTCATCGTTGACTTCTCATTCGTATAGATCTGTGAAGGTCCAGAAAGGTTGTCAGATGCTTAGGTGAAGAAAACCCAAGTGAAAAAGAGACGTTGAATAAGAAGACTTATGGCCAGACAACCATAAGTGGTTGAAGCCTTTTGGGCAGAGAACGAAGAAATATTTACATTTTAAGTAGCTTCGCTTGTTATGGAGCACCTCGATGACCTTGTAATGGTTATACGCCTCAACTATTTGCAAAGAAGGTGAATCTTACCTCTTCTTGAAGCTTGGAAGGAAAGTGATCTCTACGAATGTTGGATGATGATTTAATTGCATTATGAAGAGGATGTATAGAGAATTGTGCAGGACATAGCTGTTGGGATGTAATTAAGTGGAAGCCAGCCCAATCTCTTGATGAAAGAAATTGATAAATTCATTGAATGGTGGTTGTAACAACCCGCTTCAAAACGGACTTAAATTTCGACTCAAAAAAGGCCCATCTAAACTTAGACCCATTTCAAAACTAGCTATTGCTTGGTATACAAAACAATATAGAACTACTTATCTATGCATTCAGAACTCACATCGGAAGGATAAATTATAATAACAGAAACATTACCCATTTCATTAAAAAACCAAATGTCATAAAATCCATAACACAAAACCAATAACAACTGTCACATATCCATAGTACAATACTTTCAAAATATAACACTATTTTCCAATGGGTACATCAGAAAATAATATGAATAGATAAATAGATAAACTACCACAAGATTCCTCCTCGCCTCCGCCTTCAGCATCGTCTTTGCTGACTTGTGTTGTTATAAGGAGGGAGTCAGAAAAATATATGTCTGGTGAATAAAATTATTGAGCCTTACTATAATAGCACTTGAATAGGATGATTTAAATAGGAATATATCTTTCGTATATTAGCTTTAGTCTAAGTCGTTCCAACTTTAAGCCCTAAGGCTTTCCCAATTCCAATTCCACTACTATTACTCTTATAATCCAATAACCCATATTTATCGTCAGTAATGTTCTATCAATGTAAGAGATAGTACCCAAGCCATCTAATACATTTTTAATGGGAATTAGGAAGACTTTCACCGTTTAATACCTTATTTAAGGCATGTCCCCCATCATTTAATACCTATCCCAAGGCAGACTCCTTACTGATACTTATATAACTGACATTGCACAAAATCTTTTCGATTACTTAATACTTCATATTGAAGCGGACCAATTTCAAGACATCCATTACCATGCCTAACCCTTGACCTTAACCCCGACCATTACTACTTCCTACATAGGGAAGAGGCGAACCCTTACACAACCGCTTAATACCTTCAATCCCTGAACTAGGTCCTTCGTATTATGATTTGTACCCCATAGTGACATCTCACATTAGTCCGACTATTTGTAGGTACTAGTAGCCAGATTAGCTGGGAAAATTTACCCTACAGAATTTGGTAACCTTGCATCATTTATAGTTACTTATTATAGGCGATGTCTTAAACCAGCCCCAAAGTCACACTACTGGTAGCAAGATTAGCTGGGTAGACTTCAGTGTGCTTTGACCGACCTTGCATTCCTATAACTTAGTCATAATTATAACACTCTCTTAACATATTATCATATATCTCAACTTCTCCATAATCAAGGCCCGATAAGAAAAATTCTTATTTCCCCTTTATAATTAATTACTTTCCTAAGGGGGAATTCAAAAATAATTAATAACCTATTAACTACGCCATTAATACATTATAATCATATGTTGTTTACGCATATGTATATATATGTGTGTGTATGTGTGCACACGTATATATACATATGTACTTGGTAAATTTGTAACGACCCATAAATTTTAACTGTTTTAATAATGTGATAAATAGAATTTTGTAAAATTTTAAATAATAAAATTTTGAAATAAAAATTTAATATTTGAAATGCGTCTAGTTAAACATAGAAACTGGTAAATTTTCATCCGAAAATATGGAAGTTTATTTTCGTGTGTAATTTTATTTCAATTTAATCAGTTAGGAATTGATGAAAATAAAATATTTTCGAAACCTAAATATTTTTATATAGAAAAATTCTAAATCATCTTTTGAGCAAGAGGTCATTTTTCTTTTTTCCAAATTTGAACTTCTTTAGCTCCGTCGATCTTATTTTCTACGTTTTTTCCTGCATTTTTCCTCTAGTATAAAATTTCGAATTTTTATAATTCAATCGTACCGCTAATATCTGTATACCATTTTGATCGTCTTGTCATGCTGATCGCTACGGTATATTTATTTCTGTGTTTTGAAATCCGGTACGTAGCGGAATCCATATAAATGGTTAACTGTATCGATCCGTATTGTTTCTCAGTGACCATTCGTATCCAACGCTTAGACCAATGGACTGTTGCTTTTATTACTTCTTGAATTCAGCTGTAGACTTTTTTTCTTCCAATGGCAACCTGACTTTTAGCATTTCCAAGAAATTTAATAATTCGACCTTATGTCCCCAATAGTTAACATCGTATGCTAGTAAAATTGATGGTTCGCATTTGCTTTTGGAGGGTTTTGTTTCATTTCAAAATGGAGAGCACGTGCATGGTATTAATTCTCCTCTCCTCCTATTTCTATCTTCCCTGTACCATTTTTTTTCCCTCCCCTTCATGATTTCAGCCTCTTCGCCCATGCCCTTCCTTCGCACTCATCGACCGCCACCACTTCGAACCCCTCCACCCGAAGCTCCATCCCGCTCTCCAACCCATAGTCTCTGCCGTGAACCTAGTGCCGAGCCTAACCTTGTAGTTTTCCCGCAGCTATCACCATCATCGGCCACGCATGTTCACCTCAACCTCATCGGCCTTTACCCAACAGCCGACTTCTTCTCTGACCTCGCCTGCAACCGCCGAGTGTGTCCACCCACCTCGCGCCGCAGCATAGCCGATGCTCCTCCATGTTTTCCTTCCTTCACCATCGACAACCGACCCATGTTCGCTCCTCCCATATTCGTTGCGAAGCCTGCGTGTCTCCCTCCCGCCGCCTGAGTCGCACTTACTAGCCATGGCCGTGCTTTCTCTTCCTTACTAATGCGTAAACGAGATAAGTAGTTCATATATATCTAGTTCTCTGTGTTTTCACATATTTATATTTATAAAATATCTGATGTATGTTATATAACAGTTTCATGCACAAATTTAACCGAATATAATTTATATGTTTATAGATTTTATAATTAATATACACACACTACATAATATAACATTTTAGATCGGTATATTACCACAGCTAAAAAGCAGAACGATTGGTATATATATTATTATAAAGTTAATGATAATAGTTATTTATACACACACGATCTCAATATGGAATTATACAACAGTTTCGTGCACATATATACTGTATAAATGCTTCAGTTCATGTATATTTTATTATAAATTTGTTTATATAACTTTGGATTTACAGTTGTGTTATCAATGTTTCAGTTCTCTATATACAGCGTTCGTATATTGGTACAATAAAGTAAATTTAAACGTGTGTGTATATATATATAAGCTTTCAAATCTGATATGTTATGTTGTACTTGGATTTTTAACATACATATTATTATATATATACTGGTTTTGAAAGGGCTTGTTACATAAAAATATGTTCAGCTCTACTTCTTGTCAGAGTATTTATTTTATTTAGTATGAGTGTGGTTATATTAATATAATTTTTGCCTAGTAAATTTTATGTGTATAATCTACTGTTTACATGGGTATATAGTGCCGGCTATTTACATATAAAGTATCTGGTGATTTTATTAAATATATATATTATGTTCTGGTTTCAGTTGGATTTACAGTAAAGTATATCTTATTTTTTAAAAAAAATTTTAGAATCTGTGTTGTATATGTATGATCTTACTGTATTATATATCTACAGTAATTTATAATATTGAATTTTGAATTTTAAATTATATATGTATATAAGTTGTTTGTTATGTAAATGATGTTATAGGGTATATTGAGTCTGCATCTTTGTTTTTGTCTACCTAATACATTTAGTGTAACCGTACCTTTTGCCTACATAGTAGGATAGTCTGCAAATCTATAGGGAATTTTTTTTATATGTTTGGCTTTTGAAATTAAATATTTATAAGTCTATATATATTAGTTTATATATAAATATATGTAAAGTTAGTTTTAAATATATATATATATATTTGATTTAATAGATGTGTTTAATTTAAAAGCAAGATGTTTAAAATGCATGAATATTAAATAAAAAATTAAATAAGAGTTCACTTACACCAATTATATTCATCGATCCAATTCTGAGTGATTCCGTCTATTCCTATTGATCAGCTTTGGTCGTCAATTCGTGCCCAATCTTGCTTTGATTTGGAATTCATGCTTGGATCCGTGACTCAATTCATTGTCGATTCCCTCTAGCCTCGAAAGGTGAGCAATCACTCACGATTAATGTTCTTTTATTTATTAAATTTGATTTCAATTGAAACGGCAATTGGAATGTGCTGCTGTTAGTTATGTACACTGTTATACATATGTTATTACCTGTATCAGTTCACCTGTGACATCTAACACCATTATCTGTTATTTATATGATGATAATCTAGTTTGGTTGATAAATGATTGATTGTTTGATGTTCACATTGGACGTTAAATTGTTAATGTAGTAAGTGATTAAAAATTTACAATTGAAATTGACGTAGGAGTTAACAATCTGAAATCGATATATGTGTTGAATTTAATTAGATAAAACTTGTATAATATGACCCCTTTAAATGTTTAAATTATTTGACATGTAGAAATATGGTTAATCACACCTTGAACCATTTAAATGTATGTTGTATAGATTGATGTAGTATGAAATTTAATAATGAATATCAAGTGAAGAACCGTATAAATATTAGTGTAATAATCTTTAATCTACATGAAATGATAGTGTAGATTCTAGAAATAATTTTATTAATTTGCACAAACAACAATGTAAATTAATACGATTATTTCGGGATTATTTGAATTAATTATTGGATTGTATTTAATGTTTGCTATTGCTTGTTTATTTACTTTGACACCATCCCAGTTATCACATTGCAAGTTCCCTTTGCTATGCTTTGATTTTTGAATTGAATTGGAATCGAGTTGAAATGATAAATACCCAAATTAAACTTTGACCTAGGATAGAGAATTAAATAAAAATCGGTTGGTCAATAATTTGATATAAAAATAAAATGAAGATTTTATTTGAATAAATAATGTGGTTTTGAAACGAAGTTGGAATTTGAATTTTTATGAAAGGAAAATGTTAATATGTAATAATCCGAAACAAAATATTAACATAGTAGTTGATGAAAGGATGTTGTTTAAAATTTAATTATTAAGTTTGAAATTATTTAATAATTAAGTTTTTGAAATTATTTAATAATTAAATAAGATTGAATTATTTAATAATTAAATGAAATTGAATTCTTGATATATGAAATTGAACTTTGTAATAAGTGAAATTGAACTTCTTTAATAAGTAAAGTTGAGTTATGAAATAATTAAGTTTTGAAATTTGTAACTAAGTAAATGAATAAGTGAAATCGAGTTTCTTTAACAATAAATAAAATGTGATTTATTGAAATTAATGTAAGACTTGTAATTTAAAGAATTGATTTGACAAATCTAATTTAATTCAATTTGAAGTTTCGATATAATGAAGTTGAACTTAAGTAATTGATTTAATGAATTGGAAATTAAATAAATTGTTGAATGACAAATTTACTTAACGAATATTTAATGAAATCGATCAAGGAATTTAAATTGATTTGAATGTTAAATTAAATTAATTGAAATGATTTCGGAATGAAACTTATATACGAACTTGAATCAATATTTGAATTGTTTTAAATAAAATTTGAAATTGAATCATAAGATTTTGAAATGGTAATTTGGAAGTTTTGAACGTAAATTATGGAAATTGATTTAGAAAGACAAATGGAATGTTGGTTTACAAATTCTAATTTAAATTGAAATTGATTTGGTTTTGAAAATTTATTAAACGACCAATCGGTGTAATAATCACGAAAGTTATTAAAGAGACCGGAATCGGTTAGGAACATACTCATGTCTAAACCAAAAACCACTTTAATAACTATACGCGGAGTATGATCCAGAATGAAGTGGTTGGAATGATGTACGTGATGACTGAAGAAAGAGAACGATAATGGATAGCCTTGACACTTGTGTCAAATTGGAAATGACTAAAACAGGAGCCGTGCCGGGCCAAATGGGGTTAGCTGCCTCGAGCGAACACACTTCTTTGTAAACTACTCATTACTTGTTATCGATTGGTGCACCCTCGAAATTTTGGGAGTGTTGTTTCGCGGTGTTGCGATCGCTGCGGCGATGCGTTCTCACCAGTCCGGATCAGGCAAACGGTAGTTTCACTACCTTGGGTATTGCCTCATGTGCCTTGTCATACTTGTATCCCTATATACGCGACCACTACGATTTGTTTTGTGTTATACCTATGGAGTACTCCCTGATATCCCACTAGTTTACGGTGGAAGTGCTGTATAGACTATAACGCTTATATAAAATGTGTTAAGGGGGATAATGGTAATGCCTTAACACTATTTTGATATTTTATATTACTGATAGGCATTATCTATTTATCGTACACTACTACATAGTAGATAGTTTAACAGATCCTTAAAGGATGGTTATTTCAAACATCCTTTGAGTTACTTGTATTTCAGCTGCTATTTCACTTGAGTTGGATTTATTGATATAAGAATGTTAATCCTGACTCGAGTGTTTTGTGTTTTTCTTTACGCTCGGGTCAGACTGAGTGTACCAATATTTGAGACTCACCTTTGGAGTTGGAGCTTCGCTTGGAGATCCAACTATCTATCCAGCTTTCAGATATTCAGTTGATTCCAGTGATGTATTCTGATATTGTATTTGATTATTGTATTCGAGACATCTGTTGTACCTTATTGAACTCTGATATGTATATGGTAGCTTCATGAACTACTATCTTTTGTTTCCGCTGCATTTATTACTCTGTGTCTGTGATCTGTGATTATTTATTTACTGTATATGTTCATTTTTGCCAAATTTGATTAACAATTTGGTATTTTGAATTATTCAAGTTCGACATGTGCGGATGCGAATAGTCCAAAATAGCGGGTCGTTACAAAATTTCTAAGCGTGCAAAATTTATGCCCTAAACTAACATTTAAATGTCAAATCTTCAAAATTATACAAGTCCCATTTCCATATTAGTACATATACCATAAATCCAATATCCAAAATCAATCAACAGATTGTATAGAAATAGAATCCAAACCCATTTATTTTACATTAAAACAACGGAATGAATCAATAATAGAAACTTACAATTTACATATTTTACGTTATTTTCAACTTCTTTTTACAAGAAATTTGACAAAGGGAATTTCTATTCAAATTGTGCAAATAAGCGATGCGAACTAAGAATAAGAATTCGTACCTTACACCCCATTTCCTAATCCTTAATCGGATCCAAAGAAAAAGTTAAGAAGTGGAATGGAAGGTAAAACATTAAAATTGTAAAATATTTCCAAATTCCATTATTTTAATATAAAATATAAGATTCCAACCTAAGAATTGACATTTCACTCCGGGAGAATTTTGGGATCTTAATGTGATGTTTTCATAAACCAAAATCCCCCAAGAAATATATCAAATCAAAACTACACTATTCATTACTAAAATAGAAAGACTGAGATTCCCACTGACAACAGTTCCTTAGCTCTTTTTTCGGATTTGTCACGTCTTCAATAATCACTTTCAAATCTCCCCTTTTAGATATATACAAGGGAATTGTATATAGATTAGGTTTAGAAATTGAGGCATTGGAGGAGAATAGAATTAGAAAATAAAAAAAATAAACATCTAGAATTTATTACCTGAAACCCTTAAAAAATTCTGAACCTTTGAAGAGAGGGACTTGCAGAGCTTCGATAGGTTCCCCAAAATAATGTGTGAAAAAAAGTGAGGGGGCTAGGCTCTTATTTATTATGGTTGGAATGCACCAGAACCGTTGGATTTAATTCGATTTAAAATAATAGAATATGGAACATTCATTGTGCAAACAAACCCTAGCCATCACTTGCTCACCGATCGACCGCCCCTACCCAACCGGTCGACCGCTAGAAGTCGACTAGCCTAGGGTAGGCATCGTTTATTTTAGGGAATGTTTTTAATCATTGAATTATTCATTTCATTCCCTTTTTACTCCTTTGACGTTAATGTTAATTTTAACGATTATTCAATCTCCAAGTCTAATTATTGTTACCTTTTGAATTCCAAATTTGAGAATCATTTAATTATTTTAATCTTAATTCTATTTAAATTATTTTGAATTTGAAAACTTCAAACATTCGTAACTTTTCTATTTGAGCTCTGTTTTCAACATATTGTACACAGAAATTGATTAGAAAATCACCACGAACGCAATGACATAACTTTCGTAGTCAAATTTTGAATTTTCCAAAATTCCCATTTTTAGCCTTATCTTATTTAATTAATTTATCTTATTTAATTTATTTCTTATTAATTTTTAGAGGGTGTTACATTTTCTCCCCTTAAAAGGATTTCATCCCAGAAATCTATCCAAGGGACGGACATCGTAGCACACAATGAACATCCATATTATACAACCAATTTATCTACATAACCATCTACTCAACTAAAAGTGTAATGTGATTATGTGTATAAAAATACTATAAGTGAGCTCAATCGTAGCGTGAATGCAAGTGCCGTGACATATAGGCATGTGTGCAAACATCCTAAACATGAAAAAAGTGTTCTATATGAGTGCAAAAGTGTAACAACCATATCCTACCATTCAATCTAGCAACCACAATGCAACCAGAACCTAATTTTAGAGAGAGAAAATTTCTAGTGAAAAGCTAAGGATGAGAATTCCTCATGCTTTCGGTTGGGTTTTCCCCCATTATACTTGAACCAGCCTAATGTTTGTTGTGGAGCTTTCTAATTCTGCGCTCCATACTACGTGCGGTGGCACAAGATGCTATTGATTCCATCTTAATTTCCCCTAATTGATCAGGCTCTATCACAGTAACTGTGCTATGAAGGCATTTCCTTAATTGTACAACGTAAAAAACCCTACCAATTTATCTGACAGTTCACATGATAAGCAAGTCTTCATATTCTTTCCACAATTGGGAAAGGCCCAACGAATTTTGGTGCTAACTTTCCCGACTTTCGAAATCTCACGAACTTTCTAAGAGGTGAAACTTGGATAAACACCATATCCCCTACTTCAAACTCTAACTCTTTTCTTTGTTTGTCCGAATAAGGTTTCTAGCAATTTTGTGCGATATTCATTTGTTGCCTAATCAATTCTACCTTTTTCTTTTTTTCTTTTTTGGCATGTAAAACACCTAATGGCAAATTCTGCCATCTTCTTCTTCATCCTTGTCCAATAGAAAATTCTCTTCATATCCTGTTCATCTTATCTCCTCCAAGGTGAATGGTCATCCTTGAATAGCGTCTCTCTATAAGCTAAAATTTATATTTCTCAAAATCCTAATATTTTTGGGATTAAAGCATCCATTATTCCTAGTTACTAGCATAATTTCCTCATTAACTTCCAGCCTTACTTACAGTTTATCGCTAGTTTAGTGTCCTTAAGAAACTTTCTTATTTACGTTGTTCCTCTATATATATATATATTTATCTGGAGGTTTAATCCTACCCATAAAATCTCAATGATAACATGAATATATCTTATATCATATCATACACTTTTCAATAACCTAAGGGAGATAATTAGCAATCCCAAAAACTATAATAGAATTTTTTTTTTGGAAGTTGTCGTTTATCATTAATGTCAATGTTGGACCATCTCTAATCAATCCTCATTTAAATCACTTTAATATTTTTACCAGTTTCAAAATCCATCTATTATGCCGATTTAATTCCTTCATAATGCCATATTAAATTCTTAATCGGTCCCTATTTAATTCCTTTTTAATTCCCTATTAATCACAAACTTATTGTCCATTAAATCTATAATTAACGTCTATAATTCCTAGTCTTACAATAATTAATATGAATACCATTGTAAATTACTCTATTTATATATTTCTATTTTTATATGTTAAGTGTGGTTATACGCATGTGTATATATTTGTTATTTCTAAACTAGAACATTCCTTTCCACATTTTAATTTATAAAAGCTATCATTCTAAAAAGGATTACCATTATAATATTATATAAATTAACCAAAGTGAGATCTTTGCTTCATTTGAAATTACAAGGAATTATTTCTTTTCTTTTATTGAAATAGATAGTGTAAACTATAGAAAAGAATATCAATATCTTCCTTATCTCTTTCCCTTTTGGGTATATAACTTGTTAATTCAGGCAACGGCTTTTATACATATTTTGGAATTGGATAATTTATGGAATTTATAAGGAACCTACTCCAAATAAATCAAAACAAAGAAAATCGCATTCCAAGTCAACTAGGGCAACCTAACTTACAATCCAATTATAAATATGGAATATCTTTGCAACTTTACAAATGTTCTACAATTAAATATTTGAGACTAATTTCAAATTTTAAGATCAGGTTGTACATACTATTCTTATTTTATTCATATCTATAAACCTTTACTATGTCTTACCTAGGCAGTAATCCCAATCTACTCCATGAATTTTTTTGATTTAGTCCTTACCATTTTTTAAAATTAAAATTTCACAATTATAAAGTACCTATCCGAAACCTTCATCTTTAAAATTATAAACTTGGAAACCCTTTTTGTCAATTTTAAAAATTGCTTAGTTCCCAAATGGAGCCATGAAAAAATTTCTTTTTTCTAACCAACTTTTCCTTTTTAAGAACTTTCTACAACAGAGATTTATTTCTCTAAAAGTTGGATTTTTAATTCAAAACATTTAAAACTCAATTTTTAAACCAAACTATTATTAAATCAAAAATTCAAATATTTCATAATTCCATAAAGGAGCCAAATAGTTTCTCTTTAAAAACTTTCTACAACATACAAAATAATTTTCAATAAAATTTTTCATACAAATAAACTTATTACACTAAATTTGAAATCAACATTTATTTCCCCTTGAAATTATGGCCTATACCTACCATTTTAGGGATATATTACTATTATTTTCCAAATTTAACTCCTTTTAAATATATTACAAAGATTATAACTTCAATAGTATTCAAAATAACAGATTTTCCCTTATTAGACATTCAGTATTTCAAAGATATTTCCAATTACAAGACAATTATTTTAGTAGAATTCAAACCACAATCTATTCATATGCATGCCAAATTTCTAATTTCAAGTTGTTGTATTATCCTGAAGATATACGTCAATATCTATTGCTTTATTACTCAAAATATACCATCACTAAACTAAATACTTTATATAATTTTGTTTAATTCTTATTTGAACTCCTACAATCTTTCACAATCCGTTTCTTATCAATCCCAATCTATTTCTCTTTAATTACCATTTTAAATTCAATAATATTTTATTCTTATTCAAACAAATTCTAAATAGAAGAATGTATATAAAATTCTCATTCTCACTTAAATGCTTTTCCTTATAACATTCACAAAATTATCCCAACTCATTTATTAATTATTATCATTTAATTCCATTTAATTGTTAATTTTTTTTCAAAAACGTCTTCTATAACCTTAAACAATGAAAAGTGGAGTAGACAAAGATAACTTCTATCCTATTAATTTCTAACTAGATTACTGATCTTGTTTTATATAAATTCCTAATGCTATTTCTATCCAAATCTCTCAATATTGCCTCTATTTATATTTCTCCTAACTACTCGGCTCATACTTCAGTTGTTATTCTCTGTATTTTCCTTATATGAAAATGTTCCTCCTATCCTAGTTATTCTTATTCCTCTATTCTCAATTCTTTAATTTAATTAAGTTCCATTTCCATTTATTCTCATTTTTAGAAAGATTATATTTTATAAAAAGAAACTTCCAAATTTATGAAATAGAAGAAAAATCATCAAGTCCAACCTACGCTCTATTTTACATTTATTTTAAAAACGAAGAATCACTTTCTCCAAAAATTGAAAACTTCTTGACTCAACCAATTTTAAACTAGAATTTAAAAAAAAACTGAAAAATCCATTTTACTAAAATAAATTTAATAAGAAACTTCTTACTCAAAATGTTTTTTTTTAAATTACGAGTTTCCAAATTTTCTTACTTTTTCGAAACAACAACTTCGCAATAAATCCTTTGAAAAGCTTATTCAAAACATTTCAAGGAATTTTTCAAAAACCTTTTTATCAAATTCTTCCACACGGGGTTGGATATAGAAATTGAATTTAATTGTCCTTCTTTCCTACTAAATCTTAAATTGTCTCCTTCTGGTGATTAATATACAAGGAACTTGCTCCATTACATCTTGCTTTACTCCTATCATTCCTTACTTCTAGATGTTTATAACGCATAGGCTCTAACCTCCCATCTGTTTTTATGTATTAGGCTAGGCCCACTAATTTTTGTCTATATAATTAAGGCTACATAATTTATGATAATGACAATTATATTACCTTATAATTTTTAATTACTACATAACATGTTTATTTGCTATCTCTATAAATGTCAATTGTCCGTAATAAATGATTATTATTCTAACAGACAATTTTTAAAGACAAATTTTACCCATTATGCCTTCCTTATATTTCCATAATTACTTGAATAATCTCTTTAATCATTTATATCATTTTTAAATTCTTGTAACTCCCTATTTATGGCACATTTATTTCCCTATTAATTTTGGAGTTACAATCTTTTCCATCTACATTTCCTAAGATATTATTATATGCTGAAGTAAAGATTTGCCTAGTGTTTTTACGTATGTTTAGAATAAGTACATATATATATTTAATATATAGTAGGATTTTTGAAAAATAATTTTAAAAATAATAAGTACGCCACTCATACGTATACATATCGTCATTGATCGGGTAACCTAAGCTCTGATACCAAACGTAACAACCCACTATAAAATAGACTTAAACTCCAACCTAGAAATAGCTTATCGAAACTTAGACCCATTCCAAAATGGCTGTTGGTTGGTATAAAGAACAATATAGAGCTATTAATCTATGCATTCAGAACTCACAATAGAAGAATAAAATATAATAACAAAAACAGTACCCATTTCATTTAAAATCCAAATGTCATAAAATCCAAAACATAGAACCAATAATAACCGTGACATATCCGTAGTACAACACTGTAAAAAAATATAACGTTGTTTTTCAATGGGTATATTAGAAAATAACATGAATAGATAAATAGATAAACTGCAACAAGATTCCTACTCGCCTCCACCTTCAGCATCGCCTTTCCTAACCTGTGTTGTAATGATGAGGGAGTCAGGGCAACATATGTCCGGTGAATAAAAATCTCGAGCCTTACTATAATGGTTATTGGAAAATACAATTTAAATAGGAATATGTATTTTGTATCTTAGCTTTATTCTAAGTCTTTCCTACTTTAAGCCCTAAGGCTTTCCTAATTCCAATTCCATAAACCGTTACTCTTACAACTCAATAACCCATATCTAACGCCAGCAATGTCCAATCAATAATCCGTATCTAATGCCAGTAACGCCAGTACCCAAGCCACTTAATACCTTTTTAATGGGAATTCGATAGACTCTGACCATTTTAATACCTTATTTAAGACAGGCCCCTCATCATTTAATGCCAACCCCAAGGCGGACTCCTCGTTAATACTTATCTAGCTGACATTGCATGGAATCTTTTTGGTCACTAATACTTCATATTGAAGTAGACACTTTTTAAGATATCTACTACCGTCTAACCCTTAACCTTAACCCGACCATTTACTACTTTCTACACAGGGAATAGGCAGGACCTCACACAACCATTTAATACCTTCAATTCCTAAAGTATGTCCTTCATATTATGATTTGTACCCCACAGTGATGTCTCATATTAGTCCGACTATTCGTAGGTACTGGTAGCCAAATTAGTTGGGTAGATTTATCCTACAGAACTTAGGAGTAACCTCGCGCCATCCGTAGTTACTTATTATACACGATGTCTCACATCAGCTCCTAAGTCACACTGCTGGTAGCGAGATTAGTTGGACATACTTTTGTGTGCTATTAATTACTTTCCTAAGTAGGAATTAAATAATAATTAATAACCTAATAACTATGCCATTAATACATTATAATCTTACATTATTTACGCATACACACACGTACACACACACCACACGTACACTCTTATTTCTAAGCATGTGAAGTTTACACCGTAAACTAAAGTTTAAATGTCAAATCTTCAAAATTATACAAGTCACCTTCCATATTAATACATATACTGTAAATCCAATATCCAAAATCAAATCAATAGACTTGTATAGAAACAGAATCCAAATCCACTTATTTTACATTAAAACAAAGGAATAAATCAATAATGGAAACTTATAATTTACATACCTTTATGCTTCATTCAACTTTTTTTTACATGAAATTAGACAAAGTGAATTTCTATTCAAATTGTGGAAATAGGCGGTGCAAACTACAAATAAGAATTCATACCTTACACATCATTTCCTTAACAAAACCCTTAATCAAATCCAAATAAAAAGATAATAAGTGGAATAGAAGGTAAAACATTGAAATTGCAAAATATACACAAATTCCATTATTTAAATATAAAACAATTGAGATTCCAACTTAAGAATTGACATTTCGCTTTGGGAGAATTTTGGGGTTTTTAATGTGATGTTTTCATAAACAAAAATTACCCAAGGCGTATATCAAATCCAAACTACATTATTTACTTACTAAAATAGAAACATCAAGATTTTCACTCACAGCGGGTCCTTGGCTCTTCCTCTTTTTGGATTTGTCACACCTTCAATAATCTCTTTCAGATCTCCTTTTTTGAATGTATATAAGGACTTGTACATATAGGTTAGATTAAGAAATTAAAGGATTGGAGGAGAATAGAATTAGAAAATAAAATAATAAAAGTCTAGAATCTGTTACATGAAATCCTAAAGAATTTTCTGAACCTTTGAAGAGAGAGACTGATAGAGCTTTGCTAGGTTCTCCAAAATAATGTGTGAATAAAAGTAAGGGGCTAGGCTCTTATTTATAGTGGTTGGAATGCGCTAGAACCGTTGGATTTAAGTCGGTTTAAAATGATAAAATCCGAAACGTTCACCGTCCAAACAAACCCTAGCCATTACTTGCTCATCGGTTGACTAATCCTACCCTACTGGTCGGCCCAGGGTAGGCAGTCGACGGGTTTGTTTATTTTAGGGAACTTTTTTAATTTCCATTGATTTATTTATTTCATTTCTGTATTACTCCTTTGACGTTAACGTTAATTTTAACGATTACTTAACCCCTAACTCTAATTACTGTTACTTTTTAATTTAAAATTTGAGAATTATTCAATTATTTGAATTTGAATTCTATTTAAATTATTTTGTATCCGAAAACTTCAAACATCCATAAGTTTTCCGTTTGAGCTCCGTTTGAGCTTCGTTTTCAACATATATATGGAAATTGATTAGAAAATCATCATGAACGCAATGATATAACTTTTGTGGTCAAATTCTGAAATTTGCAAAATTTTCATCTTCATCTTTATCTTATTTAATTAATTTATCTTAGTTTATTTATTTCTTATTAATTTTTACAGGATATTTTAGTAACACGACTTTAGATAAGCACATATATATATTAAATGTCGTATAGCTTGGAGGCAGGAGACGAGCCCATTGGTCAAGTGTTGGTAAGAGGACCTCAGCCTCAGGAATCCCATGTTTAAGGCAAATCGAGTGAAGTGCCTCTTTGGTCAGGTTTGATGGTGTCTCATATCAAGGATTATCCTAGACAATTAGAATAGGTCATTCACCCATTGGTGGAACTTAGCAGTGAGGCTGCATGGTTAGAAGGGCCTAAAGTTGATGTTCCTAGGTTATGGACACCTTGCTCCGGATGGAGTGCACGTATAAACTGAGTGGTAGAAGTGCCTGCCTTTGGAGGGGTAGAAGGGAAAGTGCCACTTTAAGACAAGAAGGTCATCTTGTCATTTTGAATTGAAAACCTTAATAGCAAACGCGGTCAGGTACATTTTATTTTAATGAATTAACTTGTGTACCCGATATACAGAACCCAATGGATGTCGCATGTATTGACCAATCAGATTCTACACATTAATTGTGGCAGTATGAAGTGTTAATCTATGCAGTGTATATCCTATGTTCAGAGCACGGTGTACACGAACACTATGTTTAGATCGCTCGCTCATGTTGAAAAATGAGCTTGGTCACACCGTGGAACTGTGTATCGGATATTACTCGTTATCGTAGTGCATACGGTAACAAAACCGTTGTTCGAAACGTCACTAAGTTTTCTTTGTAAGAACGTAGAATTGTGGTGTTCAATTTTAATGTCGGCATATGTGCTCCATTCGGATGCCGGATGCATTCGATGCAACTATTTCTTGAAATTGTCTCATTGAAATTGATCCATCGATCCACATTCGACCAAAGTTCGACAAAAATTAGTTGCACCACTTTTACCTGAAGATTTAATGCACATGCAAAGTTGAGGATCAACCTTAGAAAGAACATAGGGCAAGGGCTTTAGGAATTCGAAGCTAACACCAAGTTTAAAGAATTTGGAAAATTTGAGTGAAATCTCGAAGTTTCTTAGTGTCACCCTTATGGAAATCGGGTTGTCCCTAAAAACCTTTGTCCCAATTTGGCATTGAAATGTGGATGTTAACCCGCCTTTTGGCAAGGCCGTAGACATGCGAATTTAACTAAAATCGATTGCTTGTTTGTTGAGACTGGAATATGATGGTTTTAGTCAACTGGATGGATGGACTGTCAATCACGGATGATAATCATGATTATGAAGCCAGGGTTCAGCATAGTCGATGGACAAAAGTCACGGGATACTCGAAATATGGGTTTCAACAAAAGTCGAGTTATCGCGAGTCACCCGGGGTTTACTTTGAGTCATTCCTAGGTTTGCTTCGAGTTTTCATGGAGTTTGCTTCGGGTCACATGGAGTTGTGCTTCGAGTTGCTATAGGTCGGTGAGTTCACTAGTGGGTCGGTGTTGTGAAGGTTTTGGGTCAGTAGGAAGGTGGTTCGGTCTTGATGAAGTGGGTCGGTAGTGGTATGGATCGGTAGTGGTGTGGATCGGTGATTGGAGTGGATCGGTGATCGAAGTGGGTCGACATTGAAGGTAGTTTGGTTATGATGAAGTGGGTCGGTAGTGGTATGGATCGGTAGTGGTGTGGATCGATGATTGGAGTGGATTGGTGATTGTAGTGGGTCGGCATTGAAGGTGGTTCGGTCATGATGAAGTGGGTCGGTAGTGGTATGGATCGGTAATGGTGTGGATCGGTGTTTGGATTGGATCGGTGATTGGAGTGGGTCAGCATTGAAGGTGGTTTGGCATTTGGATGCATCGGTGCTTGCTTGGCTCCAAGATGGACCCGGGTCGGTGTATGGAAATTGATGAAGTACTTACCATCCTTGAGTCGCGGCCGACTCACCGCTATGCCGCCTCCGACCTACGACTCGGCATCAATCTCCGACCCAATTTCATCTCCGACCCAATTTCCTCTCCCACCGACCCAGTTTCCTCACCGATCCACGACTCATCAATTACCGACCTATCTCCAGATTCCATCACGCGACCTTCCGACCTAGTTTCCATCCCACGACCTAACTCCATTTCCGACCTAACCCTAAGTCGTCAAGCTTTGAAGCCAACTGCCTTTTAAGTTGCGATTCGTTAAAGTCGTTGCCGAGCTATCTTGAGTCGGAGCCGAGGTAACGTGAATCACTGCAATTTTTAAGTCGCGATTCGTTGAAGTCGTTGCCGAGCTATCTTGAGTCGGAGCCGAGGTAGCCTGAATCACTGCATTTTCCTCAAGTCGCGAACGAAAATTTTAGGTCGGCAGATAAAATAAGTCGGCATCTATAGGTCGTGTCCGACCTAAGGACTTTGTTTTTTTTTTTGTTGTTTTTTGTGTGAGTTGTAAAATGCTATAAATAGGCCGGTGGTGCCATTTGTAAAGGTTGTTGATTTTTGAATAAAATTCTCTTTTGTTAGCTTTGTGCTTTCAATCTCAATTGGTAGTCGAGTGTATCTCCTATCTCCACTTACGTCATTCGAGTGCGCTCGAATCATCGTTTGCTGAAGCCGATTCACGGAATCTTGTGCGCAAGATCAACGTCGAAGAATCGTAGATCTCTTTCCCGGTATCTTCGGATCAACGAGTCAGAGATAGCTTGAGTTCGGTATCTTCGGATCAACGAGTTCGGGCATTTCAGTATCCATCAATCCACAGATTGCTATTTACGTCGATTGAAGATCGTTTTGAATTATCCGCTGCGTCAGTTTGGTATCAGAGCTTGTTTTAGCCAATCATAGCTAAATCGAGTCTTAGAGCCGAGAATTTGAAGTGTTGAAGTTGTGTTCATCGTGTTCATCATATTTTGCAACAAGTTGGAGTTTTCGATCCATTTCATTTTGGATCAAAGTTCGAAAGGTGTTTGAAGCTTGAAGTGTGAATTTGTTGAAGTGTCTGTGAAGAATTCAATCATGCCGCCAAGACGAGTTCAACGTCATCGCAATATTAATGCTTTGTACGGAAGAGAAGAGGCCGATGAAATGGAGCAACGAATCAACGAGAATTTCAATGAGAAGCTTACGGAAGGGATTGGTCGATTAGAGAGGATGATGTTGGAAATGAGTCAAAATCAGAGAAGGGTTTCACCTGAATCGAGCCATGGACGAAGTAGGATTTCACCACATTCTAATCGGGAGAGAAGTGTTGATAGTGATCATAGAAGCGTGGATCGAGATTGTAATAGAAATGTTGAGGATCGAAGACGCGAAAGGAATGTGAATGATTGAGAACGGAGGAATGTAGAGAGAAGGGATGTTGGTGGTAGACGTGATGGTGGTAGAGATGTTGGTGGTCAGGATCGACATCGATATACATCGGATGGTGAAGAAGAGTATGATGGTGGTAGTGTTCATGGACGAGGACGTGGACGAGGAAGGAATCAGTCGGAGTACGATCACAAGTGGGAATCTGGGATGAAGACAGAAATTCCAGAATTCAAAGGTGGTATGCAGGCTGAGGAGTTTTTGGATTGGGTGGCTAATGTGGAAGAAATTTTTGATTTCAAAGAGGTTCCAGAACGTCGTAGAGTAAAGTTGGTTGCTACAAGGTTGAGGGGTAGAGCTTTGGCATGGTGGCAGCAAACCAAACTTACACGTGAACGAATGGGGAAGTCAAAAGTTGAATCTTGGGAGAAGATGAAGAAATTGATGAAAGCAACGTTCTTACCTTACAATTATCAATCTCTGATGTATCAACGTTTGCAGAACTTGAGGCAGGGCACAAAGACTGTTAATGATTACGCAGATGAGTTTTATCAGCTTATCGCAAGGAATGATATTATGGAAACAGAAGAGCAGCTGACAGCGAGATTCATTGGGGGATTGAGAATGCAGATTCAGGATATGGTTAATATGTTCGATCCAAGATCTGTAGCAGAGGCACATCAAAAAGCGTTGGCTTGGGAGAAGCAGGGTAGACGAGGAGGTGGTGTGTTTACTAATTCCAACAATCAAGTGAAGGGTGTTAGTGGAAGTGCTAATGTTTCCAAACCTATCAGTAAACCAGTGATGAAGGAGGCTGAGAAGGTGAAGGTTAACAACAGTTTCAAATGTTACAATTGTCAGGAGATGGGTCATAAAAGCAACGAATGTCCGAAACCGAAGAAGAGAACCATGGTGACAGAAGTTGAGGAGGAAGATGAGGAAGAAGCTGAATGTTCTAATTCTTTACCAGTTGAGGAGGAAAACTTATTGTCGGGAGATGAAGGATACGCATTGATGATGAGGAGAAGTTGTTTAACACCAAAGCAAGAGGAGGAAAATAGTTGGTTGAGGAATAATATCTTTCAATCTACCTGCACTATTCTGGGAAGAGTTTGTAAATTTGTTATTGATGCTGGGAGTTGCGATAATATTATCTCTACAGAAGCAGTGAAGAAGTTGGAGTTGAAAACCGAGAAACATCCTAAACCGTACAAGTTAGCTTGGTTGAGGAAGGGTGGTGAAGTGAAGGTTGGACGAAGGGCTCGTGTGAAGTTTTCAATTGGGAAGAAGTACAAAGATGAAATCTGGTGTGATGTCGTAGATATGGACGTTTGTCATTTGTTGCTGGGAAGACCATGGCAGTATGATCGAGCTGTGCAGCATGACGGACGGACCAACAGTTACAGTTTCATGTTCGAAGGTACAAAGATTACTCTAGTTCCGAAGAAACGCCAACAGGAAGAAAACAAACTGGAGGAGATTGAAGAACTGAAAACGTTGTTATCTTTAAAGGAGTTTGTTAAGGAGGTTGAGGAAGAAACAGAAGTATTCTTGTTGATTGGACGAGAAAGCAGTGAAGAGGTTGAAATTCCAGAAGAAATTAAACCAGTTTTGAAAGAATTTGACGATGTATTTCCAGAGGAGTTACCAATGGAGTTGCCACCGTTGAGGGATATACAACATCAGATAGATCTTGTTCCAGGTGCTGTGTTGCCACACAGACCACATTATCGAATGAGTCCGAAGGAACATGAAGAGTTGCGAAGGCAGGTAGAGGAATTGCTTGAGCAAGGACGTGTGCAGGAGAGTCTGAGTCCTTGTGCTGTACCAGCTTTATTGGTACCCAAGAAGGATGGGACGTGGAGGATGTGCACTGACAGTCGAGCATTGAATAAGATTACCGTGAGATATAGATTTCCGATGCCGAGGTTGGATGACTTGTTGGATCAGATAAGCGGAGCTACTATCTTTTCTAAGATTGATTTGAAGAGCGGATATCATCAAATTCGTATCAGACCAGGAGATGAGTGGAAGACTGCTTTTAAAACCAGGGAGGGTCTATACGAATGGTTGGTCATGCCATTTGGTTTATCCAATGCACCAAGTACTTTCATGAGGGTGATGAATCAGATTTTTCGACCGTTCATTGGGAAATTCGTGGTGGTGTATTTCGATGATATTCTTATTTACAGTGGGAGTCCAGAGGAACATTTGAATCATCTTAGAGAAGTGCTGATGGTATTGCGACAAGAACAATTCTATGCTGCAACGAAGAAATGCGTGTTCATGACGCATAGTGTTTTATTTCTGGGGTATGTTGTTTCAGAGAAAGGAATACAGGTTGACCAAAGTAAAGTTGAGGCGATCAGAAATTGGCCGCAGCCCAAGACGATAACGGAAGTTCATAGTCTTCATGGGTTGGCTTCATTTTATCGAAGGTTTATTCCACACTTTAGTAGTGTGATGGCGCCTGTTACAGATTGCATGAAAGGTAAACAGTTTGCATGGACGGAGGAAGCCGAGGTTGCTTTTGAACGAATCAAAGATCTTTTGACCTCTGCACCAATTCTAGTGCTACCTGATTTTCAGTTGGTGTTTGAACTACATACTGATGCATCCAAGGTTGGGATTGGAGGGGTGTTGAGTCAGAAGGGGCGTCCTATTGCATATTTCAGTGAGAAGTTGTCAGGAGCGAAGATGCGATACAGTACATATGATGTGGAGTTTTATGCTGTTGTACAATCTATTAAACACTGGAGACACTATCTATTTCAGAAGGAGTTCGTTCTTTACACTGATCATGAAGCATTGAAGCATTTGCAAGGGCAAGACAAGATTTCAGCGAGACATGCATCGTGGATTGCATATCTGCAACAGTTTACTTTTGTCGTTAAACACAAGTCAGCGGTAACCAATCGTGTGGCTGATGCTTTGAGCAGGAGGAGTCATTTGTTGACGACAATGAAAGTTGAAGTGACAGGTTTTGAATTATTGCCAGAATTGATTGAAGAAGATCCTTACTTTGTGAAATTTGTTGAAAAGGTAAAGGAAGGAAGCACTGATGAATTTGTGTTGGTGGATGGTTTTCTGTTTAAAGGAAATCGATTGTGCATCCCAGACTGTAGCTTGAGAATGAAGATTGTTAAAGAACTACATGAAGAAGGCCATGTGGGTAGAGATCGTACGTTGCAGTTAATTTCTCAATCTTATTTTTGGCCGTCAATGAGGAAAGAGGTAGAAAGATTTGTGGAGAGGTGTCATATTTGTCAGGTTTCAAAAGGAACAGCGACGAATGCGGGGCTATATATGCCGTTACCTGTGCCTACCAAACCATGGGTTGATATCAGCATGGATTTCGTGTTAGGATTGCCGAGAACTCAGAGGGGAAATGATTCTATATTTGTTGTGGTGGACCGGTTTTCGAAGATGGCACATTTTATAGCCTGTAAGAAGACAGCGGATGCAGTTCGAGTGGCACAATTATTCTTTAAAGAGGTGTATCGATTGCATGGTTTACCAGAATCTATTGTTTCCGATAGGGATACCAGATTTTTAAGTCATTTTTGGCTTAGTTTGTGGAAAATGGTGGGAACGAAGTTGAAATTTAGTAGTGCATATCATCCTCAGACAGATGGACAAACTGAAGTTGTGAATAGATCATTGGGTAATTTGTTGCGATGTCTTGTGCAGGATAATTTGAAGAGCTGGGATATGAAATTATGTCAGGCAGAATTTGCACACAATCATGCTGTCAACCGCAGTACGGGATTCAGTCCATTTCAGATTGTATATTCCAATTTACCCAGGGGACCGTTGGATTTGGCAGTAGTACCACAACCGAAGAGGACAGTTAAACGAGCTGCTGATTTTGTTGATGGGTTGACAGAATGCCATAGAATCGTTCAGGAACGATTGGAAAAGGCAAATGAGAAGTATAAACAAATGGCGGATAAGAAACGAAGAAGTGTAGTCTTCAAAGAGGGCGATTTTGTTTACGCGGTATTGACAAAAGATCGTTTTCCAGTTGGGACTTACAATAAGTTAAAAGCACGAAAGATTGGTCCAGTAGAAATCTTGAAGAAAGTCAATGACAATGCTTATCAGTTAAAGTTGCCAGATCATATTCACACTGCAGACGTTTTCAACGTTAAACATTTGGTTCCATATTATGGGGAGGAATTTGTCGAAGGTGACAAGGATGTGAATTCGAGGACGAATTCCTTCCAACAGGGGGAGGATGATGAAGTACTTACCATCCTTGAGTCGCGGCCGACTCACCGCTATGCCGCCTCCGACCTATGACTCGACATCAATCTCCGACCCAATTTCATCTCCGACCCAATTTCCTCTCCCACCGACCCAGTTTCCTCACCGATCCACGACTCATCAATTACCGACCTATCTCCAGATTCCATCACGCGACCTTCCGACCTAGTTTCCATCCCACGACCTAACTCCATTTCCGACCTAACCCTAAGTCGTCAAGCTTTGAAGCCAACTGCCTTTTAAGTTGCGATTCGTTAAAGTCGTTGCCGAGCTATCTTGAGTCGGAGCCGAGGTAACGTGAATCACTGCAATTTTTAAGTCGCGATTTGTTGAAGTCGTTGCCGAGCTATCTTGAGTCGGAGCCGAGGTAGCCTGAATCACTGCATTTTCCTCAAGTCGCGAACGAAAATTTTAGGTCGGCAGATAAAATAAGTCGGCATCTATAGGTCGTGTCCGACCTAAGAACTTTGTTTTTTTTTTCTTTTTTTTTGTTGTTTTTTGTGTGAGTTGTAAAATGCTATAAATAGGCCGGTGGTGCCATTTGTAAAGGTTGTTGATTTTTGAATAAAATTCTCTTTTGTTAGCTTTGTGCTTTCAATCTCAATTGGTAGTCGAGTGTATCTCCTATCTCCACTTACGTCATTCGAGTGCGCTCGAATCATCGTTTGCTGAAGCCGATTCACGGAATCTTGTGCGCAAGATTAACGTCGAAGAATCGTAGATCTCTTTCCCGGTATCTTCGGATCAACGAGTCAGAGATAGCTTGAGTTCGGTATCTTCGGATCAACGAGTTCGGGCATTTCAGTATCCATCAATCCACAGATTTCTATTTACGTCGATTGAAGATCGTTTTGAATTATCCGCTGCGTCAGAAATCCCCAGGTCGGCTATAGAGATGGATTGTGGGTCGGCATGTTTTAGATCACCCCGGGTCGGCATCATCACAAGCTTGGATCTGCATCACTGGGTCGGTCCGAGGGATTGGGTCGGCAACACATGGGGATCGGCATATTTGGAGTGGTCGGCTACTTCGGGTTATGGTATGAGTTTCTTCGGGTCTGCTGTGGAAAATGGGGTGGATCGGCATAGAGGAAATAACATGGGTCAGCAATGTTTTGCTCCGAGTCATGACACAGTTTGCTTCGAATCAAACATAAGGCTGCTTCAGGTCATTCCCTAGGAAAACTCAAGTTGGCATACCCAGAATCAGGGTCGGTCGTAGTGAGGGATTGTGGATCGGCTATGGAATTGATGGGCCTGGATCACTCAGGAAGCCCAGTAACTCAGATTTTGCATATAAATACAGCATGTGGGGCTTCGAAAAAGGGGATCTTCATTTTCTGTTCCCTTTCCTCTTTTCCACTAAGGCTACTATTTCATTATTGTTTTGAAAACTCCGGATTGTAATTGTACTTGATTTTGATATTAATAAAAAGGAAATTTCTGGAGTGGACGTAGGCCAGAGTCAGCCGAACTACTATAAATCCTCAGTTATTACTGCTTTCTTTTTAATTTTAACCATTCTTCATATTTATACTCTCTACATACATTCTATCTGTGATCTGTGACTTTGATTTGGTGCTTTCATCTGGATTTGAGTGTTAGTGACTAATTTTGGCGCTAACAGTGGAGTACAGACTTGTGGTCAACTCATGGATCGACAACGATTATCATGGCATCAGCCGCGACATGATAGTTGCGTCGATGATGGTGAAATGGTGGCAACAACCATATCGGGACCAAAACTCGAAATCAGGAACCCACCTAAGTAAAGATTCAAGAAGATGGTCGGTTTATAGTTTTCGATGTTGACTTGGGATCAACAACAATAAAATGGGCTGCGATAGCGCTGAAGGTGATGGCGGCGTTGACGATGGAGGCTAAAAAAAACCTTCAGTGGCTGGATATTGAAAATCGCAAGGGAAATAAAACGGTATGCTCGAAAATGTTGAAGTGAAAAGGAAATTTTGCTAAGTGCCTGTTATTATAGCGTGATTCAAAAATTTTATCGGCACCAACATGATTATGGTCGATACCAAAATATTTAGGTCACCAATTATAAAAAAAGAAAAGAAAATTGGAGTGAAGTCTACCTGTTCGAGACACAACGTAGTTTCCAAAAAATCGAGGACTCTAACTCCACTGCTAACAAAGAGTGGTTCACCAACCAATTGAAGTGATGAACGGATGTTCTTGGAGTAGATGCGATTCTTCAAAGATGATGGTTGGTTGGCTAATGGATATTGTGCAGCTAACTCTATATGGCTTGTTTTGATCCAAAGCATGCTTTGTTTTTACGAAAGCATACTTGGGGGCCAAGTGTCATCCAACATTTGAATTGAGTGACTTCTGAGTGAACTTAGACTTCGAGACGAAGACGAAATGGATTAAGAACTTAAAGGATTGCTTAGGATTATGAAATGATGGAGCACAAGAGTTTGAAGCAAATTTGGAGTACCTCGATTATGGTCAATACCGACCATAATCAACCCGGCGCCGAGATGTCAGTGGGATCCACTTTTGAACAGTTAGGTGAACAATCTTGTACTTTGCAGAAAAGACAAGTGCCACATAAGGCAAATCATATTGGTACCTACATGATTCGGGGGAGCAACTTTGACGGCTGAGCTTGGAAACTTGGAGATATAGACAAGTATGAAGAAACAAGTGTTTTAGCAACGAGATTTGCTCGGTACCGACCATATTATGGTCGGTATCGACATGATTTTGTTCACCAAAATCACACGTTCCTCCTTTTTATTCGCATGAGTTTGAGTTTTTACTTGTTCTTTCACACTCTAACGACTATGGTGGATGACTACGACTATAAATAGAGTGATTCTGCAATGACAAAAGGATTTTTTTACACTTTACACTCTTTGGCCTTGGATCTTGAACTCTATTATCCACATACTTTAACCTTCATCATGAATAGCTATTGAACATAAATTTGCATTATTTTAGACTTAAAACTTTTTAATCGTTTTTGTGTGTGAAATCTCAAGCAATAAAATTAAAATTGACGTAGACGGTGATTTGATGTTTAACCACTTTAAAATTTATGTCTTCTTGCTGTTTTATTTTGTTCTTAATTGATTTACTCTTGTGATCGATTTTGGACGTTATGTTACTTTTTTGACTCAACACCAAGGGATAGAGTTTTTGTTTTAGACGGGAAGTATGCGTGAAGCGATTGAGTTTCAATACAAGCTTGATTTGGCCCAGTGCAACTTTATCATTCAGCAGTAAAATATAAAATAATAAATGCAACCCTCGTAATAATTTATACTGTACTTGATTTCTTCCAAAAATTTGTTGTCAGCAAAAGATGAAGTGCCCTTGGAAAAAATAACTTAATGCTGGAATATTATCAACTATTTCATTGGCTATTCTCCTCCAAATTCCAGTTCTTCTGCAGATGCTCTTTAATAAAAATGACAAAGCTATACCATTGACCATAGATTGTATTAATTTATTTATTAGGTACCATCAAATTATGAAACCGAAAAGTAGTAATTTCTTCATATCTTGATAGGTATTGTTCGTCGCTGTTGCTCAGGGTCAATGGCTAAAGACTTTTTGAAGTCGCTTTCCTCCTGTGTCAAATGGAAACCGGCTGATACATGCCGATGTTTATGTCATTAACACTACGTTGATTGCCTGCTTAACACTACGTTTAAAATGAGTTCATCAAATCAACTGAGAATGTTGATTGCCTACTTAACACTACGTTTAAACTGGTGAAGTTGCCGAGACAGAACATTGACAAGGCAAAAAAAAAATTGTATCTTTCATCCGGATTTCAATCTACGTTATTACACTCAACAGAAGCAAGTGACGCAAAGAAGAGGACGACATTCAATTATAGTGCGACCAATAATATATGGCATGAGCAGCAAATGTCAGGTTCCGTGCAAGCAAGAAAAAGGTCCACTCCTCCTAAATCTCCAACTTATTGCTCTGCTTCTGTTTTGTAAACATCCAGCTGGTATATTGTATATATACATGGTGCCCTTTTCCAACCTAGTTATAATTAAATATAATACAAGTTTTAGTGAGCCCTAAATGAAGTTGGCTTTACTTACGCGTATGCACAAAGTGATATGGATCTGCTTATCTAGGTAACTTGTGTTTTCCTACCAGATCAATCTGTAGATATATGTGTGTTCCTTAAACTGAGAATTAGTAGCTGAACAAACAAATATTTTAAATCATATGGCTGCGCACATGTTATATTCTTACTTAACTTGGATTTCCTTACGTACTTTGATTACTAGTTTAGATTTTCAAATGTATACTCTTTCTAGTGTCTGATGATTAACAATATATACAACTTTGGCTACATTATCATATGAGGGTACCTGTACATTTATATGTGAGCAATTAACATAGAAAGGTGGCTAGTATCATATATATAGTTCAGTAACTTTCTGACTTATAAACTGGCAACTGGTTATCGATATATTTATGCTCTCTGTTACAAATTTCTCTCGTTAATTTGCAATGGTTCTTATGTCAACTTCAGACCTTTTACTGGTTGTACTGATACATGAAATGGGTCAGGAAATAGGAACTCATTAATGACCTTCTTGGATAAGGTTATTATTTATTTATTTTCTTGAAAATTAAGAGAAAAAAACAGAAAGTAGTAAAATATTCAGCTGGTGTAGGTTACTTATTTTCTTTTTCCTTTTTTTTAAGGCAAAATTTCCCTTGTCGTGACTTTGAAATAAAAAATGGATCTGGCTAGTTTTTTTTTTTTTAATCTTTTGACTTATTATTTTCTAGAAAAAGGATAGGAAAAATTCCCAGCCTATAAATATAGATCATAATCTTTTAACTTAACAAGACGTGTCTTTCTTTATTGTCTTTTTCTTTACCAATTATATAAGTGCTGAAAGAGATTCAAATAAAAACAAATTCTCCTTTGCTTTTGGGTACCAAAGAAACTTTAAATTATGAAAAGATATAAGTATATATGCTAATATCTTTAAGTATTATTGTGAAAATTACTTGTTACGGTACATATCTCAAATGAGAATATTTTTACACTTGTAAGTGCAGGTACATACACACATGTATTGATGTGCATACGCCAGTAAGTAAATGTGAAGTATGATATCTTATATATTGCCAACTGTTCTCTTAGATAAAGAAAAGTACCTCTGTATTTGACAGCGGAGAATTGGATACAATATTATAAATGCAGAAAGGATTGAAAGTGGGCAAATTTGAAGAAGAAACGGCAAACAAAAAATGCCCACAGCTCAATTAATGTTATATATGAACTTGCAAGAAAATTAAAGATCAGCGATTCTCTTAGTTATATACAGCAGTTCTCTGACTTAGAACACTACGCAGTATAACGTGATGTATATTTATTGCATTGTTAGGTGGCAAATATTAGCAAACTATTCACTTAACTTTTCCTTTGTACTTCCTTTCTCTTTACCCATTTTTACACTTACTTTCACTATACCTTCTGAATCTTTTGGGAGCAATGTTACCCAAAACAGTGTAAAGTAATCAAAGAGCTGGAAATTTTTTTTTAAAAAAAAAAGAAACTATATGAATTTTGTTCTCTTCCTCCAGTAGTAATTAAAGAAGAAATTCAATATCCATTGTGTACTGTTGGATCAATACATATGACAGTTGTATCTGCTTATACAAAAAGTTTTTTAAAAAAAAAAAAAAACCTAACAAATGAAAGGTTTTAGTGCTTTAATGCGTTGCAAATGATGAATATGTTCTTGCACCTGCTGCTTTGTTGCCTTGATGAATAAAAAACCACTTAAACAAAAAGCATTTGATGAAGGTCTTAGTTGGAAACTGAAGAATGATAGACCGGGATATTTGAGTCACGCCTATTCATTGAATACACCTCTCACAATCACCCTAAGATCACATGTCCTATGACACATGAAGTTATGTCTAACATTTTCATTTAAAACCATGGGACCAATCCATATGAATCTATCATTCAACGTTGCGCATTCAATTCATCAGAAATTGGTTAATCAGGTGATAATCAAATTTACTAATGACACCACTTATAGCCCACAAGTGCACACAACTTTGACATTGCATTTTAGACCCCTTTCTACAAATTATATAACTGCAAAAAATAAAAAATTATTTTTTATTTGATTTTTTTTTCCCTAACTATCTGCATTGAGCCAAATCTCCTCCAACTCTCTTGCAAACTCCTTTTGCCTTCCTACAATAACTGTAATATGATCTTTGTCATCGATGATTCTGATATCTGCTCTTGGAATTTTGGATTTTACAGCAATGCTACAATCTATAGGAAGAACTTCATCATCTCTTCCATGAATTATTGTAACTTTACATGTAAGATGATCTCTAACTGAGTTGATATAGCCGTCTATTTTATCTGCGCTTCCACATATGATGTTGTGCACTGTATGCCATGCTGCATTGTGTGTATGGCAAAAGAATCCTTCTATCAGAAATGTCTTTATCCTGTTACATACAAATTCAGTGAAGAGTAAGAAAACTAGAACTACTATACTTGCCAGCTTTAAAGGTCTAAAATTTAAAGTTTGAACACTTGTGTCATACTATAGAGGGAGGCAGTTTTACCAAACTTCCATTTTACTATAAATTTAGTAGAGCAGCAGACAACCATATTTTTCAGAGTGTTAGCTGTCTAATAAAGTTCAATGGGCAAAATCTCTTTTGATTTTGATCATGTGGAGGCACATATTCTGAAAATCTCTATGTTACATGAAGATTTATCAACAATATAATAGATTTTGTAGGAATACAGGTAGAGCTTTCTTTAAAAAGATTTACTCAAAAAACATGCAAGTGGAAAGTAGACGACCAATTTAGTGTATTTCTCACCTAAATCGACCCACTTCTTCATTCAATCATCATCAAACAAATTATACAGCAGTAAATAATTCCAGAATTCAAATTTTGCCAGAGTTATCTTTTCTACAATTCTATTGCTAATAAACTAAAACTCTTAAAGTTAATAATAGAAAAAGAAACTCACCTATTCCGAGTAATCAACTTGAACAGATACTCCCATAATCTATGATTCTTGGATATAACTAAACAAATTGTTCGACTAATGTGCTCGTACCAACATGCTAAGGACGCCCCAAATGCTAACGGTGGCCAAACTCTTCTAGGCGCCACTTGTCTCAACACATATTGTGAACCTTGTTCACCTTTTGGGACTGGAAAATATGGCTGGAATATGTTCAAAAGATAACGTTAGTAAATTTTCCAGTAAATAGAAAAAATTAAGAAAGCATAAAGATATACCGGTGCAAGCAAAGTAAGAGATTTGATCGAATCAGGGTACTTCGAAGCTAAGGCTAAAGCTAGTATAGATCCAAGAGAATGTGCAACAACATGGAAAGATTTCATTTGGTAGCTTTCCACCACTCTTTCGATCATTTCAACGTGTTCATGAAGAGTGTACAATGAATCCATGGGTTTTGGACTTCTACCAAACCCTAATAAATCTACAGCAATCAATCTATACTTCGATTTTGTTTCATTCGTGAAGTTTGGAAACACCGTTTCGGTCCAAAACGAGGAGGATGATATGAAACCATGTATGAATAGCACGTCTTCTTTCGGAGTATGCTCTAAAAACGAATTTAAAGTTAGCCTCATAGTAAAATGAATGATGAAACGAAGCAGAGAAAATATGACTACCTAAAGGTATTTGAGCATGAACATAAAGCGATTTTCCAGACCCTATCATCCAAGAAGTGCAAACCTTACAATCGCAATCCGACCATCGAGGCATAGGATGTGATTGTTGGCCCTCAATTCTGCCTTGCAACATCTGAACAATTGTAGAATTTATAGTGAATGTAGTCTCAACCGTGGTTCTTTTAGCCACATTATTGGACTTACTACAGCCACTTTGCACCATTTTTAACATGCCATTTCTAAACACATCGGACACGAGAGAAGAACGTGAATACAAAGTGTCGGAAATGTCTTCTAGTTGCAGCTTAGAAGATGAACGTAGGCAAACTATTTTCGAACC
Organism: Allium fistulosum; assembly: GCA_030737815.1. NCBI lineage: Eukaryota > Viridiplantae > Streptophyta > Magnoliopsida > Asparagales > Amaryllidaceae > Allium > Allium fistulosum. Next base: position 209,419,709 of record CM060908.1, read on the forward strand.
TCCGAGTTCGGAGACTAGGATTTTATCGTTGCTAGTGAGCATGTCTTTGGTTGAATTGGAAGAACAGTAGCAAGGCTTCCATTCGGATTCTTTTATGTAGTCTACTATCTTGAAGACTATACAAAGGAATACATCTAGTAGATCTAGTACAGAAAAAACTAGGAAGCTTATGACTTCATTTAGAAGTTGACCGGTGAATTTTAATGTAGAACTCACTCCCATTGTCATTGAAATGTTTGTGAGTTTTGGATGATTTAAAAATGTTTGAATGAGTACTTAGCCTTATATAAGCTTTGTAATTTGAGGAGGAGGAGACTTTTAGGCCTTTTAAGTTGCTTGATGTATATGTGGGAAGAAAATGAATGAGATGAAAATGAAGTGGAACGAGTTTGATAATGAGAAATGTAAGGGAAGAGAAGGCAATGGAAGGAAGGAATTGAATGTTACATTAAAATCGTTCATTGGGCAAAGGGGAAATAAGTAGGTGGTAGTTGAACTCCCTGGCCAATTTTTTCCTCTTCGCTTTGCACTGTAGCAATAACATTGTATCTCATGGTTTAATCAGATTTGTGGATTAATTAGTTTGAGTTAACGTTGTAATAAATGTGATATGGGAGACAATATGTATTCCTTGATTCAAACCAACCGCCATGCTGTAATTAGTGGTACAAATGATGAAAATCAATGAAGAAAAGGACTATCTAAGAACAGAATAATAGTTCAGAGTAGAACAAGTCTTCTAATAAATCTTCTTATGGCGTGTTTTTTTAAATAAATAAATTTTAGTAATAATAATAAAAGAAAGCAATAAAACTTTTGATCCAATTTACATTTATCTACGTATATAAACTTCACTCTTGTTAGACCCCAACCTATAATTAAGAAGATGCAAAGTTAAGTTAAGATGGTTTTAGTGGTAAAGATGGTTTTGTCACCAAATCATCTAAAATTTTACGCTAAGATCTATATTTGTAGATTAGAATCAATCATCAACCAAAAAGCAACAATGAACTAAATCACCAACAATCAACATATGATAAAAATAATAAATCCCGGCAACATTTAGCAAGATTTGTTTAAACTTATATACATCCATGAATCAAGCGATTGTGTTTTTACTAATCTATATATCAAAGTACGATAGTGATTCGATTCAAATTGTAAGAACAATAACTCTATTTGTTGAAACTGTACACTTAAATATGTGTTAAATTATATGTCAAATTGAAGAGGAGATCAAAAGCTTTGAAACGAAAGTAACGAATGTTATTTTGAGCAACGGTTCAAAAATTACCAAGTTCTGAACTTCCAACGATCGATCTTCATGCCCCAAGCCGTTAAACGCTTGGTGTGGTAAATCGAGAAATCAATTTTCTTAATTAACCAGTGGAATGCTTCCCCCTTCCCCTCCCCTCCCCTCCCCCTCCCCCTTCCCCCTCAGCAATTGACCTATCATGGTTTGGAATTGATTTTCGAGGGCTACAGGTATGTGAAGTAGGTCAGGCTATCTCCATTTTGATGGCGATGATTTAAGGGTTTATAACCCCGTGGCCAAGATTTGTTAGAGACACTACATAATCACCTTAACATTCATCCTTTTCATTCAGTAAAAGATTCCACCTTCTACCCACTTTTTGTGCAAATCCTAATTTTCACATCAAATCAAAATGGAATTTTCGATGGTAGTCAAGTTTTTCTGTGAAATTGACCATTAGGTTTATAATTGTATGTTAGTCACTCTACTATACTCCCATTGTGATTTGAGACTCTCTCTCTCTCTCTATTGTACTCCAGTAAAAAGGACAATTGAGTTATTAGGTCCAAGAACATAAGCAATTTGCCGAACCATGTTAAATCTTGTTTTAGCTTTTCATCTTTTGTTTATTTTTAGTGATAGGGTATTATTGAATTGCTCCGCGAATTAGTTGTTGGTAATTAATCTATAAGCAAGATCTTGTGTGTTCCCATGAAAACCTTCATAACATATTGATGTTTGAATTAGTTCCCTTGTTCCAATTAATTACCGATGGTTGGTTCTTCGAAGAGTGAAGGTTATTTTAATTATAGGGTTACCGAATTTGAAGGAAAAGAAAGCTTCGGAACATGGAAATTGAATATGGAGGCGGTATTGAGGAAGGAGAAGAAATTCAAGATAGTTTCATATTTGGATAAACTGGAAGGTCTAGAAGCTGATGTTTTGAATGAGATGGAAGTGGAAATCATTACATCCATTTAACTATGACTAACAAAAAAGCCTTTAGAAAATTCTCTTATGTGAAGATGACAGAAAAACTTTAAATTGCGTTGTTGGTAGCCTATTATGATAAGTCTTTGATGAAAAAATTATACTTCAGCAACAACTATATTACTTCGGGAGGAATCCCAAGATTACATTTTCTAAGCATTTGGATACAATCAATATCTTTATTATGGACTATAAGACAGTGGATTTTAATGTTAGTGATAAGGCGTAGACAATTACCTTTATGCATTCGGTACCTTTAGAGTATACGACGTTAGCCAGTCTGATGTGATGGCATATTTATAAAATGAAAAATTAAAGGGGGTAAATTGGCTCGTAAAGTGTTGATAGTGATGTTGTTGACTTTGTTAGTCAAAGTAGAGATAAGACTCAAAAGCGCCTTGGAGGGAGGAGAGATAGGATGTATCTCTAAGATTATAAAGCTTTGATATCGATAGAGTTAGAGGTATGGCCTAAGGGAAATTCTGTGATTTACAGTAAATTATTAACTCTATGATAAAATCTCGTTCGAAATAAAATGTTGTTTCTTTCTATTATATACTTGGTATAATGTGTTATATTATTAAAAGTATATTTAATAGAAAATCCATAAATGGCATGTTTGATTATAGTAATTACAATATTTTGTAATCATAAGAAATTTATCACAATATAATAAATACATTGTTTTAAATATTCATAGTCAAGATGTATCGAGACTGAGTATCGACACATCTTTTGAGACTATAGCATGTAGCACTCTCCAAATGTTAGGCAGTGTATCGTGGTTGTTGGCGGCACCAATGAGTTACATATTGATATTTATTGGATAACTACGGAATGACCCACTCGATAGTTTTCTATTGGTTAATGTAACTAAGGTCAAACAAAAAATATCAATGTGACAATATTACATAATTCTCTTGACTTGAAAATACTATCAAGCTTCAATGTGGAAACTCTACTTTGATTATAGTCAAATCATTGCACGATGTCTATCAAACGACTATAGTTGGTTCGAGTGGAAGCATTGGAAGTGAAACACTATTCAATTGATAATTCATCTCCTTGGTTATATGAGGTTAGTATCACAGTCAACTGAAGTCAATCCAAAGTCAAAGTCTTTAGCTGGAGCAATTCGGTTAATAATAATTGTGGTTATTGAACCAAAGACTTTGTTTTTGGACTATACGAGCTGAAATGGACGATATTGGAATCTTGACAAATTCCATAAGTCCTAATGAGATATAATCGCGGCGAAGAGAATTTGGTGTAAATAATTGCCACTACCGGGTAACGCTTAAAATAAGTAAAATAGGACTTTACAGAAGCTATATAAGCGATAAATTTGACCATAATGTCACACTAGTAGCTAATGTGATGTGTGAACGTTAATATTTGAATTGTTTGATGTAAATCGCAGATTGAATATACAACTAAGAGTTACACAATCAGAATGTTGAATATTTCAACTATCACCTGATTTAAATAAATTATAATTGTTCTAAATTAATAAATTAATTAGTATTTATGGAATATTGATTGTAAAATTTTATTTGATTTATGTTGATTAGTATTAAAAATAGTGTGTATATAAAAGTTGTACGTGCACGTATTAATATAGAATATCGATGTATGTGTAAATTAGATTTAAATATATACTAATTTGTCTGGGCTTGGAATGATATAAAGGCTTGAGAGAGCTCTAAAATGGCTAACTATAGGTGTTAGAAAAAGGGAGTTAAATTTGATTCAAAAGTGTTAGAAATGGAAAGAGGAAATAATGAATCCGATTTCACTTTTGGCTCTACTCTCTCTGCTATTTAAACACCCTTAAACCCTCTTTTGGCTCTCTCTCTCTCTCTCTTAGCTACTACTCCATCCATATCTGGCCAAAAATGGAAGCCCTCTAACCCTTGTCAATTCAAGCATTAAAACACTAAATTAAATCAAATTCGACTATGGTGTATAAATCTTTCAGTCAGGTAGCTCATTCTGGAAGGATTTAAATTCAGATTCAAATAGAGTTAATTTATTCAGCATTCAAAATGTCATTCAAGACTATAATAGAGGTAATTTCCTGTATTTACATGTTTACATATTTTACTTTATCATGTCATCATATGTAATTTGATTGGTTATTTATCATGAATCTATATATCGATATGTCATCTGCCTAGAATTTGTATTTGTGTAAATATATTAAAAATATTATATATATACACACATATACATGTATGAATGCATGTATGTATATCATTCACGGCCTAAAATAAAAAAGATTTTTTTAATTTAAAATAACTATCTATGATATTTTAAATGAAAGAATGTTTTTAAACTATATAATTATACATAAATGTTTATAAGTCATTTTATTATAGTTAAACACATTGTTTTCAAAAATTAAAAAAATCATATATATATATATATGCACAAATCCAAAAGTACAAGTATATTTTAACCTTAAAACAATATACTAAATGGTTTTAAATAATTAATAAATCTACATATGTACAATTAAATAAATAAATATAGTTTTAAACATTATAAAAAAATATTTGAAAAAAAAGGAGAAATATCCGTACAGAAGCTAAATAAAAACATTTTTTTATATTTATATATATTAAATCCGAATAGGTTAAAAAAAAGATTTTGTGAAGTTATAATTTTTGCCGAAATGAATATATAGGTATATATATAATATTTATTTATTTAAATTATACAATGTTTTAATTATAAATGATTTTTAGATAATTATATGTATATATATGTATGTATATGTATATATATATATGTATGTAAATGTTTTCAAAAAAATTTATTTCCTATTTCCGTACATATTCACATTCATTTTATATTTATATGAATCATTTACAAAATTGAATTTTGAATTTGAATTTAACATATATTTTAAAATCCAAATCTAGATTTAAAATTTGAATTCAGATTTTGAATTCAATTTTATACTTATATAACTATAAATATCATTTTATATAAATGTCTATGTACTTATACATATAAATATATATGTGTGTGTGTATTATGTATGTATGTATATGTATATTTTTCAAGCATAAATATTATTTTGTACTTATATATATATGTTGATACCAAAAATGGCACGACACCCAAAGCCCTGTAGAAATATAGAAATCTAGCCGAAAATATATGAAAACATTAAAAACAACAAGGTTTTTAAAGTGGTTTGGCAATCTCTAGCCTATGTCCACGGTAGCTTTTATTGATTATAGATTTGATAATCACAAGTTTATGGGTTTTCAAAGGTTTTACTGATCTAAAGGCCTAGAATAGCAAATAGTAGCTTCCTTAGTGACTATAATGAAGGGGAGATAGAAGACGAATAAGACAATGAGCTAAAAAAAGTCCTTCTCTAATTGTTGTAGGGTCTGTATTTATAGTAAAATCATCCAGTAGAATCAAAGGCCCATGAGATATCAGGTCCAGATCTAGATCCGAGAATGAAGGAGGCGAAAATGGAGTCCCTCGAGCCATAAAATCTACTTAGTACCAACTATAAGTGGTCGATACTGACATGAATTTTGGAGAGGGAACTCCTCCTTTATCCTTCCTTTGGTCTTTTATCCTTGATCCGTTGTGCTCCAAGCACTTTTCCTTAGAGATCATGTTGTTCATGAGAATTTCTGATATCACCTATACTTGTCTATTTTCCTTCAGAAATTCCTTGAAGTTATTTTTTCATTCCTTGAGAAATATACTTCTTAATGATCACTCAAGCCATATCTCCATGATCTATTGCTTTGGGGGTGCACTGGAGGCTAGAAAAGTGCTTGGTACCGAGTAGTCCCCTTAGCTCTGATTGCTCTCCAGACTCTTGAGACCATTCCCCCTTGTCCTTCTCAGCATGTTCCTCGGTCCGTGAAACGTTTTGCCTTTATTTTGACATTTAGGTTCGAGTAAAAGCTGCTTGGTTAATAGGTCGGATAATACTTGCCCTCCAGAGTATGCTTTCGTTGAAACAATGCATGATCTGGAACAAGACAAGCGTTAATCATCATTTGTGTTGCCCATTAGTTATCCAAGAGGTTCTTCAAAGCACTGTCTTTATTTTGTGGACACCCATTCAACTACTTTAAGTAGTAAAAATTCCATTCTCGTGCGAAGGACAAGACCTGCACTCTGGAGATCGTTCCACGCTTTAACCAGGTAAGCATTTCCTTTGTTCCTTTTTCCTAACTTTTGGTCAAAAATTTGTATCAATATCTAGTGGTTCTTCTCAGTACCAAGCATTTTCTACAAAGCCCGAGTACTATAAGTACTGGGTACTTAGAAAAACTCTTCACGTTTCCTATTTCCTGCCATTTTGCCGATCCCTTATTTTTCCATCGAGCTCTCGTGACTTCCTTTCCTACCCTATACCATCGCCAGAAACTGATCGCCACCGACTCCTCGACATCGCCATCAGGTCCTCGTCGCCTTCGCTAGCACTTTGACATCTCCGCCAATTTTGAATCACCGTTTCTGACTACTTCCAATGAATCTAACTGCTCTCACCGGCTTCCTCGAGATCTAGATCCAATTAAAGAAAGGTGGGTTGCCTCCTTGATTTGGTGGAGGACTTCGCCATCATCGAAGCTTTCTAGGTCACCGTGGTTGGCGATGGCATCGATGATACTAATTTGAGTGATTTTGGAGTGTGTTAGATCGGGGCAATCTATCAGTTCTCCCTATGTTGTGATTAGGTCTGACCCGATGTGCTCGGGAGAAGTGATTGGATAACATAACTCAAAAATTTCACTATAAAGTCCTTTCATTTGCTTTGACCAACACTTAACCGACCAAATATTGCCATTCAAGCATCAATATGATGGTTCTTTTCCAAAGAACGGTAGTATTGAACACTATCTAATGCTTGAATGATTCCATTGCAAAGCACTTTCAATTACTACACTTTTCATTTTCTTATGAAAGAAAAAATTCCACGTCACTTCGGACAGCGGTTCCATTATCGATTATCCGACGATAACGGATACGACCTGGTGCACGGTTCCATCATGCGGCATGGCTCGTTTTTCTTGCATGACCAAGCTATCTACATAGGATGGTACCTTCATCGTGTGTAGGACATGTGACTCACACTGCGTAGATAACACTCCCACTTACCCCCATGGATGTTCAGAATCCGATTGGTCAACATATGTTGACATCCGTTGGATTCTGGGTGCCGATCACGTGTTTAAATTTGAATGAAATTCCAAAATAACAACCATGTTGGATGCTAAGTTTACTTGTCCAAAATAACTCACCAATCACCCCGCTTTAGGACTGGAGCCGGGCAATTTACTCCTCCCGAAGCCGGGTCAACCATTGCTCAGACTTCAACCTCTGCACCTTCTGGACCTAAGCGTTCAATCACCGTCATTCTTAAAAGAATGATTGTGCCCATGGAACCAATGCAAGATCCACCTCCTTCTTTGAACGAATACATTGGCTTAAGAGTTTTGGATGATCCGCCTGAATAGATACCAATGATTCTAAATGCGAAGATGCTCCGTAACATATGTAGGTAGCACGAGATCCCCGAAGATGACGTGCTTCTCCTGACGCAAATCTAGCGGGTACATAACCCTCTAGTGGGTCATACAGTGTGCAATCGATACATGTGCTTGGGCATCGCCTTACCGCCCTTTAATCCATTCCTACACATGATTCTCCATGTGCTCGGACTACCTCCATCCTAGGTTCACCTTAATGGATACGCACTCCTGAGCTCTCTGCAAGTGCTATTTATGAATCGATTCTAGTGACCTCCAAACTTCGAAGAGCTTACACATATTCTAAGCTTCAAACAATGGGATAACTTGCCATCTTACATGATAATCAAAGCTTGGTGCCAATGTAAAGTCATCGAAAAGCTTCACAAAAAAAGCTCGTATTTTAGGAACGAGTACTTCTTCATCCGATGCACGTATGGCTTCAATGGACGCTAGGTTTCCGGTAGTAAAATTCTTCTCCCATCTCCCTCCGCACTTGAATTTCAACCATCTAAACATCTAACTTTTAGTTCAATTCCTTCGTGGATATCCCGGCCCGACATACCAGTGGGGCATATGCTGATATCTTAGAAGCTCTTAAGAGAATCAACTTCCTACACCGCACCACTGTATAACTTCTGATAGATGTGAACCTTCACCGGTGTGGTCTATTACCTCCTAGTTGCTTCATTGTTCCAATAACTACTCCACCAAGCTGTCCAAGAATAACTTCCCAATCTTAGCCTTTGCTCGCAGTTGTAGCAATAATCCTCATCGGGAAGTTGAACATCCGTTAGGCACGGCGAATATTAATGAGCCAATTGATAAGGCAACGAAAGAGCCTACCATCGATGAAATTTCAAGAGAAGGGGATGATGAAGCTGGATGCAAACGATTACAGAAGAAAGTGAAGATAAGGGAAGAAAAGAGGCGAATGAAGAGGCGAGAGAAGAAGAGAGCGTGGAGGGAGGCAATAGTGACTACGATGTTAGTCAAGAGGGGGACGAATCATTTGGTGAGATGTCACGTGAAGGCACCGAGCATCCTGCCTCACCTCATCTGAAACGCGTAATCATCAAATCTCCTAAGAAGGCCATAAAAATGCACACGTCGCCATTAACTAATGTGACTTCTCTGGTTAGGTCTTTTAGAGACTTCTTTGGCTCCTTGAGTGACTTAGATATTTCCATTAGCGATCTTCTTAAGGACCACTCTCTGAAATTCAGCTTCTCACCAACGGATATCCTAGATGAAGGTGGAGGGACTTCATCTTTACCTGCTTTTAGCATGGTTCGTAGAGTATTTAGAGGGGTCTTCGGCACTTACACTTCATTAGGATCACGAATACACATCCCTTGCATTCACTTGAATCCTAAATTTTTTGCACTTATGCGATCATTTTCCTTGTTTTAGGTACCATGGCAAGGGATAGATATAGCAAGCTCCAATACGGCATTGGCGAGTAAAGAGGATGGACTCCTGATCCATACCCACCTCATTCTAGCTACCACCATGATCACGAATCCTAAGAGAAGAGAGCTAGATGCAAAGAAAAAGAGCGAAAAGCGAAAGATGATTACCATGAAAAATGAGAGAGAAAGAAAAGGAAGGCCGAAGAAAGGCATCCTGGTGATCTAAGCAAGCGGCACAAGGACTCATACAATCACTGCGACTCCTCTTTCAGCATTCCTCTGCCCCGCTATGAATCCCAAATTCCTACTTATCAAAAAACTTCCACTTCTCACTCTTTAACCATAATCTTTCCTCCTCATTCCAAAGGAATCTTTGCTCCTCCAACTCTTATTCCAACTCTATCATCCCAAATGCAAGTTGTTTTTCCTGAACTTTTCTTGATCAGTGTCATTTTTTACTATGATATCAAAAATATTCCAAAGGAAGAAGCAGACTAGGAAGTGTAGTATATTCAGATTCTCATTGACCTAGGCTATGAGTTGAAGAAGCTCTGTTATACCCTCTCTAAGGTAAATCAGATCAACCATATGAACATTCAATGATTCAAGTTTGAGAATGAGACCTACGATAACCTTATTGAGGGATACAAAGGAAACTTGGAGAAATTAAAGGTAGAGAGAGAAGCTACTATAAGATCCGAGGATAAGACTATAGGGCTGATAGAGGAGATGAGGAAAGCCCACACCGACATAGAGATCACGATAAAGAATGTGTTGACGACTGCTCATGAAGACAATGCTGTCTTGAGAACACAGTTTGGTGAGAAGGACCTGGCCCTTAATTCAAAGGATGAAACTATCCATGCTAGGGATAAAACCATTAATGAATGGGAAGCTGAGACCCAAATGATCCTAGCGAGAAAAGACAAGCCCGAGGAGGGCTTGTTGTTGGCAAACACCGAAATCTAGACATAGAAGTCAAATATTTCGTTGCCACGCACGATCTGAAAGCGCTTAAAGAGAAAAAATCCAAGGAGCAAGAAGAACTTAACACCACTCTCCAGCACTTCTTCGCCAGTGTCATACGGTACAAGAACCTGAAGTGGCCGGGCAGTGCATATGGTGTCACCCTTGTCATGAAAGTATACGTGTAGTACTAAGGATCGTGTAATATGGTATATAAGTGCGGAAACTGATAATAGCAGTAAAATAAAAATTAAAGTAAGCACACCAGGAATTTTTATACTGGTTTGAACTTCCCGTTCTACGTCCAGTCCCAGAATACCCTCTGGATTTAAACTAAACCCCTCACTTAACCCGGAGGAATAGGTATACGACACCTGAGCAACCGAACAGGAATTTTTCCGCCTCAACAGCCGAAGAGGACTTCAACTTAATACAAATAGTTTGTTGACGAATGTATTCTGAATAACACTGATTGTCTTTTGATAGTACAACTTTCCTATAATCAAATCCTCAAGAGTATATATGTGTGTGAAGATTTAGAAGGAAGATAATCACGTAGAATCGAAGTATATGAATTAATTCAAGGATTCTAGTGATATTGAATGAGAATGAATACTTTTATTTGCAGAATTAAATAGAGAATAGAATTCAGAATTATAAACAAGAATCGGTGATTGTAGAAGTGAATTGAACATGTTTATATAGTTATAGAATAGTTGCAATCTTTCATGAAGAGTTTCAATCAAAAGTTGTGTCTGTATCTCTTGAATTAAAGGACATTCCTCTTCATGAACAATTGCACCTCTTCAGAAAACTAGCCGTTATGTTCTGGTCGGTTGATCGAGAAACCTGGGCCGGTCAGCTGAGTTTACAGTCGAAAATAAAACAGTGCATATCTGTGCACTGGACACAGAATCGGTCGGCCGAATTTTTTGGTCGGTCGACCGACCTACTGTTATTTGCACAGTGATATTTATTTTGTATAAATCAATTTTGTGTGAATGTGTGACTACTTTGAGGAATGATTTTAACAATATTCTAAGACTCAATAAAATAAAATAATCATACTAAAAACTGGATTGTAGTCTTGTCTCCTTTGTAGTGTGTGATATATGATTTATTCTCTTTTTGTCGCTTTCGAATTCTCGTCATATGATCTCTTAAGCTTGTGTCATGAATCAAAAATTTCATGAATCAACATTCTCCCCTTTTTTGATCGATGACAATACTTATATGACGAAGTAATATTCATATATATATTATAATTCTCCCCCTGAATATATGGTGACTTTTCTGCAAAAATTCGTTAGCTTTCATACATTTCTCCCCCTTTGTCATCGACAAAAAGGAATACTTATTAGATGTAATATGTTAAAGTAATGCGAATCATTGAAATTTAAATATTACATATTCATACCAAAATAGGAATAATTAAGGATGTTTGCTTAGTACACACAAAAAAAATTATGAAGAAAAATGTATTATTCTTCATAAAGAAATTCTTGAAATTAAATTGTAAAACATTACAATTACTCCTCATCATCATCGGAATCCCAAAATTCTGGACGAGTATTTTCATCCAGAGGAGCCGGTTCCTTACCCCGTCTTTGAGTGGAAGGTGCGTGAGTTGCCGATGTGCTGGAACTTGTGTTATCTGAAGTAGACCAAGAAAAATTTGGCTCTGGTCTTTTTCCGAGAGCAACAAAAGAAGCACCGGCTTCGGAAGTACATGATAAGGCATCCCATAAATTTACGAAGAAGCCTTTGATTTTCTTGAAACGCCCATTAATTTTTCGAAGTCGAGCATCCAAAGCTAGTTGATTTCGAGCCAAAATATCAATGGCAGCCTCCGTACTAGTACCGGGAGTTGGTCGTTGAATTGAGGTTTGACGAGTTATACGTTCAGATGAAGATGAGCCACCAGTTGTCATTGATTTCTTCTTGGGAGCCATTTGTTTTTGGAAGAGAAGATTAAAAATTTGAGAGATTTTTTAATGGGGGCTAGGTTAAAATCTGAATTTGGGGAAGTAAAAGTGAAGAGATAAAGTAAAAAGGTGAAAGGATGGGGTATAAATCTGAAGTAGAAAACAAAAAAATATACGTTCAGTCGACCGGAAGCACTGGGTCGGCTGACCGAACTGGAAATCTGAAAGATGGTGAAATTCTCGGGAAGGGTTCGGCTGACCGACTCAGGGTATTCGGTTGACCGACCTGGTAGAAATATGTTGTTGAAATTCTCGAGATAGCTTCGGCTGACCGACTCAGGTTTTTCGGTCGACCGAGGCAGATAAAAAAACATATTTTTGCTGTTTTTCAAAAAATTATAGAAATATAAATTATTTTATTACATCATATATATTTATACATCTTATTGAAGACAACAACATATATATATATAAATTTATAGCCATGGATCATCAAAATCTACGTTCCCATGAGTTTGGGGATGGAACATTTTCTATTGGTGACCATCTTGGAGCTATTGGGGTTTGAACAGGGTCTGAAGGTGATGGAGATCTGTAAGAAGGTTCAGCAACATCATCTTTCTTAGATGAACAAATTTTCATGGCAATCTTTTCAAGAAAACTTAAACGTCTTGCCGTGACTTTTTGTTCGTAGTAGAGTTCCCGTTGCATATTCATTTGCTGTTGTTGGTAGTGATGTATTTCATCAATTTTTTGTTTGGTTGATGGAGATACTACCATTGTATTCTTCCTTTTTTTATTATCGGGTGTATAGCCTGTATGGGAGTCTTCCCATGGTTTCCATCCGTGTCGAGGATCTTTATCCGGAGAAGAGAAGTTAAGAATACGTTTAGGCATAGGAAAACTAGGATAGGGGCCATTTTCAGGAATTTGATCGGAAACATCATCGTCTGGAGAAGTGTATGATAGGTGAGAGTTTTCGGAATTGTAGTAGTCGTTGTTTGAAGACATTTTAAAATTTTGAAGCCAAAAACTTTCTTTGTATATATATTTTGAAGAATAAGTAAAGTATTTATAAGTATCAGTTTGCCTAAAAATTTGTGGATAGGATATATTATTAACTATAATCAGAGAATTTTTACAACAAAACTGTTCGTAATTGTATGATATATAAGCTTTAGAGCTAAAAATAGTTTGTTCTGAAATTAAAATTAATGGTACAGATTGTAAATAAAACTGAAACAAGAAACACCCATAGCTCAAGTAGCTATAATACAACATATAACAATATTTTTCTTGATTAATAAAAATTCCATTTTCAATTTGTTTAATTTGTAATCCTAGAAAATATGACAATTCTCCCATATGAGACATTTCAAATTCATTTGTCATTATCGTTGAAAATTCCTGACATAGTTTTTCATTTGTCGAGCCAAAAATAATATCGTCAACATATATTTGAATTATTAAAATATCTTTCTTAGTTTTCTTAATAAAAAGCGTTTGATCTACCTTACCAATTTCAAAACCAGATTCTAATAAATAGCTTTTAAGATGATCATACCAAGCACGTGGTGCTTGTTTTAAACCGTATAATGCCTTTTTGAGTTTATAAACATGATCTGGATATTTTTCATGATTGAAAAGTGGTGGTTGTTCAATGAAAACATTTTCTTTTATATAACCATTTAAAAAAGCACTTTTAACATCCATTTGATAAACTTTAAAATTATGAAAACAAGCGAAAGCCAATAAGATTCGTATTGCTTCAAGTCGGGCGACTGGAGCAAATGTTTCTTCGTAGTCTATTCCCCCTTCTTGATTATATCCTTGTGCAACTAATCTAGCTTTATTTATAGTTATATTTCCTAGTTCATCTGCTTTGTTTTTGAAAACCCATTTAGTACCGATGATTGATTGATCACTTTGTCTAGGAACGAGTTCCCAAACTTTGTTTCATTCGAATTGATTTAGTTCTTCTTGCATGGCAAGAATCCAGTAGTCATCAGTTGAGGCTTCTTTTACATTCTTAGGTTCTATGTTAGAGAGAAAAGCTACATGACCAACTTGATTTAATTGATGTCTGGTTTAAACATTCGTATTTACTTCTCCAATTATATTATGTACAGGATGATCCCGTAAAATTCTAGGTGGAGATTTTATTATGTTAGGAGAAATGTTTGTATTTTCATTTATTTCATGAATATCAAAATTTTCATTTGAATTACTATTTTCAGTCTGAGTAGTTTCATCATCAGAATCGATGGTAATATTTGGACTTGTATTTTTAAAATTTTCATCAAATGAAACATGTAAACTTTCTTCAATAATTTGAGTTCTTTTATTATAAATTCGATAAGCTTTGCTTCGTTCCGAATATCCAACGAATATTCCTTCATCGGATTTTGGATCAAATTTGCCTAATTGATCTTTAGTATTTAATATAAAACATTTCGACCCAAAAACCTTAAGATATGAAATGTTTGGTTTTCTTCCATTTAGAAGTTCATATGAAGTATTCTTAGTTAATGGTCGAATAGAAACACGATTCAATACATAACAAGCAGTAGCTACAGCTTCTGCCCAAAAGTGTTTTGATAAAGTGGTTCCATTTAACAAAGTTCTTGCACATTCTTGTAACGTTCTATTTTTCCTTTCTACAACTCCATTTTGTTGTGGTGTTCTAGGTAACGAAAAATTATGATTAATACCTTTCTTGTTACAGAATTGTTCAAAAGCTTCATTTTCAAATTCTCCTCCATGATCACTTCTTATATTTTTAATTTTTAAAATTTTAATATTTTGGATTCTTTTAACAAAAATTTTTAAATTATCAAAAGTATCGCTTTTATTTTTCAAGAAGAAAATCCAAGTATATCTAGAAAAGTCATCTACAATAACGAATACATATCTATTATGATTAATAGACTGCACTTGAGTTGGACCAAAAAGATCCATGTGTAAAAGTTCAAGTGGTTGTTCTGTAGATATTACCTTTTTAGATTTAAAAGAAGATTTTGTTAATTTTCCTAATTTACATGCATCACAAAATATATCAGTATTGAATTTTATATTGGGTAATCCTTTAGCTAATTGATTTTTAGCCAGTTTGTTGATAGTATTAAAATTAATGTGACAAAATCTTTTGTGCCAAAGACAAGAATCGTTTTCTTTAGCTACTAAACACAAGTTTGAATCATTATTAACATTCATATTTAAGATATAAATGTTTTTATCTCTTTTTCCTTCGAAAATAGTGTTATGATTTTTATCGAAAATATTACATTTATTTTCAGAAAAAGTTATATTAAAACCTTTATCGCATAGCTGACTAATACTTAATAAATTGTGTTTTAAATTTTTAACTAATAAAACATCAGTAATGAGAGGTAAATTAGAGGTACCGTTGCTACTGACATCGCCTTTGCTGATGATATATCCTTTTGAGTTATCTCCAAAAGTGACTGGTCCTCCATTTGAGTATATGATGTTTGACAACATTTCTTTGTTTCCAGTCATGTGTTTTGAGCAACCGCTATCTAAAATCCATTTTCCTCTCTTCTTATGTGGTACCTGCAAAAAGTTTATAAAAAGTTGGTACCCAATCTTTTTAGGGTCCTAAGAGTTAGATCTTAGGAAGCCCAACCCATACGGGTTCAGAATTCCCTTTATAAACATAGTTCTTGTTATTATGAACAGTTTCCATAAACATTTTGATATGCTTATTCCTTATCAACATATTATTTGTTTTTGGAATCCATATCTTGATGGTTTTAGTTTTTGAAAAAACTGTTTTCTTAATATCCTTCTTAATATTATTATTAGTCCTATTTTTAGCAAAATTATTTTGTTTCTTAAATCCTAGTCCAGATTTATTGTTAGAAGATTGAGAATTTTCAAGAATTCTAGAAAGATTCTCTCTTCCTTTATTGAAATTAGATATATTTTTAGAAATATCATCAAATTTTATTTTAAGACTAGATTTTTCTAACTCTAAATCTTTAATCTTAGAGTTTAAACTATTATTTTCGAGAAATAAAACATCATTTTTGTTTTTCTGAATTTCTAGTTCTTCAGATATTGACGAAATTTGAGAAGATAAATTAGAATTTGATTGTTGAGAAATTTCAAGTTCTTCTTCTAATATTTTCTTCTCATCTTTCAGCATATCTACTTCTAAAACTGTCCTATCTAATTTCTTTTGTAACTCCTTATTTTTCTTTTTAAATTGTTTTGCTAAATTTACTAATTCAGAATTAATCTCAATTAAATCTTCAAAAGTAAGATCACTTACATCGTCTGACGAAGCCATGAAGCACACATTTGCTTGTTCATTATCACTTTCATTCTCTGATGAGGATGATGAATCAGTGTCGTCCCAAGTGACTGAAAAAGCTTTTCGTTTGATTTTGTCCTTCTTGGAATTATTCTTTTTACGCTCTGGACAATCCTTCTTCATGTGTCCTTTCTTATGACATTCATAACATTCCATTGCTGAAGATGATGGTTTGTTGCTATTGGAATTGTTGTTAAAATTATTTTTGTTTCCCTTGAATTTGTTTCTGTTGAATTTCAAAAACTTTTTGAAATTTTTAGCGATCATTGCAATATCTTCATTCTCCGAGTCGGAATCATCTTTTCTGCTTGGAATGCTACATTTTTCTTTTCTTGTGCTCCATTTCTTTTTGCCTGCAAATTTACTTCGTAGGACATTAAATTACCTATCAATTCTTCTGGTTTTAATGTTGATAAATCAGTTGCTTCTTCAATAGCTAGGACTTTTCGTTCCCATTCGTCCGTTAAAGAATTCAAGATTTTTGTAACAACATCAAAATCAGTAAACTTTTGTTCTAGTGATAATAAAGCATGATAAATATCCTGAAATCTAGAGTACATGTCATTTATAGATTCATTTGGCCTCATTTTAAAGTTTTCAAATTGATTTTTCAACATAGAAATTTTGCTTAATTTAACTTTATTCGTTCCTTCATGTGACACTTTAAGAGTTCTCCAAATTTCATAACCGGAAGTGCACATGCTAACTCTATTGAATTCATTTCTATCTAATGCACAAAATAAAATATTCATAGCCTTTGCATTTGAAGTAGCATCTAGTTTTTGAGTGTTACTCCAAGTTGAGTATTCTTCAGTAGGAGTTGTATATTCTCTTTGTATAATATTCCAGATATCAAATCCACTAGATTGCATATAGATTCTCATTCTAGTTGACCAATAATTATAATTTATACCATTAAAAAGTGGAGGTCGTGAAGTAGATTGACCTTCTGTGAAACTAGAATTAGTGTGAGTGCTAACATCGTTAGTCTGTGTGGTTGCCATATTACTTAAGAATAAATATCAAATAACTTTATGATTGTTATAGGATAACCTTGCTCTGATACCAAATGAATGTATACGTGTAGTACTAAGGATCGTGTAATATGGTATATAAGTGCGGAAACTGATAATAGCAGTAAAATAAAAATTAAAGTAAGCACACCAGGAATTTTTATACTGGTTCGAACTTCCCGTTCTACGTCCAGTCCCAGAATACCCTCTGGATTTAAACTAAACCCCTCACTTAACCCGGAGGAATAGGTATACGACACCTGAGCAACCGAACAGGAATTTTTCCGCCTCAACAGCCGAAGAGGACTTCAACTTAATACAAATAGTTTGTTGACGAATGTATTCTGAATAACACTGATTGTCTTTTGATAGTACAACTTTCCTATAATCAAATCCTCAAGAGTATATATGTGTGTGAAGATTTAGAAGGAAGATAATCACGTAGAATCGAAGTATATGAATTAATTCAAGGATTCTAGTGATATTGAATGAGAATGAATACTTTTATTTGCAGAATTAAATAGAGAATAGAATTCAGAATTATAAACAAGAATCGGTGATTGTAGAAGTGAATTGAACATGTTTATATAGTTATAGAATAGTTGCAATCTTTCATGAAGAGTTTTAATCAAAAGTTGTGTCCGTATCTCTTGAATTAAAGGACATTCCTCTTCATGAACAATTGCACCTCTTCAGAAAACTAGCCGTTATGTTCTGGTCGGCTGACCGAGAAACCTGGGCCGGTCAGCTGAGTTTACAGTCGAAAATAAAATAGTGCATATCTGTGCACTGGACACAGAATCGGTCGGCCGAATTTTCTGGTCGGTCGACCGACCTGTTGTTATTTGCACAGTGATATTTATTTTGTATAAATCAATTTTGTGTGAATGTGTGACTACTTTGAGGAATGATTTTAACAATATTCTAAGACTCAATAAAATAAAATAATCATACTAAAAACTGGATTGTAGTCTTGTCTCCTTTGTAGTGTGTGATATATGATTTATTCTCTTTTTGTCGCTTTCGAATTCTCGTCGTATGATCTCTTAAGCTTGTGTCATGAATCAAAAATTTCATGAATCAACATGTCGATGATTAGGAGGAAGTGTTATGCCAATCGGAAGTGTCAGGTAAAGGCCTTACCCAAGAAGAATTGATGGCCAAATACCTCGAAGCAGACGATATAGCAAAACTTGAGGAGGGAAAGGTTGTCCTCGTCGAGGAAGATGCCGCCACTACCGTTGTCGTCGTCGAAGCTTCCATTGGCCTGAGTGCATCAGGTCAGACAGAATCATTAACTCCAAATCCTAGAAGCTTTCGACATATATTCCTATGAACAAGGGGGTTAGCTCTGTAGCCACCTGAAGGATGCTAGCAGTTGTAATGATTGCTTCTATCAAGCATACGTTCTTGCTTTTCGTCGACCAAATGGTCTTAAATTCACCCGAAGAAGGTGAATTTTCCAAATCTCCTGCTTTGCAATCACTTCCGGGTGAAGATATATCCCTTGATTCACCGGTCTTCGAGAAACTCCAGTTCTCACCTGAGTCTATCTCTAATCAGTATCATTTTGTTTGTCAACTTGTAGGTCATCGCATCTTCCTTCTCCACCGTCGGCCACTCAAGACATGGGTTCTACAACAACCTTTAATGCATCGACCTTTGTCTCTATGGGACTTATCACTTCTATTCCTCCTCCTAGTTTTGGCCCAGGGCCTGATTTCGAGAAGATAGCCACCCTAGAGAACTTGGAGGATGTGACCTATTCTTGGAGGAAGATGTTATTACCACCAACTCTACAGACCCAACCGACCAAATCATCGTAACTGAGAGATTAAAATTGACCTTTCCAAGGCAAATACCAGGACTAAGCCTGGAACTGAAAAATCCTTCAGCTTTGCACCAACAAAATCCTCTAGTAAACTCCCCTCAATCAAGATGAAGCCCCTCATGATCAAATCCGCTGATGCTTCTGCCACTCCTAAAGCCGGAAAATCTAAAGGCGGACAGAAGTATAAAAGACCACCTGATGGTTCGAGCGGTAATGGCAGCAAAAGAGGGAAGAACAAGTAGGAGATTCCTGTGGGTTGCGGGCGAGATGAGTCTTTTAGTTGTATATTTTGCTTTCCATCTTGTTGTACAAAGGTCGTGTTTATGTGGCAGTGACCCTCGTAATCTTTGTATATAAAAGCTGAAGTAATGAAAGATCACTTTTGTTTTGTAATCTTTGCTCCATTTACTGTTCCATGCTTTTATATTCTATACCTGCTCATGTACAACTGCCTGCATATATAATATAACTACTTATGTTACAATTTATCCATATTAAACATGTCTATTTCTATGTAGCACTTTTATTTACTACAACTTTGTGCATATAAATAAAATTCATGATTTAGCTATATTTATATCCACCAAAGTGTTCCATTTGGTGAAACTAAACTATAGTTTTTAACCAATTCCAAGGTAATTCCTATTTATGTTAGGTTGAGTTTCCTTTGGCCATCTACGATTTATAAATAGTTCAAGTCCCATGATATTCCTTATCTCTGAGGAACAATGGTTTGAATTTGTAACTCCTAACATCCCTAATCTTGCCTATAACCGGGGGTGACTAGTGTTTTGATCATACAGGATAAATTATCTGATTTCCCCTAGTTCAGTTATATTTTTTCGACCCTGATCCTGGACAGGAGGAATCTGGTAGTGCCTATTTTCAACTTTCGATGACTATCCTCGCTTATCCTCATCCAAGTGATTACGTTAGGTTGCATGCGCTATCGTGAAGGTTTTGACCATACACTAGTTCAAATATCCAAGAACCCGTGTTTTTGGGTGCCTATCTCCGGGCATTCGTTACTAACCTCACCTAGTTTCGGGTGTTGATTGAGAGTATCCATTGAAAGTCTTCGCCTAACCTCAGCCTAGCTTATCCTATCAGGCTGCAAGCATGATCGTTGAGATTTTAACCGCACACCAGTTTCTATCTTTGAAACTAGTGCTTTAACTGTTCGATTCCAAACATTCCTTCTAGACGTCGCCCAATTCTGGGCAACAATCAATAGTCGAAGTTTAGGGTCAAATTATCTGATCGACCTCTGTGTTTAATCTCCTTGGTCCTTTGAACAATGGAGTTAGTACCTTGTGTCAAATTATCCGATCAACCTTTTAAATTGTACTCCCCGACCCTAATCCTGGGCAAGAGGATTTATTAACATTCTCGGGTTTTGGAATAAAAGGGTCGAATTATCCGATCGTCCATTGTGATTCCCTTCCCCAATCCTAATACTGGACCGAAGGAAGTGGCACTTTCTCCAAGTACCTAATCCTATAAGGTTGAATTATTCGATCAACCCTTGAAAATATACTCCCCGATCCTAATTCTAGACCAAGGGAGTTCATACCTGATTGTACTGCTAATCGTGCGACATAGAAATTTCACTTGCAGGAACATTGTACCATTGGTTCAATAAGCTATTGTATTTAAAATGCGACAAGTCCTGCCTTATTACATTTCTTCTAGAATCCTTGGGTGGCTTATTAATGAAAAACTAGTGTGAACTCGTGCTTCGCACACGGATATGGCAAAAAAAATTTGTTGCAGCTAGAAAATTAAATTATTTTGATAAATAATTCGAATATACTATTTACAGAAAGGAATTAGAAACATTACTACAATATCAAATATAAGTATTAAAATTAGTACATAATCCTTATTGGGTTAACGTAATAACAGGACTGAATGCTCTCAAACATATATGTAGGTCAAAGAGTTATAAGGGCAAAGTGGACTTGTCAGTAGTAAAACAACCAGAGCTATAGTGAAATACGAAAGCAGTAAAAAGCGTGGATCATATAAAATAAGGCTAAAGACGTATCATAAAATAATGTTTCAGCTACCCAGTATATTGTTCATTAAATAGAATCCTATTTTAATGCAACATAGAAAACGTGATATATATTTAGTTGTTTTAACCTTTTTTTAATACTTTTATAACATAGACAAGCAATCAGTATATGATATTGTTGATATACATGATAAGCATTGCCAAAGAACCGAGAAAACCACATAGAAGATTAAAACAATATCTCAATAGTTAATAGGCAAAGTAGAATAAAAGTAAGTTGTCCTACAAACAATTCAAATGCAAAATATTTATGCACAAACGTACAGAATTAGTAGAAACAGTTAGAACAATAATGAATCAAAAAGTAACAAAGAAGGTGGAATTTAGCAGTGAAAATATGATTTATTTGTGTTATTATTACAACCAAACAAAAAAATTGGATACTAATAATGCAGTCGTTAGGAATAAGTTCACGTTAGAAAGCAAGCAAGTGGGCAGGAAGAAATTGTTTTTCATATTTTTCCTTGGCTACTGATGCAAGCTCTCTCTAGTCACTTGGTCTCATTCGTTGTGTTCCTCTAGTTGAATTTTGTTAAACTTGCTAATAGTGGTAGTAGTATTGGTACTTTAACAATTCCACGAAAGCAAAATAACAGTGGCAGTTTTATTTTTTAGCTAAGAAAATAAGCAATATGTAAAAACAGGAGCCAACTTTTATTTTTCTGTAAACCTGCAGTAAAGAAAGCACAAAAAACTGTAGAAAGCAGGTGCCAACTTTTATTTTTCTATACGCCTGCAATCAAGAAAGTACTACAATACGCGGACTTAATGAAAAATTTGTAGAAAGCAATAATTGGTGAAAATAGCTATGGTTGACTTCATTTAACCATGAACTTAAATATACAGTTACATGTAATACTTGAATAATACGTAACCAAAGAAAAACTGGTAAATTGTAGTTTAAGACATGTTAGCAGTTTAAATTATTTAATTAGATGATGGTCAAATACAACACTCCTGTGGTTTTTTGATGCATGACATGTTACAGAATGTTTTAGCTAAGGCAAGTAAGAAGAAGAGTTTGTACTGCAGGTTCTAGAGTGTTTCCTTTAATAGAATAATACAGAGTCTAATAAACATGATTTTTAAACTGTAGGGAAGAAAATAAACTTAGGAATACTACTTTCCCATCACATGCATTTGATTTTCTAGTCTTAAGACTCTTAACTACCCAAGTGTACACACCAAAAGGAAAACATAGCAAAATGTCAATCTCGATTTATAAACATAACCGCCTATAATATATACTCCAGGAATAATATGGAAAAATGTCAATAACAATTTAGAAATTTAACTATTTATTCAGAAATAATCCATTGCTAATTAAGTGTGAGTTATTATTACCTTCAGTCACAAAGAGACGATAGTAAAACAATAAAAACATTAAAAAAATAATCATTCTCAAATTCTCTTCTTTCGACAGCGCATCTTCTTTAGATTGTAAAAGGATTAAAAAAGACCTGATTGCTGCCTTTTTACCAGTTCATCTTTGTGTGCTGCCTTTGAATGCAACTTCTAGTGCTATGCTGATGCTCGATCAACTGGCCAATGTAACAAACTGTGAGAACGAATAATAACTCTCATCATGAAAATAAATTAGAAAGAAAAGTAGTAGTAACAAAAGTTACGTTGTCAAAATCTATGTCATTGGCTTAATAGATGAAGGTCCCATGAATATTAACAAAGTAAGAGGAAGACAAAAATATAAGACCAAGATATGAACTTTAGACACATTTCAGTAGTCAAAAAATGCTAAATCCTATTTCAGCTAGCCAACAAATGTGCCTTTTGTACAATATTATGAGACATGCGGTGCTTAAAGGGGGGCATAAGTGAGATATTGCACTGTCAATCGCCTTCATTTTGGAAACTGTAGGGGAGTCCAAAAAATTATTGCGAAGATTGCTGATAAAATAACATAAAATAGATGCATTGCAAATCAGATTTAAGAGATATTGACAGCAGACATGTCAAATTCATGCCGAATTTTGATACATTCCGTTTTCTATATGATCACATATACATTTATACTCTAAGAGCTAATCATTGAGAAAAAGAACTTGTAATATATTTGAACTATGAAAAAAGTGTTTAAATAGTTTGACCAAATTTTATAAACGCAGATCCTGAAGAATAATGAAACATTTTATAGCACTCCAATATCTCAAATTCACTATCAGAAGCAGCATGGACATGAATAAGTTAGCATGAACAAAGTAAAGACCACATTTTTTTTAAAAGATAGATTTCCACAATTTAAGTTCTTAATCCTATCATGAAAACCGTATTCATTCTTGGATAGTTATCCTTGTCAATCCTACTTATTAGGAAAATGAAAACTTAATTCATTCGATGTCTTGCCAACACTTTTCCAACTCTGTAATGAATGACCAATTGCAAACAAATCAGTATATATTATAAGCTAAGGTGGAAATATAATGTATAATCCCTAGTACATATGTCTATAGCTACCACTAAATATATTAGCATTCAATGAAATAAATTCAGAAAAATCCAAGTTCAAAAATGCATAGAAAATTGAATCCTATAAACCAACATAACTTAGGATTTTTACCTCAAATATGATAGATCGTTGCGTCAACCAAGGCACACTAATATTATATCGACCAACAATAACACATGATGCCTAGCAAAATCAGTTTAAATAAATACGGAGGAATCGACCGACCAAAGCATGCCTAGGGAGTGCATCAACGGACAGCAGGGAAAGAATGTCAACCGCCAAGGTTGGCACGAAGTTTAGCTATCGGGGAAAACCAAACTATGATGATAAGATAGATTATATCATTTTCACCTATTGGAAAAATTAAAATTAGGGTTATAGAGTGTTATTGAACAACGGGGATGAGAAGAGGATAAATAAAATTATATGTTGCGACGGTTTATTGTTGTAATGCACGTGGCATCATCGTATAAATACAGCTTAACACATACGAAATTATTTCTCGATATGCGTACACACATATAAATACATATTAACACACACACATATAAATACATACAAACACACACTCTCTCTCTCTCTTTCTCTGGAGATAAGAGAGAGGAGAGAGAGATAAATCTACCAGTTAATTTGAATTTTACATAACACTATTACCTATTTATTAACAGTTGAAAAGAAGCGAGTAGTGAATTATAGGTTTTATCTGCTGTATGCTTAACTACAAATTTCATGTTTCATAACAAAAAAAATCCAATTTACATATATAGAAATTTAAATATTTCAAATTTGCCTCATCTTTAACCAAAACTCAAGTCATACTTATAACTAATCAAAGTCAAACATATTATCATTTAATTAATTTGAATTTCGCATAACACAATTACCTATTTATTAACATTTGAAAAGAAGCGAGCAGTTAATTATAGGTTTTATCTGCTGCATGCTTAACTACAAATTTCATGTTTCATAACAAAAATATATCTAATTTACATATACAAAAACTTAAATATTTCAAATTTGCCTCATCTTTAACCAAAACTCAAGTCATACTTATAACTAATCAAAGTCAAATATACTACCATTTAGTTTGTATGGAATCATTTAAAGTTCAAACTTAGAGACATAATCAGATATGTAAATGGAATAAGTAGTCTAAGCCTACCCATTTGAATTTTGCATATACCATTATTAACTTATTTTTTAACAAATGAAAATAAGCGAATAAAAACTATAGGAGCAATATATAATTTTTTTCCTATGCTTGGTGGTAGTATAGATAAAGTATCAACTAATATTCAAGATAAAGCACTACCTTGATGACAACATTTGAGGGTTGACTATAGATTAGTCATAAAGTTGAAAATTCGAGAACAGAAATAATGATGAGAATTAATGTCAATAGAATTAATCCTTTATAACTCAAGTTTAAACTAACTATATTTTTTTGCTAACATTTTAGGCTTGGATGAGGCATAAAAATTGTAACATATGTTGGAAACAAAGTGTAAGAATATGCATGAGATCGGGGTTACCAAATTTCACTTGAAATGAAGGGATGAAGCTAAGATGATGAAGAATCCGGAAAGTTGGAAGAAAAAAGAATCGATGCTTCCAAAAGCTTTACCTCATAGTAACCTGATATCAAATATGCAATATTGTAGACTTATTATCCTTGCATCTATCATGATCAGATTTTTATCTCAAGTTCTCAATATTCAATTCGACTGAAGTTTTCCATTGACTTATACGAACTATAGTACTATGGTGGTAAATAAATTAAAGCAATTTATTTTCAAATTTTTGCATTATCATTCAGCTACAAAGAACCGTAAATATTAGTGAAAATTTTCGGTTTAGTGCATTTTTTATGTGACATTGTTTGTGCTTTGTTGTTAAATGATAGCACCAATGAAGCTTAAAATAATCAATTACATTAAATGCATTAAACACAAATCTGGAAACTGAGAAATAGAAGGGAAAGCTTTAATTTCATATTTTTGTTCAGTAAACATACAATACCAAATATAGATTTACTTGGAAAATTCACCTAAAATCAAGTAGAAGACGGAAAATATATGGCAAAAAATAAGGGCTATGTCGAATACATGGCCATGTAAAGTACTAATTATCTCATTTGTTACCTAAAGAACTATTTAACAATTAATAACAAAATAAATAATTAAGCTAAGACAGAAAAAAAAACTTCACATTTTTTTCTGATAATTATGATATCATCGTTTCAGTGAACCTTTAGAAAACAATGAGTACTCGCTTCGGACAAACTCCTAACTTCCCATTCCAAAACCAATCTACAAAAAGTTACTACCTTCTTCCATGAATCACAAAATAATGAACTTCACAATTTTAGTTGACTTTGTGTTTGTTGATGTCAAATTAAAGGAAATGATGTTACTTTTCAAAACTTTAGACATAGTCCATCAAAAATGTACTATAAATTGGAATATTAAAAGAAAAATAACATAGTAGTTATTTTCCCTCAAAGACAAAGCTCTTGAATTGGAGAAAAAAACTTAAACTCATCCATGGTCTAATGAATATGACTAATGAGTATGACCCTGCTACGTAAATAATGAGCAGCCTGATAATAATGTATTCATCAATCTGATGTAAATAATATGAATGTTTTATGATTAGCAATTAATACCTATTTTAAAGTTCCACTTGCCCCGAAGATGCATGTAAATATGCCAAGATAATAAGGCTCTAATAGAATCCAAAGTACATACTATATTTCACATCTGGTATAAATCAAATCATCATCTAATAGTTAAAATCCATCATTGTGTAAAATCAAATCATTTGCCAGGAAAAAAACGAATTACTACATCTAGTATATGCTGTAAACATTTTGATAAAAATGGATAATAATTTGATTGATAATTTCCTGTCGATATCAGAATATCTCACAAACTATTTTAGATAATAGCATCAAAATATTGTAAAATAGTATAATCTATTTTCTGCAAAAGCTATAGCTTATTAAATATAAAAGTTGCATGTTTAAACGTATAAAACCATATAAACAAAATATAACTAAAATGATATGCTTACCTTTAAGCGATGCTAGGAAGAATGATCAGAAACCATGAGACGATAGATAATTCAATTGCAATGATCTGAAACAACAATCAGAAAAAGATGAATAGCACTTGTTACAATCAAATAAAACATGAAAATTTCATACAAATTGAGCATTAAATATACAAACCTTAATATCATTATACATCATAATATTGCGATCTTTGTTCGACATTACCAAAACTTAGTGGAAGCAGCAATGCATTTAGGATTAGGGTTCTACAATCTATGATGAAGAGAAAGAAAGGACGTAAATCCGAGGAGACATGTTTAGGGTTAGGGATTTGCGATCTGTGATAAAGGGGAAAAATCGATGGAAAAAATAAGAAGAACGAAAGAAAATAAATAGAAAGCGATGGTAA
The DNA here is from genome assembly GCA_030737815.1 of Allium fistulosum. Lineage (NCBI taxonomy): Eukaryota > Viridiplantae > Streptophyta > Magnoliopsida > Asparagales > Amaryllidaceae > Allium > Allium fistulosum. Next base: position 209,446,949 of record CM060908.1, read on the forward strand.
AGGCTAAGGTAGAAATCGAAGGAAGTTTATCGATTCCTAACGGAGGAAAATGGGGAAGAGAAGATAAGCGTAAGGGGAATCTATCGATTTCGAGTGGAGGAAATTGGAAGAAGGAGATTAGTGATGGGGGAACGGAAGTTTCAACCGGAGGAAAGGGGGGAAGATAAAAATACTGACAGCGTAGAGGAAGAAATTTTTTGAGACTGTTCAGTTGCCAAATTTCAAGGGGGCCTGTGTGAGCTTGAAATTTAACTCACTAATAATAATATAGTATAGATAAGTTAAATAAAACTAAACAAAATATTGTCGTAGCAAATCACTATTTCATGCACGTTGAATCAAGATTCCATTGACAATTGCTAACTTGAACATTTCATCTCCAAGCTTTTGCTTGATTACATAAGGACTTTCCCAATTTGGACTAAGGGCCTCTGTTCCTAGGAGAGCTCGTTTCAAAACGAGATCCACTACCTTGAAAGTATGTTTACAGACCTTGGTGTTAAAGTGCCGTGCTACTCTCTTATATTGAGCAGCTACCTCTGACTCCGCTTCTTTCCTTTTCTCATCAACCAAATCGAGGGAATCAAGTAAGAGTTCCTCATTTATCTTTGGATCATAACGCCTTTTATGATAGGGAAGGACTTCCAATTCTTTCGAGGCCATAACCTCTGATCGGTATGCCAAAATAAATGGCATATGTCCAGTTGCAGACTTGTGTGTAGTCCTATAAGCCCGCAATGCTAGTGGAAGCTCATCGACCCAGTTGCATTTAGCTTTCGTTAACTGTTTCTTCAAGGTGGAGTCGATGGCTTTATTCACCGCCTCCACTTGTTTGTTCGCTTATGAGTGTGCTACCATTGAAAAGCTCTTCTTGATCCTGTATTGATTGCAAAAATCCTTAAACTTGGTACTTTCGAACTAAGTTCCATTGTCTGTTACAATTTTCTGAGATACTCCGAACCTATAGATGATGTTATTCGTCACGAAGTTGATTATCTTTTTCATTATAATCGTGGCAAGCAGTTATACTTTAGCCCACTTCGTAGAATAATCCACCACAACTATTGAATATTTAGCTCCTCCGTTCACCATCGCTAGCACTCCGACAATATCAACTCCCCAAGCTGCAAATGGCCATAGGCTAACCACTTGCATAAGCTCTATGGATGGAGCTCTTGGTATCTTTGCAAATCTCTAGCACTGATCACATCGTTTGGTGTAATCAGTCGCATCCCAAATTATAGTGCCAGAAATATCCACAACGAAGTGCCTTTTTTGCTAAATCTACCCCCTGATGTAGTCATCAAAACTACCCTCATGGACTTCCATGAGGATTTTCCTAGCCTCTTCCTTGGTTACACATTGAAGCAAGGGGTAGAGAAACCTCTTAGTACAGCACTCCTTCTTGCATCATGAATGGTGGCACTTTTCAAATGAGTTTTTTCCGTTCATTCCTATCTCTCAAGGGAGGCCCCTCGAGAAAATATTCTTTGATTGGAGTCATCCACAACTCCTTTTCCTCCATGGTCTCGAAAATCCACTCGACATCCATTTGATGGATACTTGGATCCATCAAAACCTCCACTGGAACCAAATCCATCACCCGCGCTTCCCCAGAACTAAACAGTTTAGCCAATGAATCAGTCTTTGCGTTTTCCTCATCAGGGATATGCATAATAGTGTAATGCTCTATATCATCCAACATCTCTAGTGCCTTTGTTATGTAAGGAGAGAGACCCGTTCCCTTAACCTAATATTCCTTCTTCACTTGACAAACATCCAACTGGGAATAACTAAATATCTGCAGTGCCCTTATTCCCAGTTCCATTGCTATCCTCAACCCGCAACCAGCGTTTCGTACTCAACCTTGTTGTTAGTTCCGAAAAATTCCAATTTCAATGCATAACAAATTAATCATCCTTCCGGAGTTAATAGCACTACTTCTGCACCTCAATTATGTTTGTTTGATGCTCCATTTACATACAATTTCCAATGAGAAAGTATGATTGTATCGTCCTCCTCTTCACCATCTCATGCGGTAAACTTAGTGATGAAGTACGTCAATGCTTGCCCATTTATCATTCTCCTCGGATGGTAAGTAATATTATACCGACTCAACTCGATGTTCCACTTCAGCAACCTCCTTAAAGTCTTGGGTTGGTATAACACGTGCTTTAAGGGCTGATCCATCTTGGATGAGCCTGAAAGTATGGTCGTAGCTTTCTAGATGCAATCAACAAGCAATATACAAGATTTTCCAACTTTGGGTAATTCTTTTTAGCTCATGTAAACCTTTAGCTAATATAATAAATCAGCTTTTGAATCCTTTCCTCCTCACGTACTAATGCTGAGCTTGGTGTGTGAGATGAAATTATCAAATAAAGGAACAAATCCTCCCCGTCCAATGATTTGGATAGAAACTGTAGTGTCCCCATGTGCCTCAACAACTCCTCGAAGGCGTTTTGGCAGTCTCGGTTTCATTCAAAATTCTTCTTCTTGTTTTTGAGGGCATTGACGAATGGTATGCACTTATCTGTTGCCCTTAAAATGAAATGACTCAAAGTAGTAACTTTCCTATTTAAGCACTACAACTACTTCATGGTCGGGGCCCTCACATTTCTTAAGGCATTAATTTGCTTTGGATTAGCCTCAACCCCTCTTGAATTCATGGTGAACCCTAGAAACTTCCTTGATGCAACCAACTGAAAATTTTAACGGATTCAGCTTTATTTCGTATTTCCGCAATACCTCGAACATTCCAAAAAGGCCATCCATTTGATTCCTTAGTAGCTGTGACTTCGCGAGCATATTATCTATGTACACTTTAATCGTTCGTCCGTTCTAATTTCTGAACATAGAATTTACCAATCTTTGATATGTGGCTCTAGCATTCTTCAAGCCAAACGACATTTCTCAATAACAATACAATCCCAAATCCACTATAAAGCTAGTATGCTCATGATCCAGTATATGCATCAGTATCTGATTATAGCATGAATAAGTGTCTATAAATGAGAGCAACTCATGTTTTATAGTCCCGTCTACCAGTTGGTCAATCTTGGGAAAAGGAAAGATGTTCTTCTGGTATACTTTATTCAAATCCGAATAGTCAATACACGTCCGCCACTTTCCATTTGACTTCTTGACTAACACGGAATTTTATAACTACTTCGAGTATATAGCATCACAGATAAAGCCATTTGCCATTAGCTTATCCACTTCCTCCTTTAACATAGTGGATCACTCTGGACACAAACTATGCCTCTTCTGCTTTACCGATGGAAACCTTAGATCCACATTCAGTGCATGACATGCTACCTCTGGAGATATTGCACACATATCTGAATAGGTCCAAGCAAAATCATCTAGATTCCTTTGAAGGAAATTCACTAATTCCTTCCTTAGTCCAACATTGATTTAAGATCCAATCTTGAGAGTCCATGTAGGATCATCCATACCGATGGGAACATCGACCATCAATTCAGCCAGCGCCAACTACACTTCCTCTAACGTCTTCCTGGGATCCATAGACTTATCAAACATGCTATGGTTCCTAAGCCATGGCTTGGGCTTTAATTGCTATGCTTCTAAATTCTCAATGCAGAGAGCTTTCTCCACATTCTTACCTTTCTTCCATTACCGTGCTTCCCTCAACTTCAAGGCATTTCATTCTCTTACTGTGCTCTTGTCTCCCCTTATTGATCCGACTTCATTTTCTATTGGGAACTCCATCATTAAGCATCAAGGAGTGAGTTCTATCTTAAAATTAACTAGGCCCTATCAACCCAAAATGGCATTGTATGCTAAGTATTCATCCACAATAACAAACTTTTGAATTTAAACCATCTTGCGATCTCCATCGCCCAACTCTATGGACAAGTAAATCCTTGAATCTTGGTTTTACAAGCCACAACTTCATTTATATTAATCATTATCTTATCAAACATTCTCCTAATTAGAATGTTCATAGAACTTCCATTATTCACCAGGACCCGACAAACTGTTGTCGTTCCAATAATAGCTGTTATCGCCATGAGGTCGATGGTGCTTTGAATCCATCAGCATCCTTATTCCTAAAAACTATATCATATGTGACCATCCTTTATTGCTTAGCCAAATCTTCGTACTCTATGGAAAAACAACTCTCCTATGGTATTGTTAACCAGGTTTTTAACCAAGCAGAAGTCAATAGAAGTTCGAACGATGAGATGAAGATGAAATGACCCGAAAAACTTAGGAAAGCACTTAGGAGAGCTGGAGAAGCAACTTAGAAAATTTTCACTCGATTTGGAGCCAAGCTCATAGCTCGGTACCAACCTATAGTTCTCCCCTTATTCATCTCCCAAATTCCATACTTCTCATACACTTCTCTAATAACTCATGATCAAGTGGTTTGTCCAGTATGGAAGACCAATTATAAGGTTGATGAGAAGAAAGCCAAGAAAGCAGGGTAACTCAAAGTGATAGAGGAAAGATTACTAGAATCAACTAAAAGTCAATGAAAAGAGCTTGGAACCTATCAACTAGAAGATAAAAGAGAAGACCAAGAGTCGAAGTTGGATTTGCACCAACATTTATAGCTCGGTACCGAACTACATAGGTCCGTACCGACCTATCTCTTTGGGTTGTGGTGCTCTGTTTCTCTTATTCAACATTGGGCCTTCATCTGGACTCTACTCCAAGTAGGCTTCTGACCCTAAACCTCTATTCCCCTATAAATACCAACCTAATTGCAACTAAAGAGGGATCTGTTTTCTGTAAACTCCATAAATCGAAGCTCTGCCTCTTCTTCTTCTTCTTCTCCTACCTCCACACAATAGTTACCTAGGTAGCTACTCTTGGCAGTTCTTAGCCATAGAACTTGTCAAACCCGTGTGCTGGTGACATATACTATCTCTAACTCCCTGTAATCTCATACAAACTATCTTGGATCCCTAATTAATAAAACTATAAAGCGGACGTAAGCCAAAGATTGCCGAACCACTATAAAAATCATGTATCTTCCTGTTATTTTTCTTTGATTTCAACTGTTATCTGCTAAATCTAGGTCTCACAGGTTTTCGAGAATTCAAACTTTGATGTTGATCCATTTTTGGCGTCAACATTTTGGTGCTTTCACTAAGAATTAAACCTAAGCTTAGGTCTAGCTCTTTGCTTTGGATTGGATAGATCCAGAAGTTAGATCTAGAAAACTTGCTTGAAGAACTTGAAGAGTTTGTGGTAAAAAAGAAGATCCAATAGATCCTTAGGAGTTGTGGCTGGTGGTGTTGAAGGGAATGCTTCTCAAACTGAAGTAAACAATCAACATACTATTTCGGGATCCTCTACTCAACACGAAGTAGTAACCATATGGGAGTTTGATAAGATGATCCATGAACTTAACCAGAAGATGGCAAATAGCCAAAAAGCCCTCATGGACAAGATGGATGCTTTGCTCAACCTTCAACCCCGAACTACCAAGAAAGTTGGGAGAGAAACTTCTTTTTCAATAGAACAAGAGAACTTTTCAGTTTTTGGCCTAAATATGAGAGATGGAAAGTAAAAGCAAAAGAAAGTAACTGACGAAGTTGCAGGAGATGTTGCGGGAGGAAGTAGGAGCGCTCCCCCGTAAGAAAACAACTCGGTACCGAACCTAAACAACTTGGTATCGACCTAAATTTCCCACTTGACGATGCTCAGGTAGGAGATGCATTGTTGGTTTCTGACTTTGATGACGACATGCAACTGAATAATGGTGATGATGGGTTGAATATTGATGCTAACAGACAAAACGCTGGGATTGGAGTTCTGTAACAGTCCGCACTTCAGTAGGCCCACATTTTCACTAAGCCGAAAACCCATGTCCACTAAAATACATATCGTTGGTTTGGTATCCTGTAAAGAGAAAAATATACTAGAGCACTAATAGTAATAACTCATAGCGGAAATAAGAAAATACAATGGATCAATATAATTACTGACCAAAAATTGACATCTCAAATGTCAAGAGCCTCAGCCGGACAATTGCTCCAAATCAACAAAAATAACTATCATTCTAAATCCTATGGGTTGTAATGAGGAGGGGGTCAGAACAATATTCTGGTGGCTGGTAAATTATACATCTTATACATAATACCAGCTTATGCTGATTGTTTACTATTTCATGTTATGTAAGATTTTATTATTAGTTGCTACGACTCCATTGCTTCGTACGAACCGTACCCATCTAGCCCATGTAGATTTATGTCTATATAGGTGTGTGACTGTATATACACACACACCCCAAGTCCACTAATATACCTATATACTATCCCCACTAGTATCAGTCGCTCAGCACCTCGTAAAGATCCATTGCCAACATCGAGGAAATCCTGCCGTACACACCGACGATCTCCAGTACACGAGCTCCTAATATTTCGGGGATTTTTCACATATGCCAATCCTATGCGTACCTTCATCTGCTTTAAATATTGTGGATTTTAGGCTCCAAAGCACCATCTTGTAGAATTTAGGCTCTACGAACCACCTTGTAGAGTTTAGGCTCCATGAACCACCTTATGGAATTTAGGCTACATGAACAACCACCCCATCTAAGTTTTGAAGGAATCTTTGTATGGGTTAACTATCCTTGCCCTATCAAACAAACTAACAATTGTGATGTTGTATAACCTTGTCCTTCCCGTTGACCGCATGGGAACGATGCCGAGCTCGAGAAATATGCAACTCCTACCCTAGTTTATAATACCCAAGTACGCCAGTACACGTACACTTATTGCAACTCATTTTGGCACATATGCACGCAGACTTTCTGTGACTCATTGCATAAATCCGATCTCACTCACTGTCCATTTAGATTGCCTAGTGCCATCAAGGCAATACACCCACTCTAAAACTTGAAGCAGACCTAATTTAACCGTGCAAGTTTTGCCTTGACATAGTTATAATAGATATTTATAATTATGACAGACAATTTATAATCAAGGTAATATGCACTGTACATCTCTTCCTTTGCATCTACAGTCCTTGTTATTTCAAACAAAACACCTTTATTTGTAACCTGATTAATTCATAGAAACTTATTTTGTTATCCCTTTTCATTCCAATGAATTAAAATATGTCAAATCCCAACCTAATTAAAATAAATTAAACGTCTCTTTTATTTATATTTCAAAGTTTTCTATCATTAAACTCTTCAACCTAAACTGCACTAATTCCAACTTCTTTTAAATTTACCATCATTTTACGTAAACTATTATAGTGCAGTCATTTACATCTCAATTTATCTTCTTTTCTAAGCCATTTACTTTATTCTAAATTTGTACCACCTATATTGTCCACGTATATATATATATATATATATATATATATATAAAGATTCACGAGCTATATTGTTCCATCATTTCTTTTCAAAAGAAAATAGCCTCTGACAAAAATTACCATTACCGAAATCTAAATATATAGATTTTTCTTACAAAAACTTTAATACATACATACATATATATATATATATATATTCACAAAATTTAATACTTACTTTTTTCCTCAAAATTCAATACTTGTTAACTTTTCATTAAAAGTCTTTTTAAAGTATACACTTTATACTTTTTCTCATTTTTGAAAAATTTCTTATTGTTAGGTTGGACTTAAAGTGGACTTCTGACTATTCTCTTAAGAACGTCTTTCTTTCCATCAATTGACTTGTCTCTTTCCAAATCCAAAAATCCATTCATAAGTTAGGAGTGACCATTTCCCTTTTTAAAGACTTCTCCATCTTCCACTTTCTACAACATATGGACTCTTATTTTCCCCTTTATTTGAACTTATTGTACATCATTAATCAACAATCAAAAATGGGGATCAACAACCATTAGGCTATCGAAGCCCAACTACGGAGTCAAGTGCCATCCAGTTCTAGGGATATTCCATATGCAACTACTCTATAGATGGAATTCTTAGGATTTTAGCATATACTATATTTATAGTCAAAATACAAATACGATCACTCAATGTTTCCTAATTTTTAGGAATCGACTAACCTAAGCCCAGATACCAAATGTAACAACTTGCACTTTAATGGACCCACATTTTCGCTAAACCAAAAACCCAAGTCCACTAAAATACGAATTGTTGATTTGGTATCCTGCAAAGAGGAAAATATATCAATGGTAATAACTCGAAATGAAAATAAGAAAATACAATCGATCAATATAATTACTAACCAAAAATTGACATCTCAAATGTCAGGAGCCTCAGCGAGACAGTTGCTTTAAATCAATAGTAGTAACTGCTCTTCTAAATCATATGGGTTGTAACGAGGAGGGGGTCAAAACAACTTTCTGGTAACTGGTAAATTATACATACATAACACTAGCTTATGCTGATTGTTCACTATTTCATGTTATGTCAGATTTTAATATTAGTCGGTTTGACTCCATTGTTTCATACGAACCATACCCATCTACCCTATGTAGATTTATGTCTATATAGGTATATATATACCCCAAGTCCACTAATGGAACTAGATACTATCCATACTGATATCAATCACTTACCACCTCGTAAAGATCCATCGCCATCGTATCACCGAGGAAATCATGCCGTGTGCATCGACGATCTCCAGTCCACGAGATCCTAATATTTTGGGGATTTTTCACGTACGCTAATCCTATGCGTACCTTCGTTTGCTTCTAATATTTTGGAGTTTAGGTTCCAACGCACCACCTTATAGAATTTAGGCTCTATGAACCACCTTAAGGAATTTAAGCTCTACGAACCACCTTATGGAATTTAGGCTCCATGAACCACCACCCTGTCTAAGTATTAAATGAATCTTTGTATGGGTTAACTAGCCTTGCCCTATCGAACAAACTAACAAACAACTGCGGCGTTGTATAACCGTGTCCTTTCCGTTGATCGCAAGGGACCGATGCTAAGCTCAAGAAATATGCAACTCCTACCCTAGTTTATAGTACCCATGTACGCAAGTACGCGTACACTTATTGCAACTCATTTTGGTAACTAGGCACCCAAAATTTCCGTGCTCCATTGCATAAATTTGATCTCACTCACCGTCCATTTAGATTACCTTGTGCAATCAAGGCAATACCCCTACTCTAAAACTTGAGCAGACCTAACTTAACTGTGCACATTTAGCCTTGACATAATCATAGTAGATATTTATAATTATGATAGACAATCTATAAGCAAGGTAATAAGCACAATACCGACTTTGTGTTATCCCTCTTGTATGAAAGCTTACACTCACCATAGATCCTATTAGTTCGATATGTTTTTAGCATCCCAAACTAGTCCGACGGCCTTTAAACATTGGTCCACTATAATTATAATAGATAACTTATAATTATTCACACCCATCATAAACGCATATTGTAACATCCCGCCTTTTTGTACGCTTTAAGCAGACACGCATGCCGACTCAAACCATACAGAAGGGCGAATTGTTATTTGGGGTGAATAAGAAAAAGAAAAAGAAATAAAAACAAAACAAAATCTTGCAGCGGAATGACAAAATATAATAATCAAATAACAGTTCATGAAGCTGTATACAAAACATTTGATTATACTTATCCAATACAAAAAAATCAAAGTTACACATATCAGAGATAAATACATAACATTGCTGCGGAACAGTATGATGCAGTGGAATAATATAGTAAATAATAATGATACAATCTTCATCTTCGTCCTCCGAAAATAAGGTCTTCAAATCCTGAAATGCTCAGGCTGACCCAAGCGAATTGAAAAGACAAAACACTCGAGTCAGAACTAAAAGATCTTATGTGAGTTAAATCAATGGTAAATAAATATGAGTGTAAACGGCATCGGAGATGTTTATGGGGTTTGACATCTCCTATCCAGTGTCTAACGTGAGTGCAGTAACTTAAGAGATTTTCGGGATTCACATCTCCCAAGGATCCGTTAAACTATCTACTATGTAGTACAATACGCTATTATAATATGTCTATAGTAAATTATACTATTTAAAAATAGCATTAAGGCTTTACATTTTCCACCTTAAAACATTTTTAGGTATGCCAATAGTCTATATAGTACCGTAACTCCCCATAAACTGGAGCCGCCAGAGGATACCACATAGGTACGACATAAAACAAACTCGTAGAAGGCGTGCTAGGGTAGATGACACGGCACAACTAGGCAATGCCAGGGTAGATATACCAATTACGCATCCGGACTGGTGGTAACGCATAGCAGCCACTACCTCCCACCTCGAAACACACTCCCGAGTAAAATCGAAGGGTGGCCACCGAATAAATCGCAAGTCAGAAAATATTATCGATGGAATGTGTCCAATAAGAGGAGCTACCTCATTGGCCCGGAATCGCTCCTGTTTTAGCCACCTTATGCTAACTCACGGGAGTTAGGTCCACGTAAATATACCTTTAGGATCGTCACCACCATCCTATTTCATTCTGGAATCACCACCGCGTACACAGTTGTCAAAGTGGTTTTAGGTATTGGCAAAGAGTATGACAACATCCAATCCCGGTCTCTTTAACAACCATTTCAAATTTCCAAATCGACAAACCAAATTTCAATAAACTATCGAATTTCATATCGTTTAAATCCATGTTCAAAATATCAATACAGATTACTCCAACTTCAAAATATTTCAAAGTTATTTTCAAGAAAATTCAATAACTCAATTTCGATAGAATTTCATTTATACATAAAAGTTTAACTTTAAACTTCCAATTTAATTTCTTAAAGAAATTCCCTTTTAAACCAATTCGCACACAAACTTGATTTTTCAATAATACTTCAATTTATATAAATCAAAATTTTATTTCAAAACATCAATTGATTAAATTCAAAAATTCAAGGATTTTAAAATCATTTAATTTAACCAATCCGGTGTCCGTATATAATTCTCTATCCTAGGGTCAAGTGATACAGATATTTATTATTTCAATCTGCAATTTAAACATTTTACGATTGTATATCATTTCAAACCGCAACCCCGAAATAAATAAAAATCCATAACGAACTTGTAGTTTATAACGGTATAAAATACAACATCCATTCAACCAGCATCAACAATCAACATCCATCACAATCATCATCCAAATCAATCAATAAATATCAATATAGAATTGATAATCAATAACGGGTATTAAACTAGCAATTTATATTCAATAATAAATTAAATAACGATTTAATGCAAATAAATTCAAATTAACTGAGATGAAGATTTAAAATATACTAAACAGTCATAAATCAATTTCTAATAACATCATAAATTTAATTTAACAAACATAAGAAATTTTAGAAGTTGCGAGTGGGTTAAAATACTCACCTTTGAATTTAAATCCAAATTAAGTCCAAAATTCAAACAGTCTCTGAATTCGTCTAAACTAGCGTCAAAGTGTCCGGAATTTCAATATGATCCTAGCGGAACAAACTGCGCGTGAAACGGACCTCGTATGTGAAAGTTATATACATTAGAACATTAATGATTAAAAATTAAAATAAATAAAATAAAAATATTCACATATACCACGTCATCACCTCTTTAACGCACAGAACCCTAATGTCACAGCAGAAATCAACGCTCGATCGACCACATCAGGCCACCGCCTCGCTGCTACGTCGCGCCCATGTCTGGTCGTCGCGGCCACCAAATACGACTCCCTCGATCGCCTCGCTGGCTCGCGAACCCCCTCGCGTACGCCACATCACCTAACGGTTTCCAACCGCCGTCGGAATTTGTAAAACCCTAGGCGAATTTCCATGGCCAATCTGCCCTTGCCGTCACCCACGAACTACCTTGATATGATCCCCCAGACAATCTCTCCATATCCGTACCCCTGATTCGTCGATTAGACGGAGTTTGATCAACGCGTGATTGAACGGCCATGAATGATTCCTCTATTTCTGACCAAACTAGGATTCAGTTGCAAAAACAAAAGGCAGATCTGAGATGCGCTCGTCGAGAGCTTCGAATCAACATAAAATATGATATAGTTTGAGGAGTTTGAAATTTTGATTTGAATTTTTGATTTGAAATTGCAATTAGAGTTTGTCTGCCATTGAAAAGAGAGGAACATATGAAATTGTACGTATAGACAATCTGAGTTGAGGAATACTAGGGTTTATAATAGGTTATTTATAGGTAGGTCAGAATTTAGATGAAAGGACAAGATTTGATTATAACGTTGAACGATAAATGGCCCGAAGAGCCCGTTTCGACTCCGGAACGAAAATGGGTCTACCCATATATCAAAATAAATGCTTTCGATAATTTAAAAAACAATGGAATAGGTTTCAAGCCCAAATTCCATCGTATGAAGAAGTTATGCCAAAATTAGCTTATTTCAAATTGATTTCAATTGATTTCAATTAAATTGATTTCTAGGCGTTTCGAGTCCGTACGATCAAACGACAAGTATGATCGTTATGAAACTTGAAATGCTACAATAGTTTACCGTTACGGATCCGATGAAACTGGTTTCGTCGAAATCCGAGTCAGTGGCCAAAAATGGCTATATTTAGTTAATTAAATAAATTAATAATTAATTAATTAAATCACTTTTTCAGTTTAAATTTTAATAATTTACAACTTCTATCATTTTTGATTTCTTAATCACTTACAATAATTTAAACAATTTAGATGTCAATTTAAAGTTGATTAATCCATCAATTTCAGTGTTTAATTTCAATTTCATTAAATTCAGAAATTATAAATTAAATTCTCAATAATTCCATTTAATTGCCTTTTCATCCTATTATTCAATCCATTATTATCAAATAAATGAAATTAACCTTGGTTCATGCTTTATTACATTAACATTCTCAAATTTCATCTTAATCTCCATTAACATAATATTTAAATACCTAATTTCATTTAATTGCAATTAATCCAATTATTATAATTTAAATTCCAATAAATTGATAAATCTTGATTTCCATTCTTTTACTTCAACTAATTGTCATATTATGAGTAAAATTAACATTATTTCCAAATATTAATTTAATTTACATTAACATAATATTAAATTATGATTATTGTAATTGATTTCCAATTTAAACTAACAGGCTAAATAAATAGATAACCTATACTGATGGTCACAATTAACCATTAACCATATTTGTAAGTTTATTACTTACAAGTGAATGTTGAAATCACTTACATAATACTGATTTATTCGATTACCATTTATTATGCTAATTCATAAGTTTATACAACATTTTCATTTATTTACTTACATTCAATTTATAACCAAGTTATAACATTTACATTATTTCAATTAATTGGAGTTTCGTTCAATTTATCAATAATTAACTTTAATTAACATTATTACGTTTCATTTTAGTATTCATTTCATTATTACATTACAACTTTTTTATTTCTTCCAATATTAAACTACAAAAATCTTATTAAATTAACAAATTTAAATTATCGAAATTTACGGGTCGTTACACTCCCCCACTCAAAACTTTTCGTCCCCGAAAAGGAAAAAGAAGGGAAAAGAAGGAATTAAGAAATCAATGTATTTTATCTAAAATATTAAATTTCTAAACAAATTATTTACAAAATAAAATAATTTGAATAAAATATATCAATTTATAACACTTAAATCCTTTTATAATCAAGCTGATAAAGTTTGAAAACATTTCTCAAAATTTTCTAAGTCCAAAATTCACGAAAAATTTCTGCAGAGTTTCCTTTGTACGGAGAGGCTCAGGAGAAAATATAATATCAAATATATTTCAAAATTTTCAAAATAATATATCCCAACAGCGGGAAAAACAATATAATATCGCTATAAAACCGTAATCCGAGAACGTATCTATTTGTCGGGCAAACAACGCTTAATTATGAAACCAAAAGCAATGGCAATTGCTTCCATAATCTATATTTCACTTATATAATCTAAAAGATTTAATAATTATATAAAATGAAATATTTAAAGTTGTTTCAACCACTAACAAACAAATCAATATAAAACAACAATCATTTGTAACCACAGCATACAATCATCATATGAAATCAATATAAATCAATTATCCATCCATATCAACCAAAACAAATAGTATGTTCGGGTTAAGACACTTTTAATCACATAGAATGACAAATAACTACTAAGTATACCATTCACTCAACAGTCTTAGATAAACTCAATAGATTATTCATACATCTTAAACAATTAGAAGTATCCTACCCCAAACAACCCATAAACCAAAACAAACAATAATTTACAATGTACTTGAGTTATTCTTATTAAATTTCTTTCACAACATTTATAGCTTTTTTTTCATTCATACCAGGATTATTTCTTTAACTTACATTTATCTCTTCCAAAATTTTATTCCCATTCATTCAATCAGTGTTTATTTCATTTATTTTTCCTTTTATTACTTACAAAATTTCATTTTCATTTATTCATATCCTATTAATTTCTTTTATTGCATTACATTCATTTTATTGTTTACTTTAATTATAAATAGTTTCGATATTAACTTAAGTTCAAAATCCTTTACTTATAGTACTCATTTTCTATTTCATTTAATTAGTAGTATTACAATTTTAACTCAAGTTTATAACTATTTTCATATCAAATTTCTCATTTATAAATGTAAATTTCATTGAACACTTCCATTACAAAAGTTTTACTTGTAAAAATTTCCATTACATATTCTTTTAACATTTCAAATTTTTTGATAATTGGTAAGTTATATATATGTCTTTAAGAATGCAATTGAAAGTTACACAAGTTTGACTTACTTATTTTAATTAACTTAAGGTTCAATAATTATCATTTCTTATTTTCATATTCTTTTCGTTTACAAGTTACAAATTCCAAATTCCTTGTATATTTCAGTTATAACTTAGCATATAATTTCTTATTTTCATTTAGAAGTTTCAATTATTAAATAGTTAAAATTTTATTCCATTTCAATAATTGAAATCTCTAATTCATAGAAATTTAAGAACTAAATGCCGGGTTCAATTTCAATTATTTCAATATATATATATATATATATATATAATCATATCTTTTATATATATCAAATCAAAACTGGAATACAAAATTAAAATTATCAAAACAATTGTGCAGCAAAACTACTACAATGGCCTTTCCACTTTGAAACTCGAAAATGAATGTCGATGATGCATGCACTCATCAACGAAATTATTTTCCAGCGATAGAGAGAGGAGTACATAACTTATATCTTTCCAAAATTCCATTAAAACAATTCTTTCAAATTATATTGAAATATTTATATCAGAAAATACTTCTAATAATATTATTATTATATTCCAAAATCATTCAAAAGAAATTTTCAAAAACTCCGGAACTTAAGTTCTAAATTTCCAAATTTCATTTATTTTATTTTCAAATCTTATTTTCAACATATATTTATAAAACTCACTACCTAACAACAAATGTATTACAACCAAATATATCATTTATAAAATTTATTATTTTATATACAGAAAATATAATAGGCAAAATTATTTCATTTACCTATATTTCAAACCAAATATTATGTCGGTCTGTCCTATTAAGTGTTTAGAAATCCCTATCGATGTCATAGCGTCCTATGCATCAACCAGAATTTATAAATACAACACGGAACAAATTAACACAATATAAAAACCTTTTATAACACTAACAAATACGCTCTCTCATATATATACACTCAGCAACTCATCCCAGGGTATTACTACCCTATTTAAAATGAGCCAGACCCCACAAAGTAAAGGTTTATCGCTAAACCTAGGCACTGATACCAACTGTAACATCCCGCCTTTTTGTACTTTAAGCACACACGCATGCTGACTCAAACCATATAGAAGGGCGAATTGTTATTTGGGGTGAATAAGAATAAGAGAAAGAAATAAAAACAAAACAGAATCTCACAGCGGAATGATAAAATATAATAATCAAATAACAGTTCATGAAGCTGTATACAAAACATTTGATTATACTTATCCAATACAAAAAAATCAGAGTTACACATATCAGAGATAAATACATAACATTGCAGCGGAACAGTATGATGTAGTGGAATAATATAGTAAATAATAATAATACAATCTTCGTCTTCGTCCTCCGAAAATAAGGTCTACAAATCCTGAAATGCTCAGGCTGACCCGAGCAAATTGAAAAGACAAAACACTTGATTCAGAACTAAAAGATCTTATGTGAGTTAAATCAACGGTAAATAAATATGAGTGTAAACGGCGTCGGAGATGTTTACGGGGTTTGACATCCCTATCCAGTGTCTAACGTGGGTGCAGTAACTTAAGAGATGTTCGGGATTCACATCTCCCAAGGATTCATTAAACTATCTACTATGTAGTACAATACGCTATTATAATATGTCTATAGTAAATTATACTATTTAAAAATAGCGTTAAGGCTTTACATTTTCCACCTTAACACATTTTTAGGTATGCCAATAGTCTATACAGTACCGTAACTCCCCGTAAACTGGAGCCGCTAGAGGATACCACATAGGTACGATATAAAACAAACTCGTAGAAGGCGCGCTAGGGTAGATGACACGGCATAACTAGGCAATGTCAGGGTAGATATACCAATTACGCATTTGGACTGGTGGTAACGCATATAAGCCACTACCGCCCACCTCGAAACACACTCCCGAGTAAAATCGAAGGATGGCCACCGAATAAATCGCAAGTCAGAATATAGTATCGATAGAATGTGTCCGATCAGAAGAGCTACCTATAACGAATGCGATCTTTCGCCGCTCGAAAATCGACATTAATACGTCCACTGTATCAACCGTCGAGCAATCGAATGCCGGAAAACCGAATTGTTATGGTTAAAAAGAAGAGGTAGAAGGAGACAGAAGAAAAAGAAAGAAGAAACAACAGCAAAACACAGAACAATATCAGAATCTCACATATCGTAGCGGAACCACATATAATAGATAAATGAATAATCTTTAAATCAAAAAACTATATCATTTTATACATTACATCATCATCAGAGTTTACAACAACAATACAACATTGGACAGTTATACAAACTTGTCCTCATACAGAATACACAGCGGAAAAATAATATCATATACAAGTGATATGTCTCGCCATCCAGCTCGCCACTGAGCTCCACAGCATCTCCTGAATCCAGAATGACCTGATAACCTGACTCTAGACTGCCCGTGTGGAAATTGGTGGGCACCCAGAGTTTAGGAAGGAAACAATAAACTCCAGGTCAGTCATGGTGACTGGTGTGAGAACTAAAACAGTTATTATCTTTAAAACAACAACAACAAAGGAAGTGGAAAATATTCGCAATGCTTTTGGAAAATGAAACTACCATAAGACCTCCCGCCACACACACAATGCAAACGCAGAATTGGAGAAGATTTCTTCTTATGATAGTCAAACATGCTTACTACGCAAAATCATTGGATTTTTATTATTTTTAGTGCATAGTTTAGAAAACCATTTCGAAAGTATAATATTAATCTTAGCCAGCATAGGCATTCCGCACTTATGCCTACTATAGCTACTATGTTCAATAGCAGGTTACCACCACATTCCATAGCAGGTTATACAACTAAAACCGTACAAGGCTCGTATTGTTTCTTTGGATTTCCAACAAATGGTCAGGCTAAGGAACTGCCTACTGCCACATGGGATCGCCTCTGGATGGACGTCCCGAGAACTAACTAGCTCTCTGCCAACACAAGGCCGGGTTACCTCTAACACTAGGTAACTACTACACGAATATGCCACCCCTCGGTCCTTTGGGACCTTTATCCGAGGCGCCTCGATCAAACACACAATCACATAGTAAATGAGAATGGAGTAACCACATAGGTTAAAGACCAGGGCTCCATACCTGATACCACCCTTTTCCAGAAGGAAATGACATACCCTAAAGGGAGCGACCCTCATAACCTTGCTGCATCATTCCTGTTTCGACCATTTCCGGGTTGTGAGGCTCTGACGAAGTCTCGTCCACAAAGCTACGCTTTTTCACAAAGCCACGCTTTGATCACAAATGATCAATAAATGATCATCACACAACAACACTTAGCATGCAACACCACCAAATTGGGAGTATATCACTAATAAATTTCAACTACATAACCTCTGAGCTCGTACGTCTCAGAGAAGGGTGTTAAGCTAAGAGAATAAATTATCCGCCACCAACAGAAATGTATTTGAAAGAAATCAGCTTTATATCTCAAAATGTAATGTCAGACATGTAACCATACAAGTCTGTTCCGGGTTCGAACAGAACCGAAGGCACTTCAAAAGAAGCCCTTGCAATCCGGGTATTCACAATCCCGATAAAACTTCCCATCACAAAGGAAATATTTATACCGTAGCTAACGGTGCAGAGATAATCGATAGGTCATCCTATCGTTTTCACAAATACCCGGCCTTCACCACCGGTCTTCAAATGCTATCCATATCATCGTATCACTAATTCGGAATGTGTTATATGACACAAATGTCTTTTCCCGGCTAACCCGAATAGTGAGCACAATATTTAAAACATATGGATATAGGGATTTCAGTTAAGTCACAACTTATTACCCAAATCCTTTCCTTTAAATGGTTTAAACAAATTACCATTTTAAATCTTTAAACAAAAAGATCTACTTCACAAAGTTTACCCAGTTTCACAAAGATTCATTCATAGATTTCCAAATCAATTTCCATTTAAATTGGATTAACCCCTTAAATCTTTAAATCAAGATTTAATTTATAGCTTTCAAAACTATTCACAATTCAAGTCTTTTATAATATAAAAGATACACCTTTTAAAATCTTCTTTGATTTCAAAATAAAGTTTAATAATCTTCACAAAGGTTAATTCATAGTTTTTTTCCAAACTATTTACAATTTCATTTCAACTTGAAATGTTTCGATACAAATTAGAAATCTTTTCACTTTATGAAAGCTATTATTATTTGAAAAACAGATAGTTTTCGTTTTGGGAAAAACTGGTTACAATTACACAGTTTAAAGCCATTCAAGTATAAAACTTGAATATACATTTAAATTTCCAAAACCATATTATAAATGGTTGAAAACCCATATAAACACCTTTTATACTTATAAAATCTTTTAAACCAAAATTCCCAAATTACTGAATTCAATTTCAAAATATTGAATTCAAACTTAAATCAAATGATTTAAATTCCAATTCTATTAAGTTATTTAAAATAACTTTTATTTTTGAAACTCATTTCAAAACTTTCAATTCCAATCCCAAAACTATTTTGGATTCAAAAATTCAATTTCCAAAATTGATAAAAATCTGTGACTTAACCGATTTCCACGTGAAATCAACATTTATGTGTGTATTGTGTAGTCCACGGGTTTAACACAATAATGCAACAACATTCAACCATCACAGATCAAATATAACAATATAATTGATAAGCGGTATGAACGATAACGCTTATCTTTCATTCACAGATCACAGATATATACATATCACAGATAAACAATTCACAGATCACAACACAAATTAGGATATATCACAAAGCATCACACATCAAAGATGTCAAACAATTCAACATCCAATAAAATCCAAACATCCATAAGTAGGATTAATTAAATTATCTGATTAATTCAAATCAGATAAATTTCTGTGAACATATTTTACTGGTTATGGTAAAATAATAATCAATTAATTCAAATTGATTTTCAAATTTATTTCAAAACACCAAATCAAATTTCCAAACATTTTCAAAAGATTTATTTTCAATCACCAAAAATCAATTACCAAATGGATTTCTAAATTTATTTCCTTTTAAAATAAACCCCTTTTTAAGATGATAAATTCCTTTATTTTCCAAACTATTCAAAAATCCAAATTTTAAATAAATTCTCAACTTATAAATAATAATTTTCGAAATCCATTTATTAAGCCCTTTTTCCATATTTTGAAATTTAATTCAATATGGTTCAAAAATAACCTTTTATCTTTTAAAACTCTTTTTAAATTTATCCAATTATCAAAAATAAATTTTCCGATAAATTTTCAACTTAAATTTCAAAAATCCAATTTTTATTTATTTTCGGTATCCAACGATACCAAAAATATATCCGGCTAAATTTTTAGCCTTCAACATTTCAATCCACAAATATAATCACACGACGATTATAAATAAATCAACACACAATATTGAAACAAATTCAATTATTTGAGGAATCCAGTTGGATCCCTCCAACCTGTTTCCCTGCATCCACAGATGTTAGCACAATACCAATTCCACTTCAATGTGGAATATCGTGGTATATGGGATTTATAAAATACTATCCGCTATTATGTTGCGCAATTGGGTCTCATCCGCTATATAATGCGGGAAATTAACTCCAAATACACATATAATACCAATTCCACTTCAATGTGGAATTATCGCGGTATATGTTTTTAATAAATAACCTCCGCTTAATATACGGCGTATAGGGTCTATTTAACACAATAGATAACAATTTATCATTCAATTCACACAATCAAGCAATTTTAAATCTAACTATTTAAAATTTAAATCGAAACACAATATTCGATTGAGTGAGGAGTTCTCACCTTGCTTTTTATAACGGTTGCCGTATTTTATTTCGAATAAAATTAAACACGCGTTTAATTTTATCAAAAATTTTCACTGACTCCAATTGACTCCAAACCAGCTCCATTGCGTAGTGCTCGATAAAACGAACCCAACGCAAGTCGTTTCGTCAGAAACGGACCTCAGATCAAAAAGATATGCTATTTTAAAGTTTGAACGAATTTAATATAAACAAATTTCAATATTTATTTTATTTTTCCAACCCTAGAATCAATCTCAGCCGTCGATTCCCCTTGCTCCAGATCTGGCCGTAGCTCCTTCTCTTCCCTCCCTCATGTTTGAACGTGAACAAATAACCCATTAGCCGCCTTAACTTCTTGAATTTTTGCAAGCACTTCGCTTGACTAGACCTCGATCAGGTGCAACCACGTTGAAGCACTTCGCGAAGGACACGCCCACCTTGAATGGCATGAAGCTCGGCCCTTTCTAGGCATAGAAACCCATGCACAACCCTAATACGAACGCGAGCAAATTATGGCCTCCACACAACGTCGTTTCAGATCTCCACCGTTGAGATTATAGAGCTCGATATGCTCTTCATTTTTGTAGTTGAGAGTTTTTCGAATCGATTGATGGATTGGGAGATATCAAGGAGGGAAAGATGATGATTTTCAGCCATTGATAACAATTAGGGCCGGCTGAAGAAGAATGGGGGTTTGTTTACAAAATAGAAGATAGTGAGGCCTTTTATAGAAAATTCTCCAAAACACTATTCATCGAAAATTTTCCGAACTCCAAACGAAGCGTGCCGGCTGGCGTTTCTAGGGTTTTACCCACGTTCCGAACACAATAGAATGTGTTTCGGGAGCTAATTCGATCGTATGTAAGAGTTATGGAAATAAACGATCAAATTTAAATTAAACCGATTCTAAAACGATTTCGATGCGTTTTGGCTTGCCCCGGACAAACGACAACTCTGATTGACATGAAATTTGAAATCTTACAATAATTTCACATTACGGATCCGATGAAACTAGTTTCGTCGAAATCCAAGACCGTTTGAAAAATGGTCATTTTTAGTCGTCAATTAAATATTAAAATATTCAATTTTCACAATTTAACTTTAAATTCAATTTTAAAAGTTTACAAACATCATTCTAACCCTAATATGATTTAATATAACTTTATAAATAATTTTTACACACATTTGATCCAATTATCAATTATTTCTGGAATTTCAAATATTAATTATCGATTTAATTAAACAATTAAATCTCTATATTCGAAATTAAATTTATTCGACTTAAAATTCCACTTATAAATATTTAGAATCAATTAAATATATGGATTTCAAATGATAGAAATTCTGGGTCATTACAGACTTCCCCCTTAAAAGAATTTCGTCCTCGAAATTGCAAAGTAAGAAAAATGCCCCAAAATCTATTAACTTTTCAAAAATCCACTTAGTGAAAATTTTATATTCACCTTTTCCAAAACCTTTAACTTCAACCAAAACAATGGTTTCCATTTTCTAGTTCAATTCCTATATTTTCATTACAATTTAGAAATTGACTTTTCATTAACAAAAATTTTCCAAAAATTTTCCAAAATTTTTCTAACGCCTTAAATTTTCAAAAAAATTCGCCATAGCCTCCTTTGCGCGGTTCGATCGTAGTAGGATCCCAATAGACATAAATATATATACATCGACCCACACGGTCGGAAAAGCAGAAAAACAGTTCATATTTCCTATTTTTTTATTGCGTACGCGTACCTTTTAGCATTTTTAAGTAAACCAGTTATTTATTAAGCATTTTAGCGCAACCAAATCTCGCCAAACGGTAGCCACGACACCTGTACTTACTCAATTCAAATACGTAAGTGACATATATATAAAGTTATTAACAATTTCCTCTTTTAAACAACTACAAGATATGCATATTAAAAGAAATGCATACTAAACAAGGTTTATAAGCAACTTATATGATTTCGACATCACTTGTAATTGTTTACAACCAATTTATATACAATGACATTCAATGATTCATTTTTAATTAGTTTACATTCACTAATTTACATTCAAGTTGATTCACTTTCAATTTAAATCTAATTACATAGCTTTCAATTTGATTAATTCAATTTCATTAACACTTAATGAATTATATACAATCAACCAACAATCATATAACAACCAATGTATATTCAACACAACCAAATTCATTCAATTTACTTTACTTCACATTCAATTTGGTTTAACACTTTTTAATTTTCCAATTGGTTTAATATCTAATTGAATTTCATTCAATTATCAATTCCCAATTTTAATAGTTTTCAATGAATTAACACTTACATTCATTATTCTATATCAATTTATTCACATTCGATTGATTAACATTCAATCTATTTATTAATTCAATTGCTAATTCATTTTACAAATAAGGTTGAATCTCATTTTATATAACTCAAGTTTAAATCCATTTAATGACTTCATTTCATTAATTCATTTTGATACTAAAATCAATTTCATTTAACATCACTTAAGTTATATTCCATTTCAAACATCATTTGTTTATCTTAACTTAAATTTCCACTTATAAATCCAATTCAAATTCCAATTCTAAAATAAATTCTATTTAACTTTCACCAAAGTCAATTTCATATCATATTTTGCTTAACAAAATTGTTTAACCCTTTTTATCATTTGGTTTCACTTACATCTTCTCATTTTATAAGTTACACAACTTATTTATTTAATTTCCCAAATCTGATTTAATTTATTTAACTTCCTTTAGTTAAATTCCAAATCATATATTTATTATGCTAACCCAATTTTATTCCAACTTTACCAAAGCTAAAATCTTTATTTCATATTATAAGTATAAAACTCATTTCATTTATAATTATCAATTACAACTTTGGATTTTAATTTCAAATTTGTTTATCACAATAAAACTTCAATTTTGAATTAACTATGGTAGCAATTCCATCACACAGAAACTTGAAAATGATACTGATGATGCTGTAGTCATCACCCTTATTATTTCCCAGTAATAGTAGTGAATTCAGTGCTTTTTATTCTTTTCAAAATTTTCCTTTTATTTATAAATCACAATTATAAATCTTTTCCTCATATAATTTCACCATTTAACTTTACTTATACAAGATTATTTCATAATTGCAAATCATATTAATTATAATTCCATACTTAATAATTCATTTGCTTATATACTTCATTCTTTTACAATTGTTGTTTTTATTTAGATTATTCAAACAACTTTTATTAACATATATATATTCTTACATTTTCAACAACCAAACAATCAATTTTATATACACTTCAATAATTCTGAAAAAATTATTTCATTTATATACAAAATATAATGGAGGTAAAATTATTTCATTTACCCAATTTAAAATGATACTATGTTGACTTGCCTCGTTTAAGTGTTTAGAAACCCCTATCGATAATATGGCGTCCCACATACCGACCAGAATTCACAAACAGCTCAACGGATAAGCAAACATAATATAAAACAATTTCATATTCACTAACAAATACGCACTCATATCTATTATTACACTCACACTCATTCTAGAGTACTACCGACTCTATCTCTAATGAGTAATTCCCAACAGAGCCAAAGTTATCGCTTAACCATATGCTCTGATACCAAATGTAACGAATGCGATCTTTCGCCGCTTGAAAATCGACATTAATACGTCCATTGTATCAACTGCCGAGCAATCGAATGCCGGAAAACCGAATTGTTATGGTTAAAAAGAAGAGGTAGAAGGAGACAGAAGAAAAAGAAAGAAGAAACAACAACAAAACACAGAACAATATCAGAATCTGACATATCGCAGCAGAACAACATATAATAGATAAATGAATAATCTTTAAATTAAAGAACTATATCATTTTATACATTACATCATCATCAGAGTTTACAACAACAATATAACACTGGACAGCTATACAAACTTGTCCTCATACAGAATACACAGCGGAAAAATAATATCATATATAAGTGATACGTCTCACCATCTAGCTCGCCACTGAGCTCCACAGCATCTCCTGAATCCAAAATGACCTGATAACCTGACTCTAGACTGCCCATGTGGAAATTGGTGGGCACTCAGAGTTTAGGAAGGAAACAATAAACTCCAGGTCAGTCATGGTGACTGGTGTGAGAACTAAAACAGTTATTATCTTTAAAACAACAACAACAAAGGAAGTGGAAAATATTCGCAATGCTTTTGGAAAATGAAACTACCATAAGACCTCCCGCCACACACATAATGCAAACGCAGAATTGGAGGAGATTTCTTCTTATGATAGTCAAACATGCTTACTACGCAAAATCATTGGATTTTTATTATTTTTAGTGCATAGTGTAGAAAACCATTTCGAAAGTATAATATTAATCTTAGCAAGCATAGGCTTTCCGCACTTATGCCTACTATAGCTACTATGTTCAATAGCAGGTTACCACCACATTCCATAGCAGGTTATACAACTAAAACTGTACAAGGCTCGTATTGTTTCTTTGGATTTCCAACAAATGGTCAGGCTAAGGAACTGCCTACTTCCACATGGGATTGCCTCTGGATGGACGTCCCGAGAACTAACTAGCTCTCTGCTAACACAAGGCCGGGTTACCTCTGACACCAGGTAACTACTACACGAATATGCCACCCCCCGGTCCTTTGGGACCTTTATCCGAGGCGCCTCGATCAAACACACAATCACACAGTAATTGAGATTAGAGTAACCACTTAGGTTAAATACCAGGGTTCCATACCTGATACCACCCCTTTTTAGTAGGAAATGACATACCCTAAAGGGAGCGACCCTCATAACCTTGCCGCATCATTCCTGATTCGACCATTTCCGGGTTGTGAGGCTCTAACAAAGTCTCGTCCACAAAGCTATGCTTTTTCACAAAGCCACGCTTTGATCACAAATGATCAGTAAATGATCATCACACAACAACACTCAGCATGCCACACTACCAAATTGGGAGTATATCACTGATAAATTTCAACTACATAACCTCTGAGCTCGTACGTCTCAGAGAAGGGTGTTAAGCTAAGAGAATAAATTATCCGCCACCAACAGAAATGTATTTGAAAGAAATCAGCTTTATATCTCAAAATGTAATGTGAAGACATGTAACCATACAAGTCTGTTCCGGGTTCGAACAAAACCGAAGGCACTTCAAAAGAAGCCCTTGCAATCCGGGTATTCACAATCCCGATAAAACTTCCCATCATAAAGGAAATCTCTATACCGTAGCTAACGGTGCAGAGACAATCGATAGGTCATCCTATCGTTTTCACAAATACCCGGTCTTCACTACCGGTCTTCAAATGCTTTCCATATCGTCGTATCACTAATTCGGAATGGGTTATATGACACAAAGGTCTTTTCCCGGCTAACCCGAATAGTGAGCACAATATTTAAAACATATGGATATAGGGATTTCAATTAAGTCACAACTTATTACCCAAATCCTTTCCTTTAAATCGTTTAAACAAATTACCATTTTAAATCTTTAAACAAAAAGATCTACTTCACAAAGTTTACCCAGTTTCACAAAGGTTCATTCACAGATTTCCAAATCAATTTCCATTTAAATTGGATTAACCCCTTAAATCTTTAAATCAAGATTTAATTTATAGCTTTCAAAACTATTCACAATTCAAGTCTTTTATAATATAAAAGATACACCTTTTAAAATCTTCTTTGATTTCAAAATAAAGTTTAATCATCTTCACAAAGGTTAATTCATAGTTTTTTTCCCCAACTATTTACAATTTCATTTCAACTTGAAATGTTTCGATACAAATTGGAAATCTTTTCACTTTATGAAAGATATTATTATTTGAAAAACAGATAGTTTTCGTTTTGGGAAAAACTGGTTACAATTACACAGTTTAAAGAAATTCAAGTATAAAACTTGAATATACATTTAAATTTCCAAAACCATATTTTAAATGGTTGAAAACCCATATAAACACCTTTTATACTTAAAAAATCTTTTAAACCAAAATTCCCAAATTATTGAATTCAATTTCAAAATATTGAATTCAAACTTAAATCAAATGATTTAAATTCCAATTCTATTAAGTTATTTAAAATAACTTTTATTTCTGAAACTCATTTCAAAACTTTCAATTCCAATCCCAAAACTATTTTGGATTCAATAATTCAATTTCCAAAATTGATAAAAATATGTGACTTAACCGATTTCCACGTGAAATCCACATTTATGTGTGTATTATGTAGTCCACGGGTTTAACACAATAGTGCAACAACATTCAACCATCACAGATCAAATATAACAATATAATTGATAAGCGGTATGAACGATAACGCTTATCTTTCATTCACAGATCACATATATATACATATCACAGATAAACAATTCACAGATCACAACACAAATTAGGATATATCACAAAGCATCACACATCAAAGATGTCAAACAATTCAACATCCAATAAAATCCAAACATCCATAAGTAGGATTAATTAAATTATCTAATTAATTCAAATCAGATAAATTTCTATGAATATATTTTACTGGTTATGGTAAAATAATAATCAATTAATTTCAAATTGATTTTCAAATTTATTTCAAAACACCAAATCAAATTTCCAAACATTTTCAAAAGATTTATTTTCAATCACCAAAAATCAATTACCAAATGGATTTCTAAATTTTTTTCCTTTTAAAATAAACCCCTTTTTAAGATGATAAATTCCTTTATTTTCCAAACTATTCAAAAATCCAAATTTTAAATAAATTCTCAACTTATAAATAATAATTTTCGAAATCCATTTATTAAGCCCTTTTTCCATATTTTGAAATTTAATTCAATATGGTTCAAAAATAACCTTTTATCTTTTAAAACTCCTTTTAAATTTATCCAATTATCAAAAATAAATTTTCAACTTAAATTTCAAAAATCCAATTTTTATTTATTTTCGGTATCCAACGATACCAAAAATATATCCAGCTAAATTTTTTAGCCTTCAACAATTTCAATCCACAAATATAATCACACGGCGATTATAAATAAATCAACACACAATATTGAAACAAATTTAATTATTTGAGGAATCCAGTTGGATCCCTCCAACCTGTTTCCCTGCATCCACAGATGTTAGCACAATATCAATTCCACTTCAATGTGGAATATCGCGGTATATGAGATTTATAAAATACTATCCGCTATTATGCGGCGCAATAGGGTCTCATCCGCTATATAATGCGGGAAATCAACTCCAAATACACATATAATACCAATTCCACTTTAATGTGGAATTATCGCGGTATATGTTTTTAATAAATAACCTCCGCTTAATATACGGCGTATATGGTCTATTTAACACAATAGATAACAATTTATCATTCAATTCACACGATCAAGCAATTTTAAATCTAACTATTTAAAATTTAAATCGAAACACAATATTCGATTGAGTGAGGAGTTCTCACCTTGCTTTTTATAACGGTTGCCATATTTTATTTCGAATAAAATTAAACACACGTTTAATTTTACCCAAAATTTTCACTGACTCCAATTGACTCCAAACCTGCTCCATTGCGTAGTGCTCGACAAAACAAACTCAACGCAAGTCGTTTCGTCAGAAACGGACCTCGTATCAAAAGGATATGCTATTTTAAAGTTTGAACGAATTTAATATAAACAAATTTCAATATTTATTTTATTTTTCCAACCCTGGAATCAATCTCAGCCGTCGATTCCCCTTGCTCCAAATCTGGCCGTAGCTCCTTCTCTTCCCTCCCTCATGTTTGAACGTGAACAAATAACCCATTAGCCGCCTTTACTTCTTGAATTTTCGCAACCACTTCGCTCGACTAGACCTCGATCGGGTATAACCACGTTGAAGCACTTCGCGAAGGACACGCCCACATTGAATGGCATGAAGCTCGGCCCCCTCTAGGCATAGAAACCCGTGCACAACCCTAATACGAACGCGAGCAAATTATGGCCTCCACACAACGTCGTTTCAGATCTCCACCATTGAGATTATAGAGCTCGATATGCTCTTCATTTTTGTAGTTGAGAGTTTTTCGAATCGATTGATGGATTGGGAGATATCAAGGAGGGAAAGATGATGATTTTCGGCCATTGATAACAATTAGGGCCGGCTGAAGAAGAATGAGGGTTTGTTTGCAAAATAGAAGATAGTGAGGCCTTTTATAGAAAATTCTCCAAAACACTATTCATTGAAAATTTTCCAAACTCCAAACGAAGCGTGCCGGCTGGCGTTTCTAGGGTTTTACCCGCATTCCGAACACAATAGAACGTGTTTCGGGAGCTAATTCGATCGTATGTAAGAGTTACGGAAATAAACGATCAAATTTAAATTAAACCGATTCTAAAACGATTTCGATGCGTTTTGGCTTGCCCCGGACAAACGACAACTCCGATTGACACAAAATTTGAAATCTTACAATAATTTCACATTACGGATCCGATGAAACTAGTTTCGTCGAAATCCGAGACCGTTTGAAAAATGGTCATTTTTAGTCGTCAATTAAATATTAAAATATTCAATTTTCACAATTTAACTTTAAATTCAATTTTAAAAGTTTACAACCATCATTCTAACCCCAATATGATTTAATATAACTTTATAAATCATTTTTACACACATTTGATCCAATTACCAATTATTTCTGGAATTTCAAATATTAATTATCGATTTAATTAAACAATTAAATCTCTATATTCGAAATTAAATTTATTCGACTTACAAATTCCACTTATAAATATTTAGAATCAATTAAATATATGGATTTCAAATGACAGAAATTCTGGGTCGTTACACTACCTCATTGGCCCGGAATCGCTCATGTTTTAGCCACCTTATGCTAACTCACGGGAGTTAGGTCCACGCAAATATACCTTTAGGATCGTCGCCACCATCCTACTTCATTCTGGAATCTCCACCACGTACACAGTTGTCAAAGTGGTTTTCAGTATTGGCAGAGAGTATGACAACATCTGATCCCGGTCTCTTTGACAACCAATCGCTTATTACACACCGGATGGTTCTTTACATTTCCAAAATCGTTTCATAATTGATATCAAAATATCATATTCAATTCAAACCATATCACTTTCGAAATCATTACTTACTTTCAAAATCATATTTGCCTTTGAAATCATATCACATTTGAAATCATAGTTCGATAATTATATTTCCTTTCAAAGTCAAATTCACAGTTTATATCGAAATATCATATTCTCAAAATTATATCACTTTCAAATCATATCGTTTCAAAAATCATAATTTCTTCCAAAATCATATTTCCCAAAACAGGTTAAGTCCTTGCTTCAAAACCATCATTTCAATTTATTATAACATTCAAAATTCCAACTTAAGTTATAACCTCATTTAGCCTTATTCTCTTTTTAAACCAAATTGAAATGAATATAAACTCTTCCACGTACTTAGTTTGGAAATTCAGAAATTTGTTTAAATAGTTATAAATAGCTAAAAAGCTCTAGAATAGTTTAATTATAGGTAAAAATATTTTAAATTGATTTAAGATAGTTAAATAGATTAAATTTAGATTAAATATAATTTAAAATAGATTAAATATAATTTAAAATAGATTAAATAACTTTAAAATACATAAATCATATTTAAATTAAATTAAAATGGTTTAATTTGTTTAAAATAAATTGAATTGGTTTAAAATAGATTAAATCATATTTATATAGTTAATATTGGTTAAATAGTTTAATAAATCTAAAAATCTTAATAATTAGAAATTTTAAATAATATATCTTTAAAACAGTTTACATTAAAATATGAGTTTGAAATTAATATCAAATTAAACTATTCATTTCATTTCAACATATTTGGACCATTTCAAATTTCCAAATCGACAAACCAATTTTCAATGAACTATCGAATTTCATATCATTTAAATCCATGTTCAAAATATCAATACGGATTACTCCAACTTCAAAATATTTCAAAGTTATTTTCAAGCAAATTCAATAACTCAATTTCGATAGAATTTCATTTATACATAAAGTTTAACTTTAAACTTCCAATTTAATTTCTTAAAGAAATTCCCTTTTAAACCAATTCGCATTTCAACACAAACTTAATTTTTCAATAATACTTCAATTTATATAAATCAAAATTTTATTTCAAAACATCAATTGATTAAATTCAAAAATTTAAGGATTTTAAAATCATTTAATTTAACCAATCCGGTGTCCGTACATAATTCTCTATCCTAGGGTCAAGTGATACAGATATTTATCATTTCAATCCGCAATTTATACATTTTACGGTTGTATATCATTTCAAACCGCAATCCCGAAATAAATAAAAATTCATAACGAACTTGCAGTTTATAACGGTATAAAATACAACATCCATTCAACCAGCATCAATAATCAACATCCATCACAATCATCATCCAAATCAATCAATAAATATCAATATAGAACTGATAATCAATAACGGGTATTAAACTGGCAATTTATATTCAATAATAAATTAAATAACGATTTTATGCAAATAAATTCAAATTAACTGAGATGATGATTTAAAATATACCAAACAGTCATAAATAAATTTCTAATCACATCATAAATTTAACTTAACAAACATAAGAAATTTTAGAAGTTGTGAGTGGGTTAAAACACTCACCTTTGAATTTAAATCCAAATTAAGCCCAAAATTCAAACAGTCTCTGAATTCTTCCAAACTAAAGTCAAATTGTTCAGAATTTCAATACGATCCCAGTGGAACAAACCGCGCGTGAAACGGACCTCGTATGTGAAAGTTATATACATTAGAACATTAACGATTAAAAATTAAAATAAATAAAATAAAAATATTCACATATACCACGTCATCACCTCTTTAACACACAGAACCCTAACGTCACAGCAGAAATCAACGCTCGATCACACCACATCAGCCCACCACCTCGCTGCTACGTCGCGCCCACGTCTGGTCGTCGCGGCCACCAAATACGACTCCCTCGATCGCCTCGTTGGCTCGCGAACCCCCTCGCGTACGCCACATCACCTAACGGTTTCCAACCGCCGCCAGAATTTGTAAAACCCTAGGCGAATTTCCATGGCCAATCTGAACGTTGCCATCACCCACGAACTACCTTGATGTGATCCCCCCGACAATCTCTCCACATCTGTACCCCTGATTCGTCGATCGGACGGAGTTTGATCAACGCGTGGTTGAACGGCCGTGAATGATTCATCGATTTCTGACCAAACCAGGATTCAGTTGCAAAAACGAAAGGCAGATCTGAGATGCGCTCGTTGAGAGCTTCGAATCGACATAAATTACGATATAGTTTGAGGAGTTTGAAATTTTGATTTGAATTTTTGATTTGAAATTGCAATTAGGGTTTGTCTGCCATTGGAAAGAGAGGAACATATGAAATTGTACGTACAAACAAACTGAGTTGAGGAATACCAGGGTTTATAACAGGTTATTTATAGGTAGGTCAGAATTTAGATGAATGGACAAGATTTGATTATAACGTTGAATGATAAATGGCCCGAAAAGCCCGTTTCGACTCCGGAACGAAAATGGGTCAACCCATATATCAAAATAGATGCTTTCGATAATTTTAAAAACAATGGAATAGGTTTCAAGCCCAAATTCTATCGTATGAAGAAGTTATGCCAAAATCAGCTTATTTCAAATTGATTTCAATTAAATTGATTTCTAGGCGTTTCGAGTCCATACGATCAAACGACAAGTATGATCGTTATGAAACTTGAAATGCTACAATAGTTTACCGTTACGGATCCGATGAAACTGGTTTCGTCGAAATCCGAGTCAGTGGCCAAAAATGGCTATATTCAGTTAATTAAATAAATTAATAATTAATTAATTAAATCACTTTTTCAGTTTAAATTTTAATAATTTACAACTTCTATCATTTTTGATTTCTTAATCACTTACAATAATTTAAACAATTTAGATGTCAATTTAAAGTTGATTAATCCATCAATTTCAGTGTTTAATTTCAATTTCATTAAATTCAGAAATTATAAATTAAATTCTCAATAATTCCATTTAATTGCCTTTTCATCCTATTATTCAATCCATTATTATCAAATAAATGAAATTAACCTTGGTTCATGCTTTATTACATTAACATTCTCAAATTTCATCTTAATCTCCATTAACATAATATTTAAATACCTAATTTCATTTAATTGCAATTAATCCAATTATTATAATTTAAATTCCAATAAATTGATAAATCTTGATTTCCATTCTTTTACTTCAACTAATTGTCATATTATGAGTAAAATTAACATTATTTCCAAATATTAATTTAATTTACATTAACATAATATTAAATTATGATTATTGTAATTGATTTCCAATTTAAACTAACATGCTAAATAAATAGATAACCTATACTGATGGTCACAATTAACCATTAACCATATTTGTAAGTTTATTACTTACAAGTGAATGTTGAAATCACTTACATAATACTGATTTTATCCAGTTACCATTTATTATGCTAATTCATAAGCTTATACAACACTTTCATTTATTTACTTACATTCAATTTATAACCAAGTTATAACATTTACATTATTTCAATTAATTGGAATTTCGTTCAATTTATCAATAATTAACTTTAATTAACATTATTACGTTTCATTTTAGTATTCATTTCATTATTACATTACAACTTTTTTATTTCTTCCATTATTAAACTACAAAAATCTTATTAAATCAACAAATTTAAATTATCGAAATTTACGGGTCGTTACACATATTCGAGGCTACTTATATACATATTTTAGACATATGTATACTTATTCTTCTTTTATTTCGTTTATTGCCTCAACATCTTTTATGTTTGACTTTAAGTCTTCGGTCTAACTACGCGTTTATCTCTTATTTCATTAATTTCATTTACCGCCTCTTATTTCAGTTACTAAAATCGTTGCTACAACATTCATTAGTCCAACTTTGATTTCTATTCATTTTCATTCAATTATAAGACTAAGTCGGAATTTGTTTTTGAGACAAGAAACGATTTTTAAATACGAAATTGGATTTTGAAAATATATAAAGGATTTTCTAATTAAATATATTAATATTGCTTTAAAGTTAATTAATTATATTAATATCGTTTTAAGTTATTTAATTATTATAATATTAATTTAAGGTTATTTAATTATAATAATATTCTTTTAAAGTTATTTAATTATATGAAATTTTTTTAATGTTATATAATCATATTAATATTATTTTAAGTTATTTAATTATTTTAATATTGTTAAAAGTTATTTGTTTATAGTTAATATGTTTTTAAGAATTTATTAAAAAGTTAATAAATTGAAAGATTAATTATTGAAGAATAATTTTGGGTTTGAAATAAATAATAAGGATCGTTAATAAGGTTTTAAAATAAATTATTATTTATAAAATGGTAAGATTAATTTTGTTATTATTTCTTAAACAATACTTTGGAATGATTAATTATTATTTTAGGATATCTAAAGTTAATGATTTCCATTTATTTATAATGTTCATTATTAATAATTTTTATCATATAGTGATGTTTGAGATAAATGATTAAAACTATTTATAAATGCTTCCGAGCCCCGGAAATGGAGTTGAAAGATTTAGATTTTATAAAGGAAATATAAAATGGTTCGAAGTATTAAGGAAGGTTATTTTCAAGGTGAAAGAATTTATAAATGGTTGGATATTTATAAACAAATTTTAGAAGCAGGTTTATAGATTTATAAAAGAATTTTATAAATGGTATATAGGTTCATAAAGAGTTATAAATGATTTTGAAATATACAAGACATTTATAAGTGATTGAATTCTTGGTAAAGGAATTATTAATGTTTTTAGGAGATTTTATAAAATGGTTTATAAACGATCTTGGAGAATTGTAAGGGAAATTATAAACGATTTGAAAATCGAATAAAAAGGAAACTTTTCTAAGTTTTGTAGATATACTTATACCGTTGGAATAAGTATATGGCTATTTCTAAATATGGAAATACAGGGATTTGCAGGTATATCTTTTAAAAGTGTTTATATACAAGTAATTTACAAAGTAATTGTATGTATAAAGACTTATTAAAGGGGGCTAGTGACTGCTTATATACTGAGCCAATGTTGATTTTCCAAATGAAATAAAAATCCTGGTTAAATGTTTGTTGTTCGATAGTTAAATAACCGACCATCGAAAATAGACCCAACGTAACTCTGGAAACATCTAGGAGAGATACGTGAGTTATATGGCATAGTCATCTTCGATGATGCTGTACTGTGTGTATAAATCTCGTTTGGTTCTTCTAGGACGATGATAAGGGAATCCGTCCACTAATGGTTAGGAGGTGATATCCGATCTTATCTTTGTCTGTTTATTTCCTAGAGAACTGGGGTTGAGTTTACTAGAAATTATCGAACGTTGTTTCAAAGAGACTGGGATCGGTTATGTTTCCATTGGTTGGATTAACGTGATAGGGGGTTCTCGCTTTATATTTGGTGGTGAGCAAGAGACTCTTACCCCTACACGTCCCGGAGAGGTAGTATAAGGCCTTGATGGGTTGGTTTGCTAGGTGCTTATAGTCATGTGGCTGGCCGTAAAAGGAGATTCGAGGTACCAGTATATGCCACGGTGGGGCTGGGATGGTTGAAAAGCCTACCGGTCGCCATTGACCAGATGGTTGAAAACTACGGTTCGTTACATTTGGTATCAGAGCTGTAGGTTAAGCGAGAACCTTGGCTTTGGTGGGGTACTCATTAGAGATAGGGTCAGTAGTGCCCTAGAATGAATTTGGGTGTTTATATATATGAGCGCGTATTTGTTAGTGATATTAAAATTGTTTTATGTTGTGTTGGTTGATTTGTTGAGTGGCTTATAGATTCTGCTCAATACGAGTAATTAACGTTATTGATAGGAATCTCTAAACACTTGAACATAACAATTCGACATGTTATAGTTTTAAAACTGAGTAAATGAACTAATTTTACCCTGATTATAGTTATATGTAAAGAAATAATTTTTCAAAAAATTATTAAGGTATATATGGTGTGCTTGATTATTAGGAAATGATAATGTTATACTATTATCATTTGTTGGTTGTTGTTTGTGATCGAATAAAAATTGATATTATAATGCAAGTAAGAATAACAATTAAGAAATGATTTATTATAACCAAAGTTAGATTATATAAATATCTGATTTATAAATGTGATTTATAAATTAAAAAGACGTTCCAAAAGCATATTATATAAATATGGTTTATAAAAACGATAAATTAAAAGGGTTTAAAGTCTAGTAATTTGGGAATTTAAATCCTGTTGGTTTTGAAAATTGTTTTCAAAGGTTTTGGAAAATAATGATGATATTATTTGGGAAAATATTTTTAAATAAAAATATATAAAAAGAATTTTAAAGGAATAAAAGCACTGAACTCACTTCGGTCATTGGAAAATAATTTCGGTGATGACTACAGCATCATCGACGTTCATTTTCGAGTTTCCAAGGGAGGAATTGCTACCATTGGATTTTTGTTTTGGTAAAACTAGTTTTGATTTTAAAATCCAAAAGAATGATTTGATATACCAAGGGATTGTGAGTGTGTGTGTGTGTGTATGATTTCAAAAATAATTTGATACTTAAGAACAAGGTGTTTAAACTCTGGAATTTTCATTTAAAATGTTTTATTGAAAATATGAGAAAATAAGTTTGATAACTTATAAAATTTGAAAATCAGTAAGTTAAAGCAATGTTTTGAATGCGAATGCAAGAAAAGTAAAAAAAAATTGGAATTGAACCATGGAATTAAACTTAACTTAAGTTATATAAAATGAATTATGGAAAGAAAATTAGCATGAGCTAAGTTTAATGAAATAATT
This sequence comes from Allium fistulosum, assembly GCA_030737815.1. NCBI lineage: Eukaryota > Viridiplantae > Streptophyta > Magnoliopsida > Asparagales > Amaryllidaceae > Allium > Allium fistulosum. The sequence goes on from CM060908.1 coordinate 209,483,423, forward strand.
TTTGGAAATGGAATTGATTAGTATTTGAAATAAATTAATGGAATGAGCTAATTAAATTAATTAGATAATTGGATATGGTTTGGAATATGATTGATAAAATTGAATATTGAAATTGGAAAATGAAATTGAATTTGGTTAGAAATGGATAAGGACTTAAGTTGTGAAGTGGTAATAACCATAAGAAGTTTGTATAACATGTTTATAAACTTGAGAAAATATTATAGAATAATTCATAAATGAAGTAAGTATGAAGTGGAATGTGTTGGACATAGAATTAGGTGGAATAATTCTTAAATGATATTAGTATGGAAAGGATATACTAAGAAAATAATTGAATGTAAATGAAATTGAATGTAAATAAAAGGAATTTAGTGTAGCTAAGAATCAATTGGAAATAAATATGTAAGTTGTACATATATTACTTATTCGCATAACGGTTTGATCCAGATTCGAGCATAGGATTTTGAGATAATTTATATCGATCTGAGTTGGAATTTTTCACTCGATTCTCGACGGCGAACATTGGATGCGGATTTTTATTGATTTTGGGATTCTCTATCATAGTATATGGCTATGCAAGGAGAATGACGGTTTCTAATCAAGGAACCGGATCTGAGTCCGCACTAGAGTGGGCGTGTGAACGATACTAGTTCGGAAGTGGAATTGTGTGATCGAGCAAGCAATCGAATTTGATTTCGCATACGAATGATATATGTACATCGTACGGACTTGGGTAAAGTAAATGTTGGAAATTGGAAATGCAGAATAATATGATTATGAATTATATGATTGTATATCTTTGGTAAATAAGATGCAGGTATATAAAAGCAAGAGCTAATTTGATGCTTTTGATTTCATAAGAATATGGGTTGCCCAACAAAAAGGTACATGTTTAAAACATTGTTGATTTGATGGTTTTATGATCGAGCCACTTGGCTTTTGTTTTCTTTTGTTGATTTAGCCCGTAGTGGCAATTGGTTGTTGTTCTGATCGAGCTACGCAAAGGAGACGCTGGCGAAATTTTTCAAAAATTTAAAGAGTTAGAAATTTTGAAGAAAATTTTTAATAACTAAAAAATTGATTTTGGGTTATAACCTGAAATGATTGGATGGATAATATTAGTTGGAACCTATGGATGAATTTGGGAACTTAGTAAAAGTAATAACAAGGTTTCAAAAAATTGGTTTTGGGAAGTTAAAGGCTTAAATGGATTTGGGAAGTTATTTCAACTAATTTGTTTTAGAAAAGTAATGGGTTTGGACATTTTTCCTATCTTGGCAAATTTCGAGGACGAAATTCTTTTAAGGGAGGAAGAATGTAAGGACCCATAATTTTAGTTATTTGAAATTGGAATATTTAAATTAATTTTAAATATTGAAAAGTTAATTTTATAGGTTAAATAACTTAAATTCCAAATATAGCGATTTATTGGATAGTTTAATTGTTGAATTTAATAATTGAAATTATTTAAATAATGGAATCTTGAGATTTAAGTTAGATAAAAAATATTTCAAAGCTTATTTAAATTCTATTAATAAGAATAAATATAATAAAAATTTTAAATCTGATTTAAAAGTGATTTAACTGATTTTGAAAATAACTCGTTTTAATTAACATATAAAAATACCCTTCCGGGGCACAGTCTTGGATTTTGACAAAACCAGTGTCATTGGGTCCGTGATAATGAATTATAATATGCAGTCAAGTTTCGTCACGATTGGACGTATCGTTTGGTCGTATAGGATAGAAATGCGTGGAAATAAATATCGGATATTTAATATTATAATTGGGTTCAAAAAGCTATCTTCTGCATATAATCGAATTAGGTCTCGAAACTTGTTCCATTGTGTTCGGAATAGGGGTATATCATTGTGAACACTAGGCGGCACGCCTCGATTGGGTCCATAATTATATAGCTAGATATTTTGAATTTTAAATAATATATTTTATTCGATTTAACCATACATTTCCTTTCAGCCGACATCACTTTTCCTTTCATCCACCCTACCTTGAACAAGCCCACACCGTGCATGTTGACTTTCATCTCCCTCCCTTATTTAAAATGCTATAGAACAGAGGAAAGAAAAAATGAAAAAAAAACTTCAAAATTTTATTTTTCAATTTTTACTATAAGAAAAATTACCAAACGAATTTTAAAATTCTTGTTTCAATGAGATCTTCATGTAGATGTTTTTTAGAGGTTGCGGCTATGATTGGGGATAGTGAACAGTGGTAGTTGAATGGGTTTGGGAAGCTAGGGTTTGGAATTTCAGTTGATTTAGTCGTCGATCGATCGATGGAGAATGGATTCGCGTTCTCAGTGGAAGAGGGCATCTCTGGCCGGAGTTTGGCGAAGTGCGGCTGAGGGGAGACGATTGCATGCACTATGCGGCGATAGTGAAGAGGGTCAGGTCACGATTTGCTTCGGTGGTTCGGAGGATGAAGCATGGTGTCGAACAAGTGGAGATCGGCGAGGGAAATTTGTCGGTGGCATCGGTTCATCGAACGATCAAGCGGATCGTCGTATCCCTATGTGCCCGTGCACGTTTGGGCATGGTTTCACTGTGCTGGAGGAAGAAGAAAGAATTTGGAGAAAAAGGTTGTTAAGGGTAGAGTTGTAAATTTTTAAAACTTGTAATTATTTTATATTATTTTATTTAAAAATATCGATAACTTACAAAATCTATAACTTCTACATACGAGGTCCGATTGGAACAAAACTTTTTGCATTGTGCTCATGGTAACGAATGCTTTGCAATGGAATTGTTTTGTTTAGATTTGGAGAATGTCAAAATTTGGGCTAAAATCGGACGTCGTCCGGTTTTAGTTCCAAACCGGAATGCGTCGGCGACCATAGGAAATTTCGGTGAGTTAATCTTACCTTTTTTTGGATAACTAGTATGATTTATGGTTGATAAAAATGGTTGAATGATTGTTTGGATAAATTATTATATTTATTAGTTGGTTTGGATACATTCTCGCCTATTGGAGCAGATCAGACCTTCTTACATTCCCGTGTAAGAGCGGATGACCCTTTGTATACGAATCCCACCTCAAAGCAGTTGATTTATATTTTATGATTATCTAATATTTGTGATGCAGGGAAAAATAGGTTGGAGGGATCCAATGGGATTCCTCGCTATTATTGAATTATATTGTTTCGATAATATTCCCTTTCTATGGATTATTGAATAATAAATATGATTTTGGATGTCGTGGTTATAACATTGCTATATGTTGAAAACTAGAACCCAGTAGTAATAGAAAATCAATATCGATATTGGTTAATTGTTGGATGGTTATTGGCCTCAAATTGGTATTTTGAAAATACTATAAATTGCCGACTAAGTTGGAATTGGTTTTTGAGACAAGAAATGATTTTTAAATCCGAAATTGGATTTCGAAAATATTTAAGGATTTTTTAATTAAATATATTAATATTGCTTTAAAGTTAATTAATCATATTAATATCGTTTTAAGTTATTTAATTATAATAATATTAATTTAAGGTTATTTAATTATAATAATTTTTTTAAAAGTTATTTAATTATATTAAAATTGTTTAAAGTTATATAATCATGTTAATATTATTTCAAGTTATTTAATTATTTTAATATTGTTAAATGTTATTTGTTTATAGTTAATATGTTTTTAAGAATTTATTAAAAAGTTAATAAATTGAAAGATTAATTATTTAAGAATAATTTTGGGTTTGAAATTAATAATAAGGATCGTTAATAAGGTTTTAAAATAAATTATTATTATTTATAAAATGGTAAGATTGATTTTGTTATTATTTCTTAAACAATACTTTGGAATGATTAATTATTATTTTAGGATATCTAAAGTTAATGATTTCCATTTATTTATAATGTTCAATGTTAGTAATTATTATCATATAGTGATGTTTGAGGTAAATGATTAAAACTATTTATAAATGATTCCGAGACCCGGAAATGGAGTTGAAAGATTTAGATTTTATAAAGGAAATTTAAAATGGTTCGAAGTATTAAGGAAGATTATTTTCAAGGTGAAAGAATTTATAAATGGTTGGATATTTATAAACAAATTTTAGAAGCAGGTTTATAGATTTATAAAAGAATTTTATAAATGGATATGGGTTCATAAAGAGTTATAAATGATTTTGAAATGTACAAGACGTTTATAAGTGATTGAATTCTTGGTAAAGGAATTATTAATGTTTTTAGGAGATTTTATAAAATGGTTTATAAACGATCTTGGAGAATTGTAAGGGGAATTATAAACGATTTGAAAATCGAATAAAAAGGAAACTTTTCTAAGTTTTGTAGATATACTTATACCGTTGGAATAAGTATATTGCTATTTCTAAATATGGATATACAGGGATTCACAGGTATATCTTTTAAAAGTGTTCATATACAAGTAATTTACAAAGTAATTGTATGTATAAAGACTTATTAAAGGGGGCTAGTGACTGCTTATATACCGAGCCAATGTTGATTTTCCAAATGAAATAAAAATCCTGGTTGAATGTTTGTTGTTCGATAGTTAAATAACCGACCATCGAAAATAGACCCAACGTAACTTTGGAAATATCTAGGAGAGATACGTGAGTTATATGGCATAGTCATCTTCGATGATGTTGTACTGTGCGTATAAATCTCGTTTTGTTCTTCTAGGACGATGATAAGGGAATCCGTCCACTAACGGTTAGGAGGTGATATCCGATCTTATCTTTGTCTATTTATTTCCTAGAGAACTGGGGTTGAGTTTACTAGAAATTATCGAACGTTGTTTCAAAGAGACTGGGATCGGTTATGTTTCCATTGGTTGGATTAACGTGATAGGGGGTTCTCGCTTTATATTTGGTGGTGAGCAATTGACTCTTACCCCTACACGTCCCGGAGAGGTAGTATAAGGCCTTGATGGGTTGGTTTGCTAGGTGCTTACAGTCGTGAGGCTGGCCGTAAAAGTAGATTCGAGGTACCAGTATATGCCACGGTAGGGTTGGGATGGTTGAAAAGCCTACCGGTAGCCATTGACCGGATGGTTGAAAAGCCTACGGTTCGTTACATTTGGTATCAGAGCTGAAGGTTAAGCGAGAACTTTGGCTTTGGTGGGGTACTCATTAGAGATATTTACCTATCTGTTATCATAACTGGGACATGTGTTTAGTAGAAAAAATCCCTATATGTTATTATTATAACTTGGATATTTACCTGTATGTTGGTTGGTTATTGTTTGTTGATTCCTTTTACATTTCTACTTGTTATGTAAATACCCCGGTTGTTACTTGGAAAGTTTAACTGAAATTAAATAAACCATTATGGTCGCTAAGCCTCTCCTGAATTTGTGAAATCATTCTTTTATTATTTTAAATGATTGTTTAAAGTTATTATTTCTTTAATGTGATTTTAAGATAATTAAAGAAGGGTGTTTTAAATAACAACATGTTTATTTAAAGGGTTTTAAATAAGTGGAAATTAGGTTGAAGGGCTTCTTATTTCAGGGTAACAAGTTTTAAGGACAACAATTCTGAATAATTAGTTTTAAGGATTATTTTGTAGAAAAATGATAAATTCATTTATCTTTTTAGGTTATGTAGGAAAAAGATAAATTCATTTATCATTATTTTTGTATAACTAAAAATGATAACTTCATTTATCTTTTTCCTGTAATTTGTCCTTAAAACTTATTACCCTGCACAAAGAAGCCCTTCGAGTGAAAATCCCTTTAAATAATTGATTTGTTTATAAAAGTAACCTTATTGATCAAGATTTATTAAAGTAGTTTTATAATTAAAAGAGATCTTGAAATTTGTAAAGAGATTTCAGAGATAATTTTGGATATCTATAAAAGGATTTTTAAATAAATTGGGAGACTTATAAAGTGTTTTATAAATTGATTTGGAATTTAAATGAAAGAGATTCATTAAAGGATTTGTAGAAGTAAATTATAAAAGAATTTGAGATGGATTTCTATTAACCGACCTTCTTAATTTTGGTGGTATGGACATTCGTTCCACATTTACACTAAAGGAATGGCGTTGGAGGTTATCTTTATCTTTAATTTAAATAATATTTGTTTGGATCCTTCTTATATGATTTTGAAATAAGGAATCTTTCACAAATGTTTTGTTAATATATTTATGTCAGTGAGATAAGTATATGAATGTTTTGATAAACATTTTGAAAAGAGGTTTAATAAATCAAGATTTGTTTTTGAGGCTTAGTGGTTGCTATGGGTAATTAAATCTATAGATTTTTTTATTTGTGTCTTTGATATTTAAATAACCGACTATCAAATCTTGGCCAGTTTTCACTTAGAAATTATGATTGTATACATGAGTTCTCTGGTGAGGACTCGAATACTTATTGTATACTTCCAAAAGAACTAGGTATGAGTTAACTGAAATTATCGTTAATTGGTTTGGAGAGACCGGGATCAGATATGTTATATGAAAACCACTCTGAACAAACATATGCATTCATGTGGAAGACATCTTGAAGATGACTGAAGACGATGCTCCATGGAGAGCCATTTGTTTCATGAAACCCAGAACGAACTTGTATGGATGAATACTTGCTTTGCATTTCTGCCTAGAGGGCAGTGTTTGCATTTTAAGATGGATTGCTAATGTTAAGAGCGTAGCCTCTCAAACCTCACATCCTAGTAATGTTTAAAACAGGGTAGATGCGACAGGGCAATGTGGGTCGCACCCGTTAGGGTATGATCATCCCAAGATCAAGTGTCGATATCTCCATGTATGCTTTAGGACCTATTTTTGGTTATTGATCACGGCCAAGGGGTGATCATATTCGGTACTACCCAGTTCAAGGGTTGGCCGGTCCCATGTTGGCAAAGGTTGAAAGGTTTTCGATCTCACTGTACATAATATCTATAGGTGTACAAATTTTCAGAAGGTAGTACCTTACCTTGCCATTTGATGGAAATCCATTCTTTAATAAGTGCCTTCGGTTTTTGATTGTATACCTATTATTGTTGTCATGTACACGCATCATAGCTACTTGATTATTGGTATTTTAAACCCATAGACACTATTATAATATCACTAGATTTTATAATAGAAAATGTTTTTGTTATCGTAAGGTAAAAACACATCCGTGTTTATGTGCGGCATTGTCTTATGAGATACCTTTGGTTTAAAGGTTTTTATAAAGTTAAACATATGCTTTACTCGCACCAGACCCATGTCTGACCTGGAGTTTTATTTACTTTCCCTTAAAACTCATGGGTGCTCAAATTTGTATGAGCAGCCAAGTAGTTCAGGTTTCCATAAATGCATTTTTGGGGGAGCTTGGAGCAGGTGGCTTCATCGATAGCTAGTTATTTATCTTGTTTCTGCCGTGTCTCATGTATTTTGTATTGGCTAAGTTAGGATAGGTAGTTATAACTGTCCCAAGGTAGAATTTTTATTATTATGGCTATGGTGTACCATTTTGGAAATGATTATGTAAATTTTTATGTTAGTTAATATATATTGTTTCGTTGTGTTGTGAGATTCTATGTTATTTAGTTTCTTCTTGTATTCTCTCTTTCTTTCACTCCTAATGACTTGTCTTTTGTATGACTATATGATCGGCACATGAATACCGAGGATGTATTAAGTGTCGTCTTCAGTATTAAGAAAGGCAGATCGTTACATATAGGATTCATTGTGACCAAAGATCAAAAAATTGTCTTTGGAAAAAACATCAAACTCTAATTGTATTTGCTTGGTTGTGATTGTAGCCTGTTCAAATTAATTGGGTATGCATGGTACCCCGGAAATCCAAATGGATGCGCCTATAGCCCATCCAAATCAAGTGGATGTACCCTGAGCTTGGAAAATCATGAGGATGTGTATCGTAGCCTCGGAACTAAGATTGTAATTGGGGTTGCCTTCTGCCGATTTTAAGATTGGCATTTGAAAAGAATCTGCACAAACAGTTGTACAGGACTGACTGTAAGAGAAATCTAAACGAGTGTAAAATTCTTGGTGTCATCTCTCCAACTCTCTACTTTACTTTACTGCATTTATTTTATCTGTGTTTGCATCTGTGATTGATTGTTATAAAAGTTATAAAACACTATTCACCCTCCCTTTAGTGTTTATTTAGCCTTAAGATCCATAATTCCACAACCCACACTTGGTATCAGAACACTAGGTTTTATAAAAACTCATAATTTGACTTTTGAAAAGTTTTAATGGCTAGCAACACTGTTAGTATATTTGTTAACACCTTTGTCGAAGGACAATCTACTGCTAGACCCTCACTTTTTAATGGCAATAACCACGCTTACTGGTCATGTAGGATGAAGATCTACTTACAATCTAATGGTTTAGATATTTGGAATGTTACACAAAATGAGTACATTGAACCACAATCTAATTTTGCACATGGACTTCTAACTAAAAGGCACTTGCAGAAAATAATTCTGAAGCCATGAATATTTTATTTTATTCACTAGATAAAAATGAATTTAATAGAGTCTCTATTTGTAAATCTGCATACAAAATTTGGAGAACACTGCAAGTTACACATGAAGGCATGAGTAAAGTGAAACATACTAAATTTTTTGTATTAACCAGTCAGTTTCAAATGTTGAAAATGAATCCAAATTGAGTCTATTTCTGACAAGTACTATAGATTTCAAGATATAGTGCATTCATTAATTACATTAGGCAAAAACTTTTCTGAAGAGGATCAAGTTAGAAAAATCCTAAATGCACTCTGTTCAGAATAGGATCAAAAGACACTTGCAATTGAAGAGGCTAATGATATTAGTACTTTGAAAGTTGAAGAGTTAATAGGCAATTTAATGTCCGATGAAGCACAATTGCAAGGAAGAAGGGAAAGCAAGGCAATAGAAAAGAAATCCATCCCTTTCAATGCACTAAGTTACGATCAGGATTCAAATTATGACGATGACGAGGAAATTGCTTTCATGACCAGAAATTTCAAAAAATTCCTGAAGTATAAAAGATGAACAACTTTGAAAACCTAAAATCAAGATGTTTGGAACTAAAACTGCAACTAGATGCTTCAACTATGATGAAATCGGTCATTTTCAAAGAGAATACCAACATCCAAATAAATCAAAGATATCAGTAGCAAATGAATAGTCTAGAAAAAGAAAAAGGGCTTATATAACAACTTTGAATGATTCTGATATTTCCTCTAGCAATAATGAACCAGATACTGAAAATGTGAATATGTGTTTCACGGCAACTACAGATTAGTCAGAACTGACCAACAAAAAGCAGCAAAAATGGTATTTTTTATTTATTTTTTGGTTGATTTTGGTTTTTAGGAATAACATATAGATTAATAATAATATTGGATGAATATAAGTATATATGAGAGTTTGTGTGTGTGTGTCTTTAGGAATATATTAGCCTAGTTTTATTTTTGAAAACTTTAGGTTATATGTCGATATATCCATATGACATATGTCGACATACATGCCAGAAAATGGAAATTTGAAATTTAAGTTCAAAATTCAAATTTCCCTCTCTTTTGCACTTACTCTCATGTTCTTAAAATGCACTTTTTGACCAAAGAATATGACTCTTCACTCTCTATTAATTAAATCTATCTTTATCGATTCATTCACTCATTTTATTTCAAATTTCAAATTTCTCTTCATTATCTTATCTCCTCGGAAACTCAAAAATGGCTTCCTCTTATCAAAATCCTAAAACCATATGGCTCTCTAAAAAACTAAAAGTTTCTCTTCAATAAGAAAGATGCCATTGAAGCTTATGTAAAGTATACTACTTCCGAAAAAGTTTCTCCCCGAAGATTTACTAAACTCGAAGAATTTTCCTCTTAAGATCTTTGTTTTTAAAAATGAAATTCTTGGTTCATTTGAATCTTCTCAAAATGATTTTGTTTGTTATCCGGATTTGGTCAAAATGTTTTATGAAAATTTAAAAGGAAAATTTTATCAAGGAGAAGAATGGCAAGTTTGGAGTAGTGTTAAGGGTACCCAAATCGTTTTATATTTTGAACTTTTGAGTAATATTATTGGTTGTAAATCTAGTGGAAATGACCTCTCCACCTTTCAAATTGACGAATAAAATCATGAAGTTTTTCAAGATATTTTTGAAAGTGATAAAGAACTAAAATATAAACACAAGAATCTTCGACCAAAATCGAGACTTATGAGTCCTATTTTACAACAAAGTATCACTCCATGTATGGGTAATTACAATAACCGTACTCAAAAAGTTTTTAAAGCTCCTTTTTCTTTTTATGGTCATTACAACATCAATTGGGCACAATTTATTTCAGATGACTATGTTCAAAAGAACATTTTTAGACATGAGAAAACGCTCTTCCATGGCATGTATCTTACTAGAATTTTCTTATATTTTAGTGTTGATTTAAGAAGAGAAAAGTCCATTGCTTGAAAAAATTTCGACAAAGCCAACATCTCTCTTATGCGCGTTCCACCATTTTTCGAACCATATGAGACACTTCCCAAATAGGAACAAAGATTGGCATAGGAAGAAGGACAAGAGATCCAAGAGGAGGAGGAAGAAGTGGATACTTCCTTAGAAATTTTTAACAAACCATCCCACCCCTCCAACAAAGAGATACTAAAGAACCAAGAGAAATTTCTCAAATATCGAAAGAAGCTTAAGTGTTCATTTATTCAAAAGTTTACCTCTATTTCCAACAGTGTGGAAAAATACTTTTGAAAGATCATTCATAAACTTGGCGGCTCTTCATCATCATCATCCACATCCTTCTAAGGTTATCTAGTTATTTCCTTATGATATCTAGCTTTGTATTTCTTAGTATTGTGTGCTTTTAGTTTAAGTTCATGTCATTTTCAAGTATTTTTCTTTGAAATCCATGTACCCTTCAATTCTAAGTAATGAAATATATTTCTCACCGTCTTATATTGTGTATTAGTCTCTGAAAGTTATAAATATATAATGGTATAAGATAAAAATAAAAACTACAACAAATACACTAGTATTGAAAATTTAGGTATGTATGTTGACATACATGTTACCTATATGTGATATATAACGATCAGATGACAAATTTTTTTAAATTTCAAAATATAAATAACTACCATCCATCCATTCATTCCAAATGACTTTCTATTATATAAGCCAATTTCTTCTAGAAAACTCACTCATTGTTTTATTCTATACTCTCTTTTCATTCTCATGCATATTTTTACAAATTTATCTTCTCCACATCAAAAATTATGTGAAAATATTAAACAAACTCGTCAATCTTCCAAAGATATTATCTCTTTTATCTCAAGAAATCAAAAATATTTAGAGTTAAGTCAAATGCTGATGATCAAGGAGTAAGAAAAGCATTTCGATGCACTTTGATGGATGATTTCTTCCTTAATCAAAGGTGAACCAACCAATACCCAGAGTGCACTATTAACAAGGATAATGCAGATTGGGATGCCATCAAAGCAGATCTAATCTATGGGTCCGATGGTTGGGTTGAAGTTCCTCGAAACATCTAGTTATTAGGTTTGGATTTTATATGTAAACACACACACACACACATACTTTTAGGATTTGGTGTGTTTGATTTGATTTGCTTGTACATAATTGGATTTGTTTATGTATAGTTTGAATCACATAAGTAAATTCTACTTATAAATTTTTCATTACCATACATCACCATACTTAATTAAGAATAGTGTATTGCTTATCATATATTCATCATATATCACCATATATATCATTTTAACATTATTGATTTTGAATCGATGGTTTCTAAGTAATTCATTAAGGGGTAGTTTTTAATTTTTTACCCATTTTTGTTGTTGACCGGGGGGGGATATAAAATATACATATGTATATATTCGGGGGAGTTATCTAACTCAGGGGGAGTTATATCATATTTTATATATAGGATATTAATGGTTGTCATCATCAAAAGGAGGAAGATTGTTAATACATCGGTTATTGATTTTGATGATAACAACCTTGATAACAAAATACATATATATAAAATATAGATATTAATGTTTTGCCAAGCTATATGGTATATAGTCCAGAGTATTATACAGGTATTGAGTCGAAGTCTATATTGTATAAAGACTCAAAGAATGGACATGAATCCTCATGAGTATAAAGATCAAGATATGAAGATCTCAAGACTATATTATATAAAGTCATAGAATATTATTAAAGTCCCTGATAGCAATTTTGATCTCTATTTCCCATGTTCTTATTCTTTATTTTTAAAACAAAATACATTTTTAAAAACATATATTTAAAAATATTTTATAAATTTTTTTCTATGTTTATAAACTATGTTTAAATTATTTTACGAAGTATAAAATATTTTACAAAGCATAAGATTTCCAAAATATTTAAAAACAAAAAAATTTCCAATTTTCAAAGGGATATGTCGACATATACCCTATAAGTAGTCGACATACATGCCGCAAATTTGAACTTCAAGTTTTAAAATAAAGTGTCTATTCGTTGTAACTCTTCGCGAATGGACATGTATGTTTATTCTCTATAAATAGGAGGTTTCAAACGAATTTTTTGACAACTAATTTCTTATTTCTTCTCTCCTCTTACTCTACCAAAATATCTAGCAAAAAATTTATTCAAATCTCTTCAAATTCAACCAGAATCAATTCACTCTTCATTGTATTCATTCTCTACTATTTACTATCTGATTTCAATAATCTTTCTCTCTCTCTTTGTTAAAGATCAAAGTGCTAATTAATAGGTTATAGGATCCATTGTAACCAAAGATGAAGAAATTGTCTTTGGAAAAACCATTAAACTCTAGTTGTATCTGCTTGGATGTGATTGTAGCCCGTTCAAATCAATTGGGTGTGATTGGTAGCTCAAAAATTCGAGTAGGTGCGCTTGTAGCCCGTCAAAATCAAGTGGGTGTACCCTGAGACCGAAAAATCAGGACGATGTGTCCCGTAGCCTCAGAATTGAGATTGTAGTTGGGTTTTCCTTCTGTCCATTTAAAGAGTGGCATTTGAAAATAAATCTGTACAAGCAATTGTACGGGGCAAGATGTAGGAAAAATATGAACCAGTATAAAATATCTGGTGTCATCTCTCTAACTCTCTACTTTACTTTACTGCATTTATTTTATTTGTGTTTGCATATGTGGTTGATTATTACAAAAGTTGTAAAACAATATTCACCCCCTAGTGTTTATTTAGCCTTAAGATCCATAATTCTGCAACCCATAAAGCATCTCTTTAAACTGTTACTAACCAAATAGCTTTCCCTTAGTATGGATGAATAGGTATACAACTTCATATGAACAACTGAAAAGGACTTCAAAAACTCTGCCTGAACTACCCAATAGGACTTTAAAAACTACTTTTATAAAGTATTTGATTTAACAATGGTTGTGTGTCCAATATATAAAATTGTCACTTTGAAGTATAAGATCCAATAACTCTCTCAAGATTATTATTGAATGTGCACTGGTATAGGAAATTTTGTAGGTTATAAAATAAATGACTTGAGCATGCACAAATGATCTTGAATTTCCTAGTCATCTTTTGGAAGTATGATAGTTTTAGAGCAAAAGAGAGTAAGAATTAATGCGATTGTTGTTCTATAATCATTTTAATCAAGCCAATATATGTTGTCAAAAGAGATGTGATCAACATACGTGATTCCCCTAAAAATGCAATTTTTCATTGGAGAGTTGCTTGAATCCATTTAGATGAAGAAACATTTATTTTTTTCAACTATCAATTACAATGTCAGCACAAGAAAATATTATGTCTACAAGTATATTATGTCGACTTATAAGATAAGTTAGAGAGGAGAATAAAATAAATTTCCCTGTTATGCCAGCTTAATAAAATATTATGTCGACGTATCAAAGTTTATATCGGCTTGAGAACCAGGTATGTTGTCATATAAGAGAATAAAAAGCATGTAATATACCTTATTTTGAGGCTTGAAAATGAACACCAGATTATGGTAGTCATTCCAACCTTATTTTGAAGTGATAATATAAAATCCATTTTCTTCTTCATACTTACAATAAAATGATAAAGAGACATAGTTCTTAAAACAAATTAACTTCATCATTTAAGTAGTATTGACTACCCTTCGTTTACATTGTAAAGAGAAGATATAATATATACAACATAATATTACTTGATTGGCATTCGATACCACCATGAATTACTAGAATTTTTTTGCATCAATTTTTACATCCCATATGAATATTAATCAAATCATCCTCTTGCATTCATCTTCTTCTATCAAAAATCTATTAAACCTTCAACCCTTGGCTTACTTAAATGAATATCGGACTGTTTATGGGGAAAACATAAACTTCAAATCAGCCTAGTATGAACAATATTATCACTAATAATTCATAACATAAACAATACATAGTGATACCACACCACTAAGTGGAACAGATTTTTCCCTCACTAGTATTCTTACATTTTAGACAAGTAATTCTTTATATCACCAAGTCTAGTCATGGGTTTTATTGAGCATTATGTAATAACTACCCGAGCTAAAGTTCAATCTTATATAAAGTTAATATGTTTCGTTTATTATCTACACATTTTCATATTTCTTGTCACGGGGTTACCTGGCTTTCACCTCTACATCAAATACTTTCGAAGGTTACTATTATTCACCAAGATATAAAATTATTCTACATGATGTTGGGTTCTTACGAAGGATAATATTATTCACCTTGGTATAACACTGGTTATCATGGTAATATTACTTTCTTAACTCTCATGTAGGTCACTACTATTTACTAGGTGCCAATTCCTCTTGGCATATTGCTCTCATCGAAGTTATTAACATCCCTTTAGTGTTTTTTTAATCATTCAAGAAGGTTTCTCTCACAAAGGTTACTATAATTTACCTAAGTGTCCACTTATCTTGATAATTTTCTCTCACCAAGGTTACTAACCTTTCCCTCTGTGTTTGTTGTCGTCGTTCTGGTAAATTACTCTCATGAAGATTACTATCATTCACTTATGTGTCTACCGATACTGTCTCGGTAGTTTTTTGTCATGTAGATATTCACCTAGGTGTTTACCGTCCAAGCCAAGGCAAGTTTCTCCACACAAAGGTTTCTTTAACGTTCAACTTAGTGTTTAACCATACTAATAGGTAAATTTCTCTCAGGAAGGTTAATCTAATTCTCCTAGTTGTATGTCTAACAATGTTCTTATTCAGTAACGTAAATCACTCCCAAAAAAGTTACTTACCATTCACAGAGGTTTATACCTTAGCCCATTCATTTATGACATTGTATTCTTATGAATGAAAGTATTGCTCACCTCAATGCTTAATTTCAACATTTAAGTTAATGCTTACAAATGCCCTGGTTATTCACATTTCGTGATTTGTAAGCACTTCCTCAGCAAATGCTGAAGGTAAGCGACTTCAATCTTCATTTCTGGAGTTTTCGTTGGGAAATACCAAAAGCCCATCTTTTGGTTCATGTCAGTGCTACCGACCATGAAGAGATCGTAGGTGGGTGTTTAATATTTCTAAAATAAAATATCATTTTATCTCAAATGTCACTCCTCCTTTGTCACATTATGATATATAAGAGTAATCAAATTACGGTTCGATTTTACATGAGTAAAGTTGAGTTAAATCTTTCTTAAAAGATACCTACCTATTAGTAGATATGTATAATAAAAAAGTATTATCTAGAGCCGAGTTTATGATATCATATATGATATGATACAAGATAGGCTGTATCTTAAGAGGTTAAGATACAATTTTTCCAACATACGTTCAATATGTTAATTGCATAACTCAAAGCTAGGGTTATTATCATGAAAATTATACAAGCTATTTGAAGCTTGTTCAATTGCATTGAGAAACAAAACATTGTTTCAAGGAATGCCACCTTTTAAATGAGGAATTTCAATCTAAATGAAAGTAGTGGTAACGTGGTTGATTTGGATAGGATCCAAGATAGAGAAATGAAAACAAATAAATAATACAGAGATTAATCTAGCAAAATAAGGACATAGAAAATTATATAATCTGATCAGGAGTCTGGTATGCTAAAGGGAAAATGTGATTTTCTTAATACGAGAAAAGAAGATTGAATACCAACCTCCTCAGTTGCCCGCAAGTCGTGAAAGTATACACTTTGCCACTTGGCAAGATGTTGATAAGTTTTGTAATGGAATCTAATTATACTAATGAAATAGGATTTTTGAGGTACATCTGATGATACATTATCCATCGGATGCAAACAATTGTCATTAGAAAGTTATACACTTGTTAAGAAAAGGATATCGGGATATTTGATCATTCAAATGTTGAATTTCAAATCGATTTTGCTGATCACCTTGCTTAGTTCCATTTGGAATTCTCCCATAAGTAATTGAACTCTACTGATGCGAACATTAGATGCCTCACGATTAGTGGGAGTGATGAAGATCATATGAATTTGACATTAAATTGTAATCTTAACTTAAATATATAAAAACTGGAATATGTATTTTGACTGAAAAATCAATAATGATCGATTAGAGTCAAAATACATAGGAAGTGTGTCCCTATAATAAAGATTGATTGAAAATGTATTAGATCATTTTTAAGACTATAAATAATCGGTCAATAATTATTGATTAGAGTCAAAATGCAGAGGAAATGTATCCCTATAATAAAGAAAGAAAAAAGGTATTATATCATTTTTAAGACTATAAATAAACAGCATAACTATTGAAGGGACTAGCCCAGTCAGTTGTCAGTCAAAGGGATGGGATTGATATTTCATAATTGGCCCTAAGTACAAGTGGGAGATTATGACAACCTGCGCCTCTGGACATATAGATTCAAAGCCTATGGTGACTTTTAAACTCACATTGTTCTAAGAAGTACGAGCTATTGGGTTTTAAAACCTTATAGAGACTAAGATTATAAAAGGTAAAATCTAAGACATTCTACACATTTAGATATCACAGCAACATGCAGTAAAATATAAATATAGAAAAATATCATCTTAGAAAATATCCCAGAAAACACAGTCTCTGAAAATACGCAGTCCAAAAATCCAAAGTTTTACAAAGTAACAACATATAGTCTAAAAATTATTAAATACGATAAATAGTTACGTGGAGAGTGATAAAGGGTAATAAATGGTGCCAATGCCAAGCTCACTCCTCCACATACTTAATCTAGGCCAATCATCACGCTGCCTTATCCTTCTATGTGGGTTGAAAAGAAAGGAGCAAATCAAGAAGAAATCTGGTCATTGAGTTACATCATTAATATAAGATGACTATATGCAATTGACGTTATATACACTCTATGTGACTTAGGGTGTCCTAATTATGTTGGGTATTACTTATCAGTATTGGTCATATTAACTTAAGGAACATAGCTCTAAATATACATACACCCAACATCTTGTGAAGGTTTACACTTAGGGTTGAACAAATAATCGAACCTCAAATCAGCTGCGGATCGGACTAATTGTTTTGCAACTACTCCTAACATAAGGTTGTATACATTATCGCCTTTAGGACTATAATTCCAAAACTATAACTACACATATTGTACTCACGCACTAAGAGGAGCCCGCAATTTCGACTCGCGCTGAAGACGTCTTTGGGTTGCTGCATCCATGTCCAAGCTAAATGGTACATCATGACTTCTCCAGGCACCCACCAACGGTGTTGCACGTCCACCAATGAACCTCCTATGAGTGCTTTCGATGATAGAATCCCCTTTGTTGGACGGCCAGTGTTTAGGCCAAATTTCCTGCATACACGACCTCACTAGTCCCGTAATGTCTAAAAGTCCAGAATTAAGAAACTAAGTTTCCTTATATACTAAAATATATATAATACATCATATAAATTAATAAACTGGGCCTTAGAACGAGGTTCAATCCACGCTTGAAATTCGATGATCGGTCGACCATCAGCTACTATAGTAGTTGATTGCTCGCTATTGACCGGCTATAGTAAGCCTATAGACCGGTTTGTTTTATTTTACGTCAATTATTATTTATTTTGTTTGTTAATTAATATCATTCTTATTCTATTCAGTTTCATAATAAACTCTATTTTGTTAAATATACAATTGCAATGATTTCTGTAATTATTTAGGTATATTTGCATTTCATATTAACTCAAGGTAAAATCAACATCCAAAGGGTATAGTTGTGCACAACTTTGAATTCCAGATTCAATATTCGAGGTGAACAAAAAGGGTGTTCATATTACAATCAAATTAAATCAACTAATATCTTCAATTTATTTTAATCATTAAATAGAGTTCATGTTTATATAATTTGGGTTTTCAATCAAAGTCCCTATTAGTTGCAATTTCTAGATAAATAATATTCTAGATTAAATTGTACAAATTCTAGATCAAACAAATATAGATAAATTCGATTACATATAGATCTGCATATTAATAATGAACCCACTCACCTCTAATAAGCTATTAACATCCTAATCCGCCTTGGGTTGCCTCCGCTTCGCCTCGTTGATCTCTTCCTTTCCATTTTCCCATGGGGTTATCTTCTTCTTCATAACCTATGATTTTCAGTTTTTGATTTTTGAAGAACAATTTGATTTGGAGACAAGCAGTTTTGGGAGAGATAGGGTTTTGGTATGTCTAGAATTAGATTAGGGTTTGTTAGGTGATGTGTGGTGGTCGACCGTTGGGAGTCTCAGAAATTATCCCAAAAAACATAGTATTGGAATATACATAGTCCAAAAATCTAGAGTTTTACAAAGTAATAGCATATAGTCTGAAAAGTACTAAATACGATAAATAGTTACATGGAGAGTGATAAAGAGTAATAAGTGATCTTAATGCTAAGCTCACTCCTCAATGTACTAGATCTGAGCTAATCACCTACTGCACTATCCTCATGTGGTGGGGAAAAAGAAAGGAGTGGGCCAAGCAAAAGTCCGGTGAATGAGTTACAACATTAATATATGGTGATCACATGCAATTGACTTTATTTACACTTTATATGACCTAGGCTATCCTACTTATGTTGTGTACTATTTACTAGTGTTGGTCATATTAACCTAATGAACATAGCTCTAAATATACCTACACCCAGCATCATGTGAAGGTTTATACATAGGGTCGAATAAATAATTGAACCTCAAATTAGCTACGAATTGGACTAATAGCCTCTAGAACTACTACTAACATAAGGTCGCATACATTATCGCCCTTGGTACACAATTCTAAACTATGAATACACGTATAGTACTTACACATTATGAGGAGCCCACAACGTCGACTCAGATCAAAGATGTCATAGGGTCACTGCATCTATATCCAAGCTGAATAGTAACGCCACACCACTAATTGCACTGCACCGGGCATCCACTAATGTGTCACGTCCTAATTGTTGCATGCACCAAGGAACCTCCCGTTAGTGCCATTCCATAGACTTCTCTAGGCATCCACCAACCATGTTGTTTGTCCACCGAGGAACCTCCTATAAGTGCTTCCGGCGATTGAATCGCCTTTGTCGAAAGGATAGTATCAAAGCGAAATTGCCCACGTACACTACCTTACTAGTCCCGTAACATCCAAAAGTCGAGAATTAAGGAACTAACTTCCCCTAATAATATACTAACGTATATATAATACATTATATAAATTCATAAACCTAAGCCTTAGGCCAAGGTTTAACCCACGCCTGAAATTCGATGACTGATCGACCGCCGTCTATTTTAACGGTCGACCGCTCACTATCCACTGGCTATAGTAAGCATGTCGACAGGTCGATTTAGTTTACATAATTTTTTCATTTGTTAATTAATTATTATTCTTCCTCTATTCGGTTTCATAAGTTAAACCTATTTTGTTAAATCTACATTCCTGTTATCCGGTTCTTTAACCCAGTAGAATCTAGCAGAAGTTGGAACTACTTGATCGAGTTAGAATAGCTCAAAAGCTAACCAAAAGGACTAGAACAAGAAGCCAAAAGGAATCGGGAAAAAAGAAAGAAAATACTCTAAGTGCATGGATCGCTGGCGATCCATGGCTTATGGATCGCTGGCGATCCATGCTATTAGCTCGGGAGTTCACGAACAACATCGACGCAAGACAACAAAAGCTATTCAGAAGCTAAAGTCCAAAATTAAGCTAAGTATATGGATCACAAGCGATCCATATACCATGAATCGCTCGCGATCTATACTATTTCACTCGTTCACCCGTAATCTTCATGGAGCAAGGCAAGGGAAAAACGGCCAAGCATTGGCTCGCCTTCGAACCAATCCTATGGATTGCTAGCGATCCATCCTTTTAGCTCGGGTCGCTACGTAATTTCCAGGGCGCCTTACTGTGTTGATCTGCAAGCATGTGGCAAGCAGGCTTGGCCCAGTAGCTCTCCAACCACTATAAATACAATCCTACCTACAACGTAAACGAGATCTTCCGGACTGGTTGCTGAAACTCTGTAGAAAGCTTTCTTCACTCCTCTCCTTCCTCACAACAGTCATCCAAAGGGTTCACTGTGATTCTCCAGTGAACTCTAGCATTGGGGACTTGATCTAACTAAGGATGTTCAAGAACTTTGTAATCCGATCAACTTTGAAATAGCAATCAGTCAATAATAAAAACTATAAAGTGGACGTAGGCTTCATTAACAGCCGAATGACTATATAAATCTTCTTGTCTTCTTTTTATTTCTGCTCTTTTACATTTATTCTCTATATTATTTCTCTATAAGAATAGGGCTTGTGCTTTCACACTCAATCAAGGATGTTGATCTATATTTTGGGTTAACATTTTGGTGCTTTCACTGAGAAGGCCAACACAGGTTACAGATCTAGCTATCTAATTTGGATCAGAAGGGTCAAGAAGTTAGATCCTCAATCTTTCTTGAAAAATCTACTGCTTGGAATCAATGGCTCCAGGAAGGAAGAGAACTGCCTCTGTAAGATCCATAGGGGCAGTAATAGCTGGAGAAGATATGAATCATCAGTAAACTGAAGTAAATGATGCCAACATAGGGGATTAGGTGCCAGCATCTTCCAATCAACACGAAGTTGTTACAAGAGAAGAGTTGAACAAAATGGTTGACGAAATCAACCAAAAAATGGAAAGAAGTCAGAGAGCTGTGATGGATAAGCTCAATGCTCTCTTAACCATATAGTCAAATCCTACTCCAAGAAATATGGATGAATGCGCGGCTGTCATAAAGCAAGAAAATTCTTTTGTTTTTGGCTTAAATAGAAGAAACGGGAAGCAGCCGCAAAGAGGGGTGATGGCAGGAACTATGGGAATCAACGCAGAAGGAAATACAAGTACTTCGCTCATCGTAAGGCAGCCAACTTTGAACTTGAATCAAGGGGCGAAAACCCCACGAGAGGATATAGACATGGACCTCTCCGACTCGGATGGAGAACAATTTAATGATGATAAGTTGGAAGAAAATTCCAATGCATTCGATAATGCTAAAAATGTCCAAACTGCCCCAGTCAAGCCAACCGTAAGCCAACAGGATCCCGAAGGAGTGGTTCTCCCAAAGACAGGAGAGCCTAGGCTTCAACCCACTCGCCAAGATCGTTTGCAAAGCACAAACTTGGTATAGTGACTGACAGCCATCCCCAGGACTACCGAACTTCAGAGGCATTTATCGCGGATATGGTTAAGCGATTGATGGACAAGAATAAAATAGAAGAGATGATGAATGGGGATCCACACCAAGTCGGACTCCCTTTACTACTGAGATCTTGAATGAGCGATATCCGAAAAAGTTCACGATGCCAACTATTCCATCCTATGATGGGACAAAAGACCCAAATCCTCATTTGTAAAAGTATAGTTGGTACATGGACGGAGCAAATGCTTTGTAGGCTATTCAGTGTAGATATTTTCCCATCTTTCTAGAAGGAATTGCTTCGATGTGGTTCACTAGGCTTCTGCCGAGATCCATCTCCACTTTCGACCTACTAGCAACAAGATTCCTCGATCAATTCAGGCTCCATACCGTGCAACCTAAAGATTCGATGTCCTGTCTGGACTATTCCAGGGACAAAACGAATCGCCGAAGTCTTTCATGAGCCGGTTCAATATCGTAGTGATAGAGGTGAGCAATCCAAATGATGACATGGTTTTTATGGCCTTGTCCCGTGCCATTCATCCCGTAACCGAATTCGGGAAGTGGATCAAAATGAAGCAACCCACTACAAGGAAGGACTTCATTCGCAAAGCAAGTCAATAGTTGAGACTGGAGGAGGTGCAGGAGCTAGAAAGGATGTCCACTGGCATGCAACCGATGAACATCGGGTAAAGTGACATGGTGATGAATCAGAATAAAAATGCTTCCGGAGCTGCTGAAGGAATCACAGGGAAAGATGGAACTCAAAAAAGGAAGAATCAAAATTCCAATAAGAGAAATGGAAGCAATAAACACTTAAAAGCTTCAGGCCTGAAGATTACACCCCTCTCAACGATACTCTGAAAAACATCTATCTCGAGACACAAGGAACTGAGGAATATAAAAAAACCCCTAAGAAGGAGGCAACTGAACAACAAAAGCATTCAAGGAAGTTCTGCCACTTCCACGAGACGCACGGTCACAACACAAATGAATGCCGCCACCTAAAGAACTTGATTGAAGAGCTGATTCCGAAAAACAAGCTTCAGCAATACGTGAGAAAATCATAGAATCTGACCAATCCGCGGTTCCTCAAGCCCCTAGGAATCAAAGAAACCAGGTCGGAACCAATAAAAAGGGATCAAAGCCAACTGAACAGAGACTCATTATTGGAATGATATTTGGAGACCCACATCCTGCACAGAGAAGTTGGGGAGAGATGGAGAGGTATGCAAATTCATTAAAGCACGCTCCGAAGGGATCGTGTCTCAAAATAGGAGATGGGGCTCCAACCAAGCAGTAGAAAACTTTGAATGATGATATTGTATTCAGAAACGAGATATCGAAGGGATCGAAGCTCCAACTCTCGATCCAATGGTGGTGACAGTCAGAATCAGACCCGCAGTGGTCCAACGAGTTTTGCTCAATAGCGGCAGTTCTGTCAATATTATTTTCAAACGTACCTTTGACCAAATGAAGATCGGCATGAAAAGTGTGTCTACATCCCAAACAAAAATTCAAGGGTTTACTGGCAAACCCAAACAACCCGTAGGAACGATTGACTTGCTAGTGGAGCTTAGAGAGGTTGATCGAAGAGTCACACTCATTTAGACCTTCGTAATTGTGGACTAAATTTCCGCGTATAATGCCTTCTTGGGGCGACTTTCCATAGGTGATTTCAGAGTTGCTCTAGCCTAATGGTGCCTTACAATGAATTTCCCAACGACAAATGGAATCGGGGTGGTCAAAGGAGAACAATGCGCCGCCAGAGAATGTTATATTGCAGAGTTACGTGAATCTGAAAGAAAACAAAATGGGAAGGATGTGGGAAGAACTCTCCACATTCATGAACCTTCTGAATAATAACTACAGAGCCGCCCCTGGCTCGGGGACCATAGCCGATTCAACAAGGCTTTGGACCCTAGAATGAAGAGCTCAGGGGAAGATCGAATAACACCGGTAGAATTGACGGTGTCTGTCCCAGTTGATATAGATGACCCAACAAGAGTCTTGAAGATATCCCACCTGGGAAACAAGATGCGATTGGAACTTACTAAATTTCTTCGCGCCAACTTGGATGTGTTCGCTTGGACGCATTCCAATATGTGTGGGGTATCACCAGAAATCGCACGCCACGCGCTCAACACTGACCTCAAGTTCACACCAGTAAAGCAAAAGAGGCACAACCTGGGCCCTGAACGGTCCAAGGTGTTAAGAGAAGAGGTGGACAAGCTAATGGCCAACGGTTTTATCCATGATGCAACTTATCCTGAATGGCTATCTAACCCGGTCTTAGTTAAAAAGTCCAATGGGAAATGGCGAACCTACATCGACTATTCGGACATAAATAAGGCTTGCCCAAATGATGCTTCCCCCTGCCCAGAATTGACCAGCTTGTGGATGGGACGGCAGGACACGAATTGCTATTATTTATGGATGCATACTCAGGGTACAACCAGATCCTGATGCATGACCCTGATCAAGAAAACACTAGCTTCATCACCGATCTGGGACTATACTGCTACAGGGTAATGCCATTTGGTTTAAAAAATGCTAGGGCAACCTACCAAAGATTTGTAAATACCATGTTCAAGCGTCAAATCGGGAAAACCATGGAGGTTTACGTGGATGACATGTTGGTCAAATCGCGAGTAGCTGCCAATCACCCGGATAATCTCGCCGAAATATTTGAAATACTCCGGAAGTATGGAATGAAACTCAATTCACTCAAATGTCACTTCGGAGTAGCCTCCGGAAAGTTCTTAGGATTCATAGTAAGTGCCGGGGGCATTGAAGTAAATCCAGGTCAAATAACCGCCCTACTAGAAGTTATAGCCCTGAAATACAAGAAAGAATTGCAAAGATTGAATAGGAAGGTTGCAACATTAAGCCGGTTTATCTCGAAAGCCACCGACAAGTGCATACCATTCTTTGATGCGTTAAAGAAAGGAAAGAAAAACTTCGAATGGAGTGAGGCATGTCAAACTGCATTTGAAGAATTGTTGTGACACATGGAAGCCCTGCCAATCCTATCAAAGCCAATGGATGGAGAGGACCTATTCATTTACCTAGCAATCTCACCTCATGCGTTGAGCGCTACGCTTGTGCATGAAGAGGCGAAAATCCAGTGATCCATATACTACATTAGCAAGTGGTTTACCAGAGCTGAGAAAAATTACCCAAAGTTGGAATAGCTAGCATATTGTCTCCTGATCACGTTTAGGAAGTTACGACCGTATTTCCAAGCACATCCAATCAAAGTACTGACTGATCAACCTCTGAAGCAAGTATTGTACCGACCTGAAACTTCCGGACGACTTCTCAAGTGGAACATCGAACTGAGCCAATATGATATTACTTACCATCCGAGAACGCCTATTAATGGGCAAGCGCTAGCAAATTTCATTGCCGAGTTTACCATACGGGATGATGAAGAAGAAACACCGTTAGAAGTGGAGACACAATGGAAACCCTTTGTTGATGGCGCATCTAACAACCTCTGTTCGGGGGCGGGGGTAGTGCTTGAGACCCCCGAAGGGTGAGCTATTGGCTACACCTTATGCTTGGAATTCCCTGCAACAATAACGAAGCAGAATACGAAGCATTGATAGTAGGGCTGAAAGTTGTGAAAGAATTCAGAATAAAGTATGTCCACATCTACAACGCCTCCCAGCTAGTCGTCTACCAAGTAAAAGGTGAGTACCAGGCTCGAGGGGAGAACCTTGCCCTGTATCTGTCTAAAGTACAAGATTTGCTAAGCGACATCGAACATTATACATAACTCACTTCCGTGGGAGCAAAACACCAAGGCTGACTACTTAGCTAAACTAGCAAGCTCCGGAGAAGCTCAATTGTTGGGACTTATCTCAGTAGAGACTCCAACTGCCCAGAGTATAGACGAAATGGATGTCGACTGGATCCTCGAGACCACTGCCGAATGGGAAACATGGATGATGCCAATTAAGGACTACTTACTTACAGGAACCCTTCCAACTGGTCGGAATCAACGGAAAAAGCTTCTCCGGAAGGCGCCGCAATTCGTAATACATGATGGAATACTCTACTGAAGGGGATTCTCTACCCCTTTCTTAGATGTGTGACCGAAGACGAAGATCGACAGATCTCGAGGGAAGTGCATGAAGGCAAATGTGGAGACCATACTGGGGGGCAGACCCTTGCAAAGAAAGTTCTCCGGTATGGGTACTTCTGGCCAACAATAAACCGCGATGCAGCAGACTACGCCAAACGGTGTGATCATTGTCAAAGATTTGGCAAAATTAAAAGAACTCCCTCAACAGAGTTAACGCAGATGATCAGCCAGTAGCCGTTTACGATATGGGGAATCGATTTGATCGGCATATTGTCAATAGCTAAAGGAGGGGCCAAATACACTATAGTTGATGTCGACTATTTCACGAAATGGGCCGAAGCGGAACCGCTGGTCACCATTACCACAAAAAAGTCATTAATTTTGTTACTAAAAACATTATTTGCAGGTTTGGTGTGCCATAGAAAATCATCACTGATAACGAAACCCAATTCGAAAGTGCCGAGTTCAAAGACTTTTGCAAATGCTTTCGAATTGAGAAGTGCTTTTCCGTAGTCGCTCGTCCGTAAGAAAACGAGCAAGTGGAAGCAATAAACAAGATCATCAAGTCCACCATCAAATAGCAACTAACTAAAGCAAAAGGGAACTGGGTTGATGAACTTCCACTCGCACTATGGGCATACAGATCAACTCATAAAGCGGCAACCGGTCATACTCCGTTTGCCTTGGCATATGGCTCAGAAGCAATGATTCCGGTTGAACTAGAAGTCCTCTCTCATCGAAAGAAAATTTTTGATCAGAAGCAAAACGAGCAGCTCCTACTAGAATCACTAGATATGATTGACGAAAGGAGGGAAGAAGCCGAGTTGAGGACCGCTGCCCACCAAAAAAGGGTTGCACGATACTTCAACTCCAAAGTTCACAACCAAATCTTCGAAGTCGGAGACATTGTCCTCAAACGAGTCTATCCCATGCTGGGTGCCTTCGAACCAAACTGGGAAGGACCGTATGTGATCAATCAAAAGCTAAGGGCTGAAACTATCAAGCTAACAACCGTCAACGAAATCCAAATTCCCAGAGCGTGGAACAGCGAATCGCTACGCCGCTACTTCACCTGAAAACTACCTTATGTACTTTTTATTTTTCAGCAAATAAGCCAGCCCGGGATGCCGGGGGCATTGTGAATAGGCAAAAATTTGCCCAACCTTTCTTAATAAAATTAATTTGCTTTTTGAACTAACAAAACTGTGTTCATAATAGTAACCTATTGAGTCGATGGGGTCAAATCGGCTCAAAACCATGCAATTGCTATTTGAGAAAGTGGAATCACGCTCAAGTACACCCCACTTACTCGCCGGGTCGACGGAAGCAAATCAACTCAAACCGTTGGATTGGTGCAACCCGATGCTCGCCTTCTAAGAACTAATGCTGCCCCGACAGCATTGGGAAGGCTCGACTAAAAAGCCGTTCTTCCCATAAGCCGCACAGTAACTCTCCGAGCCGTGAAATCAAGCTCTTAAAACATAAACTCCTCACTTTGCTCGAAGATAGGCAACATTGAGAAGTATTAAAAGCCATGCATCCCATAAGCCGTGCACTAACTCTTTGAGCCGTGAAATCACGCTCTTAAAACATAAACTCCTCACGATTGCCCGAAGATAGGCAACATTGAGAAGTATCAAAAGCCACACATCCCATAAAGCCATGCACACTTTTAAGTACCGGAATTGCCCCAGCAATACTGGGAAAATCATTCATTATAGGAATTGCGAGGATCAACCCACTCCTATTATTGGGAGTCACGGGCGTGAATCTAACAAAATCGAAGTGCTACAAGCCGGTAGAAAACTCCACTACTGACACCTAATGATTAGCTATAACATTTAATGTGGAAAATGTTTAGCTATTTATAGTTAACTCATACAATGTGCATGCTCTAAGCAATGAAGCACGTGTTTGAAGATTGAAAATTCCTAAGAAATAATGTGCATAAGTATTTACTCACGTTCTTGAGGAGTGAAAAGTGGTTTAACTTCCAAAAATTTGCAAAAATTATTCATTTGCTCAAAGAGTGTTTTTGAATTCTTTAATACTTAATCTTATACCTGTGTATTCTGCACTCAATTTACATTTTTATGCATGTCTCCAACATGCATATGTTACACACCGTAGACTATATACTAAAGTTGTAAAACTTAAAAAAAATCAAATCGTAACTTAGTTTTATTCCAAATTTTGGTATGCAGACTATTCAAACCATAAGTTACCGATCGTTTGTCAAGTGCTCGAAGTAAACAACCCTGTGAACTGGAGGGCATACACCGGTACCCAAATAGAAATATAAAAAAACCAAAATCACTTCACAAGTTCTGTTACTTCAAACAAAGAATTTTAGCAGTAATCACAGGACTGGATAAAATAAAATAGAACTAAGTAAAGTTGACACGAGTACACAGATGAGCAGATAAGCAAAGTTACAGTCAAAATGTCAACAGTACATTACTTCTAATGCACAAGGTCAAAATGTGGGGGCTGTACCCACACAATACCAGCCAATAAAAAGGAAAAGTATAGACAACGCAACAAAAGAAGTGAGTGTAGACTCTGCACTTGAACAAAACAACACAAAATGACTCGAAATCAGATTAACCATCATCTGAACTTCTCAATGCCTTTTTCCGCCACTCCCCTTTCCGCCTTTCATCTGAAGTTTCTACTTTGCCTCGGGAGTAGTATCGCTGCTAGTAATGTCAACTATGTCCTCGGCGCTGATATCTTCTTCCTGCTCTTTAGTCTTGCGCTTTTGAGATCTGCGAGAGCTCTTAGAGGACTTTATCGCTTCAACTTTCCCCTTCTTGGTGGCAACCAATTGTTGTTGAGATTTGCACGGCTTCTCTATCTGAATTTCCTGCTCCCGAACTTCGACCGCCGTGAGGTCATCTTCCAAAGATACAGAAGGATCATCCAAGCCATGTAATGCGGCGATTTTCTCAAACTCTGGCCCCGGCTATGAGCCAAACACGGACTCGGCAACCTGAGCAATTACAGAGATGAGCAAGGATGCAGTTGAAATAGTGATAGGTCCAGGCACTAAGGAAACTGGCAGGTCAGAGTAAAGGCCTGTTGTTTCGAAGAATGAAAGAGACCGGGATTTCAGGATCGATTGAAGCGGGTGTCGGAGTGAAGGCCTATTGTTCCGAAGAATCAGAACCAAGGTCAACTTTTGAATTTTTAGACGGCTCCTCTCACTCATTGAAAGTCTTTCTTTTCTCGTATCTGCCCTTGTACACTCAACCCCGTTCCCTCTCATCTCGGCGACGAGCTTTAGCCTTTGAATCGTTTCTCCTTCTCTATTCCTCCTCTGTTTCGCGAGGCTGGTGATGGTTGGAATATCATTTCGACAAGTGTTGAGAGTCGGTAAACTCCTCAAGATCGTCATAAAGGCTGCATCCATTCATGGCACCTGACATGAAGAATAAATAAAGAGCCTTAGAAATAAGAATAAGCATGAAAAATATGTGTATAAGTGGGTGTAACCATAATGAAACGTGTAATGTGTTTGGGGGAGAGCCTAAAACGACGTCACAAACCAGATCGGGCAGACTCGTGGAAGGAATCAAACTACTTCGGGTGCAACGTGGCCCGGGCGAGGAGACATGTAACGCCCCACTCCGAGACCCACATTAGCAAAGAGTATTACTAGGTAACACCGTCTGCTAATACGAAGAATAGAGCTGGATAGGAGCGACCATTTATAGCCTTGTCTTAATTATCTATTGAATACGCCGACAATTGCCATACCTTTTTTTTTCTTTTTCTTTCACAAATGGATCGACATATCCAATAAATACTTAATACAAAGCCATAGGTGGCTAAAGGATCTATCATAACAAAATATAACAACTCAAATGTAATACACATCACTGAACAGTAGGTCATTACATACATTTACACATATACAAATACATTACAGCGTATATAAAATGATACATGTCAAGTGGTAAAGCAAACCACAATATACAGACGAGTCAAAAGAATACATATCAGAGTTACAGCCAAAAAGGACTACACAAAAAGCTATAACAAAAAGGAGCTAGCAGAATAGTCCATGCGGAAGCAAAATAGGCTATGTCCAATGTACCTAACCTGAAACATTTCGGTCTGACCCGAGTATAAAATACACGGGTCAGTCTAGCTAAAGAAATCAGTTAGATAAACTAAATGATAATGAACATACAAGGTCATAAAGTACCATGAATATCTCCAAAAGAGATAACTAGATCATCTAACAAAAGATGAATAAAAACAAGCCTCATATCATTGGCAACTCAAATAAACAAAGGATATCATATCCCAAAACAAGCGAAAAGGCAAATAACAAATACCAATAAAGGTAACACAAGTTTCCACAAGGTAATCGCTGTATATCGTGTGGTTCAAAGAACCTACCCCGAAAGGCGATACATTAGGGAAATATAATTGTCAAGAAACAAAAGATGCTCGAGCTCAGTACTGTATAACAAGGATCCACACGCCCGAAGGCAACAAACCATAGTGGCGGTACTGGACACCACTGGCCGGTGGAATGTGTCACAACTCTCAGAAAGGAACCTGGAAAATGTTAACGTGAGTCCCATACCCCACGTTCGCACTAAACGGTTTACTAACCGTTAGTTAATTTCACACTCAAAGCAGTACAAAGTTCACCTCATCTCATCGGTAAACCAGACCCAAAGGTCAAAACGGCCAAACGAATAGATTAGGAATTAACTGAAAAGATAAACACACGTGTTCATAGCATGCGTTTTATTTAATCATTTAATTCTCCTCCCTCTTCGCTCGAAGTGCAAAATTGTGTGTGTGTTTTATATAGAAATTATAAGTTGGAGAAACGAGTTTTTAATACAATTTACAAAGATCACTTTATAAAAACCCGTGTACGAAATCTAAAAAGGATCATCAAAGTCAAAGAATGCAATAACACCTAATTGGATCGACCAGAATCGATAACAAATGGAAATTCAATCAAAAATAGGCAAATAAGTGAAAATAGGCAATTCCAGACGTCTGAGGGTCAATCCAAACATATCGATGCTTATACTCAAAAAAGTCGCAAATGCCATTTTGGACTCAATGGAAGTGGCCCCGAGTCCAAATTCGGCCATTTGCAAAAAGTAACATTTTGGACCTAAATCCGATTAACGATGTTATATTTAAATGAAATATTTAAATATACAATCGTAAAATATGCGGGTTGTTACAGACTCCCCTCCTTAAAGAAATTGCGTCCTCGCAATTCCTAGAGAAGAATTTGTGACAACTACATACTTACGTCACCTAAAAAGGAAAGAAAATAAGCTTGAGATAAAGAGATATTCTCATCATTGCTAAGCGAAGATAGAAAACCCGGATAGGATCACTCGATAAAATCTCTGGTTTCCCAAGTACAGTCATTGGGATTAGCGGACCATTGAACTTTAATAAGCGGCACGTCCTTGTTTCGAAGGTGTCTCACCTCCGAGGCAAGCATGGGAATAGGCTGTTGTACAATAGATAAGTCTGGTGAGATCTTAAGCTCTAGCAAATCAGGAGAGTCGATAACAGAATCCAATTCTCGAAGACACTTCCGAAGCTGAGAGACGTGAAACACATCGTGAATACCGGATAGATGAGTTGGAAGTGAAACTCTATAAGCCACAGGGCCAATACGTTTAGTAATAGGAAATGGTCCTACAAAGTGAGGAGCCAATTTCCCTATCGTACTGAAGCGCATAACCCCTTTAAAAGTAGAAACACGATTAAAGACGAGATCATCAACCGAGAACTCGAGAGGCTTCCTACGGTTGTCTGCGTAGGATTTCTGGCGGCTCTGTGCCTCTTTCATTCTCAGACGAATAAGATCAATCTTCTCAGAAGTATCATGAACAAAATCTGGACCAAGAATAAGCTTCTCCCCAGATTCCAACTAACATGAAGGTGATCGACATGGCCTTTCGTATAAGGCTTCGAAAGGAGCCATACCGATACTGGACTGAAAACTATTGTTGTAGGAAAACTCTACAAGAGGTAGATGATCCTCCCAATCACCTCCGAAATCAAGAATACAAATATGGAGGAGATCCTCTAAGATACGATTCACCTGTTCAGTCTGTCCATTAAACCGTGGATGATAAGCTATGCTGAAATTAAGCTTCGTTCCCAAAGCTTGCTGAAGACTCTTCCAGAAATGACTTGTGAATAAAGGATCACGGTCACTCACAATTGAACTAGGAACACCGTGAAGTCTCACGATTTCCTTGATATATAACTTAGCCAAAAGTGAAGCAGTCCTATTAGATTTAATAGGAACAAAATGAGCTGATTTGGTGAGGCGATCAACAATAACCCAAATGCTAGAATGGCCCGATCTCGAACGAGGTAGGCCATCAATGAAATCCATCGAAATCTGATCCCATTTCCACAATGGAATCTCTAGAGGCTGAAGGAGACCAGAAGGGCGCTGATGTTCGGCTTTAATACATTGACAAGTCATGCAATTACTCACATAACTCGCCACATCGCGCTTCATGCCTTCCCAATAATAAAGGCGATGCATATCGGCATACATCTTACTAGTGCCAGGATGAATGGTATACTTACAACGATGACAGTCATCAAGAATGTCATGCCTAAGTGCAGAATCAGAAGGCACAACATGACGGTTCTTCTTGCGAAGACACCCACGAAAATCATTGTTGAAATCCTGCAATGCCTCATCACGGGATTCAGTCTCACAAAGCTGAAACAGATGCACAAGATCAGGATCCCACTGCTGAGCTTTGGCAATACGATCAAATAGAGAGGGTCAAGCTTCCAAACTGAATAATACTATCGGAGAATCAGAGGATGGAGCTCGATCACGAATATCACAAAAAGATAGAGTCTCAAGAATATCCCATTCGGCAAGCATCATAGAAACGACAGCCGAATGTCTGTGACTAAGCGCATTAGCAACACGATTACCCTTACCAGGGGTATACAGGATATCAAAGTCATAGGAGGCAAGAAACTCGAGCCAACGATGTTGCCTCATATTGAGTTCCTTCTGAGTGAACAAATACTTCAAGGATTTATGATCGGTATAGAGAACGAAGCGCTAGCCTAATAAATAGTGTCGCCAAATCTTCAAGGCGAAGACAATGGCAGCTAACTCAAGATCATGAGTGGCATAGCAAACTTCATTCGAACGTAGTTGCCTAGAAGCATAAGCAACTACCTGATCCTTCTGCATAAGCACGGCACCGAGACCACTACCACAAGCATCGGTGTAGACAACAAGATCATGATTCCCCTCAGGAACCACAAGAATAGGAGCATTAGCGAGAAGTTCCTTTAATGTTTAAAAGGAAGCTTCACACTTATCGGACCAAATATAACGAATGCCTTTCCGAGTAAGGCTGGTGAGAGGAAGCACAACACGGGAAAAATCCTTAATGAACCGACAGTAATAACCCGCCAATCCAAGGAAACTACGAATCTCATGAACATTCTCAGGCCTCTTCCAATTCTGGATAGCTTCGATCTTTGAGGGATCGACAGAAATGCCGTCGAAAGATACAACATGGCCTAAGAACTTAACCTTATTCTCCCAAAAATGGCACTTAGAGAATTTGGCTTTAAGCTGATGGTGACGAAGAGTACTCAAGACAATTCTCAAGTGATTAGCATGCTCGGCTTCAGACTTAGAATAAACAAGAATTTCGTCAATGAACACAAGGATGAACTTATCGAGATATTCCCGGAATACTCGATTCATAAGATCAACAAAGAAAGCAGGGGCGTTCGTCAAACCGAACGGCATAACGAGCCACTCGAAAGAACCATATCGAGTGCGAAAAGCTATAAGAGGTATGCTATCTTCCGCAACTCGGAGCTGGTGAAAACTAGTGGCAAGGTCGAGCTGAGAGAAGACCTTAGCGCCACTCAATAGGTCGAACATATCATCGATCCTAGGCAATGGATACCTATTCCTGATGGTCAACTCGTTAAGCTTGCGATAGTCGATGCAAAGCCTAAGAGTTCCATCGGACTTCTTCATGAAGACGACCGCGATACCCCACGGTGAAAAACTGGACTGAATCAACTGTTTGGACTCAAGCTCTAAAAGCTACTTCTTGAGTTCCTCATTTTCTTTTGTAGACATCCTTGTGGGAGGACGGCCAACTGGCTGCGCGCCTGGAATGAGATCAATGCGGAACTCGATCGCCCACTTGGGTGGCAAACTCGAAACCGGCTCAAAAACATCAATGAAGTCACAAACAATAGGAATACGAGATATATCATCATTATCTCGTGAGTCAAGAGAATATATAGCCATTTCAAAATTATCCACATTACGAAGAACAAGTGATAGCTGAGTAGACGAATCCGGATATCGAAGATATAAAATTCTTTCAGAATAAATAATCCTGGCATCGTATCTCACTAGCCAGTCCATACCCAAAATCATATCAAATCCCAAATAAGAAATAACGTGCAGATTCGCACAAAAAGAAAAGCCACATAAAACAATCTCAACATCATTACAAAGCATGCTAAGGGTTGCGGATCCCCCAATAGGATTTGCAATCCTCAACGAAGTAACCATACAAGAAACATCCAAAGACAAATCATCAACGAGCTTCTTCGATACGAATGAATGTGAAGCACCCGTATCGAAAATAACTCGAATACTACGGTCATGAAATAAAATAGAACTTTCCAAAATAGATGGAGATATACCTCTGGGCTGAGAAGAACCTCTAGAAGCCTTAGCAACATAAAGCTTGCCAGACTTGGCACTGGCAGGAGCAGTAGGGCAGGAGGAAATACGGTGATCTTCCTTCTTGCAATAATGGCAAAAGAGAGGCCTAGGACAAGCTTGAATCATATGATCAGGAGAACCACAATTGAAAAACTTTCGAATGGAAGGTGTTCCAGTAGATTGAGAGTTAGAACCAGATTCAACGGGCTTTTTCTTCTTGGAAGGGAAAAATTCCCGCTTATGAAATGGAAACTTCTTCTTATTGGGGTTCTTGCGAACCTCAACATCACCACCACTATCACACTCCTTCTCGATGGCTTTGAGATGAAGTGCCGAGTCAACCAACTCCTCAAAAGAAAGCTTAAGCTGGAGCATTAAAGACTTCTTAAGATATTTCTTAAGACCAGAGACAAACTTCATATTCTTCTTATAAGAGGTGCTAATGAATTCAAGACCATACTTAGATAAGGCCTCGAAAGATGCAACATACTCAGAGACGGAAGACTTCCATTGCTTCAACTCAAGGAAGCGACGGGCTAATAAAACTTTCTTAGATTCAGGAACGAATTTGAGTTCGAATCATTCCTGAAACTGAGTCCAAGAAAGAACAGACTCATCAAGTTCAGCTATAAGAAGCTCGTACCAATCAAGGGCACACACTTGCAATAAGCTAGAAGTTACAAGAACTCGATCGTGGTCAGAAAGATCCATGCGAGAGAAGATACGCTCGCATGTGCGAATCCAAGCTTGGACCTCAAGAATGGACTTAGAGCCTTTGAATGGCTTTCCGCCAAGATGAGAAAAATCACTGCACAGGCGTGCAAAGGCAGACTTGCGTGAAGGAGATGCTCGAATAGGAGCTGGAGGCTGAGTGCTCCTAAATAACTCCAAGAACTAATCGACAAACATATATACACCGTCCGTATGCAAGCCGCTGGATTGCCCAGCATCCGAGCGTCGTCCTCTGCCTCTTCCAGCCATTAGCTGAAAGTTAAGATAAGATAAAGATTATTCACAAGGTAGATATCATTAATTCAAATATGGAATACTACGGAATAAAATGCATTGCTAGACGTATTCCCAAAATTCTATCTACCCCAAAGACATGGAAAGAATGAAGGCACGATGATTCAAAGATTCGTAACATTCGTACTACACTTTGATATACCGTAATATGTGTCTCTGTTCTATGTTTATCATATTTTGTTCTGAACTCAGCTCTGATACCAAGCTGTAACGCCCCACTTCGAGACCCACATTAGCAAAGAGTATTACTAGGTAACACCGTCTGCTAATACGGAGAATAGAGCTGGATAGGAGCGACCATCTATAGCCTTGTCTTAATTATCTATTGAATACGCCGACAATTGCCATACCTTTTTTTCTTTCTTCTTTCTCAAATGGATCGACATATCCAATAAATACTTAATACAAAGCCATAGGTGGCTGAAGGATCTATCAGAACAAAATATAACAACTCAAATGTAATACACATCACAGAACAGAAGGTCATTACATACATTTACACATATACAGATACATTACAGCGTATATAAAATGATACATGTCAAGTGGTAAAGCAAACCACAATATACAGACGAGTCAAAAGAATACATATCAGAGTTACAGCCAAAAAGGACTACACAAAAAGCTATAACAAAAAGGAGCTAGCAGAATAGACCATGCGGAAGCAAAATAGGCTAAGTCCAATGTACCTAACCTGAAACATCTCGGTCTGACCTGAGTATAAAATACACGGGTCAGTCTAGCTAAAGAAATCATTTAGATAAACTGAATGATAATGAACATACAAGGTCATAAAGTACCACGAATATCTCCAAAAGAGATAACTAGATCATCTAACAAAAGATGAATCAAAACAAGCCTCATATCATTGGCAACTCAAATAAACAAAGGATATCATATCCCAAAACAAGCTAAAAGGCAAATAACAATACCAATAAAGGTAACACAAGTTTCCACAAGGTAATCGCTATATATCGTGTGGTTCAAAGAACCTACCCCGAAAGGCGATACACTAGGGAAATATAATTGTCAAGAAACAAAAGATGCTCGAGCTCAGTACTGTATAACAAGGATCCACACGCCTGAATGCAACGCCCGAAGGCAACAAACCATAGTGGCGGTACTGGACACCACTGGCCGGCGGAATGTGTCACAACTCTCAGAAAGGAACCCAGAAAATGTTAACGTAAGTCCCATACCCCACGTTCGCACAAAACGGTTTACTAACTGTTAGTCAATTTCACACTTAAAGCAGTACAAAGTTCACCTCATCTCATCGGTAAACCAGACCCAAAGGTCAAACGAATAGATTAGGAATTAACTGAAAAGATAAACACACGTGTTCATAGCACGCGTTTTATTTAATCATTTAATTCTCCTCCCTCTTCGCTCGAAGTGCAAAATTGTGTGTGTGTTTTATATAGAAATTATAAGTTGGAGAAACGAGTTTTTAATACAATTTACAAAGATCACTTTATAAAAACCCATGTACGAAATCTAAAAAGGATCATCAAAGTCAAAGAATGCAATAACGACTAATTGGATCGACCAGAATCGATAACAAATGGAAATTCAATCAAAAATAGGCAAATAGGCGAAAATAGGCAATTCCAGACGTCTGGGGGTCAATCCAGACGTCTGGATTTAGGTTTTGGAAATTCAGAAACCATCCAGACGTCTGGAGGGTGGCTTCAGACGTCTGACAGGGTGGTTCAGACGGCTGAAAGGTGGTATCAGACATTTGACAAGGTGTTTCAGACGTCTGACAAGGTGTTTCAGACGTTTGAAAGGTTGTTTCAAACGTCTGACTCTATTTTCTGCCATTTTTATAAATTTCTGCCGTATATATTTTTGTTCCAGGTTTAAAACCAGACGTCTGAACTTGCATTTCAGACGTTTGAAAACCTGGTCTAGGCAACAATTTGCCTAGGCCTTGATAGCCAAAACGATTCGGGAGCGATCGATCGAGCAACGATGACTAGGGATTTATGTCTAACGACAACCCAGTCTTATAGGCTCTTCGATACATCCCAAACAACAATGTCCAAACATCCATAGGAGGATTTTCATAAAATTGGACCAAATTACAAAAATTGGAATATTCACCAATTCAATTCAAATCAAAAGCAAATGGACATAGATAAGTGTTAGGAATTCATACCTAACAACAATGATATCTATAGAAGTAGATGTGAGTTCAAAAACTCACCTTTTTAACTAAAAACGACGATAAGAAGCTCAAACACAAAGAAAAGATCAACCACTCTTCACTCCAACTCTAGAAGCTCCAATCTAAGATCAAAAACAAATATTTCCTAAATTAGGTTATAGGAAATTTCTGAAATTGGAGAGAGATTGAGAAGGAGAAGGTGAAAAGAAGGCTTACCTAAGCTTCACCTTGATTTTGGAGCAAGGATTTGAATTTGCAAAAGAAACTAGGGCTTGGAATTTCTAATTCCTTTTCTCTTCCCCCATTTTTAGTTAAGCTTGAATGTTTGGAATGAAATGAGTGAATGGATGAAGAGTTAGGGTAATAAGAAGGTAGATGGGCTGAAACCCAAACCCAAAAGCCCAAAAAGAAAATAGCAAAAATTCAACTCGCTCCAAACATATCGATGCTTATACTCAAAAAAGTTGCAAACGCCATTTTGGACTCAATGGAAGTGGTCCTGGGTCCTAATTCGGCCATTTGCAAAATGTAACATTTCGGACCTTAATCCGATTAACGATGTTATATTTAAATGAAACATTTAAATATACAATCGTAAAATATGCGGGTTGTTACAAGACACCTCCTTAAATTTGAAGTCTTCCTCCATGAGCGCATCAAAATCGGCATAAACATTGCTCAAATCTCTGAAGTCTACGCCAGCATCTTTAATTGGAGAATCCCGACGTCGTCTGACTTCTGGAGCATCATCTTTACCACTCATCTTTGGGGGAGGTGAGCCCAGAACAATGGGGCTCATCCCCGGAGTCACGTTGCATGATTTAGAATCTCCATCGTCGGATTCTACATAGAAATCATCGTCGTCACTAGAGGAGGACTCATCACTACTGCTCCCAATCTCACCCTCCTCCTTTTCTATGTCTATCGTGGCTTTGCCTTCTCTTTCATTAAACTCCTCTTCCTCTTCTTCCGGAATCGGGGGCAAACTCCTCAAATCAATCGAATTATTATCAAGCGACACTTCAATTTGAAGAACCCTAATTGTTAAAGAGGAACGAAGAAAGAAGGCGACCAGAGCTACAGAGCTACGAAGTGAAAAGAAAAAGGATTTTCTTCTATTAAATTTGGGCTGGCCTTTATAATTTTATTTGGGCTTAAATTGTTAAAAATAGGGTTTTGTTTAGATATTGTTTAGTTTTCAATTTTTCATTTGTAATTTTTCTTAATAAATCGTGTAACTTTCTAGTCGTGTGACTAGGTACAAACTACGGGGCGTAGATTGAGAATTCGCAACTCAGTGGCTCAGTTGTGGTTGGGTTTTGAGCGTAGAGTTAGGTTAGTCATTAGCGGGTGTCGCAATTTTACGTGTGTAAGCGTCTGACTACTTTCTAGTAGAAACCTTGGGGGCAGCACGTAGGCACGGTTTTGTCGAAGCTGGGTAAATTTGTGTGTGATCTCTTCTGCATTATTTACTGTTATTGTTTTTATTTCCGCATTAATTTTTATTATTATTAGTATCACCCTATTCACCCCCCCTCTAGGGTGTAAACGATCCTACAAGTGGTATCAGAGCTAGGAACAAAAACCAATTTTTGTTTTAAAAATTTGATTTTTTTGAAATGGCTTCTTTTAATAATGCTTTTGTTGAAGGTCAGTCCATAGTTAGACCACCTATGTTCAATAATGAATACGCATATTGGAAAAATAGAATGAATTTTTTTCTGAAAACCATTGATGCATGGAATATTGTTGAAACGGGATATAGGACACCAACTATAGTGGTAGACAATCATGAAATTGAAAAACTGATGGATCAATGGACAGATCTTGAAAATAAACAGCATAATGCTAACGCTAAAGCTATGTATTCTATTATTTGTTTATTAGATCAAATTGAATTTAATCGTGTCTTACATTGTCTAACTGTGTAGGAAATCTGGCACACACTTGACGTGACTTACAAAGGAACCTCCCAAGTCAAAGAAACTCACCTTGCCATGCTCAGTAGCGAATACGAGAACTTCACAATGGCAAAGGATGAAAGTGTCAAAGAAATGTATGGACGACTTTCTAATCTCATATACAAATCAAAATCTCTCGGAAAACCATACACAAAATTGAAAATAGTCCAAAAAATCCTCAGAATACATCCACGAAATTTTGAAGCAATAGTGACTGCCGTTCAAGAATCAAAAGATCTGAAACAAGTCAAAGTTGAAGAACTCATCGGAAATCTCACCACTTATGAGCTAGAAATCAAATTCAAGGAAGAACATGAAGGAGGTGATACGCAAAAAGAAATCAATAGCTCTCAAAGGAACAATGGAAAGTGAAGATGATGACGTTGGAGCAACTGAACTGGCACTGATAGTAAAGAAAGTTAAAAGGTGGAACCGAAAATATGGAAATCCTGCCCTAAATCAACAACTGAAGAACATAATCGTCAAAGTTCTAGACAACTCAGAAGAGCAGGAGATCATTTATCACAAGTGCAATAAACCTGGTCATATCAAACCAAATTGTGCTCAAAATCAAATCAGGAATGGAAAGAAACTTAAAAGGAGTAGTTTCGCAGCAACTTTGGATAAAAGTGATGAAAGCACTAGCAGTGAAAGTGAAAGAGCAAATCAGTGTCTTTTAAGAGAATCAAGTGACAGCGATGATGATGAGCCAAGCGAGGTATCAAAACTTACTCACTCGCAATTACTTATATATTTTCATGAAGTAAATGGCTGTTTTGAATGACTTAGGGAAAAGTATGCTAAGATTGAATCACAAAGAGATAGTTTGGTAGATCTAAATAAGCAGCTTGATCAATT
Organism: Allium fistulosum; assembly: GCA_030737815.1. NCBI lineage: Eukaryota > Viridiplantae > Streptophyta > Magnoliopsida > Asparagales > Amaryllidaceae > Allium > Allium fistulosum. Next base: position 209,523,822 of record CM060908.1, read on the forward strand.
GGTTAAAAACTATCAAAATAAGAGTCCTAAGTGTGATAAGTGTCCATCATTTGAAGAGGAAATAAAAAAAAATCAGAAATTAAAATTAAATCGCTTAAAAATGAAAATCTGATTTTGAAATAAAGTGAAAACACTAGGAGAGAAAATTCTATTAAAAAGTGCACGTTATTACTGAATGAAAATGAATCTCTCAAATCACAAGTCTAACAATTGTCTACAACTTTAGGGAAATTCTCCAAAGGAGAAAAATCACTAAATATGTTATTAGGGAAACAAACTATTAATATTGTTAGACAAGGACTTGGGTATACTCAATCTGAAAAAGTTAGAAGAGAAATTAATCATGTAAACTCCAAGTGCACAATTTGTAGAAAATTTGGACACAATCCAAAAATTGCTAGTATAGACCCAAACACACAAAAACCATACCAATTTGGGTTCCCAAAGGCACGGATGTAAAATCCCTTAAAATCAAACAAATCTAGGTGCCAAAAGGAACAAATACATATTGTATTGGTTCTACACAAACTTATTTTTCAAAATCATTTGTCACTAACAATCATGGACCTATGAAAACAAATAGGTCACAAAAATCTTTTCTCGTGTAGGTGTGGTGGCAGGCTAAGGAACAACAATAGTGGTACCTAGATTCTGGCTGTTCCAGGCACACGACGGGCGACAAATCAAAGTTCCTTAGCCCAGAGAAGTACAAAGGTGGCAGAGTCAAAATGGACAACAATGATATATTATATGTTGAAAATCTGCACCATAATCTGATTTTAATCAGCCAGTGGTCAACTGAGAAAATTTGAGCACCACGATTATATTTGACAGGGAAGAAAAAGGTAAGGTAGTTGATCAAAAAAAATATCGAGGTATGATTGATCACTTCTTCATCTTACTGCTTCTAGAATTTATGTTCTCTGCTTGGTTGTGTACACTCTTTCAATCAAATCCAAAAGAATCTCATTTTAAAAAGCAGTAAAATGATTATAAGATATCTTTTGCACACACCACGATTTTGTCTTTGGTATCCATCTGATAACTTTAAGTTAATGGGGTATTCAGATGCAGATTATGCTGGTTGTCTAGTTGATAGAAAAATTACTAGTGGAACGTGTCTTATGTTGGGACATTCAGTAGTTGCATCACATTTTCAAAGAAAATATCTGCATAATTTTTATTTTAACTGATTTTCAATTGGCAGACATTTTTACAAAACCTCTTCCAGAAAATAGTTTTTGTTGACTTCGTTTTAGATTAGGTATTTTAGAAATTTGATTTTATATTTTCAGATTTGATCTTAAATGACTACATTAACTAATCTGACTCCCTATGATTATCGAAAAGATAAATAGTGACTAAAAGGGTGATGAGTGTTGATATTAATCATATATTATGACTTGTCCCGCCTTTTGGCAAGGCCGTGATATCAAAGAATTGACTGGGAACTAAAGACAGTTCATCCCGAAGATCGGTTATGCGCAGACTCACTATGGATATCGATGAATTTTGTCCGAGATCAGATCGAGTTACAATTGACAAGACATGACAAGCAAAGCTATGAAAGCCAACATTTCAAATTTCAAGTCAATCTGAGTTCGTATGCTTGAGATATGATCGATATGATTCAAGGAATTCAACACAATCGCATCCCCCCTGTTCGTATCCATCAAGCAACCGGCGAAAGTCCTTCTTCGTATCGTTCTTGTTCGAATCCATCAAGTGCACTCGTCTTCGTATCGATTAGGGGAACTGTGCTCTTCGTGTCCATCAGCTGAAAGGCCTTGTTCATATCCATCAAGCCTCGATCGTTCGTATCCATCAAATTGGTTCAACTTTGTATCGATAAATTAGAGTCAATTCGCATCGATCCCAATCGCACAGTTTATATCGATCGATCAATGATCGATACGAACAAAGCCACGACAATCGATATGAACAGAATAACTTCGATTGATGTGGACAAGACCAATTCAAATCGATACGAACGAAGCGCAAATATTGGGAAGACTCAATCGATTCAGCATAAGCTTCGGATCGATCCTAAAAGCAAGCGCCACATCGACTGGCATCACGTGCATGATCATCGATACAAAATGATCGATTTGAACAGCGTCGATGCGAAGAGAATGATAACCGAAAAACACAAATTTGTATCGATCGTAACTCAGAATCTACAAGTCCAAATGCCACCAAATTTTCACAAGAGCTTACGTACAACTTAAAGAATGTTCATGCCCAATTTCGACTCGATTGGACCAAATCTTGATCGATACCAAATTCATTCATATCGATCACGGACCGAGTGCAAATCACATGGGATCGATCGCGTGGGCCCACCCATGTACCAAAAGAGGTCTTCCAAGATCTGAGCGAGATATTTGCAGCCTACGCCAATAAATAGCATTCCAGAGCCTATAGAAAAAGGATCTTTTGGCTCTTTGACATCCAGACTCTACCGAATTCACCATTGTACTCGAATTTCACTGTTGTACTCGAGATTTACTGTTGTAATCCACTATAACCAGCAAGCAAAAGTTAATAAAGATCAATCATTTCATAGTGGACGTAGCCAACACGTCGAACCACTCTAAATCTCTATGTTCCTTTGTTGTTTTTCTGATTATCTCTTCAAACCCTTCCGAAGAGTGTTGTGCCAAATTTTGGTACAAGCACTTTGGTGCTTTCATTGAGAAAACACAGTTTTCCTCCTGCTCGTTGGATCAACTATCGATATCGGATTGCATAAATCTAAGAAGAAGATCCGGATCTCAAAGTCTAAAGTTCTTCCATCCTATTCAGATTTGCATCAAGTCTAGGAAAGAGCTTCGCTATCCATCATGGTTAACACAAGGACTACTTCTACAGCTGCAGATCCTGAAGAACGGGACAGATAGAATCCCGTACAACTGCCTCCATCTGATCAGAATGCTGCCGGACCATCAGATCCGCAAGGCCCTATCACCAGGGAAGAATTCCAGATGCTAATGCAAGAATTGACTCAGAGCCGCCAACAGCTCACTCAACAGCTCCGTGCTAATGCGGAACTAACCAACCAACTGAACCGTCAATGACGAAGGAGATCCAGGAGGGATCAAGCTTCCTATTCCTCCACCGAGAGTTCAGCTTCTTCAGACTATCATCATAGGTCCATGCGCCCGTGACTGGACGGAAGTTATACTCAAGCTACTGGACATCAGCATGCACTGAACCTTAGGCAACCGAGAGTTGGCCCGTTAACCAGCCATCAGATCAGACCCTCCTCCCGAGGAGGTACTCTTCCATATCATGTTACAGACAACCGCACTAACACCACTGCTACTGAACCGGGAGTCGATGCTCGAAATCGGATAGATCTGAACCATCACCAGCATGAACATACTCCCGAACCTTATGTCCCTAAAAACATAGAACTAAGGAGGCGAGACATGGACCATCGATAGCGACCGGCCCCTCCTTGCATTGTGGAACCCGACCACACCTTGGCCCAGCGTGCTTAAAATGTACCAGTACTGGATATCCCAACGATGATCCATCAGATGATCCGAGAGAGTCAAGGCCTCACTAATGACGACTAGGGGATCTCCCGAAGTCATACTCCTTTTACTGATGAGATACTTTATGCTAAAACACCTCGGTGATTCTGGATGCCGACTTTACCCATTTACGAAGGGAGCTCTGATCCCAATCAACACGTCTTAAAGTATGAGTGTTTGATGAATGCTGCACGAGCTAATGATGCAGTTAAATGCCGAAGCTTCCTGATCTCTCTAGGAGGTATAACAACTATGTGGTTTACCCGTTTACCACCTTGATCTATCTCTTGTTTTGATCAGTTGGCGACAAATTTATTGAACAATTCCGTATGCATGTCGCCAAACCGAAGGATGTTAATACTTTATCTAGTGTCACTCAAGCTCCTGGAGAGACACTCAGGCGTTATTTAGAGAGATTTCATGCTGCATGTGCTGAGATCAGCAACCCTAATGATAACTCCATTCTAATGGCATTGACTAAAGGGATTGATCCCGATTCTGAGTTTGGCAACTGGTTGGCCAGAAAACCCCCTGCATCATTGGACCGTTTCTATTCCAAGGCAGCCTAATTCTTGAGAAGGGAGGATGCGAAACAGTCTAGGAAGAAGGATGATGCGGGACCTAACATGGAAGGAATTCAAAGTAATATTACTGTTAAACAATCCGGGGAGAGCTCCGGGAAAGTGCAATTGAATATTCAGAATAAATAAAATCAGCAGAAGGGCAATGGTAATCAGAATAGGAAACGGGATCAAAATCGTGGTCCACGACGTATGGCTCCTATATTTGATAATTATACTCATCTGAATATGTCGCTGGAGAATGTGTATTTACAAACCTGTATTGCTATTCAGCACAAGAAGCCTGCTCCGAAACAGTCATCGAAGAAGCAGATTCAGACGGGGAAGTTTTGTAGATTCCACAAAAGCTACGACCATAACACAAATGATGCCGTCACTTGCAGGATCTCATCGGAAAGTTGATAAGAGAGAGAAAGTTAGAGTAGTTTGTGCGGGTGCCGCAGTCAAGAGGTGAGGGCCCATCGATTCAAAATCATACACTGAATCAGGCTAGACAGGAGGAACCCGCTTGTATTGGCGGGAGGTTGGTGATAAACACTGTTAGTGGTGGTCCTCATCCAGCAGACCGAAGCTGGAAGGAAATGGAGTCGTATGCCAGCTCTATCAGGCATGCAGACTTTGAATGTTGTAGTAATTCAGAGGATGGGGCTCCGGCCAAGCAACAAAGAACGATGGCAGACGACATCATATTTCGAGGTCGGGATGCCGACAGGATCGAAGCCTCCACTATTGATCCACTTGCCATATCAGCTCAAGTAGGTCCTGCTTGGATGAAGAGGATCTTGGTAGACAGCGGAAGTTCTGTGAATATCTTGTTTAAATGAGCCTATGACCAGATGAGAATGGAGACTAAAGACTTGAAGCCATGTCAGTCCCGTATTCATGGCTTCAACGGGAGTGCAACTATACCCACTGGAGTGGTGGAATTGCCAGTGGACTTAGGAATTGGTGAACGCCGGAGAGTCTGAATACTGCAGTTTGTTGTTTTGGATATAAACTCCCCATATAATGCTTTCTTGGGCCGACCGGCCCTAGCTGAGTTTAGGGCTGCCATCGCCCCATGGTGTTTGACTTTGAAATTCCCTACCGACAATGGTGTCGGAGTTGTTCAAGGGGATCAGGCCGCTGGACGAGCCTGTTATATTGCTGAGCTGCGCGAGATGCAGTGAAAAGAAAAAGGGAAGGGCATAGAGGAATCTCTCTACGTCAGCTTTGCTGATAATTGACAATTAACGCCCGGGCTCGGGCACCCCAACCAAAGAGATCTTGACCCGAGAGATACTGAAAGTGAAGATGAAAGTAAAGACAGTCAAGCTTCTTCGACCGAACTGACGATCGATGTTCCAATCAACGATAATGACGATTCGAAAATGATAAAGATTGGATCTCAGCTAAGCCAACAAATGCAAGAGGAATTGGTTGAATTTCTCTGGGTAAACCTTGATGTGTTCGCTTGGATGCACTCTGATATGTGTGGGATCTCGCCGGACATCATAAGCCACACATTGAATATTGACCCGTGGCACGTCCCGGTCAAACAAAAAAGGCATGGTATGGATCCAGAGAGATCTGCCGCCCTTAAAGAAGAGGTAGATAAGATTAAAATGAATGGATTCATTCGAGATGTATTATACCCAGAATGGGTATCCAATCCTATACTTGTCCGAAAGCCAAATGGGAAATGGAAAACATGTGTTGACTACTCAAACTTGAATAAAGCTTGCCCCAAAGATAGTTTTCCACTTCCTCGAATTAATCAACTTATAGACTCAATGGCTAGACATGAACTTTTATCCTTTATGGATGCGTACTCTGGCTATAATCAAATACCCATGCATTTGCCTGATCAGGAGCATACCGGCTTCATAACCAATATAGGACTCTATTGCTATAAAGTTATGCCTTTTGGACTCAGGAATGTTGGGCAACTTATCAACGATTGGTTAATCGAATGTTCGCTAACCATATTGGAAAAACCATGGAGGTATATGTGGATGACATGCTAGTCAAGTCGCGATTTTCCACTGATCACATCAGGGACCTGGAGTCAATGTTTAATATTCTCCGAGAATACAGAATGAAGCTTAATCCGTTGAAATGTCACTTTGGGGTCGCATCCGGAAAATTCCTTAGGTTTATCTTCAACGCTCGAGGAATCGAAGCCAATCCCGAAAAGATCTGGGCGATCAGAAACCTTGAAACTACAAAAACGATAAAGCAAGTCCAGAGTCTCAACGAGAAAGTAGCAGCACTGAGCAGGTTCATTTCAAAGTCTACTGACAAATGCATTCCCTTCTTCGAACTGATCCGAAAAGGAAAACGAAACTTTGAATGGACCATGGAAGGTGAGGGCACATTCCGAGCACTAATTCAACATCTCTCCACACTGCTAATTTTGTCAGAGCCTATCGATCACGAGAAGTTGTACATTTACTTGGCGGTATCAGAAAACGCAATCAGTGCTGCCCTAATTCGGGAGGAACACCGAATACAAAAGCCGGTCTACTATATAAGCAAGCGACTAACCGGAGCTGAGAGAAATTATTCGAAGCTAGAGAAGTTGGCTTATTGTCTTGTTATTGCCTCGAGGAAGCTCCATCCGTATTTCCAGGCTCATCCAATCACCGTCTACACCGACCAGCCGTTACGACAGGTCCTTACGCATCCTGAGACGTCTGGTAGGTTACTCAAATGGAATATCGAGTTAAGTCAGTTTGACCTTACTTACACTCCAAGGCGAGCCATTCAAGGACAAGTCCTAGCTGATTTCATAGCTGAATTTACCATCCCAAAGGACTTGCCCGAAACAAGTGAGTCTCCCAAGTATATCTGGAAGCTGCATACAGATAGTGCATCCAATGACTGTTGCTTAGGTGTAGGGGTTGTACTTGAAACTCCTGAAGGTCGATCTATATGCTATGCTATAAAGTTCAACTTCCGTGCAACTAATAACGAAGCCGAGTATGAAGCCCTACTGGTTGGATTGAAACTTGCTAGAGATTTAAGAATCATTACAGTGGAAATTTATTGTGATTCGCAATTGGTCGTGTGTCAAGTTCGAGGGGAGTACCAAGCCAAAGATTGAAGACTGGCTGCTTACCTTGCTCAGGTTCAGGAGACATTGAATTAGTTTGACTATTATGCCATTTATTACATACCACGAGAGCACAACCAGAAAGCCGACTCATTAGCAAAGTTAGCCAGTACATGTGAAGCACAGCAAATGGGACTCGTTCCTGTGGAGACATTGTCTTCGCCAAGCATCGATCAGATGGAAACCGACTGGGTACTAGAAATCAATCCCGAGAAGGAGTCATGGATGACTCCGTATAGAAATTATCTTGAGCACGGAACCCTGCCAGAGCGCAAGAGTGAAAAGAGACAGATTCTTCGAAACACTTCGCGGTTCACTATTCGAGATGGAGTCATGTATAGAAGAGGATACTCTGTTCCTTTACTCCGGTGTATCGCTCGCGATGAAATCAAACGAGTATTGCATGATGTACATGAAGGAGAATATGGCGATCACACCGGGGGCAAGCACTTGCCAAGAAAGTACTTCGATATGGATATTATTGGCCGACTGTAAATCATGATGCATCGGATTATGCCAAGAAATGCGATAAGTTTCAGAAGCATGCTCGAATTCCTAGAGCCCCACTTACCGAGATAACACAGATGGTCAGCCCATGGCCATTCGTGGCATGGGGCATCGATATTATTGGCTCTTTACCTCTAGCCAAAGGTGGTGTGATGTACACCATCGTAGAAGTTGATTACTTTACCAAGTGGGCGGAAGCTGAACTCCTTGCTACAATCACAACGAAGAAGGTGATCAACTTTGTTATGTGCAACATCATTTGCCGATTTGGTCTCCCACGTACAATCATCACTGACAACAGGACCCAATTCGACAGTGTTGAATTTAAGGATTTCTTTCAACGATTCCACGTTCAGAAGAAATTCTCCACAGTTGCACACCCTTAAGTGAATGGACAGGTCGAAGCTGCTAATAAAGTTATAAAGTCTATTCTGAAGAAACGACTGGAAAAATCTGGGGGCAAATGGGTCGATGAACTCCCTATGGCCTTATGGGCCTACCGAACAACCCATAAGTCTACAACCGGCCACACTCCGTTTTCTCTCTCTTATGACTCAAAAGTTGTTATTCCAGTCGAATTAGAAGTACCTTCTCATCTAGTGACATACTATGATCCAAAGACAAATGCTATATTACTCGCCGAATCTTTCGATTTATTGGATGAGAAGCGTGAAGAGGCTGATTTGAGGGCAGCCGCATATCGAAGTCGAGTCGCCCGATTATACAATGCCAAGGTCCAACCCCGAACCTTTGAACATGGAGATCTCGTCCTCAAGAGAATTTACCCGGTCCCTTCTCATAAGAAGCCAACTTGGGAAGGGCCGTATGTTATTGAACGAAATCTCAGAGATGGCACATTCAAATTATCGACCGTTGACGGTCTCACTCTTCCGAGAGCCTGGAACAGCGAGAGTCTTCGTCGCTACAACACATAACAGGCTCTGTCTATTTTTCATTTCCAATTTGTTTATGCACTTCCAAATTTGAATTTGTAATAAGGCAACTGATTTTGCCGTATTTTCTTATTTCAGCAATAAAGTGCAATCTCTTCGAGCCAGAGCTGGGATTTACTTGAAATACTTCATATGACCATCACTCTGCACGGAGAGCTAAGTTCCATCATACGGTGTAATTTATTCAAATAGGGAGTGACTATGATACAACCGGTCACTCACTAAGTGAAACCCAAGCTCAGGGATAAGGCATCACACGGAAGCCAAAAAAGGATTGATACACGACAATCCTTTAACTAACTCAAAGTTCCCAGAGTGTGAACTGGAGTATATACTCTCAAATACAATCTCGAAGAGGCTGGATCCATCCACCTAACGACCTCGCATGTACCTTGACCAGGTTTGAGGAGGATGGATCCGTCCATCTAACGACCTCGCTTGTTAAGTTAGGGTGGATGTGAACCGACCATCCACGATCCTGATAATCGTCATTCCCAGAGTGCGGATGAAATCCTAAAGCCTGAACAAATGTGACTGACCATCTTTCGGCTGACTCCAATTTCCCAGGGCACGAACTGGAGTATAAACATTAACTAACTCCGAATTCCCAGAGTGTGAACCGGAGCGTCAACATAAACACCAACTCCAAATTCCTAGAGCGTGAATTGGAGCATAAACGTTGACTCAAAATCCCCGGAGCGTAGTTAGAGTGTAAATGCAAATCGTGTGTGACTGACCACCAACGAATCCATCCAAAGTCCCTGGAGTGTGGACATCGTTACAAACATTAAGCAGGTGTGACTGACCAGCCGTGAAAATGACTTAAGTCCTCGGAGCAAGGACGTATCCTGGAAACTCAAGCAGGCGTGCCCGACCGTCGACGTACGGATGCAAATCCGGAGTGTGGATGCAATCGACGATAAATGAGCGAGTGCGATTTGACCACTTGAATCTCTTTATTCCAGCATCAGTTCGACGACGTTACGCTCGATGAGTTGAAAGCGGAGTGCGATTTCCACTTGGTCTTGCAATTCGTCCCTAAAACTTGGGGTCGAACTTAACCGTCGATCACTAATTGAGACAGTGCAGCATCGGAGTCCAGCTTAACATTCAGTCATCACTCATAGTTGAGATTTCATGACTTAACGAATAAACTCAAGTCCGATCCAAAGGTCGAAACTCAACAAGTATACTGAACTAGATTCAAATGCTGAAACACTTGAACAAATAGACACTAATTGAGTTAAAAAAATGAAATTTCATTTCAACTGTTTGTGGAAGAAAACTAAGTACAAGTTTATCACAAAAATCCTACTAGCAGTGGCCGAACCTGCATCTATACATGGCCAACAAAATCTAAAGAAAATTCCTATCTACTCAAAAATGAACCGAAGAGATGTATTTATTCTTTCTTCTTTCTTGGTTTCTTCTTTAGTGTGGACCCGCTGGAGGCGTCGCTCGGTTTTCTTTTTGAACCCTTGCTTTTTGGCGGCCGATCTCCAGTCGGGGGCATTATATCAACATCCTCCTCCAAACTCAAGTGTACTGGAATGCTTCCTACAAGCGGAGTCGGAGGGACAGGATCAACAGAAGGAGGTAGGGCAGGCGCGCTCGTCTTAATGACCGTTCCTCCCGGAGATATCATCCGCAAAGGAGCCGGACCAGGTCCAGCCATTCCACCACCAAAACAACTGCCCCGTGCAACTGCCTCCATTTCAGCATTAATTTCAGCTATGATTTCCTCCTCATGAAGCATTTGTGCATCGTCAGGAACTCCCACAGTTGGAGCCGAAGAACTTGTCATCGGTGCACTTTCATCCATAACGAACGACAAATCTGCAAAAGGGTCATTGTGATGACCGAGGAGTTCCTCCATCATCTGCTCATCAAAAATAAGCGTGCTCCCCTGCGCTCCATCAGTCAGTGCCATGATCGTTGTGGTGGTCGCTTCAGTTATAATGGCCTTCTGCATATGATGTGGCTCTTGAGTCGCAGGAGGCACAACCGGTGTATTTTCGACTACTGGATGAAAGCAAAAGAAGAACTGTTAATAATTACTTCAAGTGACACTTCCGATTTCGTATAAGCATAGAGAATGTTCAGAGAACCTTCCTCAGTTTGGCTCGCGGGTGGCGGAACTGCATCAGAGACTTGCTCATGAGTTGGAGATATCTGCGGTTAGTCCGGATTATAAGCAGGAATGGGCTGAGTATCAACCGCATGTGTGGATTCAGGCTGAGTTGGCAAGGGAGTTTCGGAACTTGCATTGTGATGCTCGACACCAGAGCCTTCTCCAACTTCTAAGTGCTGAGCGTCAAGCTTCTCCTTTTCATACGAAATCATGGCATCGTGGAGAACTTTTCGTTCGTCTTCGCTCAACACCTAGTTCTCGAGCTCGAACTCGTCAATTGATTCAGCTTGGTGGGTAGCTTTTTCATCTCCTACTAATCAGCCCCAGGCGTTGTATAGATGTGTCAGGTAATTATCGAGCTAGGCTAGGTTCCTATGCTTCAGGACGTTAGCATTATAAGTGATGAGGAGATTTTTGATATCAGCCTCTAGCCTGGACTTCGCCATTTGGACTTCCTCCTTGACATTAGTCTCCACCTCCCGGACCTTAGCCGTTGCCGCATCTCATTCGCCCTAAAGCACCACCACTTGCTCACACGCCTCCTGGGCTGTTTTATTTGCATCATCTTTTTCCTCGATGATTTCAGAAAATTTGGCTTTTAGCTCATTGAGTTCTTTTAGAGTAGCATTCCTCTCAGCGGTAAATGTGGTGTTTCGGTGGCCCATCTACTCCACCAAGGCAAAGTGTGTCTGCCTCATCCTCTCCATAGCCAGGTTCGCCTCATCGGCCTTTTTGGTGGCCTCTATCTCTAATTTCCGAGAGGACTCGTCTCCGTCGTTAAGCACTTGAATGATCCGGTCTTTTTGAGCAAGTTCAGTTTCTATTTTTTCGACCGTTTTTGCCCACTCAAAGGCCACCTTTGATGCTTTTTCTGCAGCTTTCACCCACTCTTTGTACTGAGTATAGATGTCATGAATATAATCATGCATTGTGTTCTCTGCATCCGATGGAATTCGCTTTAAGTGAGGAGGGAAGATGTAGCCGTCAAAGCATATATTTGGAAAATCTTTCTTTAACTGAGCAATTCTAATAGCCCCATCCCCAGTAGGCTCAGTGATAGCTTGTTCAACGACGACTGGGGTATCAACCTCAATTCTGTGGCGTTGCGACTCAGGCCGAGAAGTTTGCGAAGATGGTTTGTGACAAGGGGCTCTACTGGTTGTTTTCCCTGGCCTGAAGGTTGTGTGGGGAGTCGAGGGGGTGTAGAACGCGATCGGGATCGATATCTCTGTTTTCTATAATCTCTTTCTCTATCCCTCTCGTAGCGCTCCTGACTAGAATAACCATGATCGTGGTTTCTATCATCCTCCCTCCGACGGGACTCATAATACGAACTCGATGATTGGCGTGCTGAACGGAGACTGTCGAGCATGAATTCTCGCCTATTCATCGTATCTGTAAAGTAAAAGAAAAATAGAGTTAGTGAACTCTCGAAGCGGGCAACTTAAGGCTGGAAACCGGGTTGTGTCATGAAGTGTGTGTGTGTGCAACCCCCCGACCAACCGGTAATGTCAGCCGCACTGATGGGTAGAGACTCGCTTAAATCTAGAGCACTTTGAAGCTCCTCTAATCCGATGTCATGTTGAAGTGAAACGTAGTCCAGAATCGGAACATCAGCAAGTCCTTCAGAAGGATTCTCTACTGGCAAGGGAGGAGCCTCTGAAATTCTGACAGTGGAGGCTGGCAGGGACACTATTACGGATTTCCATCTTGTGGATTTATGACGTTTGTATGTAGCTGCCTTGCCTTTTCTCCTGCCCTCTGAACCCTGAAAACTGTCAAAAGGCCCGAGCATGGGTTCATCATTTGTAGGCGTGTGTTCATCATCACCTTCCTCAGTAATTACAACTCCTGGCGCTTTGCGCTTTACCCGCTTCGTCGGAACTTCCCTAAGCGTTCCCTCTAATCCGATACTTTGGTTTTGTTCGATTAATCCAAGAATTCTTAAGTTCCTGTCGGTGAGCACCGACTCGATTTCTCTCATCCCGCCTGGAACTTCTTGGAGGACCCGCACAATTTCTTTAAAAAGCATGCCCTCAAGTCGTGGAATTGCAGCTGTAAAGGAAATAAGACATTAGTTTTAGTATCAGCTACGATTATCTCGTTAACTACTGGAAAAGATTGCAGCACTTACGTCTGACCAACCATCGGCTAGCATATCCTGGAGGGCATCGGACATAGAACCACTCGGTTTTAAAGTAACTTAGTCTGGTCCAGGAACCAATCACGACTTGACAATTCCTGACTGCCTCTAGGAATCTGAATGAGGGACTATCTCCCCGACTCTTAATGTTGAATAAGTATTTAATTTCGATCGGGATCAGAGGCCGGAAAAGATGCTCCATGAATACAATGAACAGACCGTTGAGTAGAGCATATCCGTTCGGGTGTAACTGTGATGGGGCAATTCCAAAAAAGGACAACACTTCCCGAATATATTGATTGAATGGAGGAAGCGTCCCGGCTGTACATGAAAGCCTGTTGAAGGCGGTAAACCCTTCCGGGGGATTATGCGGTATATCGTTCGGTCCCGGTAATAGAACATCATCCAGTGACAAACCATGCCTTAGGCATATACGTCCCAACATGTCTTCGGAGACGTTGGACGGTACAGAATCTTATGGGTTTGCAATGAAAGTTGCTCTTGGAGGCTCATTCGGAGCTGGGTCTATAACTTCGGCCGCGATGACCGGAATCTCTATGACTAAAGGGGATGAACTCTGAAGCTCCTGCTATTGTGAACTTGTGGATTCCATAGCTAATCAACTTATTAAAAACCGTCATTAGATGATAATAAGCCCATGTGTTCCCCGGTGTCTAGTGTGTAAATATGCTGTGTAGTGCAGTGCTATGTAATACTTAAGAAATTCTATAGAGTTTGAGAAAGTATTTAAACGATGAGACTTCAGAATTTAATCGGAGTGACCATCATCGTTGACCGTCACAACCATGCCATCCAGACTTTAGAAATCGATTCGAGTTAAAGTCCATAAAGATTTTGTTGAGTTACAATTCCATCAACGAGCTTCGAAGGGAAGTCAAATATGCAGTCCAAAGGTCAAGTCTAATTATACCAGATTAAAGCTCGTCGGAGTCAAGTGTTCAAATGCGCAAGAGTTGTAAAATCATCAAGGTTAAGCTCGTAATCGGTCGCCAAAGTTCAAATTCGCATCGATCGATGAAGCTGTTCATATCCATCAAGATACAAATTCGAATTTTTATCGATTGCTTAAGCCGCCTTCGTATCGATCCCCTGGCACGTAGTTCGTATTGATCGAAGACATTAGAATTTGTATCTATAAAATGCAACCTCTTCGTATCGATCAGCATGTCTGAGGCCTAAGTATCGATCATCTCGAGTTGATATGAAAGCTCCATCATCAGTCTATACGAAGACCTCCACTTCACCATTTCGAAGTCCTATTATCCAGATCGATTCGAACGACCCATCATCCCTCCATCGATACGAGATAGTTTTGCCAACCGATACGAAGTCGCATTCTATCTAAATCGATACGAACTCACCCTTTATCCATCATCAATATGATGGCTCCCAGATTTCTTCTTCTCCAGATCGACCCGAGCTCCATCTCCTCCTTCCACGACCTTGCTCTGTCTCACCTCCGGCCTCCTCGCAACCAGAATCGGCCGTGAATATGGGAGGAATGGCATTAGAACTTAAGTCTAATCATTTTAATGTGAATTTATTAATCAATTACCTAATCGAAGTAGTTAGTTCGAAGAAATGAGGGGTTATTCGATTTGGGGCGAAGGCAGTTCTCGTTTTTCTTTTGCTCTGATCGACACGAAGGCAGAGAACAGAATGAAAGCAAGTAAATTTTTTTTTCTAAGTCCAAAACGTATTTATATGGTCTCGTGTCCAAGAAAGAAACGATTCGTCTCCCGGTTCCAGTGACCGATAGATGCAGTTTGCACATCGTCGATACAAAACCTCATGTTCGTATCCATTTACTGTCAATCTGAAGCCACAGCTATTCGTATCCGTCAATGGTCCATCGCTGCAAAGAAGCCTTCTTCGTGTCCTTCCGTCATCCACCTAATGCAACAGCCGTTCGTATCCATTGGTTCCCATTGATACAAACACCACCACCAAGTCATGTTTGTACTGCCCAACTCCATCGATATGAAATGCCTATTTCGTATCCATCAGCTTGAAGACCCTGAGATCTCGTATCCATCCATACGGACTACATTAGAACAACAACAAAAATCATGTCGATCGACATCGATACGAAAGCAATTTTTTGACCTTTTACATCGATCTAGGAGAGGATCGATACGAAGGGACATTCCAAAAACAACCATCAAGCGTTGTTATAAATCGAATTTCAAATTGTTTCAGGAGAGGGTCAATACGGAGTTCGATACAAACAAAAAAAACTAAAAATAACTGACAACGACTCGTGAACGTGCGAACGTTAACGAGAGTCAGGCTAACAAACATTCCTGTATAATGGACTAACATCCAATTTTTAAAATTCATAGGAATTGAATACTTGTTTGGTGACAATCACAACGACAGTTTGCTATCATTCAGCACTTAGTCACAAAAGTACATGGTACAACAATTGACAATCAACAATTCATGATTTATGTTACTGAAGCATCAATCAAAGGTTACATCTTTCGACGAAAAGACAATGACCATTCATACAAGTCAGATGGAACTTTTCAGAATAAGGATTGCAGCTTTTCAAAGCACGTCCTATTCTCACAAGACGTTCTTTTGGGGGCAAATGTTATCCCGCCTTTTGGCAAGGCCGTGATATCAAAGAATCGACTGGAAACTAAAGACAGTTCATCCCGAAGGTCGGTTATGTGCAGGCTCACTATGGATATCGATGAATTTTGTCCAAGACCGGACCGAGCTACAATTGACAAGACATGACAAGCAAAGCTATGGAATCCAACGTTCCAAATTTCAAGTCAATCCGAGTTCGTATGCCTGAGATATAATCGATACGATTCAAGGAATTCAACACAATCGCATACCCCCTGTTCGTATCCATCAAGCAACCGACGAAAGTTCTTCGTATCGTTCTTGTTCGAATCCATCAAGTGCACTCATCTTCGTATCGATCAGGGGAACTGCACTCTTCGTGTCCATCAGCTGAAAGGCCTTGTTCGTATCCATCAAACCTTGATCGTTCGTATCCATCAAATTGGTTCAACTTCGTATCAATAAATTGGAGTCAATTTGCATCGATCCCAATCGCACAGTTCGTATCGATCGATCAATGATCGATACGAACAAAATGTCCCTCAGCTATCGGTACCAACAAAGCCACGACGATCGATATGAACAGAATAACTTCGATTGATGCGGACAAGACCAATTCAAATCGATACGAATGAAGCGCAGATATTGGGAAGACTCGATCGATTCGGCATAAGCTTCGAATCGATCCTAAAAGCAAGCGCCAGGTTGACTGGCATCACATGCATGATCATCGATACGAAATGATCGATTCGAACAGCATCGATGCGAAGAGAACGATAATCGAAAAACACAAATTTGTATCGATCGTAACTCAAAATCTACAAATCCAAATGCCACCAAATTTTCACAGGAGCTTACGTACAACTTATAGAATGTTCATGCCCAATTTCAACTCGATTGGACCAAATCTTGATCGATACCAAATTCGTTCGTATCAATCACGGACCGAGTGCAAATCACGTGGGATCGATCGCGTGGGCCCACCCACGTGCCAGAAGAGGTCTCCCGAGATCTGAGCGAGATATTTGCAGCCTACGCCTATAAATAGCATCCCAGAGCCTACAAAAAAAGGATCTTTTGGCTCTTTAACGTCCAGACTCTGCTGAATTCACCATTGTACTAGAATTTCATTGTTGTACTCGAGATTTACTATTGTAATCCGCTGTAACCAGCAAGCAAATGTTAATAAAGATCAATCATTTCATAGTGGACGTAGGAAACACACCAAACCACTCTAAATCTCTGTGTTCCTTTGTTGTTTTTCTGATTATTGTTTGAAGTGTTTGTTAGATAATCCTCTTTTTACATTTAATTCTTCATTTTTATCTCTTCAAACCCTTCCGAAGTGTGTTGTGCCCAATTTTGGTACAAACAAGACAGTAAATTTAGTAAATTTCTTTAAAAATTTAAATAAAATTTGTAATAACTTTGGTTGGTAAAAATTCCATGACCCTCTCTATTTCTATCATATTTCCAACGACCATCACTCATCAAAATCAAATATAGTATGTCAAAATGTGGTATTTTAAACGGGAAATTATTCATTTTTTTAATTAGCAATAAAAACATTCAAAGTATCCACTCTCATTTAAAAGTCCTCACGGTTATGCATGGGTGAATTACTTGGAATCTTTAATTATGTGCTTTCATGCTCATTTAAAAGTCCTCACGGTTATGCATGTATGGAACACATATCAAAATTGATTATTAAATAGACGAGTTTATTCTAATCCCATTTAAAAGTCCTCACGGTTATGCATGGTTAGAAGATACTTGAAATTCATTTTTTTTTAAAATTGGGAATACTACTATTCTCATTTAAAAGTCCTGACGGTTATGCATGATTAGTAAGTATTCAAATTCCTGTTATAAATCTACCATAAATGGATATGACTATATGGTTTTCTATACCGACATCACCTTTATCACTCTGAAATGGAATATACGCCTAATAGAGTATTTATTATTTTTGTTTGATTTTTTATTGAAATTTAATATTTATACTCGATTAGGTATTAATGTAGTATTAATGTCAATCACTTTATCTCTATTTTTCTAACACTATTACTCTTTTGCTGATAACAAAAGTGGGAGAGAGAAGTTAAGATTTTGGCAGAGTTAAGATTTTAGGAAATAAGTCAAGTCATATTTTTGATTTTTATATTCCTATCTAGGTTCATTTGCATATTTTTGATTTATTTTCATGCATATGCGAAGGGGAGCTTTGTTGTAGGGGGAGCATTCAAATAGGGGGAGCTAATAGAATTCTTCGAAACTAAATACATTTAATAGAGTCAAAATCTTTATATATGTTTGTTATCATCAAAATGGGGAGATTGTAGAATACAATAGCCTATGATTTTTGTTTGATGATAATAAACATATATATTCGTTTAAATGTATTTGTTGTTGTACTATTTTGTTTTCACATAATTAAATAAATATTGTTAAATAACATAAATAACTCAGAATTCGAAATTAAACAAATATTTTATTTAAACAAATATTTTATTACAGATTTGAATGGTACAAATTTAAGCTCTCATTATACATTTACACATTTTCAATTACAATTCAATTTCAATTACAAAAAAATTCACTTTACAAATACATCTCACTACATATGTCACTCAACACTCATACATTTGATCTTGACTAGCTCCAGCTTGTATCCAGACATCTATTATACCTGTTAAATAAATAGCACAGTAAACTGGAAAAGGAAACAAATTTAAATTGAAAATGTAAAATTGAATTTAAAATTTGTTTTTTCCTCAGGTATTTGGGTTGTTTCTTTTCATATTTTTTGACAGGGACCAAATATATATGCACGAACAACTTGTAATATTCACAGTGTATCATTGTGAATATCATAAGGCCGTTTCCCAATTTCATCTCACAAACTAGTGCAAATGCACACGTGTACAAATCAGGTATAAATGGATACGGGACATGTATTACACAATTACACACATATACATTCATATGTATGCATGTATATACATGAATACGTGCATGTCAAAATCAATGATCAAGTGCAGGCATGAACAGCTAGAATTGAGGACAGAGCAGCCATAGCAATCACAGACTCAACCTATCAACTCAATAAGCTTCAGGAATTCAAAACAAAACAAGAACAGACAAGACCAAACAACATGTGAATAAGTTTACAAGAGAAAGGACTCAGCAAACATGACTCGAACATATTCAACTACAACAGACTTCAAGTGCAAGGCCAACTACAGAACGGATTCAGAACAACAAAGGCAAGAACCAGACCATGTCAATGAAATGTCAAGATCACCAGACCAGATCAAAGAGGTGCATGCATCAACTAGCACATGTATACACATATGCAACAAAAGAGGAAACATGACTTGAACTAAATTAACAAATGTACATGCATACAAAGCAACACTGCAACCAGACTCAGTTCAACAAACTCAAGTATGCATGTGAACACAAAGGGATGCAACTCAGATCAGACTTCAAAAGAGAAGACATCAACATACATGAAGATCAATATGAATGCAAATCCACACATGCAACACGGAGACATCACATTAGATCTCAAAACTACACAATGCACTGATATATTATATGCAACCGGACTAATTTAACTCGAAGCAAACTAAGTTCGAATGTCAGTTCATATGGATGTGCAGACAAGCTACATGAAATAGAGAATGCAAAGTTAAAACGCAACAAGACTGTAAATGGTTCAAGCACAAAACCAGACCAATGAAACAACAAAACCAAACAAATGAACACAACAACAAGAACACACTAGAGTGCAGACTCAAAGCTACAAGAAGCCTAAACCAACATGAAGACTTAAATTACATCAGTATGGAACCAAATCACTAAATGTATCAAAACCAATTCGAGTTCAACCAAATCAACTTCAACATGAACCAAGCAAATAGTACAGAGTGATATGCAACAAGCAATAATATGACAGTGAAGTAATTACATGTATCACAATGCAACATGTTTAGATTACTAGTACAAGGCAGTGTTCAAAAATGGTAACTAACAGTAGCAGTTCGAATCAGTGAAAGTAAAAGGAATATAAAGAAATGAACAAGGTAGCAGTTCAAATAATGTCACAGAAGAATTCAACACAATAACGGGACAAAAAAACAAAGTCATGGTTCTAAAAGAAATGGTCAGAAGCCACGAGTCATGAACAAGAGCAAGGTACAGAGTAAGGTAACACGAATCTAACAAGTCAAGGAGCATTCAAAAAGAAATGATCAAACATCTTTTCAAAAAATTTAAAATTGAATGCCAGCAAAGAATGTTGCAGTAAAGTCAATAAGATAAAATGGTTTAATGTTGCAGGGTATCATAGTGAAATTATATCAGAAATATATCATCAATTATATATCAAATTCAAATGCCAAAACGAACGGAGCGAATTCAAACTCATGGAGTAACGCATATACGAATTGAACAAGTCTGATTTATCACAAGTATTCAAGCAAAATCGAACGGCCAAGCAAAAATCACTGAAGAATTCAAACACAATTATACGAACGAAAATATAGGGTGTTCGAACCCTATAAATTAAACCCAAAATCATTATTGGCATTTGTCGAGTTCAAGCATATCAAACAGAGAAATCAAAGCAAAATTCACATACCAATTTCTATTCAGTCGAACTTGAGAAATTGAAGCGGCCGAGTGAAGTCAAAGCCAGAAGTCGATTGATGAAGCAAAGCAAAGCAAACTCCTCAAATCAATCGAATAATTATCAAGTGGCACTTCAATTTGAAGAACCCTAATTTTTGAAGAGGAACGAAGAAAGAAGGTGGCCAGAGCTACAAAGCTACGAAGTGAAAAGAAAAATGATTTTCTTCTATTAAATTTGGGCCAGCCTTTATAATTTTATTTGGGCTTAAATTGTTAAAAATAGGGTTTTGTTTAGATATTGTTTAGTTTTTAATTTTCATTTGTAATTTTTCTTTTTAAATCGTGTAACTTTCTAGTCATGGGACTAGGTATAAACTACAGGGCGTAGTTTGAGAATTCGCAACTCAGTGGCCGAGTTGTGGTAGGGTTTTGAGCATAGAGTTAGGTTAGTCATTAGCGTGTCTCGCAAGTTTACGTGTGTAAGCGTCTGACTACTTTCTAGTAGAAACCTTGGGGGCAGCACGTAGGTAGGGTTTTACCGAAGCTGGGTAAATTTGTGTGTGATCTCTTCTGCATTATTTACTGTTATTGTTTTTATTTCCCCATTAATTTTTATTATTATTAATATCACCCTATTCACCCCCCACCTCTAGAGTGAAAATGATCCTACATACGGTTTCTCTGGGCCTCAATCACAACCAAGGATGGACACTCGTCTCTTCTTTAAAATGAGAGAGAATATCTTAACTCGTCAAAGCTAGGGGCACGGTTGAGAGTCCGCATGAAAAGAACGTGCAGGCAGGTTAGAATAGCTTATCCATTGGGATGAATCTGAAACGAAGCAATTCTTAGGTTCGATAGGGTTTCTTTTAAAAAGTCGTTGAAGGTGGGCACTGCTCCATTCAAGCACATATATCGATAATAAGTAGTGTATCCCGGAGGCGGCATATGAGCAAATTCATCTTTCTCTGGGAGGCGCACGTCTTCCTCCGAAATTCCATGCTGCAGGCAGATGTCATGCAAGATTTTAGCAGAAATCACGGAGGAGGCTCTCTCCGGAGGATTGAGAAGAACTCTAAATTAGTAGGAGTTTGATCCAAGACCAGACCGACTGGAACTAGCTGGCCATATTCAGCCTGTAAAGTAAAAGAAGGAGGAGTGACAGATGACGACTCGGCCTTCAAAAGTGCAGGACTTCCTCCGCTAGACTTACGGCGAGAAGATGGGTGCTTCATTCTAAACAGTAGGACTTGCGTCCGAAATGGTCAAGTAATTCTACTCTAAAATAAGAATTACCCCTACTACACTTGAATTCCAAAAAAATGTTGGTTCATGCTGACAGGTCGGATTTCAAGTATGTACCGGGGTGAGGGTAGTGTATTATCTATTGGTGGTGGGCTCGGTGTCCTGAATACTAAAAACGCTCTATCACGTGTAAATAGTACGCCCGGAGTAGAATGGGAAAATGACATCTCGTATCGCTTTCTTTTTAAATTACTTCTTCTACACTTACCCTTTATCGATCAACAATTGATAACAGATCCGTTGTCCGAAACGATGTGGAAAGTTCCTCCCAATACATGTACAACGTGCATGCAAAAGAAAGTAAAACCAATCAGAATCTTCCAAAAGGGTGGAACCAATTCACGATGTGTCATGCAGTTTTGGCAATGTAACCTAGCACATGTCAATTCTGGTTCAATGGACGAAGACAACAAAACATGGCATGCACCGTGGCAAGGCCCGAATGTCGTCCCGTGAAGAACTCAAGACTCGATTTACTATCTTCCTCCATTAAACTGCAATCAACTCGGATTTTCCATGACTAACATCACGAATACAACTCCGTCGCCAAATCGATAAACGAACATCATAATCAGCCAACCCACCTTGAATCAATGATCAAAACACAAAGACGGTCGAGTTTTCAAATCAGCAATCTAAGTGCGGTGGATCGTCGGCGATCCAAGGAGGTAAGCAGGAGAACTAGGGTTTAGGTGCGGTAGAGATCGAGGTGGCTGCGAAGTACTAAGCTCAGCAGCAAAAAAAATCCGGCGATGAAGTACTGAGTCGAGGTTGGATCGAAATGCTGGAGGCGATGGGTCAAATCACTAAAGGCAGCTCGGATCGCAGGAAGTTAGAAGACCGGGTCGCGAGATTGAGAATATAATGAAGAAGGTTAGCTCTGTAACACCCCAATATTTTATGGGAAATATAATTAAAAAGAAATTAAAAGCGCATTTGGTACAGTGGTAAAGGCGCATGTTGACTTCCTTAGTGACCAGGGATTAAGTCCCGTTGTCACCCAAAATCTGGAGCGATGTTTTTTTTAGCTGGTTCGTTTCCAGCGATTTTCCTACGTATTTCAGCGTTGTTTCAAAAATGTCGTGGCTTCCCATTCACTCCAGTGATGTAATAGGATGAGATGGCTAAATTTTATTGGTTGAGTGATGTGTATAGGTTAGAATGGATAACCATTAAGTGTATGAAAGAACCAGATTTAATCTAAAATAATCTAATGGATTATATTCACTCAAACAATCTATAAATAAACCATCTAACCTAAACCTAATCTCTTATTCATCCATCGCCATAATTCTACAGTAAAATTAGTATGTATTATTCTTCCTTCTTTTCTCTACTAAATAAACAAATCTCTACCAAATTAAATTATCTATATATATTCAAGCAATTTGGGGAATTTAGAAGAATCAAAGGGAGAAAGATTAAAGCAAAGCTTTTTTTTTCAAATTTATGCAAGCTCAAGTGCCAAGTGAGTGGGAATTAATATGAAATAGAAAAATAAAGTAGTTCAATTTCAGTTCTTTTCTGGCATGTTAATATGAATTGATTTCTGTTATTAATCGAGAATAGATGTAAATTATTGCAACTTCTTCTTCTTCTTTCACTTCTCAAATCTAATTCATGTTTGGTTTAAAAGATAGGACATATAAATTGTCTATTCCGTTTTATGGCATAAATAAGATTGGAATTTTGTAAATTATTATATCTTCTTCTTCTTCCACTTCTCAATTCTAATTCATGTTTGGTTTGAAATTGGAACAAACAAATTGTTATTCACGTTTCATGGCGTAAATAAGATTGGTTTAATTAAATTGAATTAGAATTGTTATTCAATTTCTAATGGTAGAATAGGTTAGTTGAATAAATTCAGAATATGTTACTTGAATAAAATTATGGTTTTGATTGATATAATTACATAATTTTGAATATGGTTTTGGAACAAAATTGGGAAGTCTAATTGGCATAATTATTTGTTTCATATGTGGCCTAAAAATGTAAAAGCAGAATTTTGTGTAATTAAATGGTTTGTGACTACTAGATAAAAAATTTGTACAGGTTAAATCTCTAAAAGGAGAACATAAATTAGGGTGGAAAAAATGTAAATTAAATGGACCCTAAAGTCTAGTGTAAATCTGTAACAAAATGGCATAAAAATTACAGACAAAACATACGGACTGAACGGACGTGCAATTGAAATACCATTTACGTAAGAAAATGAAAAATTGTGAAATAGCAAAATCGGATATAAAAATGGCCTAAAGCAGGTGAATGGAAATAAACAGTATGTAAACTGTAATGGTAAAATTAATTAATCTGGAAGCGATTTGGTAGGCAGACCTTGTAAAGGTCTGGATAGGTGTTTCATGTAGTTAAGACCAAAATAAAGTTTTGGCTGTACGTACTAGGAGTGGGCAAGTAGGTTCGCAAGGATGTTTGTTACCTTTCATAGGTCGCTAGTACGTAGGATAGATAGCATCTGCAATCGTAGGCTTCTTCAGGCAGATCGACGCGGACGGAAGATGACAAGTGTGCTCCGACGTATGCTTCTTTAGGCAGATCATTGGAGGATTTTGCGCAGCTGACCCAGCTGCGGGCGCTCTTTCGGAGGACCGACACTTTGGATAGGTGCAAGTTCACATTGGTGACCGAGGAGATAGGAGTCCAGTTTGGTGGATCTTGAGTGCAACTTCGGGGTCCTGCAAGGTTGTTTGGGTCGGCGCCGATCAGACGTAAGAGGCATTTAGTCACAGTGCACGGGTGAAGAGCATGACTTTCACGATGTAGCACGTGGATAGGTAAGGACAACAGGTCCGATATGCCGATTGACGTTTAGTATTACTGCATGGTTGACTTCCCTAGAGTGACCACGGACTTTGGCTTCATAGGAACTATATCTAAGAAGGATTCACTACATTATATTATTCACCCTCTGCGATATCCGGGAAAGACCTAGAATTAAACTATTTTATTCTTTCTGCTTCATTTTATTTCACAATCATCAGACTTTATGTCTGAACCGTTCATATTTTTCCTATTTTCCCTAAATCATAGGCGGGCAAGTCTAGGTTGCAGTTCTTTGCAGCTTGGAGTGTCATTGGAGCAGTTGTTATCTTCAGCTTTTGTTTCTTCTATTTCATATACTTCGTTTCTCTTTTCCATACTTTACTCTATATATGGGGACCTATATTGTGAACTTTGTTATGTTTTATGTTTTGGTGGAGACTACTTGGTACTTTTGGTTTCAGAAATAAATTTGGGATAATGTTGTTTTTAATGAAGCTATTTTGCTATTAATTTATATTTAGTGAAAGTTTTCTTCCACTGTAATATTTTAATCATTTTATGATGTTGCCTTAGTCTCTGTGCTATGTTATGGATTTTTATTTCACTCGATCACCCATGCTTTTAGTCATATCCGATATTCAGGGTGCCTAGAGGTGCGGGGTGTCACAAGCTCGTATGGTTTAAATAGGAATGAACGAAATGAAAAAAAACCTAAGTCATTGGATCGCTAGCGATCCATAAGATTCCTACGTTTGGTTTCAAAATTGGCTGGCAAAAATCATATGCTACTTCAAGGCATGTCGGGAAGCTATAGAGTAAGGTTCGGTCCATTACGACAAGCAATGGCAGTCCAGGCCAAAACTTAGCAAGCGACATTCTAATCAAGTTCAGATTCGCATGTCCCTAATATGACTACTTGAAATTCAATGAGCAGAAACTGAAAAACGATAACTTCCAGAGCATGCCTTGTTTTCAATGAAGACATAGTCTGAGGGGCAAGTGTTATCCGGGACTTTAATCCAGCAGAATTGGAACAACTTGATCGAGTCAGAATAGCTCAAAAGCCAACCGAAAGGACTAGAACAAGGAGCCAAAAGGAGTCGGAAAGAAAGAAAAATACTCTAAGGGCATGAATTACTGGCAATCCATGCTATTAGATCGGGAGTTCACGAACAACATCAGCGCAAGACAACGAAAGCTATTCAGAAGGTAAAGTCCAAAATTAGGCTAAGTATATGGATCGCTCGTGATCCATACTATTTCACCAGTTCACCCACGATCTTCATGGAGCAAGGCAAGGGAAAAAAGGCCAAGGCCTTGGCTCGCCTTCGAACCAATCCTATGGATCGCTAGTGCTCCATAGCCTATGGATCGTAACGCTCCATCGTTCTAGCTTGGGTCACTGCGTAACTTCCAATGCGCCTTCCTGTGTTGATCTGCAAGCATGTGGCAAGCAGGCCATGCCCAGTAGCTCTCCAACCTCTATAAATACAATCCTACCAGCAACATAAATGGAATCTTCCGAACTGATTGCTAAAGCTCTATAGAATGTTTTCTTCATTCCTTTCCTTCCTCACAACAGTCACCCAAAGGGTTCACTGTGATTCTCCAGTGAACTCTAGCATTGGGGACTTGATCTTACTAGGGATATTCAAGAGCTTTGTAATCCGATCAACTTTGTAACAATAATCAGTCAATAATAAAAACTACAAAGTGGACGTAGGCTTCATTAATAGCTGAACGACTATAAAAATCTCCTTGTCTTCTTCCTATTCTTGCTCTTTTACATTTATTCTCTATATTATTGCTCTATAAGAACAGGGCTGGTGCTTTCACACTCAATCCAGGATGTTGATCCATTTTTTGGGTTAACAATCCCCAATTATTTTTGTAATTATTTCGGTGTATTGGTATTTTTAATTAATTCAGGCTAAAATCGACATCAATAGTCATACGCACTTTTGAATTCGAGGTTCAATATTCTAGGTGAACAAAAGGGTGTTCATATTATAATCAAATTAAATCAACTAATATCTTCAATTTACTTTAATTATTAAATAAATATCATGTTCATGAAATTTAGATTTTTAATTGAATTCCTAATTAGTTGCAATTTCTAGATAAACAGTATTCTAGATTAAATTTGACAAATTCTAGATCAAATAGATATTGATATAGATCAAATAGATATTGATAAATTTGAATAAACATAAATTAGCATGTTGATAATGAACTCACTCACCTCTAATAAGTTATTACCCTCCTAATCCGCCTTGGATTGCCTACGCTTTGCTTCGTTAATCTCTCTCCTTTTGGTTCGCCCTTAGCATTATCTTCTTTTTCTTTGTAATCTTTGATTTCTATTTTTTTTAGATTCATATTTCTAAAGAACAAATTAATTTGGAGACAAGCAGAGAGTTGAGTTTTAGGAGAGAGAAAGTTTTGGTATGTCCAGAATTAGATTAGGGTTTATCAGGTGAGATTAACGTTGTATTTATAGAGATAGGAATCTGCCTAGACCGTTACATTAAATTTTATAAAATCCGATTGTCTGACTTAGGCAAACCCTAACCGATAATGTTTGACCAGCCGACCAGTGGGCATGGGGTGATCGACCACTTGGGGTTGGTCGGTTTAGACTTTCCTATTTTATATTATCTTACCATATATTTATATTTTAATTATTTTTTATTTTGAATATTTAAACTTCAATAACTTTTTCAAACGAGCTCTAATTACAAAAAATTTTATATAAAAATTATGTAGAAAATCGTTAAAAAATCAATGGTACAAGTTTCGTAGCCAAATTCGGACGTTTGTGAAAATTCTATTTTTACCCTTATTATAATTAGTTTAGTTTCTTTTATTAAATTTTTGGTTAATTTTCACAGGGTGTTACCAAGATTGATCCTTGGGGTAATTCTGTAATTTATTATACATTATTAATTCCATAATAAAATCTCATCTAAAACAAAAGTGGTTTTCCTTTCTGTTATATACTTGTCATATTGTGATGAGTTAATTTTTTTGGCAAGGCCAGCAGGGTTGCATCGTCCCCTGCCATTTTATTGAATACTTGAAAATTTACAAGCAGCTAACAAAAAGAAAATAGAGAAATGCTAAAGGATATAATAAGAAGAGACAATTAAATAAAGCGCCATTTCTCCACCATCACTATAGGAAAGTGATATGGTGAAATAGCATTGCAAAGCGAATTCCTTTGATGATTTCATGGCATAGTTCCAATCTATTCTTGTTTTCTACATTAAAGACTCTCGCATTTATCTTCTAAATACTTGGGGAAAAACTGTAAGAATCAGCAGAAGCTCATATGAATATGGAACTTTCCATTTGGTTTTCTTGTATATGTTTTTCCACTCCATGAAACTGTCACGAACTGAAGGAAAAATCCTCTTTTGTTTTAATAGTGTTCTAAAGGAAAAAGGTTAAAGAACAACTGAAATATGGGTGGTGATTATCACCAAAGGCACTACTGCAGAAAAAGAAGGATGTAGAGATTGGTATACCTCTGTGATTAAGGTTGCATAGTGTATGATTACCATTCTTTAATATCTTCCATAGGAAAAAGTTGAGTTTCTCAGAGGTAGTAATGTTCCATACTCTTCTATACCATGGGAATTTGTGAAGGCACAGATGCTCAAAGATTGCATTGTACAATAGACTAGAGGAGTGTATCTTATTGCTAGTACACCAGACATACTCATCATTATCAACTAAGCTGTAGGAAGTGTTTGAGTAAATGCTCCACATGGCATTTATTTTATTACAACTTGATCTAGGAAGCTTTATCATGATGTCTCTAATATAATATACAGATTTAGGCTGTAAAGGAATAGAAAATTGGACTATCTCCTCACAGTTAAGACAGTTTTGGAGAATTATACCTTTAGAATCCAAGGCACCTTCTAGAACTTGGCCATTGTTTCTGGCAAGAGATAGAGTAACATGAGGAAGGAGAAATTGCCTTATTTTAAGTGTTGGCTTCCATATCCAACCAGAGTAGGGTTTAGCTTCCACAAGCCAAAATTCTTCGACTTTAAGGTTGTGTTTATAAGGCCAAGCAACCCAGACAATGGTAGAGTTGTTTAGGAGACCATAAAAATGTTTGGAAAAAGCTGATGTGTTATAGATTGGTAGATTTTTAATGTGAAGGTCTCTAAGCTGCTGATGTTTTTCAAGATTTTTGAAGGCAATTTGAGCAATCTTCCTTGAGTATATGGATCCAGACCACAAAAATTTGATCATAGCACTCCTAATCATGGTGATGAGCTTTCATAGGAATATAAGGATCTACCCCAGTAACCATTCATAGAGAAGATTATGGAGTTTATTATGGTTAGTCCATCCAGTTGACTTATAATCTAGTTTGCCATTTGTTTAAGGTGGAAGTTATCTTCTTAAACAAAGGAGTACACTGAGCTGTAGTAATAGCTTAAGTTGCTAAAGGAATACCAAGATAGCTCATGTTATTCTTTAGGGGTTACTATTGGTGATTGAGAAGCAACGATTAATTTGAGGACAAGTAAGTACTTTAAGAAAAATGTGTGATTTAGAGGGGTTGATGTGCAGCCAAGTGAAGTTAGCAAAGGAAAGGAATTTAGTTTGAGCATGATGCATGTTAAGGATGATGGGGATGGTTTTAGGAATATGATGAGGTCGTCAGTAGAAGCAAGAAAGGTGATTAGAGGGCTTTTGCATTTTAGATGGAGAAAAAATTCTTTTGCTTAACTTGAAGAAGCAACGACTATATGAGAGATCCCATGAAAATGATGAATAAATGGGCAGAAATATGTTCACCCTGTCTAAGGCCTTTAATGCCTTTAAAGTAGCCCACAAAATGGGAGTTGATTAGGAGATAATAGCTAACTGTTGAGATGCATTTATGAATCAAGGTAGTGAAAGTAGGGAAATTCATGGCATTCATGATGGAGATGAGCATTGACCATTTAACAAAGTCAAAGGCTTTCTTAATATATGTTTTGAGCATAGCTCTAGGAGAAGCATTGATAGAAGAGCAACCATTGAGAAGTTTATGAGCTAACAAAACATTATCCAAGATGCTTCTATGAGGGAGGAAAGTAGATTGGTTAGTGAGATGAGAGAGGCAAGCATAAGCTTAAGTTTGGAAGCAAGTATTTTAGATATTACTTTGTACATGGTGTTGCGGTAGGCAATAGGTCTGAACTGAGAGACATCAGATAGGCTACTGACCTTAGGAATTAAGGCAAGATATGTGGAGTTGATAGAACTGATCATTTTACACTTGGAGAAGAAATTTTGAATTGCACTAAGTACATCCTTTTCTATTATTTTCCAGCAATGCATAAAGGATATGGCATTAAACCCATCAAGCTCTCTATAAGCATCTTTCTTGATACTGAAAATAGTGCTTTTTATTTCCTCATTAACGACAGGATTGGTTAGAATGTCATGATGAGAGGAATTTACCTTGGGTAAGTATAGTGAAGAAATAAATGAATCATCGGATTGGGTGTCTTCTTGGCTTCCTAAGAGAGTAGTGTAGTAATTGAGGAAGGAATTGTCAATATCATCAAGGGATGAAAGAGTTAAGCTATGTTGATCATCTATTTGAGAAATGTGGGATTTGGTTTGTTTGATTTTAAGGGAAGCATGAAAGTATTTGGAGTTCCTCTTTCCATCAATGTTCCACCGCTTGCTTGGCTTTTGTCTAAACATACTAAGTTCTGAAGTAAGGGCTTCTACAAGTTTGGAGGAGAGCTCACTTTTAAGAAGAGTTAAGGAGGGATCAGAAGAGTTATTCATGATTTGCTGCTGAACCAATACAAGTTCATCCCCGATGCTAGAGGATAATTTTGAGCCATTTCCAAATATGTTTTTAGCCCAGATCTTAAGAATATTCTTAGTGTTCTTTAGCCTCTCATGGAGCCCGAGCATTGGATTTCCATAAGTTCTGATGGTCCAAGCCTATTGAATAATCTGCAAGAAGTCGGTTTCACTAGTCCAAGAATCAAAAAATTTAAAATTTGTTTTAGTTTTAATATCACTATCCCCGAAGGAGAATATGAGAGGTCAACAGTTAGATAGGATTGGCATTGGGACATGAATTTGAGATTTTGACCAAACCGAGAGGGATTTAAAGTTGGAGAATGCACGATCAATTCTAGTCATTGTTCTCACTCCATGTCTACATTTTTTGGACTACGCAAAAGGAGAACCTTTAGGTGGTATATCAATTAATGAGGAGTTTTGGAGAGCTACATTCAAAGGAGAGATATCTCTTGTAGTCAATGTGGTGCCACCAGAATTATGAGATGAAAGAAAGGAGCAATTAAGTTCACCAATCACAATCAATGGACGGGATTCCTATCTAAAGTGAGGAAGGAGGTTGAGCATGTTGATCCTTTGAGAAATTGTGGGATTCCTATCAATGGGAGAGATTCCTATCTAAGGTGAAGTACATAGAAGTTGATGAGGGGAGCTGAAAGGCATGAGAGTGGATTAGTTGTTTATTTGAGAGAATAAAGGATAAGAGGACGATTAAGGGGTCATAAATAACCAACAACCTATCATATAGGGCAACATGCAAATTATCAATGGATGACAAAGAAGGGTTATTGTAGTAAGAAGCTCTTCTAAAGAGAGTTGAGTTTAATTTAGTTTCAAAAATAGTGATTAGAGATAGCTTGTGTTCATGAATGAGTAACTTGATTTGATCAAGCTTAATGTCTAAGTGTGCACTCCTTATATTCGGGATGGTTTAAGTGTTATTGTAATGACCCCGAATTTTAATTAACATTATTCGGGATATTTAATTGGATAAATTAAATAGAATAATGTAAATAGTAGGGAGATGAGATTAATAAATCCAATGGCCGTGTCTTAATGAATGAACTAAAATAAGACTTAACTAAATAAAGAATGAGGAATTTCCTAAGGGGTAAACTTGGAAATGGGGCTACATTTCTTTGTATATATCTCTTCCTCCACCTGAATAAACTTCCACTTTCTCATTCTTAACACCCACATATTTCGTCGGCTATTAAAATGCTCCAGGAAGAGTTTAAATTGAAGAATAAGCTAAGGAATTAAAGCTAGGAAAGTATCTCATTCTCTAATCAACTAATCAAGGTGAATAATCAGATTTATCATCTCATTTTTCTATATTTGGATCGGTTATGGGTTATACCTGATTCATGTCTGTGATCTTGGTTAGGATATAACCATTTAAACCTTTATTTGGTTAAGACATAGGTGTTTTAAAATGTTAATGGGCTAATTAACACGTTTTCATTCGGTTTTGGTAAAATTCCGAGTTGTTTGATCTTCATATGATTTGAAATTTTAATATGTTGAAGTATATGATTTGTAAGATTTCTGGTGATTTTTGGGGATTTTTTCCTTAGTGATTTGCTAAGGTAATTAAACTATTTAAGCCCAAGGGCTAAATTGAAAATTTGCTTTTGAAATTAATTAAACTCGGAAGGAAATTGCCTTTGAAAATATTTGGGGAAGAAGTACTCTGTTTTAAGAAAAATGTTGACTTTTGCATTCTATTTACTATTTAGAAGTATAGAAGAAGGTTCCTCAGCCAATCAAAATTAGACAAGCAAAATAAAAACATCACTTCAGTGGACCTAGTTCTACCATCGACTCCAACAAGCCCGCTTTTACCCTTTCGATGAAGTCAAAAGGTACCTTTTGCCTAAGATGGATGGTAAACAATTACCTTCCGCCCAAAGTTGAAAGGTAGGGACGGGGCCGAAGGGAAGAAAATGGCAAAGGGATGGGGAGGTCGCTTCCTTTGCTTTCGAATAGAAATATAATTGCTTTCAAATTAGTTGAAGGAGGATCCTTTGACTCTAACATTTTATAAGAGATTAAAAAAATTTATTCAAGAAAGGTATTGAAGGGGATATCTTCAATTATTTCGAAAGGTTTGATTTCGAAAGGTTTTGAAGGGGTTATCTTCAATGATTGCAAAAGGTTTTGATTTCGAAAGGTTTTGAGTTTGAAAGGTTTGATTTCGAAAGGTTTTGATTTCAAAAGGTTTAATTTCGAAAGGTTTGATTTCGAATGGTTTTGAGTTCGAAAGGTTGTGATTATGAAAGGTTTGATTTTGAAAAGTTTTGAAGGGGTTATCTTCAATGATTGCGAAAGGTTTGATTTTGAAAGGTTTTGAAGGGGTTATCTTCAATGATTACGAAAGGTTTTGATTTCGAAAGGTTTGATTTTGAAAGGTATTGATTTCAAAAGTCTTTGAGTTCGAAAGGTTTTGATTTTGAAAGGTTTGATTTCGAAAGGTTTTGAAGGGGTTATCTTCAATGATTGCGAAAGGTTTTGATTTCGAAAGGTTTTAAGTTCGAAAGGTTTGATTTCGAAAGGTTCTGATTTCGAATGGTTTGATTTCGAAAGGTTTGATTTCGAAAGGTGTTGAAGGGGTTATCTTCAATGATTGCGAAAGGTTCTGATTTCGAAAGGTCTGATTTCGAAAGGTTTCTGAAGGGGCTAACTTTGGATGTTTATTTTCTTTTGAATGGGACTTCATTCGAAGGGTTTTAAAGGGCTGTTTTAGCCATTTTTCTTAAGTAAAATTTGCTAGGACGAATGGGTGAATACAAATTCTTCTCACTTAACGGACCAAATAAATTGAATGCCTTTCCGAGTAAGGCTGGTGAGAGGAAGCACAATACGAGAGAAATCCTTAATGAACTGGCGGTAATAACCAGCCAATCCAAGGAAGTTGCGAATCTCATGAACATTCTCAGGCCTCTTCCAATCCATCCAGAATTGGAAGAGGCCTAAGAATGTTCATGAGATTCGCAGCTTCCTTGGATTGGCGGGTTATTACCGCCAGTTCATTAAAGATTTCTCTCGTATTGTGCTTCCTCTTACCAGCCTTACTCGGAAAGGCATTTGATTTATTTGGTCCGATAAGTGCTGCGAAGGGTTATAGCATAAAATACTTATCTTTGTTTGAATATGTAAGGGGGATCCTTATATAAAATGAATGCTATAAAACCTTAAGGACATCGGGGTGGGTTTAATGTTTTCATTACATAGTTTGGGGTTACAAAC
The DNA here is from genome assembly GCA_030737815.1 of Allium fistulosum. Lineage (NCBI taxonomy): Eukaryota > Viridiplantae > Streptophyta > Magnoliopsida > Asparagales > Amaryllidaceae > Allium > Allium fistulosum. Next base: position 209,557,170 of record CM060908.1, read on the forward strand.
AGAAATATGCTTTCGAAAATATACATTGGAGCTATTAATGTGGTTTTATTTAATTTAACATAATTGGGGCTACCAATGGGAATAGGTTAAACAGGTGGTATACCCGGGGAAAATAATTAATCATGGGGATCATGAATTTTTATAAATAATCATGGGGATCATGATATTTTAATTGGCCAAGTGATGGGTTCTTGGCTAACCTAGAAAAACCATGGAATGTGCGGTGGATAGCCCACATCAAATTTCTAAAGTAAAGAATGTTTTGCCAGAGGTGGTTAGCCTCGGGATTTGGCACTAAAGGGTTCATAGTCATCCTAGGAAAACTATAGAGTGTGCGGTGGATAGCCCACACCATCTTTTATAAAGCAATGTACGATGGATAATCTACATTTATTTTAAAGAGATTTGGGACGGATAGTCCTATTAAATTATGACGGATAGTCATTTTAAAGATTTTAGAGGAAAACTCTAATAAATTGATTTTAGATGGGAAATCTAATAAATTGCTTTTGGATGGGATATCCAATACATATGATTTATGGCTTTATTTCATATTATGTTAAGACTAATCATTTTGGGTGCAAGGGTATAGTAAATTATTTACATGTTTTATTTGGATACTAGGGAGGGGAAAACCTGTTCCGCTAAGTGGCGTGGTCTCACTAGATATCTATTTATGATAAGAGATGATAGAGGATTATTCATACTAGACTTATTGTCTAACTCGAAGTTTGTATTTCTCCACAAACTCTCGGGTACTTAAAATTAATTTGAGTAGTCCGAGAGTGGGAGACTTTCAGGTTTTGGATGAATAAGCTTCCGGAGACGTGCATGAGGCAGTATTAGCTATATAGGAACTATTTTGTGTTTTCCGCTGTAATGTACTAAGAACTGTAAAGTTCATATTTTTTAGTTCTCTGATCATCATAAGGGGACATCTTCATTTGTCGCTCTTATTGTAGTTTGTACCTATATATGTGATCTGAACATGGTTAACGTTTGGGATTATGTAATTAAATCTTAAATTGAAATTCATAAGAAATGAGAAATTCTGTTTTGTTGAAGTTTAAAATTTTCACATTCTTGTGTTTCTGTGTTGCCAATAGTTTCAAGATTTCGATTTCGGTCACTTAGAAATAACACTTATGGATGACTGCAGCATTCGTAGCAGTTAGTTTTGAGCCTCCGGAAGCGGGATGTTACAAGTTGGTATTAGAGCATGGTTTATGTACTTAAAAGGAATTTAAACCTTAAAAGATTTTTAAAGCATAATCTAATGAACCTAAAATATGGTTGGGCTTGGGTAAGCGTTATAGTAACGTATGTGTACTTTGCTATAAATACCTAAGTATGTATTCCCAACTCTCTTAGTCCGTTCTTCTGTATATTACCAAGATTGGATTTCAGGTAGTAGGGAAGTAAGATATGGAGGCAGGAAATAGAAGAGTGAATCAAGGTGGAAGATGCACCGCAACACGTCGAATTGTTCGACCCAATACTAGGAGCAACCAGGGTCGACAGGAAAATGCAAACCCAGACGCAAATGCCAATGTTGGTGCTGAGATTCTGCTGGTTGATATGGGGATGATGTATCAGTTCTTCATGAATATGATGCAAGCTAGAGCATCTGCGGGAGTGGCTATAGGAAATGATGGAGGAGCTAATCCGGTGGCCCCAGTTGGCAATAATTATGCCAAGCTGAGCAGGGATTACGCTAGTCTTGGAGGTAAGCTTTTACTGGGAACTGAGGATGCAGTAGGAGTGGAGAACTAGTTATTGCATTGTGGAAGGATATTTTCATATCTCAGCTTGACGGACATGTAGAAGAGGAGACTTGCTTCAAGACAATTGCAGGGAGCACCATTGTTTTGGTGAAACGGAGTTACCGTAGGAGAGCCAAAGGAAGATCTGACTTAGGCTGCATTTCGAAGGAGGTTCGAAGAAAGTTTTCTATTAGAGGTTGCCAAGTAGTATTGCTCGGGAAATTTGTAGATTTAGTCCAAAGGGATAGATCAGTGATTGAGTATGCTATAGAGTTTGATAAGCTGTCCCGTTACGGATATGCTATTGTGGATATAGTCATTCATAGGAATGATAAGTTTATCGGGGGTTAAATCCTAAGATCGCCAGAGCAACCATGTCAAACCTCCGGTATCCATGTCATATTGTTGTGGAGATGGCTATTTGGAATGAAGAGATGCTTTCTACTTTTGGAAAGGGGAAACCAGTTGAGGTTCAAAATTTTGTGACGACCCTGAATTTTTGACATTGGAAATCAGAATATTTAATTAATTTTAAATATCTGAAAGTTAGTTTAATTTGAAATTCAAATATCAGAATGGATTTGGCAATTTAATTATTGAATTTAATTTATTGCAGTTGGGTAAAAATATTGAACCTTCAATTTTTAAGCTGATTAAAAATATTTTCAAGGCTTAGAAAATTTATATTAATAATACTGAAGGTGATAGAACTTTTAAAATTTAATTTAAATGTGTTTTGTTCAGTTTTAAAAATATATTGGTTAACTTAATATTTAAAAATAGCCTTCCGAGGCACAGTCTCGGAATTTAACGAAACCAGTTCCATTGGATCCGTAGTATTGTATTATTATCGAATTTCAAATTTCGTAGCTTTTGGAGTTATCATGTGATCGTTCGAGGTAAAAACGGCTAGACAATAATTAATCGATTTAAATATATATATATATATATATATGAACAAAAATCAAATCACATCCACCCTTTGTTTTCTTTATCCAACCTACATCTGTTAGAAGCCGACCTATCCCTCTCTGTTAAATCACGTCTCTTTTCCTTTTCATTCATTCCTTCAAAAAAATAAAGAAATCAATGGCCGAAACTTCGATCTTAAATCCCTCTCCCCTTCAGATATTCATAATCGAAAAAAAAATAAGAGAACGAAATCCCGTTCCATCTTCCTCAATTTAAAATGAAATCGATGTTTCGTTCGATTGGGAGAATCGCGATGTCATCACGAGGGTTGGCTCGAACCCGAGCGCTTTGAATTCGAAGTTTGATTTAGCGATGTCGACGCTCAACTGGGTCGCGCGCGTCGAGCAGTAGATTTTTGATTGATGTCGCGAGCAGATTGTTGAGGCCAGGGCAACGTGGTATCAGTACTGGACGAGGCAGTCGACTAGAAGGGCCGCGGCATGGCGGCGACGTAGTGAGATGGCGACATTCAATCACGAGCTAGGGTTCATTCGCGATTTGTGTTTGAAATGATTTGGGGGTTCTCGCGATGGCGATTCGTGGTCGCGTGCGATGGTGGTTCGAGGCAGAGGGTCGCGATGATGAGTGATGACATCGGGCGGCGTGGCGTTCGAAGTGGTAAGCTGTGATGTTGGCCGATGGGATCTGGGTCGTGTGATTTGGATTGGGGTTCGCCATGCTCGTGTGAGCAGAGGTACCCTCGATTTCATCTTCAATTAATTTAATTTACAAACAAACGTGTATGTGAATATATCATCTCAGTATAGTATATAAATTCAGATTATATATATATCCAAAAAATAAGAAAAAAAATTTATAGACAGTAGCATATAAATGCAGATTTTCAAATTTATATATAGGTAAGAGTTTGAAAATTTAAAAAGAATGGTTTAAATTAAATAGTTAGTTAATTAAATCTATCAAATGGGAATTTTATTGTTCGACCAATTCGAATATTAATAAAACCTTATGATGTTTGTTAAAAGGTTTAAAAATCGTGAAAACAAGCTGAAATGGGAATGGATTGCAAAATAAAAGGGCAAAGGTGAGATCTTCTCACTCAAATTGAATAATTGAAAACTGCAGTTATTGATTGATTGTTGAATTGTGATAGTTAGATTAAAATTGTTGATTGTGTGCTTGAATGATAAAATATTATCAGTTGTATTGAAATAGACCCTATGCACCGCATAATAGCGGATGATATTATATGTAAACCCGTATACCACGATATTCCACCTCGAAGTGGGATTGGTATTATATATGTATTTGGAGTTATTGACTTCCCGCATTATATAGCGGATGAGACCCTATGCACCGCGTAATAGCGGATGATATTATATAAATCCCATATACCGCGATATTCCACCTCGAAGTGGAATTGGTATTGTGCTAACATCTGTGGATGCAGGGAAACAAGTTGGAGGGATCCAACTGGATTCCTCAAATTGTATGAATTTGTTTCATATGTTGTGTGATGATTTATTGATAATCTGTGAATGATTATATTGATGATTGAATTTGTTGAAGGCTATAATTTAGCCGAATGTATTTTGGTATCGTTGGATACCAGAAATAAATAAAATTAGATTTTTGAAATTAAAGTAGGGAAATTTTAAGTAAATCCCTTTTTAAAGAATTGGGTGAATTTAAAAGAAGGAATTTAAAAGCATAAAGTTGATTTTTGAAATCTTATCGAATTATTTCCAAAATATGGGAAAAGATATTAATAAATGGGTTTTGAATAATATTGTTTAAAAGTTAAAGAATTTATTGAAAATGAAATTTTAAATAATTTGGAAAGAATAAAGGGATTTATTTAAGAGGTGGTAAATTTTTTTGAAAATCCATTTGATAATTGATTTGGTATTGGAAAATAAATCTTTGGAAAATCAATATGAAAATTGATTTGGTGCTTGAATGAAAAATTGATTTTTTGTTGAAAATTAATTTGGAAATCGATTTGCAATTGTTTGTTATTTGGAAATATTTATACTCTATCTACTAATTTTATTAGTTTGGACTTGAAGTTGTATATGAGATATTAGTATAATATTTTCATAACTAATATTTAAGTAAGAGTTTAAAGATAGTTTTATTTTAAAATATTTCCAATTATATTTTGGATAAGTGATTTAAATTACTTTAAAGTATTCGGTCTTGGCAGATTTCCAATGGAAATGAGTAATATCGGGAATTTTATTCCGCGAGTGAAATGTGACATGAAATTGGTTTTCAAAGTGATGAAGTATGGAAAATATATATACCTTGCAAAGATATTTTGAAATTTAATAATTTGGAAAAATTATTTAGATTGGATGATTATGGTGAATATTGTTTGATAGTAAAATATCCAACTATCAGTATAAACAATTTAGGGAAATTACTGAGGCTTGATTGTTGTGAATGTTGTTTGATAGTTAAATAATCGACTTTCAATATTTGCCTTAGAAATGACACTTGAATTTGTTTTTAAAAACAAGCGCTCATTATTCGGTTTAGCCGGGAGAGGACCTTTGTGTCATATAACCCATTTCGAATAATCATACGACATTATGGATCACAATTGAAGACCGAATTTGCTAGGGCTTCTTCCTTTATTGGATGAAGTGCCTTCGATTCTGTTCGAACCCGGAACAGACTTGTATGGTCGTATGTCTGACGCTACACTTTGAGATATAAAGCAGATTTCTTTCAAATACATATCTGTTGGTGGTGGAGAATTTATTCTCTTAGCTTAACACCCTTCTCTGAGACGTACGAGCTCAGAGGTTATGTAGTTGAAGGTTATCGGTGATATACTCCCAATTTGGTAGTGTGGCATGCTAAGTGCTGCTGTGTGTTGATGGTCATTTGTTGATCATTCATGATCAAAACATGGCTTTCGTGTAAAGCGTAGCTTTGTGGACGAGACCTAATCGAACCTCACACCCCGGAAATGGTTGAAACAGGAAAGATGCGGCAAGGTTATGAGGGTCGCACCCTTTAGGGTATGTCATTTCCTTCTGGAAAAAGGTGGTATCATGGTATGGAGCCCAGATACTTTACTTATGTAGTCGCTGCAATCTCATTTACTGTGTAGTTGTTGCTTTGTGATTGAGGGCCCTCGGATAAAGGTCGAAAACGACCGGGGTGGCATACTTGAGTAGTAGTTACCTAGTTACAGAGGTAACCCAGCCTTGTGTTGGCAGAGAGCCAGTTAGGTTCTCGGGATGTCCCTCCAAAGGCGCACCCATGTGGCATAGGAAGTTCCTTAGCCTGACCATTTGTTGGAAAATCCAAAGAAACAATACGAACCTTGTACGGTTTAGTTGTATAACCTGCCATGCAGCGTGGCGGTAACCTGTCACAAAACATGGTAGCTATAGTAGGCATACAATAATGGTTGTATGCTGGATAAGATTAATATTATACTTTCGAAATGTTTTTGACACTATGCACTAATGATAATATTAAAAAGAATTTGCGTATCAAGCATGTTTGAATATCATAAGGAGAAATCTCCTCCAATTGTGCGTTTGCATTGTGTGTGTGGCGGGAGGCCTTATGGTAGTTTCATTTTTCAAAAGCATTGCAGATTTCTTTTTAATACTAATAACTGTTTTTAAGATCTCTCACCAGTCCCATGACTGACCTGGAGTTTATTATTTCCTTTCTAAACTCTAGGTGCCCATAATTTTCCACACGGGCAGCCTAGAATCAGGTTATCAATTGGATCTGGATGGATTGCTGTGGAGATCTGGAGGCGAGCTGGATGGCGAGACGTATCACTTATACTAGTATTATTCCGCTGTGTATTATGTTATGTGGACAAGTTTATATAACTGTCCAGTGATGTGTGTTGTTGTTGTAAACTCTGATGATGTATTGTATAAACTGTTATAGTTCTTTGTTATAAAGATTATTCATTCATCTATTATATATTGTTCCGCTGCGAATGTGAGATTCTGATATTGTTTCTGTTTCTTTTTCTTTCTTTCTTCTTCTATCTCTTTCTTTCTTTGACCCTAAAGATTCGCATTTCCGCCCATTTTGAGTTGAATTGATATGGAATATTGTCGGCTCAAAGGGGTACGGATTTGCGGGCCTTTACAAATTTTTAGAGTAAGAAGCGGAAGTTCTTCAAGAAGAAAGGTGCCCAGTTGGGGGTAGCAGCTAAGAAAATCAAGGCTGGTATTGTTTGTTACAAGTGTGACAAGAAGAGGCATTGTGCTAATGAGTGTCGCTTGAGTGATGGAAGAGCAGTTGTAGTAAGGCCGAATGTGAAGTGCTACAACTCTAGCCAGATGGGGCATTACAAGGACAAGTGTCCCGAGGCTGCTAAGGATGGAAAGGGAAAGGTCTTTGCATTGGAATCATCATCCACTAGACTAACGGCTGCTAAGAAAGGAAAAGTTGTGACGGAAGGTATGCTTATGATTCATATTACTCCTGTTAGGACACTATTTGATACCGGTGCATCACACTCATTTATATCTCAGTATTTGGTAGGTTGCTTATGTCTGGAACCTTTATACTTTATTACTCCTTTATGGGTTGTGAATCCTATAGGAGGGTATGCAACTCTGGGAATGAGATATGACCAGTTAGAACTTGATTTGTTAGGTCATATGTTTGCATGCAGTTTATATGTTTTTGATTTCATGGGTTTGGGGATCATATTGGGTATGGATTGGTTAAATAGATATGATGCTAGAATATTTTGCCAGGAGGGGGAAATATCATTGAAACACCCTAATAGCCATAATCGAGTCATTTACTCAGTAAGTAGTTTAGACGGAAATGCTTATGCATTATTAGGTGCTATGGGAACGGAAGCAGAGTTGAAGCAGGTTTATGTAGCAAGAGAGTTTGCGGATGTGTTTGAACCAGTTTCGGGCTTGCCGCCGAAAAGTGCTATCGAGTTTTAGATAGATCTCATACCGGGAGCTGAACCCGTAAGTAGACCACCTAGTAGGATGTCCCCAACCGAGATGAAGGAATTGAAGGTGAAACTAGTGGAATTAGAAGGAAAGAATTTCATCCGGCCAAGCAGTTCGCCATGGGGAACGACCGTGGTATTCGTGAAGAAGCCAGATGGGTCGTTAAGGATGTGTATCGACTATCATATGTTGAACGAGAGGACGATCAAGAATAGGTATCCTTTGCCAAGGATCGACGACTTATTCGATCAGTTTTGATTTTGAAAGGTTTTGATTTCGAAAGGTTTGATTTCTAAAGGTTTCTGAAGGGGCTAACTTTGGATGTTTATTTGCTTTCGAATGGGACTTCATTCGAAGGGTTTTAAATGGCTGTTTTTAACCATTTTTCTTAAGTAAAACATTTCTAAGACGAAGGGGTTACTTCGAAGGGTTATAGCATAAAATACTTATCTTTGTTTGAATATGTAAGGAGAATCCTTATATAAAATGAATGTTACAAAACCTTGGGGACACCGGGGTGGGTTTAATGTTTTTGCTACATAGTTTGGGGTTACAAACAGAAATATGCTTTTGAAAATATACATTGGGGCTATCAATGCATTTTTATTTAATTTAACCTAATTAGGGCTACCAATGGGAATAGGTTAAACATGTGGTATACCTGGGGAAAATAATTAATCATGGGGATCATGAATTTTTATAAATAATCTTAGGGATCATGATATTTTAGTTGGCCAAGTGATGGGTTCTTGGCTAACATAGAAAAACCATGGAATGTGCGGTGGATAGCCCACATCAAATTTCTAAAGTAAAGAATGTTTTGCCATAGGTGGTTAGCCTCGGGATTTGGCACCCAAGGGTTCATAGTCATCCTAGAAAAACTATGGAGTGTGCGTTTGATAGCCCACACCATCTTTTATAAAACAATGTATGATGGATAATCCACATTTATTTTAAAGGGATTTGAGATGGATAGTCCAATTAAATTATGACGGATAGTCATTTTAAAGATTTTAGAGGGGAACTATAATAAATTGATTTTAGATGGGAAATCTTATAAATTAATTTTGGATGGGATATCCAATACATATGATTTATGGCTTTATTTCATATTATGTTAAGACTAATCATTTTGGGTGTACGAGCATAGTAAATGATTTGCATGTTTTATTTGTATACTAGTGAGGGGAAAACCCGTTCCGCTAAGTGGCGTGGTCTCACTAGATATCTATTTATGATAAGAGATGATAGGGGATTATTCATACCAGACTTATTGTCTGACTCGAATTTTGTGTTTCTCCACAAACTCTCGGGTACTCAAAATTAATTTGAGTTGTTTGAGAGTGGGAGACTTTCAGGTTCTGGACGAATAAGCTTCCGGAGACGTACAGGAGGCAGTATTAGCTATATAGGAGCTATTTTGTATTTTCTGCTGTGATGTACTGAGAACTGTAAAGTTCATATTTATTAGTTCTCTGATCATCATAAGGGGACATCTTCATATGTCGCTCTTATTGTAGTTTGTACCTATATATGTGACCTGAACGTGGTTAAAGTCTTGGATTATGTAATTAAATCTTAAATTGAAATTCATAAGAAATGAGAAATTCTCTTTTGTTGAAGTTTAAAAAATTTCATATGTGTTTCTGTGTTGCCAATAGTTCCAAGATTTCGATTTCGGTCACTCAGATATAACACCTATGGATGACTACAGCATCCGTAGCAGTTAGTTTTGAGCCTCCAGAAGCGGGATGTTACACTTATCGGGAGAATCATCAGAATCAACTCAAAATCTATGGAAAAGAGTTTGAAATGCATCAAATAGGAGATATAAGAATGAAACAAGTAAAAGAAGTGGATTTGCACAAAGCAAAGCCACTCGGTACCAAGAGGTTTTTATGGCCTCTAGGCTCCACAAGTTCACTTTTACGACATTGAGCTTGCTTTTGGATTTCACTGCAAGCAAGCTTCTGAACTTGTATACATGATTCTATATAAATATCAACCCTGCTACAACTAAAGAAGGATCTTCACTATGATCTTGATCTCTGCTTCTTCATATCTTATCTTCCTCATTTAAAAGTCACTTAGGTAGTTATTGTTGGCAGTTCTAAGCTCTAGAACATGTCAAACCCTTGTACTAGTGACTTCTAATCCTCTCTAAACTCTCCCAAATCAACAATCAATAAAGATATAAAGTGGGCGTAGGACAAAGATTGCCGACCACTATAAAACTCTTTTCTCTTACTATTATTTTCTACTATTTTACTATAATCTGCTAGATTTAGGTCTCATAGGTTTCCTACAACATTTCTTTAGTGTTTATCCAATTTTGGTGCTTTCACTAAGAACCGAATCTTGACTAGCTCTCTACTTTTGGTTGGAAAGATCCAGAAGTTAGATTTAGAAAGTTCGCTTGAAGAACTTAAAGGACTGCTAATAGAAAGTTATGGCACCAAGGAGATTTGTAAGGTCATCACGAGCCATGGCTGGTTGTGATGAAAGGAATGCTCATCAAATTACAGTTAATAATCAGTAGGTAATACCTGAATCCTCTACTAAATAGAAAGTATTTACTAGATGGGAGCTTGATAAAATGTTGCAGGAGTTGAACCAGAAAATGGCAGATAGCCAGAAAGCTTTGATGGATAAGATGTATGCTTTGTTAATCTTGCAACCGCCAAGAACAAGAAGAACTAGAATGGAAACTTTAGCTGTGGTAGAATAAGAGAACTCATCTATTTCTGGCCTAAAAACAAGGATGGAAAGTAGAAGAAGAAGGTAGGAATCATTGGAGTTGTTGAAGGACTTGTAGGAGGAAGCAATAATGCTCCCCAACAAGAAGACCACCCGGTACCGAGAGGAATTCTCTTGGTACCGAGAGGAATCTTAGAGGAGGTGATGCACTGGAAGGTGATGCGATGGTGGTTTATGATGTAGAAGTGGATTTGCAGCTTGATGATGATGGTTTTGAGTTGGATGTTGATGCTAATGGAGACGGAATTCAAATAGCCGCAGTTCAATGGACCACATGCCCACGAAATACCGAAGGAGTGGTTCTTCAAAAGACAGGAAAACCTAGACATCAGTTGTCAAACTGCGACCATTTGCAAAGCCAAACGCTTAGCATAGCCCCTAATAGTCTACCTTTGAATTATCATGATAGTGCGGAGTACATAGTTGATACGGTTAAACGCTTGATGGAGGAAAGCAAAGGAGGAAAGAATAAAAATTGGGGCTCCGCACCAAGCAGGACTCTGTTCACCGAAAACATTCTAAGAGAAGAGTACCCTAGAAAGTTTACGATGCTAACAATGCCATCATACAACAGAATTACCGACCCTAGACAACACTCACTCAAGTATGAATGGCATATGGATGGAGCTAGAGCTATGGATGCTATTCGTTGTAAATGTTTTCCCAATCTATTTGGAAGGATTCACCTCTATGTGGTTCATTAGGCTCGTGCCAAGGCATATATCTACTTTTAATGAATTAGCAAATAAGTTTCTGGAGCAGTTTTGGCTTCGTGCTGCCTGACCAAAGGACATAATGTCCCTATTTGCATGTCTTAAGGATCCAATGAGTCACTGTAAGGTTTCTTAAACCGATTCAACATCGCTGTTACTGAAGTTAGCAATCCGAAGGAAGATCTCGTATTCATGGCATTGGTCTGGGGCATTCACATGGACACGAAATTTGGTTGGTGGTTGAAGATGAAACAACCAACTACTATGGAAGAATTCCATCGAATGGCAAACCAGTTCATGCGGTTAGAGGAAGCAAGTGTGCTCAAAGGAAAGGTTAGTGACGAACAATCAAAGGAGGTAATTCAAAGCAATGTAGGGGCTAAACAGGATCGAGAAAACTCTAGTGATGTTGTAGGTAATGCCGGAAACTCTGTTAACCGGAAGAAACAGAATCAAGGCCCCTGGAGTAGGCGTAACTATAGCAGGAAACGTCCGAGGAACATGAGACCGGAAGATTTTACGCCTTTGAATGATAAGCTATAAATTTTTTTATCTTACTACTTAGCGAACTTAGCAATATAAGAAACCAAAGAGCGAAGCGATAGAGCAGCAGACGCGGTCTAGAAAGTACCACCGCTTCCATGGAACTCATGGGCACAATATGAATAAATGCCGTCATTTGAAGGATTTGATTGAGGAGCTGATACGAAAAAACGGACTTCAGCAAAATGTTAAGCAATAACATAACACAGACAATGCTGCAGGGCTTCAAGGACCTCCAACTCAATAAAAACCCCTTAGACCCAACAGTGAAGGGCCCAAACGTATTGATGGATGATTACTAATTAATACCATAATCGGTGGACCTCATCCAGCGGAGAGAAGCTGGGGTGAGATGGACAGGTATGCATGTTCACAGAAGCATGCACCATAGGAAAGTTATTATACCATCGTAGACAAAGCTCTGGCTAAGCAAAATAAGATGATAACGGATAATATCGTGTTTAGAACCGAGATTCTGATGGAGTTGAGGCACCAACCCTCAATCCTATGGTAATAACAGTAGGAATTAGACCAGCAGTCATGCGTCAAGTTTTGGTGGATAACGGAAGCCCATTTAACATTCTATTCAGGAAGACTTTCGACTAGATGAAACTCAGCATGAAGGATGTGACTGGCTATAAGAAGAAGACTGGGGGATTTATGGGAGAAGCTAAACAACCGATTGGGATTATTGACTTTCCTATAGAACTTGGTGAAGGAGAACATAGGGTGGTTCACGAACATACATTTGTTATTGTTGATGAGAACTCAGCATACAATGCTTTCTTAGACCGACCGACCCGGCCTAGCTGATTTTAGGATCGCTTTGGCTCCATGGTGTCTAACAATGAAGTTACCTATAAAGAAAGGGATAGGACTGGTGTGAGGAGACCAAAGTGTGGAAGGAGAATGCTATATTGCAAAACTGCAAGAAGATAAGCACCAAGGGAAGGGAAGAATGTGGGGAATACACTCCACATTCAGGAAACCCTACATAGTAGTTACAGAGCAGCCATTGGCTCGGGAACCGTAGCCGATTTGACCAGTCTATGAATCCCGAGAAGAAGTCAGGGGAAGTACGGGCAGCACCGATGGAGCTTACGATGAGTATCCCTATTGATATGGATGACCCGACTCGAGTGTTAAAGATTGGTTCTCAACTTGGAATTTGATTACAAAAGGAACTGATTAATTTCCTTCGAGGAAATTAGGACGTTTTTGCCTGCATGTATTTGGATATGTGTAAGAAATCACCAGAGATAGCGTGTCACGCACTAAATATCAATCCCATGTTCACACCAGTGAAACAAAAAAGGCGCAGCCTGGGTCCGAAGTGATCCACTGCGTTGAAGGAAGAAGTGGACAAGCTTTTGGCTAATGGTTTTATTCATGACACTTTATACCCTCGGTGCATATCCAACCCCGCATTGGTCAAGAAGTCAAATGGAAAGTGGCGAATGTTCATTAACTACTCAGATCTAAACAAAGCTTGCCCAAAGGACAACTTTCCTTTGCCTAGGATCGACCAGCTTCGTTATGGAACAATAGGGAGTGAATTGCTCTCATTTATGGATGCTTATTCTGGATACAATCAGATCATGATGTCGGATCAGGAGAATACTAGATTTATCATGGATTTAGGATTGTACTACTACTAGGTGATGTCGTTTTTTTAAAGAACACTAGAGCTGCGTACCAACAATTGATAAATATGATGTTAAAGAATCAAATCAGACGGACAATGAAGGTGGTACATGGACGATATGCTTGTAAAGTCATGGATGCCTTGGAACTATTTGGATGATCTCTCGAACATGTTTGAGATTCTACGAATGTACATAATGAAGCTAATCCTGTAAAAATGTTCTTTCGGAGTAGCATTAGGGAAATATCTAAGATTTATTATCAATGCGTGGGGCATCGAGGCCAATCCAGAGCAGAATAATGCTAAAGAAATGTATCTGCCCTAACCATGAAGAAACAACTTCAGAGCTTGAATGGAAAGATCGCCGCTTTGAGTCGATTCATCTCAAGGATGACATATAAATGCATACCTTTCTTCGACGCCCTCAAGAAAGGAAAAATGAATTTTGAATGGAATCGGGATTACCAAAATGCTTTCGAAGAGTTATTGAGGCACATGGAGACGCCACCGGTCTTGTCCAAACCATTAGACATGGAGGATTTATTTGTTTTCTTAGTAGTGTCTACTCATACACTAAGAGCAGCATTGGTACATGAGGAGGCAAGGATTCAAAGAACGGTCCACTACATAAGCAAGTGCTTTACAGAGGTAGAAAAGAATTACCCAAAGTTGGAGAAACTTCTGTATTGCTTGTTGATTGTGTTAAGGAAATTACGACTGTATTTTTAGGCTTATCCGATCTAGATGCCGACGGATCAGCCTCTGAAACAGGTATTGTACCACCCTAAGACTTCAGGAAGGTTGCTAAAATTGAATATCGAGTAGAATCAATATGGTATCACCTAGCATCTAAGGAGACCGGTAAATGGGAAAGCACTAGCAGACTTCATCATCGAATTTACCGCATATGATGGTGAAGTGAAAGAGGATGCTACAACAGCAGCTCCTCACTGGAAATTGTTTATAGATGGTGCTTCGAACGAATTAGCTCAGGAGTAGTAGTAATGTTTGAAAATCCAAAAGGACGATCATCTGCTACGCGCTGAAGCTAGAATTTCCTATGACTAATAACGAAACTAAGTACGAGTTGTTAATAGCAAGATTGAGGATAGCGAAGGAACTGGCAAAAAAGGCACTGCACACATTTAGCAAATCCTAATTAATGGTTTGCTAAATCAAGAAGGAATACAAGGCCAAGGTTATAAGACTAGCCCCTTATCTCTCGAAAGAACTGGAATTGCTTAAAGACATAGAACATTATACCATAACGCATATCCATAGAAAGGAAAACATGATGGCTGATTCATTGGCCAACTGGCTAGCTCTAGGGAAGCACAGTTAATAGGATTGGTTCTAGTGGAAATTTTGATAGATCCTAGTATCGATCAGATTTGTGCTGATTAGATTCTGGATACTATAGAAGAAGAAGAGTCATGGATGACTCCGATAAAAGGCTATCCACTTAATAGAACTCTCCCGAGAGACAGGAATGAATCGAAGAAACTTCTTCGATGCCACGGTTTGTAATGCAAGACGGAGTGCTGTACAGGAGAGGATTCTCGCTCCCCTACTGTGTTGTGTAGCCAAGGAAGAAGCTAGGAAGATCCTCATAGAAATCCATAAGGGCGGCTGTAGCAATCACACCGGGGTAAACTCTAGTGAAGTAGATACGTCACTATGGGTTTTTTGGCTGACGATAAACCGAGATGCTGCTGACTACACCAAATGGTGTGACCAATGCTATAGATTTGTGAAGATTCCAAAAGCGCTATAAATAGAACATACACAAATGGTTAGTCCATAGTCGTTTGCGATTTAGGGAGTCGACATCATCGATGTGCTATCGATATCGAAGGGAGGAGCCAAATATGCTATCGTTGCTGTGGATTACTTTGCGAAATAGGCTAAAGTGAAACCGCTTGCTACGATTACAAAAAAGAGGTAATCAATTTCAAAGATTATTATTTGCAGGTTTGGAGTGCCCAAAAAAATCATCATAGATAACAGAACTCGGTTTGAGAGTAACGATTTCAAGGATTTCTACAAGCGCTACCGAATCAAGAAGAGCTTCTCCATGGTGGCACATTTACAGGAAAAACAAGCAAGTGGAAGTAGTGAACAAGATCGTTAAGTCCACCTAGAAAAAGCGATTGACTCAAGCCAAAGGAAACTGGGTTGATGAGCTTCCATTAGCATTATAGGCTTATAGGACAACACATAAGTTTGTGACTGGACACTCGTCGTTCGCTCTGGCATACAGATCGGAAGCAATGATCCTGATAGAACTGGAAGTCCCCTCTTATCACAAAAGGCATTTTGATCCAATGGTGAATGAGGAACTCTTGCTTGAGTCTCTCGATTTGGTTGATGCAAAGAGGGAAGAAGTAGAATTAAGGGTCGTTGCACACTAGAAAAGTGTAGAACGGCACTTAAATGCTAAGGTTCTCAACCGCACTTTTGAGGTAGGAGATCTCGTTTTGAAATGAGTTCTCTCGGGTATTGGAGTGCTTAGCCCGAAGTGGGAAGGACCCTAAGAAATTAATCAAAATCTTGGAGATGGAACTTTCAAGTTGGTAACCATTGAAGGAATCCCAATCCCTCATGCTTGGAACAAAGACTTACTGCGGCATTACTACACTTAATTTCTTCTCTATTTTGTTTTTTCAAATAATCAATCCGAGGACACTTGGGGTAATGTAATAAGGCGAGAAGGGCCACTTTTTCCATTTGTAAATAAGGCTAGCTTCTTGAACCAATGGAACCATATTCATGTAAATGAAACTCTTGTGTCGTGTGATTAGCAGAACAGTCGAGGAAATTCTCCTCTATCTTGGGATGATGGATGGAGAGTATGGACTCAAACCGCCAGGTCAACAGGAAAAATCAACCCTAACCTTCTGAGAAGCAGCGTTGCCCTAAGATAGGCGATGCTAGGAAGGTCTAAACTTCCGGGTTAATGGGGAAAATTGACCCTCAACCTTTTGAGAATTGGCGTTTTTCGAGGATAGGTGACGCCGAGAAGGTTCAAACCGTTGGATCGATGAGGAAAATTGAATCTCAACATTCTAAGAACTAGCGTTGCTCAGAGATAGGCAACGATGGGAAGTTTCAAAACGTTGGGTCGATTGGAAAAGTTGACCACTGACCTTCTGAAAACTGGCATACTCTGAAGATAGGCGACGTCGGGAAGGTCCAAACCTTAACCCCCAAGGATCTGGCATTTCCCGGAGATAGGCAATGTCAGGGAAGAGAATCATAAGTCTTGAGGAATTTTCCATTGCCTAGAGATAGGCAATGATGAGAAGGCTTGCTAATTTAACTAACCTTTTGGAATTTGTTGTTGCTTGAAGATAGGTGATAGAAGGGAGGTCGTCGATCCGATCTTGGAGTCGATCGAATCACTCGGCTCCGGCCTTCATGATTCATTGTAGACCGGAGATAGGCAACGTAAAAGGTAGAATTTTCAAAATTGGACTACTAGTATGTTGGTTACGAGAGATAGGAACCAGTGCACAGCCAGATTTCCAACATAGAACTTAGGAAAATTCAAAAGCAACCCAGTGAAAGGTAGCATTATGAAAATAATACTTGGAATCAAGCCACTAAATTACTAGTTCCCGGAGATAGGAGCTGGCATATGAACATGAATCTCAATGACAGCGCTACCAGCCAAGCAAGATGCATTTAGTCGAGGATGAGCAAGGATAGTTGTAGGGGCTCAAAAACAGGAATTTGTTAAGCTTTCCCAGTTTGGATTTAGGAACGAAAGATGCACTTGAACTGGGGACAACCAGAGAAGTTGCACCACAACACTATTAACCTATAAATGCCTAAAGTCTGGCATTTTTAATAATGAATCCCCTGAACAGGAATAAGCATGCAAATAACCGGTCGAAAGGAACCCGACCTGGGCCCGACAGGAATAACCACAGAGTTGGTTAAATGACGGTTCTGGTTTGCCAAATGAAATAATTTAACGGTTATAAACATGGCTAACTAACATGATATAATTAAAGCAATTGCAGGAAAATTATTTATAAGCATGGAGATGCAGTAAATAAGCACATTGCACAGAAATAGACATATAATTAATTGTAGAATAGACGGTTATATAATATACACAAATGGTAATAAACAAAAATTCACAATACACAAAAGAACGGAAAGGTAAAATGGAGAGAGATTACAATGCAAAAGACAATCTTTCATTACCACAATGTTTATGTACAATATGAAGCTCGGGCCATACCCGCACAATCTCGACCTATTCAAAAAAAATACAGGCTCGATGACGACACGACATGAAGGATAATTTGCCACACTTGCAGCCTTCAAGCACCTTCACTTCTTCCCCTTTCTATCGCCTTTGCCACCAGAGTTTTCAGAGCGAGTCTTGTAGTTTTTCCTCTTACCTTTAATTACCCCGCCCGAGGGAGTGTCACCTTCGGAATGAGTGGACTCTTCACCGCTCATAGCGTATGGCTCTTTAGATTGGCCAGTTGAGGTCTCAGTGGGCTTTGTCCTAGCTGGCTGGATATTCAGTATAGGAAGTTTGAGTCTTAGGATTATTGGCTTGGAAGAAGTAGGTTCGGTGATCCCGGCCTCTTTCTATACTTTAATTTTCCCCATATCCACCTTCACCCTTATAGCCATAATCTCACGATCGATCGGGTCCGAAGCACTTATAATCGTTAAATCTACCTCTTGGGAGACAGAAACATCCTCAAAGTTCTCCAAGGCGGCTATCTTCTTAGAATCATGTCCTGGACTAGAACTGGAGCAAGAAGCGGCGATAGTACATTCCATAGAGACGGAGGTAGATGTAGTGAAGATAGCTAAGGTCCCCAAACCCTGTGTAGCTGGAGGCGGTGGAGGAAGATGGGTTGACCTATAAGTTGACAGATAGAATAGTAAAGTTTAGAAATGGACTACAGAGAGAACCGAAGCTTCTCAAACATCGACGAGACAATAATATACCTGAACTTGGGCTACTATCCTTATAGGAAATCATGAACTCCCCCTCTTTGGTCCTATGTTCGTGAGTCTGCACATAGAGGAAGGAATGTACGGCTCATGGATATAAGTTGTTGTAGAAATTGGAATCACACGGGCAGTTACGGAGCTAACCCCCATGGACATAGGAACAATCGTCACTAGCTCTCCAGATTTTGGAGTGGACACTTTATGCTGACCCGATGAGATCGGCCTAGTGCGTTAGCCACTTCTTTAGCCAGAATATCCTTTTCCACTGCGAGCATATTTATATCCTCGGCTTCGAGGTACTATGACATTTGTACTTCCTCAGAGCAATTATCTCCAACTCATTCCCCAAGAGTACCTCTTCTTAGGCATCGATAAGAGTAACAAGATAATCGTTCCCCAACTCATTCCCCAACCCTCTCGGATTTTCATACATGATGACGCTGGCAGAGAAGTTTTGGAGATTATCGTTGAGCTCATCTCTCTCCGTAGCCTTTTCCGCCTGAAGACCTTTAAGCTCCTTTTGAGAAACTACAAGCTCTATATCACGTCAATGTGAAATCATGTTGAGAAATTGCAAGCTCCATATGTCCTCAATGTCTTGGTCAAACTTAACATCATATAAGAAAAGATTAGGAAATGCAGCATGTAAATGCGAAGGACTAGCCATAAGAGTAAATGAGGGAGCAGAGACTCCCTTGGAAGAAGATGGAACTGTTGTAATAAGAGCATGGGAAGTAGGAACTTGTTGGGAAGTGGGCTAAGTTTCGGAGCATGGAAGAGTAAGGCTGGAAGAAGGGCCATGGTGCAATACAGATTCTCTCTAGCATTTGGAGGGACATGTGTCAGCTCACACCAACCTCTCTCTTCCTCCTCTCCCTCTCTTTTTCTTTCTTTTCTCTATCATGGAATCCGCTGCTTTTTAAAACTAAAATTTGCTAATAATTCTACACGCTCTGGTATCGTGTTCTTATCTCCTATTTTTATTTCCCTTGCATTATGGTTGCTTGCATTTAAAAAATCCAAAAAACAAAAACAAATCTCGTTTGTAGTTGCATTGTTAATACACATTTAATTTCTATTTTGCATTTATTTCATCTTATTTTCTTTTCTAAGGGCAATACTCAGCTTCACATAAGGTGGGGGATTTCATCACCCCTTCCTTGGCCCACAAATTGCATATCATCTTAAAATTTGACTAATAATAATGGTTAGATGTTGGACTTAAGGGAGTCACGAGCTCTTCTAGGCCAAAAATATATCTTGACAAGTTGATTTCTTTTAACAATTTATTTCTTAGTGCCTAGGCTACGGCAGAGCAATAATCATTTATAAATATTACGGTGATTCATAAATATTATAGTGATTGTTTCTTTGAAGGTACTTAAACCCTCGGCTGTATTGCTACGATGATTCGTCGTGCGCTGATAACTCCTGTCCATTACCTGGCTAAGAACTATTTTGTTGAATTAAGTCAATGTGTGATTATACAGTTTTGGGTTAAGAGCTACTAAGGACAGAAAATTTGTAGTTAATTCTTTGCATTCATTTAGTTGAATTAGTCGTGCATATATAAAAAACAAAAAATCCAAAAGTACAAAAAAATCACATTTTCCTTAACTTTTTTTTGAACAAAAATCCAAAAATAAATCTTTTCAAAAGCAAAACTAAAAAGAAAACAAAAACATTTTAAAAAAGAAAAAATTTTAAAATCCAAAAAAACAAAATTAAATCTTCCTTTTGAAAATAATTTATTTTTGATAAATATTTTTCTTTTAAAAAAACCAAAAGAAAAGAATTTTTCACTTCATTTCATTCTCTAAACCTTATTTAATTCTCTTAAACTTGATTTTCACGTCTTTCTCTCCTTGATCTTTTTACTTGTGCATGAGGCCTGGACTCGTAACACAATGATGAATCATTTAACCTGAACGAACAAACCTCCAACGATGGTTAATGAAAAGCCTCCCTAAACTCTCATGGATAGAATCTTTTTCGACGGAGTTTCTAATCCTTCTTGTATCACCTTACCCGCCGCAATGGGTAATCAATTCGAAATTCATTCAAGTCATATTGCGACGCTCCTGAAATTTGGCAATTTTGAACACGATGACCTATACATCTTCTTAACAAAATTCAAATAAGTCTGTGCAACCATTAAACTTCAACATTTATGTGACGATGGAATCGAATTTAGGTTAATTCCATTCTCCCTTACCGATTATGCGAAAAAATGGTTGTATATCTTGCCTTCGAATTCAATCAAAACTTGGGACGAATTCGTTAAAGTTTTCTTAAAAAAGTTCTAACCCTTGGAAAAAACGACCAAAATACGAAATGAAATTGTAAACTTTCATCAATTCAAGGGTGAACCTTTTTAAAAATACTTTGAAAGATTTAAAGAGCTTTTGATAAAATGTCTACACCTTAATTTGTAACAAGTAGTTTTGTTGGTTGGTTAATTGGTCACATTTTATTCATGAAATGGGTTGGATTGGTATTATTCTGGATACGGCAAAATTTTAAAAATGGGCTCTTTGACAAACCTTATACGATGGACATGAAAATAGTTCACGATTCATGCTTGAATCGATGAGCCAAGGAAATTTTCTCGCCCAACATCACGACGATGCTTGGTAATTCCTTAAGAACTTGGCCGAAAAATCATCCCAATGGGAAGGTTCTAACAAGAAATCCATCTATTCATGATCGAACGCACACTCGACAAGATCATCATTTGCTTTGGAAGCGAAAATCACTGTGATGATCAATAAATTCGACAACGTTTTCTCATCCAATTAAATGATCTAAGCTTCCCAACCATTCTGTTATAAGTGTAACGATCTGAATCACATCGCCGATCAATGCCCATAATTGTTAGAATAACTCAATGATTTTAACAAAGTTAAGAATGATTCACTTTCTCCAACGTACAATCCTGGTAGGAGTAATCATCCTAACTAAGCATGGAACCAAAATAATTATAATACGAATTTGGTTCACCCTAATTTTCAAGCATTTCCGAACAATGCTTCGAATCCTCCTTTTCAGCCAACCACTTTCAACCAAATACCGTGCCTCCTTCTCAAAATCAACTCATACTCAATCGGAATGGCATGGCTAGCATTTTTTCCGACATGATCGTATGCTTTTTGGAAGTGTTTATGCAACACCTAAAGATCACTTTCCTCTTACTTTCATTAACCAAATGCTACTTTCCAAAGATGCATGGCCAGCATCTTTTTCGACATGATCGAATGCTTTTTGGAAGTGTTTATGGATGATATTTCTATCTTTGGAAACTCTTTTTCTGAGTGCTTACACCATCTCGAGATGGTTCTAATTGATGCAAAGAAAAACACTTAACGTTAAATTGGGAATAATGTCATTTCATGGTCAAACATGGCATTGTCCTCAGATATGTCCTTTCAAACAAAGTCACTGAGGTAGATAAAGCGAAAGTTGGCGTAATTGTGAATCTATCCATTCCCAAATCTGTCAATGACATTCGTTCATTTCTTGGGCACACTGGCTTCTATCGACGGTTTATAAAAGAATTCAATAAAATCGCTTGACCTCTAACCACTCTTCTTGGAAATGATGTTCCATTTGACTTTAATTTCGACTGTGTTTCTATTTTCGAACGTCTCAAAAATGAACTCATTTTCGCTCTCATCGTTTGCTCACCCAACTAGGATCTTCCTTTTGAAATAATTTGTGATGCCTCTAACTTCACAATTGGTGTGGTCTTAGGAGAACGCATCAACAAACTTCTTCATGTCATCTACTAGGCTAGTATGATTTTAAACGATGCTCAACTCAATTACATGATCATTGAAAAAGTGCTTCTAGCGGTAGTCATTGTGCTCGAAAAGTTTCGACCTTATTTGATTGGCTCACACATTATGGTTTATACTGACCACTCCTCTCTTAGGTACCTTTTGATAAAAAGGATGTTAAGTCTCGTTTGATCCGTTGGATTGTTTTACTCCTAGAATTTGACCTTAGGATCAAAGACAAAAAAGGATTTGACAACGTCATTGCTGATCATCTGTCGTGTATTCCAAATGCACCATCTTCTTTACCGATCAATGAGAACTTTCCTAATGAACAACTCCTTTCTGTTTTCGTCGATCCATGGTACGTCGATGGAGTGAACTATTTGGTCACTTAAGAAACTCCTTCATTTTGATCGAAACAAGATAAATACAAATTTCTTTCCTAAGTGAAATATTACTGTTGGGACGATCCATACTTGTTTAAGTACACATCTAACCAAATCATTTGACGCTACGTCCCAAATTACGAAATTAAGAGTGTCCTTTCATTTTTTCATGACCAAGTGTGGTGGTCATTTTGGTCCTAAGAACATCGGAAAAGGTGCTTCAATGTGGTTTTTACTGGCCTACATTTTTCAAAGATGCATTCGAGTTCTGTAAAACTTGTGATCACTGCCAAATATTAAGAAAAATCTTTCGATGAAACATGATGCCTTCGAACCCTATTCTTACGATCGAAACCTTTGACGTTTTGGGTATTGGCTTTATGGGATCCTTTCATAAATCTTTCAGAAATCTATGCATTCTTCTTGCTATTGATTATGTCTATAATAGGGTTGAAGCCAGTCCATGTAAAACCAATGACCACAAAGTTTTTGTGAAATTCATAAAAGAAAACATCTTTTCAAGGTTTGGAACACCTCGCACAATAATAAGCGATAATAGAACTCATTTCTGTAATCGATTATTTGAAACTTTAATGAAGAAATACTTGATAACCCACAAGTTATCCACTCCTTATCATCCTTAAACTTTTGGTCAAGTTGAAGTTTTAAATCGCCAAATCAAGCAAATTTTGGAGAAAATTGTAAATAAAAATCGAAAAGACTGGTCACAAAAATTGACAGATGCACTTTGGACTTATAGAACTGCATATAAGACTAATCTAAGGATATCTACTTTTAGATTAGTGTATGGTAAAGCATGTCATTTACTTGTTGAACTTGAATGTAAAGCGTTGTGGACGATTAAGAACATAAACTTTGATCTTGAAAAAGCTGGCGAAAATAGGAAATTACAGATCAATGAGTTAGAAGAAATTAGGAACGATGCATTTGAAAATGAGAAAATTTATAAAGAAAAGACAAAAGTTTTTCATGACAAGTCAATCCTAAGAAAAACATTTTCGCCAAATCAAAGACTTCTCTTGTATGGCTGTCGACTTCATTTGTTCCCTGGGAAATTAAAATCAAGGTGGACAGGACCATACGTGGTACGTACTGTTTTTCCATATGGTGCCATAGAAATAGAAAACCCTAGGGATGGATCGATTTTTAAAGTCAATGGTCATCGTTTTAAACTTTACTTGGAGTTGACGATTGATCGAGAAGAGGAGCCCATGATTCTTTATGAGCTACACTACATCTAGTAAGAAATTTTAACCCTCTTTTATAATTATGTACATATTTTTCTCCCTTATAGTCATTATATCATGCATTAACTATGGGGACACAGTCAAAATCAAGTATGAAGGGGAGTCTCATGTTTATTTTGATTTTCATGGTTTATTTTTTGCATTTTCTTTCCAAAAACAAAAAAGAAAAAAAAAAACTAAAATAAATTTTTTTAGCATACTGATTTACTTTTGAAGAAACACGATATAGTAAGTATACGTTTTTGGTTATTAAATTGAAATTTTTGAAAGATTACTTGTCTCAACAGAAATAAAAAGAAAAGTTTGATTACAAGTAACTATGGTGTAACTAGTATATAGGAAGGTTCATAGGTGATATTTATGAAGTAAATCCTAATTGTAATCTTTATTTAAAAGAGTAGTTGATTTAAAGTAAAGATGATAACTTTTTTGATCTTCTAGGTTAAGTGGTGCTAAGATGATTTTTCATAACTCTCTCTTTTAAAAAAATCATGCTAATAAGAAACATCTAGAGTCATGTGTTCACACGTAAGTGTGTACACTCGCCACGCTCTACACCCTTCTCACATAAGCCCGAAAGGCAGTGCATGATTGGTATATTTGACCTCAGTATACCTGAGTTAGGTTTATGTAAATAAAATAATAATAATAATAATAAACACCTAGAGTCATATGTTATATGCAAGTGTATACATTCACCATGCTCTATACTCTTCTCACGTAAACCCCAAAAGCAGTGCATGATCGGTATATCTGGCCTCAGTATATCCGAGTTAGGTGTCTAAACAATAGTAATGTTAATATTTTTCAAAATAGAGAGAGCAAGCAATTGAAACCCAAGCACTATCTTCAACTAGTTAATTTGACTTGTTATTCAAATGAAATAAATATGCCACTTTGCAAAACTTTGATAATCAACTAAAGGATTCATTTCATAGTTGCACTATGTTATCAACCGAAACAACTAGCCAAAGTAGAGTCCATTTGTGATGATGACTTAATTTTTGTTGGAATTTTTGATGATTAAAAAGACAAAATTTTCTTGATAATAACATAAACTTATTCTAACTTACTCGTGTCAATTTAAAAGTAAATTCTTCATTTGTAAATATTTTCGAAAACTTGCATCATATAGTCGCATTAGAATTTTCATATCACATTTGGATTTTGTGGGTAGTATCCGTTGAAAATCCTAACGAGACAACACTTGTCCTACTAGGGAGATCTAGGGTTTAACGGCTTGTTGCATACGCTCAATCCAATCGTGATTCTTACGAAAACGAACTTGTCCTAGTTTTAGTTTATTCGAGGATGAATACAAAGATAATTGTGGGGGTATTGATGTGCATGTAAAAGTGTATATTTGTACTCTCATATTTAATCTTCTTTTGTTAAAATAAAAGGCATATTAGGGTGATTTTACTTGTCTAAACCGAAAATACAAAGGGATTTTCAAATCATCATTCATACATTAACATGTAGGCAAAATGGTTTTATGTAAGTTAATTTGAAGAAAATTTACTTGCACATTTCTACTTTGTTTTATAGGAATTTTGGACTCAAAATGGAAGAGGCTTATGCATGCATATACATGGGAAATCAAAAGAACAAGAAGAGGATGGAAATAATGCAACACGGAGGAGCCCACATGCCCACTTACTTTTGGACCACAATTAAAAGCAAATGCACATGTTAGTGGAGATTAAAGATAAAAGCACATGTTAGTGGGATTAATTAATTCCTTAATGATTACTTGGAGACTACACAAACTAAAGGGTATTTTTGGTAGCTCCCTAAAAGTGGAATTAGGTAAATACCCCTTTATGTTTCATGTAATCTTCTCTTGGATGCAAGTTGTAGTCACAAAATCAATGATATATAAAATGGCTTCTTAAGCCTCTTCTTAATTCCATTTATTGTCTACATGTTTTTCTTTCTTTCATGTTATTTTTTTCATGCTCTTTCATTTAGTTTATGCTTCTTTATTTCATGTTAGTAATTAAATTAAATTTATGCAATTAGTTTAGTTTCATTTCATGCAAGTAGTTAACTCTCTTTTCTTCCTTTTATGCAATATGTTTAAATCATGAATCATATTGGATCAACATAGAATGGTTTCATTTATTGTCTCTTGTTTTGTGCTTATTGGAAGTTAATAATGATAGTAGTTTATTGTTTATTAGTGAATTTGATAGTCTACGTTGACAATTTCAAATAAGCCATGCTTAATCCTATATAAACATAAGCTATTTGATCGTTTGCCTAAATGATTTTGATCAGGAATTAGAAGTGAAATCAATATTAGTTTTTATTTTTAGTTACATTTTAATTTTCATGAGATTTTAGAAATGAGTTTGAATGGTGTGCTAGAGTTTGATGGTTTAAGTTGTGCTAATTAATAACACAAATAGATCATACTTATAATAAGCACATCAACCATTTATATACTTGAATTTAAAGGAGAGACTATAGATTCATTTTGTGCTTGATTTATATGAAAGATTGAAAGTAGATTTACCTCTACCTTAATCTCGTAGTTTTATTCTAATTTTTTACTTTGGTTTTTACTACAATTGTTCTACATTTTTAGTTAAAAACTCATCTCACTTTTGGCCTAATTTGATTGAGTAATTTTAGAATTAATTCTTTCCTTGTGGATCGACCCAAACTCGCATCTGAATTATAATAGTACGTCGTGCGCTTGTGGTTATTATTACATTTTCGATGGTATTCTAATCAATAGAATCTTCCGTCGTGAACACCATTACATGTCAGTACATCGACATAGTTTTCGCTTGGTCACTATTAAAGTATTAGTTTTCACTGGCCAAGTAAATACCCAATAGGATGACTCAGGCCAAAATTGGATAATCCTATTGCCCTAGAAAGTGGTACATACCCCAAGTTAGTTTAAAATGAGATCAAGTTAGAATGAAAATTTAAATACTAAGAATCAAAAAAGGGAGAGAAAATACAAGACTTTTAATGTGGTCAAGCCTCAATTCAATTGCCTACATCCACTGTCAATTTTATTTTGGATCATCCTTGTAATTACAACAACTCTTACAACAACTATAGTTCAATAAACTAGTTGATAATTAAAAATAGCAGTAATTTGGTATAAGGATCCAAAAATTCATTTTCTTGTTGATGATATCTCTTAATTTATAGGCGAACTCCACCATCAGATTTGGGGAATCGAGTTTGAAAAAGTATCTTCAGATGTGAAGTTTTAGCATAAAGAGTAGGTCAAATCATGTTAGAGTCAATAGCCAATATGGTTTAGTATCGAGCCATATGGGTCGATACCAACCCATGCCTTTGACACATTTTTGGCTGCTTCGTTTAAATGGTTCAAATTTGCAAACCTCTTCAATGCATTGTTTTAAGGGACCACTATGAGTCGGTACCGACATATACGGATCAGTACTTACCCTTGTCACATCAACATGGATCTAACTCCAAATATTACTTTTTGCTTTAAGTAAAGCATGAGCCACATTGCTCCATATGACTTGGTACCAACCCATATGTGTTGATACCGACTCATATAACTTATGTACTTCCTGCTCTAACTTCTTAAGTTTTGCAACATTGATGACATTACAAGCTTCTTGTTTCATCGATTCATCATCTTATAGTCCAAATCCATCATAATGTTGCTTGGTTCAAATGTTGAATAACACTTGCCCCCGAAAATATGCTTTTGCAAACTACAAAGCATGCTTTGGATTGAGATAAATGACTTAAATCAAATCCAAATATGTAAAGATTATTCTATCTTCTGAATCAATTTCTTGAAACATTGCATTTGTTTTGAGAAAGGCGGCGCCATGCTCCAAATAGCTTTAGAATCACATCTCTTTGACAGACATAAAGGTTGAAGTCGAGACTTTCCTATTAACTCTGATATTTTTTGAAAGTTACTTCATTCTCTTGGGTCGGGTGGGGTTCTAACTCTTTTTCTTTCATCATCAATTTTTTAAATATATTCGGATGGGTCAGTACCAACCCATATGGTTTAATATCGACCCATATGTATTTCAGAGTATACAAGAATAACACTTAGAAAATTCTAAGTCTACTTCAATCCGAAGCTGTCTTTCCCATTTTGGCTTTGATGTTCAAACTTTCTTATGACTTGAATCCCACTGTATTGCCACCAAGATCACCAACACTGCCATCCATAGATCCAGTTCATCAAGCATAACCGATCCAGAATAATATGGCTTACTTATCAAGTTTCCCCCAATCTTTATCACAATCTTTATTATTTCAGATCTTGACTAGGTGGGTCCCGCCATGCCCTTGTCCATTTTGGCCTCATCTTGAATTTTACTTCGTCGTGTCTCATTTATATGCCACCGCTGATCCACACCTATTGCCGAAAATAGCTTCGTCATAATTCCCATGCTCCAGTTCAATGAATAGTGAGAGATCTATAGGAAAGAGATGGTGATTAGGTGGAAAACATCATTTTTGGATTGACTTTGGACTTCGGTCGGCACAGGTTGTTAGAACGATTGAATTGCAAAGTCTACTCGTCGAGTGCACTCCAGCGTTTAATGATTTCATATGTCAACACATTTTGGAACCTCTATCTTGAAAACACTTATAATCAAATATCACACATCTGCAATCCTGCAAAAAGAAGCTCCTCATCTCTTCAGATAACGGTTTCGTTAATGTAGATTCTACGTAGTATCATTCGACACAGTTCCATCGCATGTCAAAGCTCATTTTTCAGCACAAGCGATCTATCTACATAAAATGCCTATGTTCATCGGGCCTTGGACACAAGACATACACTGCATAGATTGAATCACGTATCACTACTCTGATCGTTGTATAGAACCCGATTTGTGAACACACATCAACATGCATTGGATCTCCACGTCGACTACATGAGAATTAATTGAAATTAATACTAAATTTAAATCATACTTGACCATTCCTTTACCTTAAGCTTTCAGTATAAGAAGGAACCTCCCGGACGTTCAGGCCCCCTTTCCGCTATAGCGGGCTCTTCCATACCTCCTAGCATGGGTTCTTCTTCTATGCCAGCTTTTACCTTAACCCCATCCAGAGCTAGGCAGCCTTGGCGCCAACCTTGACAGCTAATGCCTTTGATCCCTTATGTGCCTGCGTGTGATAATGTTGCCCCAGATACCAACTTGAAGGTGTTATGATCTCGGGAAATGCTTCAGACTCCCCGGCTTCGAGGCTAAATGCCGAAGTCATTAAGAGAATTTATGTCCACCACAAGATTCCTCTAGAGGAGACTCTTGTTCTTTGCAATCCCCAAGAGCACACTACACCGCTTATAGTAGATATATGTGCCATGCTGATGCTATTTCGCTGTTCAATCCCTTCATAAGGCTGGCACTCTAATACTTCAGATTGACTTTAACCTAATTTCATCCAAATGCGTACGGTGCTCTTACTTGCACGTAAATGCTCTTCCTTCAATACTTGTGCAGATTTCCAGCTTTTAAGGAGATCTGGTACTTACAATTTCAAGAAAAGGTCATAGATTCTTTCACTCACTTTCTTGGAGGCTCATCATGGTTGCTAAATAGTTATTGGCCCCCACAACAAGCTTGACTACTTCAAACACAAGTACATTTTCATCTCATTCTGAACTGGCATCACCCAGAAGTGGTTTTCTGGATATAAGTTCTTATCCTTCTCACTCCACTATACTAGAGTTTACTTCACTCAAGTTGCCAAACATTCTCCACCTCTTCTCTCGAAGCGATTCCTGATAGAATCGATAATAATGATATGGAGTAAATGTACGAACATTTAAAAGAAGTTCTAAAATACAAGCGAAGAAGAATTGGCTTTCTAATCGACTTTCAATTATGCTAGTTTAGGCTCCTGTACACTGATCGAAGAGTTGGTCATCACATTCCCACACCAAGGGCTAGGCAAACTGCTCAAGCTGCATAAGAAGCCTAAGAAAAAGAAAAGGAAGAAGTCAATCCTCTACACCTACACCTTAAAATGTTACAAATTTAGTTAAGGAAGGTGAAGGAGTAGTGGGGAGAAGAAGAGATAAGAATTGGAAGAGGTGAAGAGGAGCAGGAAGGCGATGAAGAATAGGACGATGAGGGGAAAGAAGGAGATGACAATATGGAAGATAATGAGGAAGAGACGACGAGAGAGACTATTCTTGGGAATGAAACCTGTATAAGGAAAGAGAATACTCTGCAGAAAGAAGCAACTCCATCTTCCCCTAGACCCCTAAAGCTGAAGATTAAAACCTCGAGATCAACGATTGAATCCTACGAAATTCCCACCGAGGGGCCATTCTTCGACATAGTTGCGAAAGACATCTTTGGAGATCTATCCAATCTCCACATCGCCCATGACCTCACCATACTATACTTCAACTTTTATGACTTCTCGACTCCTATCTCTCATATGGCATTGGCATGTCGCTTACTTCAGTAGGGGAAGTTGCTTCAGTGGGGGAAGTTGCTTTGACGTCCATACCCCACGAGCATGGTTTGTAGAATCAATAGGACAAACCAACACTCTAAATGAAACCTAGGATCACAACACATTCACTCTACAAGTTTTGTTTCCCATCTTCAAGTTCTAACATGATCTTTTCCTTTTTTAGGTACCATAGGAAATCCAAATTCGTTACTTACATCAAACTATGAAGTAGTAGCTACCCGCTCTATATTGAATAGACCCACATCCTCAAAAAAATCCCTACTAAGAGTTTGATTATGACAGGTCCAACGAAAACAAAGAGAGAAAGAAGACAGAGAAAGGGAGGAGGAACAGAAAAGATGGCATCATTCTGAGAACGATAGATCACATGAATACTCCAGGTCCAAAAAGGAGCACTTATACACCACATTGGGCATGATATTCGCTTCCAAAGAATATGGACCCATACTCTAATATGTGTAGATACCCAAAGGTGAAAACTCCAATCCCATCGCCTTCTTCTCAAGCCTTAGTTCCGGCCCTGCCCAAATCCAAAATGGTGCAATCAACTTTTTTATTTCTAGCACAATGGCTAAGAAACGAACATCTTATTGCTCCCAATATCCTTCCACCACTTGCTTCAATTGCTCCAATATCAAAGATACTCACGAAGCACAAGGTTATACATCACGGAATGGATCTCACTGGTCTCTAGTTCATTTACAACATGAATAAAATCCCTCCTAAGGACTTGGATATTGGAATATCGCTCCATAAGGTCTAATGGGGTAGTACAAAAAGTGGATAAAGATATTTATAGGCCAAGATAATCAAAATAAGAAGAATCGCATGATAATTGCGACTCAAGAGAAGGAGAGTGAGAAAGATGAAAAGATCAAGAAAAACCTCTCTGATCAAGTTGAAAAGTTAGAGAAAGAGTTGGCTGCCAATGATAATGGGGCCAAGTAAGCCAAGGACAAAAATAAGGACACGATCTGTGATATGGAAGTCAAAGTGAAAGTCTTGAATAAACAAGTCCGAGAAGATCACATTCAGGGCAGCAACGTTACCCAAGAAAGTGACACTCACCATATCAGATTAGTTGCAGAGATTAAAAAACTCAAATTGGATCTCAAAAATGAAAAGAATGAAGCTCTTTAAAATGCGTAGACATATTGTAAAGAAATCTGAGACCTTCGGCAAGAAAAGAAGGTACTTGCAGACAATTCATTGAGATGGAAGATAGCCATTCCCAAGTGGAAAATGTGAAGGTGGATTTCGAAAAAATGATTGACTCCACTTTCCAGGGCTTCTATGTTAATGGTGTCAGATTTGGAAAAATCAGATGATTGGAGGAAGAGTACCCCGAGATGCTCACTGAGGTCTATGAAGAAATCTTAAAACATGAGAGAGATGAAACAGGAAAAGAGGTAGATTAGGACGCAATCAAAGCCCCCTTGGAATTTTATAAGTTTGATCTAGAGGCCCTTTCCGAGGGTTAGGTAATGCATGATGCTAAAACATCATCTCTTGCATAAGCACCTATTGGGCTCCAGCCAAGTATAGCTTTAAAGTCTCGGTGGAAGACACTGCTCCGATCATCAAGGAGTCTCAGGCGGATATTGTGACTTCTATGGTAGCCAAATCTGAGGCCACTGATAATCCTACATCTGTGCCACTTCCACCAGTCAGCATCGCTTCCACTCCAACTTTTGAGGGGTATAGTCCTGATGACCCTAGTTTTATGCCACCACCAATTCCCTTGCTCTTCTATTCATTTCCCAATCAAGGAAGAGGGACAGGTCAAAAGGATCTCCTTACATTCCAATATCTACTCCAAAAGGTATATCTCTAACCTCTCCTATCTTTGAGAAGCTTCAGATATCTTTTAAAGACGTCACTAACTTCTTTATATCTCTCAGTCAAATTTCAGGTCGCTCTGTGATCACCGCCCTTCCAACGATTTCAAAAGCTTCCACCTCTACAACCAAGGCCATCTCTACTACATTAGTTGTTGTTTATATTCCTCACCCAATCTCTACTTCCGCCACTGGGTCCATTCCCAGCCCTAGAGCAGAAAAGATTAGCGGGCTTGAGGATGAGAATCTGGACAAACTCAATGTTGTAATTAATGATGAAGATGATTAGCTCATAATCACTAGGTCATGGAAAAAAAATTCCTCAATGGTGGCTTCAAGAGCCATATATATTGAGAAGATAAAGAACATTAAGAAGAACTCGGGCGTTGAAAGCATTCCTCCACTCTCAATAGCCTTACGTGTTCCTCCAGTACCCATGGCATCATCTTCTACTTCCATTACTAGAGCTTCTCGGCCTCTACTAAGCTTTCATCCCAAACTGGAAGATCCTCCCCACTGGACTACTAAGGAGGAGACTTCCCTTTCAGAGAAGAGCACCCCGGAAAAGGGGGAACTATAGAGAGGAAGCGCCCTGCCAAGCATACAACAAGGGGGAAAAATCAAGGGAGGATGAAATAGTCAATCGTTGAAACTTGCGAAAGGTTTGATTCTTCCTATGTTTTGTTCTTCTTTTATGCTTCTGTGTGCATAGGCCATTGTATTGTAGGCACGGATCTTAATTTTTGTGTACAAAAAGGTTGAAGTAATGAAAGTTGTCTCTTTTCAACTCTGTGTCATCAACTTTACTGCACTTTTTATTTTCTTACCTACATACTTGCTTGCATGTATAACATTTAATTGACTGTAATTTGATTATTTATAAATTATACTTGCATGTGTCTACGCTCCATGCAATGCCACTCTATACTGTAACTCTTTACAAATAAATAAATTCTACGATTGCTCGATGTTGTTTTGTTACCTAGCTTTGTTTATTATCAGTTAAACATCTCTTGTTTAACCAAACAACGATGTATTTCATTAATCAACTTTGCTTATTCTTAGTCGAACATATCTTGTTCGACTACAAATAAAGTTATACTTCATCGTTGTGGTTGAAATTATATGGTTCATGTATCGCATCAACACGAACACCAATATAACTCTATAACCTACAAAAGAAATTCAATTCAACATCGACTCCTATCCCTAGGAATTGGTGTCTTTGATGCCTACCTCTGGTATCCACTCCAAACCTTGCATGTCTCTGGGCATTGGTTAGATGGTGTAAATTCAATTCTACATCGATTCCTATCTCTAGGAGTTGGCATCTTAGATGCCTATTTCTGGGCATCCTTCCTTGATCTTGCCTATCTCCGGGCATTGTTCATAGATGGAATGCATAGGGGCTAATAGTCCAATGGATCCCTAGTCTAATATTATCCTACGAATCCGATCATAGGCCAGAGGAGTACTTCTATACTTATCTTTGAATGGCCCAACATCCGCTTTTTAAAAAACATGAAATGTCTGATTGTGTTTTGGATCTTATGGCATAAAGTTATACCTTAAGAATACGGTTCCTTTGATTCAAAATGTCGACTTTATTTATGAACAAAAGAATGGAAATCATTTCCTTATTACGTCAAATCCCAATTAATACGATATCTTATTTTCAAAAAAGGAAATTAAGTTAAATAGTGTCGTAGGTGCTAGTTATTTCATGCCTCTATAATTGGGATCCCATCAATAGTCGATAGCTTGAAAGTTCCATCTTCAAGCTTCTGTGCAATCACATAAGGACCTTACCAATTCAGGCTAAGTACCCCCATACCATGAAAGACCTATTTTAAAATGAGGTTGCCTTTCTCAAATGTATGGTTTCTAACCTTGGTGTTGAATTGCTTTACTACTCTTATCTGGTGAGTAGCTACCATCATATCAACCTCTTACCTTTTCTCATCGACCATGCCGAGGGACTCAGAAAAGAGCTCCTTGTTCATCTTAGGTTCATAATGAAGTCTTATATTGGAACAGACTTTAGCTTCAATCAAAATTATGGCCTTAGTTTCGTATGTCGGTGCACAAGGAGTATGCCCAGTCACAGACTCGTGGGTTGTCCAATAAGCCCACAATGCTAGTGGTAAAACATCCACCCAACCGTCGTTGGTTCTTTTTAACCTCATTTTATTGATGGACTTGATGATCTTGTTCTCCGCCTCTACGTATCCATTCGGTAGTGGGTGTGCTTTTACTGTGATGGACTTCTCAATTCGGAACCGATCACGGAATATTTTAAACTCGGCACTCTCGAATTAAGTTCTTTTACCAGTGATGATCTTAAGTGGAACTCCAAACCTATACAAAATGTTCTTCGCTACAAAGTTGATTGCTTTCTTCAAAGTAATCGTTGACAGTGGTTGCGCTTCAATCCATTTTTTGATTTAGTCCACATTTACTATCGCTTATTTCGCTCTGCCTCTTGACATCGGTAACACAACAATAATATCAATTCCCCATACCTTAAACAACCAAGGGCTAAACATTTGCGTAAGCTCATGGTATGGGCTCTCTCTATCTTCGAAAATCTTTGGCACTCATCACATCTCTAAGAATAATCAGCTTTATCCTGATTGATCGTTGGCAAGAAGTATCCATAGTGAAGAACCTTCTTTACTAACCATTTGCCCCTTGTTGACTACCACCTTCATGCACATCTGCAAGGGTCTTTTGAGCTTCGTCTTTAGTGACACACCTTAGCAAGGGCTTTGAGAATTCTCTCCTATATACTCCTTCTTCTGTAATGAACTGTGACACTTTACACAGGAATTTTGGCCATTCATTCCCTCCATTCAGGAGAGTCCATTTCAGCAAGTAGTCTTTAATCATAGTCGTCCACAACTCTTATTTTAACATCCCTCTTCCCAAAACACAAATATGGAACCCCAATGTGCTGCAATCACCTTCAAATTATCTTTCAATGATAAAGATGAGATTAGTTATAATATATAGTCTTAAGTTTGCCCATAGTAAAGAACCTTCTTTGCTAATGTTTGCCCCTAGTTAATCACCACATTCATGCACTCTTATGAGGATCTTTTGAGCTTCGTCTTTAGTGACATACCTTAGCAAGGGCTTTGAGAATTCTCTCCTATATTTTACTCCTTCCGTTATGAACCATGGCATTTTACGTGGGAATTTATGTCATTGGTTCCTTCTGTTTGGGATATTTCCTTTCAATAAGTATTTTTAATTCAAAGTCATCCACAACTCTTATTGTAACATCACTCATCCCAAAACCCAGAGATGGAACCCCAATATGCTACAGTCACCTTGGAATTAGCTTTTGACCATAGAGATGATATCAGTTAATATATAGTCTTAAGTAAACAAAGAAGGCATAAAAAATGAGATGCATCATTATAGATTTAATTTAAAAATTATTTTTACAACCCAAATACATAGAAATGCATAGTCAAAAATATAATACATATAGCTATTATTGTCCTATATATGAAGATGGAGGTACTAGCACTAGATACAATGCAAATAAACATGAATATGATACCCAAGCTTCCTGCTTTGCCTTCGGTTATCTCCAAAAGTAACCTTCCTAAACCCATAAGATTAGCCTACATAAATAAGTACCCGTGAGTTTACGGGAAAAACAAGAATAAAAACACGGTCCGACATAAAGTATGGCATGAATAAGATATTGCCTCAAAGCATACAATTTAGTGAAACTACATTGCCAACATACGAAACGGGCTTTCCCCTCACTTTCCCAAGCATTAATTTAACCGATTGAATAGTAAGTTTAAGTTGTAAATTTATTATCAAGAGTCTACAATATCATGATATGGTAACCGAAAGCATTCCCTCGTTATATGTCATAGAAAAATTACAATATTCCATTATTATCGAAATACCCTACCTTTAACACTCCTAAGGCCTTACATACTTTTACAGCAGATATATATATATACAACATTGAAGTACTACCATTTGGCTGCTAAGCCTTATACCTATGTACTATATACACTAATTACACTATTTCTCGACCGCCTTTAAGGTTATATATGCCTTGTCATTCTTGGTAGCTACTCAGATCTTACACCAACGCTTTCATACTTAGGTTACCACATAGGCCTTATTCCTATTTCGCTTTCTATTTGGATTGCCACATAGGCCTTACACCTTTGCTTTCGGCTTTTAGACTAAGTCATCCATCGTTCCCTTGGTTTCCACTTTAAGCCTTACACCAATTGCTTTCGTACATCATATGCCACATATGCTTTATTCCTTCTCTTTGGTTTCTTTGACTGCCACAAAGGCCTTATGTCAAGTACCGAATCTACTACCTAACCATTCACTATTAGGCTTCTCACATAGCTTTTTAATCAGTATAGGTTTCCAATAATCGTCTTTCGATTATTAATATTAATTGTCATATTGTTTATAAGTGTCTTGGGTCCCGAACTCGGCCATCTCGAGCCTTATGATGCCTTATTGTCTTCAAAAGTTACTAATTCCGGTTTATACCTTCTTCCGAGAATACGCTACTCTCGACAGTCACCATTGTTGATCTCATTTTAGGAAGCCGGTTATAGTTTAGTTTCGATAATTTATGAAATTAACTCTTTAAATTTTTGAAATCCCTTCCTCTTCCCATTATTCTTATCCAACCATCGACGACCTTTGGCCCTCAGTTTGTCCAACCTTAACTTCCATACTTAAAGTTTTTCACTCCTAAGATTTCAGTTTATTTATCCTTTGGTTCATCTTTAACACCTTCGGCGCTGTCCTTCGGTACACTTTGTGAACTGCCTACTGCAAGTCTAACACTAGCTTTACACATGTGGACGTTTGTTTTGTTTGGCTTAGTCTTTTACCACCATTTTATTCACTTTACTAACTAGTACAGCATAAAATATGGATAGGGTCTATGATCCAATATTTACTTAAACTTTTTAATTAATTAACCTTCCAGTCATCACCTATATACCTTAGGGTTCCCTTCGGCTAGACTTAACTTCCTTCAGAAACTACCAATTTTTTCCCCGCTTTTTTACTGTAAGATTTATCATTTAACTATTCTCCATATCTAACAAATTTTCTCCATATTTGGATTTTATTAATTTATTACAATTTATCCACTCAAGTATAAATTCTAACAATCAATACAGTTTTCTAACATGATAATCTTATCCTCTTATTTAATAACCATACTGTTTAATGAAGCAAAAACAAAGGAATAACCAAATTATTATACCATCATGAGGAATATAATTAGGAAAAGATTAGAGAATGTATTACTCACTTATACTGTTAGCAATGTATTAATCACTTATAATGTTAGCTGATGAAGTCTCTTGTTCCCTTAGCTTTAACCTTTTCCTTTTTCTTCTTCTTGTTTAGGCCCCAAACATCATTAAAGAGCTTAAACTTTTGTTTTAAGTTTTGAATGTAAAATGAAATGGAAAGAGAGAGGTGGTTATTTTTATTTCAAAAGAATAATTTGTGTCATCGGCCCACTATCCCTTTTTTAATAAATTTGTTAGCCCTAACGATTGCATTTAATACTCGTTAATTTAGATTTTCAACAAGTGTTTTCGAATATCACTTGATTCATCCAGGCATAATAAGTAAATAAAACATTTCATGCATATTTACCCCTTCGTATCATTTCACTTTCTTAACTCCATAATTAATTATATACTAATTTATAGGGGGTGTTAAAGGCTTCCCACCTTATAGGAATTTTGCCCTAGAAACTCAATAAGGTGCGATATTAAGCTCTAGGCTTTCTTATGCCTTATTTAACATGCACACACGTGGATTCGTCATCCATATGTCTCAATCAAAATGCATTAGTGCTTCTACCAATAGATAATAAAAATCAACCATAATATCACACACACATATATGGCATACAACTAGACATAGCAAACATACGAGCTAAGCTAATCAAATATGCGATAAGTCCCTTTAACCTTATCCTTTGTTTCCAGTATAATCATCCTGGTCCTCACTCCACTGGACCCGAACAAGCTTAACTTCATTATTCCCAAGCTTTTTATTATCTCGGCCAACAATTCATATAGGATTCCTAACATAAGTCATGTTTTGTTCAAAAACCAAGTCTTCCATAGCTCTCAGAATCACAACATCCCTAGGGTATTGGACACACTTTTGTATATGTGATACATGAAACACGTTATGCACCCCTACAGAAGCACTCATCAAATTGACTCTGTAAACTACCCTTCAGATCTTCAATAATATCCGAAACGGACCAACATATTTCAACACATACTTTCTGACATTTCCAAACCTCATATTGCCTCTCATATGTGACACATTCACCAATACATGATCTCCCAGATCGAACTCTAGGTATCTCCACCTTTTATCGGCATAGCTTTTTGTTTATATTTAGCATCCTATATTCTTTGTCTAATCAATTCGATCTTCTCTGAATCCTCCATTATCAGATCCAAACCAAACACAAGTTTGTTTCATGTTTCATCCCAACTTACCGAGGACTTATAAGTCCTTCCATACAATGCCTCAAAGGTGTCATCCCAATATTGGACTAGTAACTATAGTTGTACAAAAATTATACTAAGTGAATGTGATCTTCCTTAGATTTACCGAAGTCTAACACAGAAGCTATTAGCAAATATTCCAACACTTAGTTGACCCTTTTGGTTTGGTCATCTGTCTGTGGATCGTAAGAAGTACTCATACATAGCTCTAAACCTAAAGCACTTTGTAGCTTCACCAAAATGCACTGGCATATAATGGGTCTTAGTCACTCATTACAGTATACGGAATTCCATGAAGTCTTACTATTGTCTAAACATATACTTCCACCAACTTGGCTGCTGTCTTTGTGGACTTTACTGGGATGAAATGGGCACTCTTCTATCGACTGTAACCCATATACTTTTATTCCCTCTCCTCATTCCCGAAAACCCATCAGAAAAATCCATTGAAATTGTCTCCCGCTTCCATACCAGAACTTCTAGTGGTTGCAAAAGACCACTTGGCTTCTGATGTTGTGCTTTGGCTTGTTGTCGTGTTTGGCATCTCCCCACACATTCCATAATTTCTCTCTTCATTCGTTCCCAGTAGAAGTTCCGCTTCATATCTCAGTGCATATTTATGCCTTTCGGGTGAATAGCAAACTTGCAACGATGATAGTCATCTAAGAGTTGCTTCCGAAGGTCACCTCGATTCAAAACATACAGTCTTCCTATCGGCCGAAGCCAGCCTTTGTTATCAATACCGAAGTCCTTCATTTCTTCGACCATGGCAACACTCATTATGTCATTGATTATTTTGGAACATAATGGATCCTCCTTCTGACCTTCAGCAATTCTCTTTGTAAATGTTGGATTAACTTCTAAGCAATATACTATCCTCGAATCTCGCCTCGAACCAGCCTTCGACCAAAACTGCACATCGCAAGATGCTAGTGACCCAAAGACATTTCACACTTCGATTATTGCTAAAACACAATTTTGTTGTTCCCCGCTTAAGGCATTCGCAACTTTATTTACCTTCCCTGGGGTATGCTGTATTCCAAAATCAGATGATGCCAAGAATTTTAACCATCTTTGTTGTCGCATGTTCAATTCCTTCTAAGTGAACAAATATCTCAAAGACTTATGGCCCATAAACATTTTGAACCTTTCCTCCAAATGGTAATATCTCCAAATCTTTAGCACAAAAACAACTACCAGTAACTCTAAATCATGGTTTGGATACCGAACCCCATGGGGTCCTAACTTCCTGGATGCATAAGCTATAACCTTGCCCTTCTACATCAACACTTCTCCTAATTCTAAACCCAAAGCATATGTGTACACAATCGTGTCCTCATTTCCTTCCATTATTAACCAACACTATACCCTTCGTCAATCGAAGCTTTAGCTCATGGAATGCTTATTCACACTCCTTCATCCAAACATACTTTTCATTCTTTCAGGGAAATCCAGTCATGGTGCTGCTATTCCGGAGGTGTCCTTAATAAATCTCTAATGGTGTTCGTCCAACCCTAAAAAACTCCTTATTTCAGCCACTATCTTTGGTCTCTTCCAATCATTCATGGCTTGTCTTTCAAAAGACCTACTTCCAACCCTTCTTCGAGACCACATAGCCTAGGAACTTCACTTCCGGTTGTCAAAAATGACACTTTGAAAACTTTTCCTTTAATGTGTATTGTCTTAAGGTCTCTAATACCAATTAAGATGAACTTCATGGTCCCGCTCATCCATAGAATATACTAAAATATCATCTATCAAGACTAACACAAATCTATCCAATTTATCATGAAAGCCTTGGTTCATTAGATCTACAATGAAAGCTGGAGTATAAGTAAGCCCAAAGGGCATAACCAGTCACTCGTATGAACCATATCTTGTCCCAAACATGGTCAAAGGAATGCTCTACTTAATAACTCTTAGTTGATGGAAACTAATGGCCAAATCTAACCATGAGAATACTTTGTTTCCACTCAACTTGTTGAATAGATAACCTATTCTCGGTAATGGCTAATGATTCTTTACAATCAGCTCATTTAGCTTTCTATAGTTGATACATATTCGAAGTGATCCATCCAACTTCTTGAGAAATAATTCTAAAGCTCCCCACGGTGACCTGCTCGGCCTTATGAAACTTTAATGCTCAAGTCCACCGATGGATTCTTCAATTACTTCATCTCCTTAGGCGACATTCTGCTAGTGGTCTAATAAGAGGCTGTGCCTCAGGCACCAAATCAATTTGAAACTCAATCAATCTTTTCAAAAGTAAACCTATATTTGGCTCAAAAACATAAGAAAATTATAGAACTACAAAACTCCACTTATCTCTCCTTAAGGATTCCATTTCATATAATGAAATACCAAACTCTGCTTTCATCTCATTTAAGGATACCAAGATCTTGTCTCTTTCTTATGGATGTCATGGAGCAATGATTCTCTTAGCCCAATAAATTCCACTCTCATTCTGTACCACCTAATCCATAGCCAAAATTACTCCATACCCCTTGAAGTCAAACACAAACGGGTCAAACAAAAACAAATGGTCTAGCAGGATAAATTCTAGGTTAGTGCACCTCAACCCGAGAGTGGTGTGCCTACTAATTGGATTAACTAAATGCAAAAAATTAACTAAGTAGGTAACATCCAATCCTACTTTATCAACTGTATCCTTAGAAATTGAAGAATGTGTAGCTCCAATATTAGAAAGAACTCTAACTGAAAAATGAGAATTGGAAATCATACCTTCCAATACAGCATTCTTGCTTTTGCCTCGGTTGAAGATCCTACTCTCGATCCTTTCAAGGTGAACGATCTTGTCGGCTTCAGCTCTAGACAATCCTTCTTCTAATGGCCCGGTCGATCAGAATTGAAACACTTGACATTGGTCATTACAGCTAGTTGCGAGTACTTTGAAGCATGATGCCCCTTCTACCTGCAATTGTAAGAAGTACTATCCAAAAGACCCTTTCGGCTTCCCCTTTTCGAAGCCTTTCCCTTTGGTTATTGTCCTTTCTTCCCTTTTTAGTAGGTAACAAACCTCTTCTTCTATTCTCTTTTCGGTTTGACCTTAGCATTTCTCTCCTCTCCATACATACTATCATACCTTCGGGCCATATCTATTATGAACTCGCAAGGAGATGTGAGATGTGCCATCACATTATGATTCAGCCCTTGCTTTAGCCTCCAAATGGACTTCTTGTTCTACTTTGTTGGGGTTTTCATCAACTCCTTGCAGTACTTGGAGACGAATTAAATTTCTGAACATAATCTTCAACATAAAGATCCCCTTACCTAAGATCAATGAACTCTCTCAACAACACACTCTTTTGAGACATGAAGACTAACCGAGCTTCAAACCTCTCTTGGAACTATCTCTAAGTGATCTCATCTTTTGTATTTTCCGTGGTCACTATTTCCCACCAATCTAAAGTGTCTACGTGTAGCCGTCCAAATGTTAGCCACCTCTTTTGAGCATCATCCGACCTTACGTCCTTAAAGATATGCTCACTAACTTTCAACCAGTCTAAAGTTTCCATTGCCGGCTCCTTTCCTTGCCCCCAAGACTCCTGTAATCCTGACCTAACTTAGAGAAATCTGCTCTTGTCATTGGTCTTGGATCAACAGCTTTTGGCATAGCCTCTATCATCATCTGCCTCATGAATTGTCAGAACAATACATTCAAATCCATCCCTACCATTGGCGGGACTGCCTCATTCACTGCTGCCGGAGGCACTTCTCCACCATTACTTTCGATGGTTTAAGTACTGTATTTCTCTCTCCTAGCATTAGCTCCTCTCGGAATAATTCTTCCACTTATCAAATCCATTTTCTGCTAAGAAGTCTTCATTAGAAACGGAAGACGGTAAGTGATTTAGCAGTAGAAGATATCTACTAAACTTATCTATATTTCTATGTTGAAATTACAAGTACATTATATACTAGCATATATCCTCCTCAAAATGTTGGTTTATTTATTCTAAGTTATGTCATACTTAGGTGTCTCTAACCTAAGCTCGGATACCAACTGTAACAGCCCTTGTCCCAAAATCCAAAGATGGAACCCTAATGTGTTGCAGTCACCCTGGAATTACCTTTCAGCGATGAAGATGAGATCAGCTATAATATACAATCTTAAGTCAATAGAGAAGGCATACAAAATGAAACAAATTTGTTATCATGCTTTTTAGCTAAGCAGATTTCAACTGGACTTAAAAGATTAAAACAAAGATGAAATGATTCGAAAACTTGCAGGCACACCTAAATGGG
Organism: Allium fistulosum; assembly: GCA_030737815.1. NCBI lineage: Eukaryota > Viridiplantae > Streptophyta > Magnoliopsida > Asparagales > Amaryllidaceae > Allium > Allium fistulosum. The sequence continues at coordinate 209,600,015 of CM060908.1, forward strand.
GTGGATAAACAGCTCGAGAAAGTTTCACTCAATTCGGAGCTAAGTGCATAGCTCAGTACCGAGCTATTTCCCTCATTCCACTTTCCAAATTCCATACATCTCCTATACCACTTCGACTACTCATAATCGAGTGGTTTTCCTATGATTTGGATGAGTAATTCCTAGGGTTGACGAGAAGGAAGTAAAGAAAGAAACTATCAGGAAGCTTACTAAAATCAACCCAAAGTCAATAGAAAAGAGCTTGGAATAACTCAACTTGAAGAAAGAAGAGCAATGCAAGTGAAAAAGTTCAACTTGCACAAAAAACCATGGGTCGATATCGAGTTAAGTACCTAAGGTCCGTATCGAGCTATGCTTTTAACTCGTAGTGCTCTGATTTCTCTCATGCAACTTTGGCTGTCTCCTAACCTCAGTGCAAACTAGCTTCTGGACCTGTACCTCGGTTTCCCTATAAATACCAACCAAACTCCAACTAAAGAGGGATGTGATTTCTCTACCATTAGAGACTTATTCTTCTTCTTCACTCTTATCCTCTATCTCTCAAACACTCCAGAAACTCCATTGTAAATCTGAGATCCACTAGATTATGGTCAAACCTGATATAACTCATTGAAATTCGGAGAGAAGATAATGAATAACAAACTATAAAGTGGACGTAGACTGGAGATTGCCGAAACACTATAAAGATTCTTGTGTCTCCATTTACTTTTTTTGCTACCTTTACTTGCTTGATATGGGATTTCTACTGCTTTTACATCTATTTTAAAAGAACTGGTGCTTTCATTCGACATTTGGATGTTGATCCATTTTCTAGGTTAACATTTTGGCGCTTTCACAGAGAAAAAGAACTGGATCAGAAGACTTAAAGTATGGATCTGAAATTGGGAGAAGATGAAGAGACCTAACACTAAACCAAAGGCTGTAGGAAGCCAACCAGAGCATGAGGGCATCCAAAAGTTGTCCTTAAATTCTCATCAGTCCATCTATATGACCAGAGAATAGATGGAGAAAATGATAAAGGAGATGCAGGATGGGTTAATGACTCGACAATAGGAAATGCTTGAAGGATTTTCCAAAGGATGGGACAACAAGAAATAGCTACAGCTGCAGAAATTCAGAACCAAGCGCCAAAAACCAATGTAGGAGCATCTATAATAGGAGTGGAGCAAACTAGAACAATACCCCTACAAACATAATAGCTATGTACCAACCCAAATCAATCGATAGTGAGGGAACTATGCTAAGGCAATGCTGGCGTGAACTTAGGACGTGTTGGAATGCTAGAAGCAAAGGATGCTGGAGCTAGAAATGCAAATCAGAATGCAAATGCGCAACAACCAAAGGAATATGTTCTAGAGCTTCCCTAGAGTATGTGCTGGAGTTCCTCTGTAGGGGCGGTGGCAGAACAATGCTTTAGGTTAAAGACCGTCACTGGATGGCAAAAACTGAATTGCTGAGTTGGTACAGAGTATAATTAGTGGTGGACCCCCAGATTAATGCTTAGAGGACGTGAGCAGGAATCCATTCGCTTCTACTATCTGGAATGCGAGGAATCCTCTCGATTTTAAGCTTCCAATGCTGGAAATGTACTATGGAAAGTCGGATCTGATGGTTCATCCGATGAGATATAATCGATATATGGAGGTGTTGGGTGCTTCTAAGGAGGTAATGGGTTGGTGCTTCCTATTATACTTAACGAACTTGGTGGTGATGTGGTTCAAACAATTGGAGAATGGGTCCATTAGCACATCGACCGATTTGGTGAACAAGTTCCTAATATAGTTTAGAGTTCATGTCTCGCGACCGAAAAATGTGATGATGCTATCAAGCGTAAACCAAAGGCCCTGAGAGACCTTGAGAAGCTATTTGAAAATATTCAATGCGGTAACAACAGCCTTTGATAAACCAGACCCATCTATAATCTTAATGGCGGCAGTATCTAGAGTCGCAAGTAAGACCGACTTCAAAGTTGCATTGGAAAGGGATCCACTGATGGATCCTGCAGAATTCTACCATGAAGCTAAGAGATATTTGTGTTAGGAAGACATCGAATCTGAGGATGCCGAAATTAATGATGTGGATGACAGAGGACTATCCGGAGCAGAAAACAGAAAGGAAAAAAAGAAAGAGAAGAGGTGATGATGACTTCGGAGAACCGAAACGATAGAAGAGGGAACCGAAATTCTCTTCTTACACTGAGCTAACAGAGATCCCTTGGAGGATATATCTGAACACTAGGGGGCAGATCCCCTACGGAAAACCAGCTAGGAGAGAGCCCACTAATTGGAAGAAAAGATATGGAAAGTTTTACATCTTCCATGAGTTGAATGGACATGAAATGAAGAATGCCGACACCTTCGTGAGATGATAGAAGAATTGGTTTAGAGCAACCGGCTGAAGTAGTATGTGAGGAACCGAACTGCAATGATGCAGCCGGAGCAACCACCATCTACAACAAACGCATCAAGGAACAACCAGGGATCTGGTCCGAGACTCAAAACCCCATGATCGGGACAGTTAGGAGTCAGGTTCGACTCCCTTGTTTTTCTTTTTCTTGCTTGAATAATTAGGATAATTATAACCTCAGGCCGCTTATACATATACCCGGCCTAGATTAATCTCTAGGCACATTGAGTCGAATGCCTGGGATGACTATTTAGGACAATAATAACCTCAGACTGCTTACACGTGTATAAGACCCAGATTGGTCCCTAGGCACGCTCTGGGTTTAATGTATGGGATGGATAATTAGGACTTCTACTTGTTTGCTTTGATTTAAATATTTGACATTTTGAAAAATCCACTTTGAATGTGATAACTAATATTGATCGCTTTAAATCCCAACCGGAGAGGCGGGACCGGAGTGTAGGGTGCAAGTCCATTCGTAAGACAGCAAGTGGATGGACTTGTATGATATTGATCGCTTTAAGAACCGTCCGGAGAGATGGGACCAGAGTGTATGGTGCAAGTCCCCTTGCCTAAGAGCGAGCGGATGGGCTTGTATGATATTGATTGCTTTAAGTCCCATCCGGAGAGGTGGGACCGAGGTGCAAGGTGCAAGCTCCCTTACTGGAGAGTGAGTGAATGGGCTTGTACGAAAAGTAATTCCGTTCATTGGAGAGTGAGTGGATAAGCTTGCTTGGTCATTGGGTCTCCTCATTGGAGAGTGAGCGGATTGGACTCAGCAAGAATCTGGATAGACTAAAACCCTATTAGGAAATATACGATCCAGAGAGATCAAACTCTAGATTGGAAGATCAACAATCAAACGAGACCAAGCCCCAGAGTAGATGCAGACTTGATAAAAGGATTTGAATGCGTTACAAACGAAGAAAGGAAGATAAGCCCTAGGAAAACGTAGGATGGCTTGGATACGTGGAATGATACTTCTAGATAGTACATCAAGATTGGGATCAATGAATAGCCGAAGAGCTCAACTATCGAAGGCCGATTGCTAGTACTTGTTCTTGAGCAAAGCACATCTTACATTCGAAAGGCATACTTTAGGAGGGCAAGTATTAACCCGCATTTTAGCCAAACAGATTTCAATTGGACTTAGAAGATCAAAACAAAGACGAAACAATTTGGAAACTTACAGGCACACCTAAATGGAGTAGATAAACAACTCGAGAAAGTTTCACTCTGTTCGGAGCCTAGTGAATAGCTCAGTACCGAGCTATTCATAGGTCGATACCGACCTATCATTTTCCTCATTCCACGTCCTAAACTCCATAAATCTCCCATACCACTTCGACTACTCATGATCGAGTGGTTTTTCCATGATTTGGATAAGCATTCCAAGGGTTGACGAGAAGGAAGTAAAGAACGTAGCTATCGAGAAGATCACTAGAATCAACCTAATGTCGATAGAAAGAGCTTAGAACAACTCATCTTGAAGACAGAAGAGCAACGCGAGTGAAAAAGTTCAACTTGCGCAAAAAACCATAAGTGTAATGCCCCAGAAATTCATGAAACCTTATTTTGGTTGAATTCTGAAAATATATGAAATTATTGCATAGGAATGTAAGGGATTAGCTAAGTGCAAAGGTGTGTGCATGTGTGCACGTGCACACTGATATGGCATAAGGAAGAACCCCAAATTTCCTGAAACCAAAACAAGAATTAAAAAGCATTACAAACATGATTTTGTAATGAAAATTATTAAACCAAATATGGATATTTGATTTCTGGATTATATGAATTATTTTAGAAGATAAGAAAAAGCAAGTTTTGTTTGAACAAGTAAACAGATTTTACTAAATTTAAAACCCAGGATAAATGGGATAAGAATTTGAAACATGTATGCACATATATGTGTATGTCTTTCTGAAACTAAGGAGGAGTTAAGTAAGCCTAGATAGGATATGTATGCATATGTACATTTCTATAAGTACTGATAGTATTAAAAAGAAATAAGCAAGGAAATAGCTTAACATTAAAATAGTAAAAGACATATTACAAGCAAAACAATTGCTTTAGGCAGAAAATAGAAAGGAGGATTTTTAGAAAATAAAAAAGTGACAATGTCACACAATTGACATGATTTAGAAAGAGAACAAAATAGATATTCTGGAAAAGGAAAAGGGGAATAAGCATTACATGGCCGGGGTACTAAGGGTGAAAATAAGCAAATATGAAATGCAAAATGCATGAGTATTGGTCAGGGTAGGAATGGGATTTTACAATGATGAAACCCTAGAAAAATCTCTCTTATAAATCCAAGTTTAAACCAAAAAAACCATTTTCTACCCGAGACATTTAAGAAAACAAAGAAGAAAAATATTGCAAGAAGAAAGGCAAAGTTTCAAAGAGTTTCTTTTCTGGATTAAGTAAAAGGAGCATTTTCAGTGAGTAATCTCACTAAATCCCATGGCATTAAGACCTGTTATGAGGCAGCCAAGTCTATGTTGTTTTTCTACATATTTTCTGATTTTATTACTATGGTTTTAATGGATGCTTTAATGGGTGTTTATGAATGCTTTTGATTGCTTTGATGGTTGAGTATTTGCTCTGTTTGGTTACACCCAGAAATGTTAAAGTATGAAATCATGAAAGTAAATAGAGAATACTTGTAACTGTTTTAGATATGGCATGAAAAATATAGAAATCAAAATGTATATGAGTTGCATTACACTTGTGTAAGTGCTGAGGCTCAAATGAAAGATTCAAGGGTGCAATGGAAATATCCAAAAGTGCTGAACCCTTGATCAAATAGAAAACCCATGAGCCAGAAATCTTATTTAAGCTAGATCTTGAATTTAGTTCAAACATGGTTGCTTATGAAACAACAATAACCCACATGCCTAGCCTCTATTCACAGTTGTAAATATTCCTGTATTTTCTTTAAGCCAGGATATTTGAAAATATGATTTCCACTGGATATGAATATTAGCTTGTCTTTGAAGTGTGCTTGCAAGTTTTATGTAATTTTTCATGTACACTGTGATTTAATCACCTAGCTATCTCATGATAGGATCAAACATGAACACTTAGTAAATAAACTAAGGATTGTGAGCCAAGAAGACTGCTGGAATGCTTGTTATATTTAGAGTATGCAATTTGGCACATGGTTTGTTTAAGCCCTGAGATCTTTGTGCAATATTGTGAATTATTTTATTGCAATGTGTCCCCGTGATTCCTTTATGGCAGATGAGGTTAGGAATTAATTTGGTAAATGCAACCTAAATTGATGAAGTAGGAACTTGAGTTATTCCTAGATTGGTTGGATTGGAGCTATGATAGTTCCTGAGTATCTCTGTTTGATATGTATGTTTACATAGTTGAAAGTGTGTACATAATTAGTTTTAATACTGATCATATATGCACAATATATCAGAAACAAGTTAGGCAAATTGATTAAAGAAGTTATGCCAACCTATACAAAATGCTTTTGTCTCACTTATCTACTTAATATCATGGAATTTTTGATATTGCTCATACTAGATCTTGTATCTGACCCTTGTTTGCTTATGGCATCTGGGGTGTCTCATTTAAAATGGGGCAGCCTCTAATGCTCTTTCAGGGAATGCTGGTTCTAAATAGGAAGCTGTTATGGCTAATGAGAATGATTGGATAAGCATGCTAAATTAGAATTAAATAAGAGCTTAGAATGAACTATTTGCATGTAATCTTGGAAGTTTTATAATTCTGCTTTTGTTGTTATGTAATGATCTTGAATGTTTGGATTTTATTTAGTTGTTTCAGTTGAATCTGGTAATGTATTAAGGTTGGAAAAAAACCAAAGACTTAGTTGAATCTTATGCAAGAAAATATATTTGAGTATTATGGTAGAAATCTGTAGATGATATATGCCTATATTTGAGAAATGGATACATATATATATATATATATATATATTTGTATTAGTCAATCTTGAGTCACTTAAAAGCTTTAAGTTTTGAGGTTAAAATCTGAGTTTGGTTAAGAATATTCTTTAAAGAGTTTTGTGTCCATATGCTGAAGTATTTTGATAAAAGAAACAATATATATTTTGTGCACTGTATAAAGATGTGCATATGTTTTAAGGGATCTTTCAAGTATCTTGTATCTGAATTTACATTGCAATAGCCAGGCACTAATGTTTTGATGACCTAGTCATAAGGTTAACCCACCTCAAAGGAGTGAGGTCTGGGTTGATCAAGATGACTAGAGTTTTTGGGTTTAAAGGAAGAAAATGCACTTGTAAAATATGAAGCTTTCTTTGCAAATGCATGTACAAAGACATTTTCAAATACTTGAGTAATTCACTTTTATTTTGAGTAGCTTTCTTAGTCCAGAGGGCACAATACATCTGATATGCACACATATTACTTAAATACTACTTTTGTTAAATGACCGTAAAATCTGGATTATCTGAATCCAGTAAAGCAACCTTTAAATTAGGATACAAGCTGAGGTTACTCAGGGATAGGGAATGGATTTGATTCAGAGAAACACAACTATATAAATTGTGAATGAATCACTCAACTAACTTGGTTATAAGTAAAGGAATTAGTGATAAAATCACTCCTGTTGAAAATGATAAATGTGTATATCATTTTTCTTTCTGGCTTATGATCAAACATCAAACAATTAGATTAAAACTATGATGTCTTGCTATATAATCTGAGATCACTTTGCTAAGTCAAACTAACAAACAATCACTATAAGAATAATTAGGTAAATTACTAGGTATAAATTATATATGATTATGGGATTAACTCCCATGACTCAAATATCAAAACCAAGGAAAAATTGAGCTATGTACTGGTTGATTAGAAACTCAAATTCAATCAGGATGCACTCTTGCTTACCAACACTCTGATCTAAGCAAGAGGGTCACATACATCTTCATATGTGTGTGAATATTTATTAATAAACTGATATAAATATATTAGTGAAAAAAAAATTAGGATCCTGGATAATTTAATAGAAAGGCTAAATGACTCTAGGGAATTTATTAATGTAAAAAAAAATCCTAGTAAAAAAAAATTAGGTAAAATAAATAGTAGGGTCATTTCATTTGGTATCAGAGCTATGTTAAAACTATACATAGCTAAGGATGGTTGCATTGATTGATTGAAATACAATAGCAATATATATATATATATATGCACTGTTGTTTGTTTGAGTAAAATAATAATTCAGATAGAAAGTTATAGCAAAAGAAAAATACTCATGATAAACTAACCCTATCTACCCATACCCTAGTTATCCAATCATGGTAGGAAGAGGATCTCATCACAATGCAGGATCAAGTGCACCACAAATGCTTGATATGCAAGACTTTATAAGGGCTTTAAGGGAGGGAGTAGGGCAGAGACTTGAGAACCCACATGAGGAACTTTCAAAACTATTAAAGACTTATACCAATTTGGGAGGCAAGAGCTTTGAAGGGACTGAAACTGTGATGGAAATTCAAGCATGGTTGAGAACACTGGACAGAATTTTCAATGACATGCAATTGGATGATCAAAGGAAGAGGCAAGTGGCCTCAAGACAACTGAAAGGTGTGGCTTTAAGTTGGTGGGAGGTAGTCATAGCTGGGAGGATTGAGAATGAAATCACTTGGAATCAATTCAAGGAGATGTTGGAAGCTAGATTTGTTCCAGCATCAACCAAAACTCTATTGCTTGAAGAATTCATCAGACTTAGGTAGGGAACCTTTAATGTGACTGAGTATACTCAAAGGTTTGAGGGCTTGTCTAAGTATGGAGCTATGCTTGTGGCTGATGAGGCATCAAAGAATGATAGGTATATTAAGGGTTTAAACCCAGGGCTTAGTAGGGCTATGTTGCCATATGCAGATAAAACCTTTGATCAAGTCATTGATCTGGCCTTAAAGTTTGAGCAACATGACAAGGAGAGGGAGAAGTATAGGAGTTTTAAGAACAACAACAACAAGAAAAATAAGGGAAGGTATCACCCCTATGACAAAAAGAAGGAGGAGACAGAAAGCAAGAAAACCAATGATACTAAGACCACTGATACAAAGAGGAAAATAGTGTGTCATCATTGTGGAAAAGAAGGTCATATCAAACCAAGATGCCCGGAATTGAAGAGAGGAGCTTTCAAGTGCTACCTATGTGGGAAGGAGGGACATATCAAGAGAAATTGCCCTGAGTATAAACAGCAAGGGAGGCTAGCAAGTTTGGAGAGCAAAAGCAAATCCACAGTAGAGGTTATTGCAGAAAATCATGGTCAAGTGGAAGGTACCTTATTTATTTGTACCCTACCTATATCAGTAGTGTATGATACAGGGGCAACACATTCTCTGATTTCCCATGAATTAGTTGCATTGCTTAAATTAAATTGCATACTGGTTGAAACCCCTTTGTTAGTGCAAAGCCCATTGGGAAGTTCTAGTGTTTTAAACATGATTTGTGTGGATGTGGAATTAAACATAGGAGGAAATGTTTTTATTTCCAATTTATATGTTTTAAATTACCCAAATATAGGTGTTATATTGGATGTAGACTGGTTAAGGCAATACAAAGCCATAATTAATTTAGGCTCATCCACCATATCATTACAAAATTCTAGAGGCCAAAGAATCACAATTTTGTGTGAATTAGCCAAAGAAAGGAAATTATATCATTTGATTGACTTAGATAAGGATTCTAGTGAGCCTTCTATTGAAGAAATCCCCATAATTAACAAATACTTGGATGTATTTGGAGAGGTTAATGGTGTTCCACACCATAGACCAGTGGAATTTCAGATTAGTCTCATACCAGGAGCAAGTCCAATTACTAAGAAACCCACTAGGATGGGGCCAAGTGAGTTGAAAGAGCTAAAGAAACAGCTAGAAGAATTGGAAAGCAAAGGATTCATAAGACCAAGTAATTCATGCTGGGGTGCTCCAGTAGTGTTTGTAAGAAAACATGATGGTACTTTAAGGATGTGTATAGACTACAGAGAGCTAAACAAGGTTACAATCAAAAACAAGTACCCCTTACCTAGAATTGATGATCTCTTTGATCAACTTAGTGGAGCAAAAATATTTTCTAGGTTAGATTTGGCATCTGGATTCCATCAAATGAAGGTTGAGGACTCAAGTGTTAAGTATACAGCCTTTAACACTAGGTATGGTTTATATGAATTTCTTGTCATGCAATTTGGGTTGACAAATGCCCCATCATACTTTGTAGACTTGATGAATAGGATATTCAGGGATTATTTAGACAAGTTTGTATTGATTTTTATTGATGATATTTTGATTTATCCTAAAATAGTAGAGGAACATAAAATCAGTTACACCTTGTTTTGTCTAGATTAAGAGAAAAAGATTTAAAATCAAAGTTTTCTAAGTGTGCATTTTGGAAAGAAGAAGTGCATTTCCTTGGGCATGTTATATCTGCCAAAGGCATTTCAGTGAACCCCAATAAAATTGTAGCTATCCAAGCGTGGAAAAGACCAAGCACAATAGGAGAAGTTAGGTCATTTATGGGGATGGTAGGGTATTATAGGAGATTTATAAAAGATTTTTCTAAGATGTCATCACCCCTTACTAACCTAACTAGGAAGAACCAAACCTTTATATGGACTAAGAAATGTGAGCAAGCCTTTAGTAAAATCAAAGAGGCCTTAGTCAATGCACCAGTGTTGAGAGTACCAGAGGGAAATGAGGGTTTAATTGTTTACACTGATGCAAGTGGCTCTGGGCTAGGGGCTGTATTGATGCAGCAAGATCAAGTTATATCCTATGCATCAAGACAATTGAAACCATATGAATCAAGGTATGCAACCCATGATCTTGAGTTGGCAGCAGTGATATATGCACTAAAGTTCTGGAGACATTATCTTCTAGGGGCTAAGTTTATTTTATACACTGACCATAAAGCATTGAAATATCTCTTTTCACAAAAAGATTTGAATATGAGGCAGCATAGATGGGTTGAGTTTCTAGCAACATATGATTTAGACATACTTTATACTCCAGGAAAAGCTAATAAGGTTGCAGATGCTTTGAGCAGGCAGCATGCAAAAGTAGCCATGTTAATGATAGAAGAGTTTAGAAATTTATCTCTACTTACTGATTTGGAAATTGAGGAAAACAATGAGGTGAACATGGAGATGATTGAAGAAGGGAGTAAAGGAAAATTAATTTTGATAACTTTGCAATCAGATTTAATTTTGAAAGTGGGGAAAATGCAAGAGGAAGATCCAAATTTATTAGAAAAGAAAACTCTAATAGAAAAAGGAGAAGTAGCAAACTACCACACTGATAAGAATGGTTACTTAAGGAATAAGGGTAGAATATGTGTCCCCAAAAATATAGAATTGACGGAGGAAATACTTAGAGAATATCATAGGAGTAAATACTCCATACATCCAAGCAGCAACAAGATGTACCAAAACTTGAAGAGGGATTATTGGTGGAGAGGAATGAAGGCAGATGTAGCCAAGCATGTTGCAAAGTGTATGACTTGCCAACAAGTCAAGGCAGAAACCCAAAGACCCTCAGGCCTATTGCAACCTCTAAGCATACCACAGTAGAAGTGGGAAGATATATCTATGGATTTCATAGATGGTCTGCCTAGATCTAAAAGGGGAAACACAAGCATATGGGTCATAGTTGATAGGCTAACCAAAGTAGACCATTTTATCCCAGTGAAGTCAGAAAGAAATGCACCAAAACTAGCTCGGACATTCATGAGAGAAGTAGTGAGACTACATGGCATCCCTAAAACAATAGTGAGTGATAGGGACACAATCTTTACATCCAGATTTTGGAAGAGCTTTCAAGAAGCCATGGGGAGTGAATTATGCTTGAGTACTGCATACTACCCCCAATCAGATGGTCAAACTGAAGTAATAAACAAAGTTTTGGAGGATTTGTTGAGGTCATGTGCATTGGACTTTGGAGGTAATTGGGAAGATCACCTCCACTTGGCTGAATTTACATATAACAATAGTTATCAAAGCACCATAAGCATGGCACCATTTGAAGCCTTGTATGGCAAACCATGCTTGTCACCAATATGTTGGGTTGAAGTAGGAGAAAAGGCTGTCTTAGGGCCTGAGTATGTTAAAGAGACCACAGAGAAAATTGAGCTTATAAGGAGAAGAATGGAAGCAGCTCAAGATAGGCAAAAGAAGTTTGCAGATGTAAGGAGGAAGCAGGTAGAATATGAAGTTGGTGATTATGTTTTCATCAAAGTTTCACCTATGAAGAAGGTGTTGAGGTTTGGCAAGCAGGGAAAACTTACCCCAAGTTATGTTGGACCTTACAAGATTTTGGAAAGAGTAGGTTCATTAGCATACAAGTTAGAGCTACCAGAAGAGATGAGTACAATGCACAATGTATTTCATGTGTCACAACTTAGGAGATGGGTGCATGATAAAGAGGAAATTCTGGAGAAACCCACTCAAGTTCAAATAAATCCTGACTTGGTCTATGAGAAAGAACCAGTGGGGATTTTAGCTAAAGAGGAAAAGAAGTTGAGGAGAAAAACTCTGAAATTGGTGAAGGTTCAATGGAGCCTAGACCCTAATGATTGTACATGGGAGTTAGAGGATAAGATAAAGATGGATTACCCTAAGCTTTTTGCAGTGGAAGGTAAATTCTAATTTCCTAAAAGTTTAATATGTATGGTTGTTTTGACTGAATTGTTTGCTTGTGCAATGTTTGATAGATTTTATAAAAATCTGAAAGTGTTTAAAGTAAAAATGAGAAAATTGTGAGGACACAATTCCTAAAAAGGTGGGGTGATTGTAATGCCCCAGAAATTCATGAAACCTTATTTTGGTTGAATTCTGAAAATATATGAAATTATTGCATAGGAATGTATGGGATTAGCTAAGTGGAAAGGTGTGTGCATGTGTGCACGTGCACACTGATATGGCATAAGGAAGAACCCCAAATTTCCTAAAACCAAAACAAGAATTAAAAAGCATTACAAACATGATTTTGTAATGAAAATTATTAAACCAAATATGGATATTTGATTTCTGGATTATATGAATTATTTTAGAAGATAAGAAAAAGCAAGTTTTGTTTGAACAAGTAAACAGATTTTACTAAATTTAAAACCCAGGATAAATGGGATAAGAATTTGAAACATGTATGCACATATATGTGTATGTCTTTCTGAAACTAAGGAGGAGTTAAGTAAGCCTAGATAGGATATGTATGCATATGTACATTTCTATAAGTACTGATAGTATTAAAAAGAAATAAGCAAGGAAAAAGCTTAACATTAAAATAGTAAAAGACATATTACAAGCAAAACAATTGCTTTAGGCAGAAAATAGAAAGGAGGATTTTTAGAAAATAAAAAAGTGACAATGTCACACAATTGACATGATTTAGAAAGAGAACAAAATAGATATTCTGGAAAAGGAAAAGGGGAATAAGCATTACATGGCCGGGGTACTAAGGGTGAAAATAAGCAAATCTGAAATGCAAAATGCATGAGTATTGGCCAGGGTAGGAATGGGATTTTACAATGATGAAACCCTAGAAAAATCTCTCTTATAAATCCAAGTTTAAACCAGAAAAACCATTTTCTACCCGAGACATTTAAGAAAACAAAGAAGAAAAATATTGCAAGAAGAAAGGCAAAGTTTCAAAGAGTTTCTTTTCTGGATTAAGTAAAAGGAGCATTTTCAGTGAGTAATCTCACTAAATCCCATGGCATTAAGACCTGTTATGAGGCAGCCAAGTCTATGTTGTTTTTCTACATATTTCTGATTTTATTACTATGGTTTTAATGGATGCTTTAATGGGTGTTTATGAATGCTTTTGATTGCTTTGATGGTTGAGTATTTGCTCTGTTTGGTTACACCCAGAAATGTTAAAGTATGAAATCATGAAAGTAAATAGAGAATACTTGTAACTGGTTTAGATATGGCATGAAAAATATAGAAACCAAAATGTATATGAGTTGCATTACACTTGTGTAAGTGCTGAGGCTCAAATGAAAGATTCAAGGGTGTAATGGAAATATCCAAAAGTGCTGAACCCTTGATCAAATAGAAAACCCATGAGCCAGAAATCTTGTTTAAGCTAGATCTTGAATTTAGTTCAAACATGGTTGCTTATGAAACAACAATAACCCACATGCCTAGCCTCTATTCACAGTTGTAAATATTCCTGTATTTTCTTTAAGCCAGGATATTTGAAAATATGATTTCCACTGGATATGAATATTAGCTTGTCTTTGAAGTGTGCTTGCAAGTTTTATGTAATGTTTTATGTACACTGTGATTTAATCACCTAGCTATCTCATGATAGGATCAAACATGAACACTTAGTAAATATACTAAGGATTGTGAGCCAAGAAGACTGCTGGAATGCTTGTTATATTTAGAGTATGCAAGTTGGCACATGGTTTGTTTAAGCCCTGAGATCTTTGTGCAATATTGTGAATTATTTTATTGCAATGTGTCCCCGTGATTCCTTTATGGCAGATGAGGCTAGGAATTAATTTGGTAAATGCAACCCTAAATTGATGAAGTAGGAACTTGAGTTATTCCTAGGTTGGTTGGATTGGAGCTATGATAGTTCCTGAGTATCTCTGTTTGATAAGTATGTTTGCATAGTTGAAAGTGTGTACATAATTAGTTTTAATACTGATCATATATGCACAATATATCAGAAACAAGTTAGGCAAATTGATTAAAGAAGTTATGCCAACCTATACAAAATGCTTTTGTCTCACTTATCTACTTAATATCATGGAATTTTTGATATTGCTCATACCAGATCTTGTATCTGACCCTTGTTTGCTTATGGCATCTGGGGTGTCTCATTTAAAATGGGGCAGCCTCTAATGCTCTTTCAGGGAATGCTGGTTCTAAATAGGAAGCTGCTATGGCTAATGAGAATGATTGGATAAGCATGCTAAATTAGAATTAAATAAGAGCTTAGAATGAACTATTTGCATGTAATCTTGGAAGTTTTATAATTCTGCTTTTGTTGTTATGTAATGATCTTGAATGTTTGGTTTTTATTTAGTTGTTTCAGTTGAATCTGCTAATGTATTAAGGTTGGAAAAAAAAACCAAAGACTTAGCTGAATCTTATACAAGAAAATATATTTGAGTATTATGGTAGAAATCTATAGATGATATATGCCTATATTTGAGAAATGGATACATATATATATATATATATATATATATATATTTGTATTAGTTAATCTTAAGTCACTTAAAAGCTTAAGTTTTGAGGTTAAAATCTAAGTTTGGTTAAGAATATTCTTTAAAGAGTTTTGTGTCCATATGCTGAAGTATTTTGATAAAAGAAACAATATATATTTTGTGCACTGTATAAAGATGTGCATATGTTTTAAGGGATTTTTCAAGTATCTTGTATCTGAATTTACATTGCAATAGCCAGGCACTAATGTTTTGATGACCTAGTCATAAGGTTAACCCACCTCAAAGGAGTGAGGTCTGGGTTGATCAAGATGACTAGAGTTTTTGGGTTTAAAGGAAGAAAATGCACTTGTAAAATCTGAAGCTTTCTTTGCAAATGCATGTACAAAGACATTTTCAAATACTTGAGTAATTCACTTTTATTTTGAGTAGCTTTCTTAGTCCAGAGGGCACAATACATCTGATATGCACACATATTATTTAAATACTACTTTTGTTAAATGACCATAAAATCTGGATTATCTAAATCCAGTAAAGCAACCTTTAAATTAGGATACAAGCTGAGATAACTCAGGGATAGGGAATGGATTTGATTCAGAGAAACACAACTATATAAATTGTGAATGAATCACTCAACTGGCTTGGTTATAAGTAAAGGAATTAGTGATAAAATCACTCCTGTTGAAAATGATAAATGTGTATATCATTTTTCTTTCTGGCTTATGATCAAACATCAAACAATTAGATTAAAACTATGATGTCTTGTTATATAATCTGAGATCACTTTGCTAAGTCAAACTAACAGACAATCACTATAAAAATAATTAGGTAAATTACTAGGTATAAATTATATATGATTATGGGATTAACTCCCATGACTCAAATATCAAAACCAAGGAAAAATTGAGCTATGTACTGGTTGATTAGAAACTCAAATTCAATCAGGATGCACTCTTGCTTACCAACACTCTGATCTAAGCAAGAGGGTCACATACATCTTCATATGTGTGTGAATATTTATTAATAAAGTGATATAAATATATTAGTGAAAAAAAATTAGGATCCTGGATAATTTAATAGAAAGGCTAAATGACTCTAGGGAATTTATTAATGTAAAAAAAAATCCTAGTAAAAAAATTAGGTAAAATAAATAGTAGGTCATTTCAATAAGGCAGCATCGAGCTATGCTCTTGATTCGCGGTGCTCTGAATTCTCTAGTGCAACTTCAGGCTATCTCCTTGACCTCAGTGCAAGTGAGCTTTTGGGCCTATATCTCTATTTCCCGATAAATATCAACCTAACTCCAACTAAAGAGGGATTTGATTTATTTGCCACTGGAGACATTCTTCTTCTTCACTCTTATCCTTTACCTCTCAAACACTCTAGAAACTCCATTGTAAATCTAAGGTCCACTAGATTCTGATTAGATCTGATATAACTCATTGTAATATAGGGAGAAGACAATGAATAACAAACTATAAAGTGGACATAAGCCAGAGATTGTCGAACCCCTATAAAAAATTTCTTGTGTGTCATTTTACTTTTTTGCTATCTTTACTTGCTTGATATGGGATTCTACTGCTTCTACATCTATTTTAAAAGAACTAATGCTTTCATCTGATATTTGGGTGTTAATCCATTTTCTATGTTAACAAAATCCTTATAAATTAAGTTTAATAATTATATTTACATCCCAAATATATGCCCATGCGGAGTCAAAAATATAGTACATATAGCTATTAGTGTCCCACATATGAAGATGCATGCACTAGATACAACTTAAATGTACATAATATAACATCCAAAACTCCTGCTTCATCTTTGGCTTGCATTATTCAACTATCCACAAAAGCAACCTGCCTAATCCCATAAAATCAGCCTACTCGAATGAGTGCCCGCAAGTTTATAAGGAAAACAATAATTAATGCATAGGTCAGAATCAAAGTTTGGTGTGAATTACGTATTACCTCAAAGCATACAAGATAGTGATACCATGTTGCCAACATGAAAAACAAGCTTTCTACTCACGTTCCCAAGCAATAATTTATCTGACTGAATAGTAAGTTTAAGTCATAAATTTAGTACCAAGTGTCTACACTACTATGATACGGTAATCGAAAGCATTCTCTTGATTCATGTTAAAGAAAACTACAATATTCCATTATAACCGAAGTACCCTATCTTTGATTATTCCTAAGGTTTTACGTACTTTTACGGTAGATATATACATCACCAAAGTACTACCATTTGGCTATCCCTAAGGCCTTATGAGCATATACTATATACATTAATTACATTATTTCTTGGGTGCCACCGAAGCCTTACACCTCGTCCTTCTTGATCGCCACTCAACCCTTACGCCAATGCTTCTGTACTTAGATTGCCACACATGCTTTATACCTATTTTGCTTTCGATTTTGGTTTCCACACAGACCTTACACCTCCGATTTCAGCTTCTAGACTACCACATTTATTCATCCAGCATTCCCTTGGTTCACACTTTTGACCTTACACCAATTGCTTTCTTACTTTAGATGCCACATAGGACTTACTCCTTCACTTTCGGTTTCTTTGACTACCATAAAGGCCATATGTCAACTACTGAATTTACTACCTAACCATTCACTATTAGGCCTTTCACTTAGCTATTTACTAAGTTAAAGTTTTAACTAATCATCTTCCAATTATTAATATTGATTGTCAGATTGTTATTAGTGTCTTGGGTCCCAAACTCGACCATCAGGAGCCTTATCTTGCCTTATACTCTCTGGAAGTTACTAGTCCTGGTTTATACCTTCTTCCAAGAGTATGCTACACTAGGCAGTCACTTTTTTCAGTCTCATCTAAGGGAGCATTTTTATAGTTCAGTTTCGATGGTTTTTGAAATTAACTACTTAAATTTCTGAAATACCTTCCTCTATTAGCAATCGACTGCCCTCGGCTAGCATCCTTGGTTTATCCAACGTTTAGTTTCATACTTAAGTATTTTACTTCTAGTATCAGTTTATTTATCCTTTGATTTAACTCTAACACCTTCAGCACTATCCTCCGGTACACATTGAGAACTGCCCACTGCATGTCCGACACTTTACACATGTCAATTTCTGGTTCGTTGACTTAGTCTTTTATCAACATTTTATGTACCTTACCGATACGTTTAGCATAAAATATGGATCTAGTCTACAACCCAATAATTAATTTAACGTTTTAATTGATTAACCTTTCGGCCATCACCTATCTACCTTCTAGATGACTATTATAACTATTCGATTGGACGTAATATCCTTCGGAAACAACCTAATTTGTTCCTCGCTTTTCTATTGTAAGATTTATCATGTATACTATTCCTCATAACAAACCAATTTTTTCTCCATATATGGATCTGAATTAATTTGTAACAATTTATCAACTCAAGGATAAATTCTATTAATAACCATTTTCAAACATGATATTATTATCCCAATATTTAATACCCCGTTCCAATTAATCAAGCAAAAAAAAGGAATAACCAAATTATTATAACCGAAAGGACTACAAGAAAGAATTGATTAGGGGATATATTACTTACTTATACTTTTAGCTGATGAAGTCTCTAGTTCCCTCAACTTTAATCTTTACCCTTCTCTTCTTCTTGCTTAGGCCGTAAGCACCATTAAAGAGCACAAGCTTTTGTTTTAAGTTTTGAATGTAAAATGGAATGGAAAGAGGGAGGTGGTTATCTTTATTTCAAAAGAATAATCTTGGCCCACCGGCTAGTTATCCCATTATTTTTATAAATTTGTTAGCCCTAATGATTGCATTTAACTCCTATTAGTTTATACTTTCAACTAGGATTTTCCTAGTATCACTTGATTCACTAAGCATAATAAGTAAATAAACTATTCCATGCATATTTATCTCTTTGTATTATTTCGCTTTCTTGACTACATACTTAATTGCATAATTAATTATATTAATTTATGGGGGTGTTACATCTCTTCTTCAGCCTCCAAGATCCAATCAACTTCCATCCCGTTGATGCTTGGAGTCGTCGAAACCTCAATTGGCATGAGTCCTAAAAGTTGCGCTCCTCTAGAACTAGCTAGTCTGGCTAATGAGTTAGCATTCGTATTCTCCTCTCTATGGATGTGCATTATCGTGTGATGCTCGATATCACCCAATAGTTTCAATCCCTTCATTAGGTAAGGGGTAAGTCTTGCACCCTTAACCTAAAATTCCTTCTTTGCCTAAGGACCACTAGTTGGGAGTCATTGAATAAATATAATGTCTTGACTCCCGATTCCTTTGTTATCTTGGGCCCTGCAATCAACGCCTCGGATTCAACCTCGTTGTTTCTCCTAGAGCTCAGCCTCAAGGCATAGCATATTCTTCGTCCTTCCGGGGTAACGAGTACTGATCCTATCCCAGAATCATGTTCATTAGAGGCTAAATCAACGTATGGTTTCCATTGAGTAAGTTGGACCATTTTCCCCATTCACTTCGCCATCTCGGATATTGAAATCAGCAGTAAAGTCAACCAACGAATCGCCTTCCTTGGATGGTAAGTTATATCATATTGACTCAGCTTGATATGCCACTTTATCTATCTTCTCGAAGTCTCAGTTCGACGTAGCATTTTTCTCCAAGGTTGATCAATCAACAGCTTTATCACTGAGACTAGAAGAATGACCTCATCTTCCTCGCAGCTATCAATAAGCAGTTCGCCGGCTTTTCGAGCTTTGGGTAGTTTTTCTCTACTCCAGTAAACTATTTGTTGATATAATACACCGGCCTTTCAATCTTGGACTCCTTACGTACTAAGGTTGCACTCGGTGCGTGAATAGACACTACTTAATAGATTAGTAGAACTTCTCCTTCCAAAGGCTTCGACAAAATCGCTGGTCTCTACATATGGTTTAATAGGTTATGGAAAGCGTCCTGACATTCCTTTGTCCAAATAAACTTTCTTTTCTTTTTCTTAAGGGCATCAAACAACGGTATTCGTTTATCCGTCACTTTCGAAATGAATCGACTCGGTGCAACGACCTTCCCGTTCAAGCTCTGCATCTCCCTCCAAGTCTTTGGGGAAGTAACCCCTCTTAAAACTTCAACATACTTTAGGTCAGCTTCAATGCCACTCGAGTTTACATTGAAACCGGAAATTTTGCCCAATTCAACTGAAAAAGAGCACTTCAAAATGTTAAGCTTCATTCTAAACCTTCGGAATACATCAAACATCTCTAAGATATTGCCATGTGATTTTTCAGTCGCTATGATTTTACAAGCATATCGTCCATATAGACCTTCATAGTTTGTCCAGTCTAATCTTTAAACATTCTGTTCACCAATCGCTAGTAAGTACTCCAATATTCTTTAGATAAAATGACATGAATTGGTAACAAAACATCCTTAAATTTGTGATGAAATTTTTATGCTCTTGATTTAGGGCGTGCATCACTATCTGATTGTAGCCAAAGTATGCATCCATAAATGATAATAATCCTTGTTTGATTACTTCATCCATAAGTTGGTCAATCCTTGAAGGAGGAGACAGTCATTCATGCATGCTTTATTCAAGTAAAAATAATCAATGCATGTCCACTATTTCCCATTTGCCTTCTTAACCAGTGCAGAATTTGATACCCGCTCCAAGTATAGTGCATCACAAATGAAGCTGTTTGCCTTCAGCTTATCCACTTCTTTTTTTAGCACAGCGAATTGCTCCGGTTCCATACTATGCCTCTTTTGCTTTATAGGAGGATATCTTGTGTCCACATTTAATGCATGGCACACTATACTCTAGTGAAATTCCACACATATCAGGATGCATCCAAGAAAATACGTTCTTTTTGGTCTGGAGAAACCCAACCAACTCCTTCCTCGTCTTTAGGCTGAGCTGAGATCCGATCTCGAAAACCTTCTTAGAACCGTCATCGCCAACTGGAATATTTACCATTTGCTTGGTCAAGGCCTCCCTCGCTTCCTCTGACCCTTTTCATGGGTTAATGGGCTTATGAAATTTTCGGTTGGAATCAAGCTAAGGCTTGGGTAGTAGTTGCTATGCTTCTATGGATTTGATGAAGAGTGGCTTTTCTGTACCCTTCCATTTTTCTCTACTTCATCTCTCTGAGCTCTGTGACATAACATTCTCAAGTGGTGCTCTAGTTACCCTATATTGTTCCGACTCCATTCCCGGTGGGAAACTTCGTCATCAGACACCACAGATCAAATGCAAATTTGAAACTAGAAAGGATCGGTCGACCTAGAAAAGCATTGTAGGTAGAAAATCCATGCACTAAAACAAACATCTACAACCACATTACCTTGCGGTCAAGTCCCTTGGCTTTTCCAGTAAATCCCAAATTTCGAGATTTACAAGGCTTCAAGTCTTTTTTGAGCCATATTTCATCAAACGTTTTCTTGAAAAAAATATTCACCGCGCTCCTACAATCAATAAGGACTTGTGCACTATCGTCAGCCTAATCATGACCGTAATCACCATCGGTCAAGCGTTGGTGCTTCAACCCTGTCTACATCTCTATTTTGAAATACAATGTCATTATCAACCAACCTTTATTGTTTTTCAACAGTTCCTTCCTCTATGGCTAACACATTTCTTGAGGAACATGCCATAACGAACTACAATAGAACTCCATTTCATTCCAGCTCTTTTCCGTAGGACATAGACCTCCTGAAATTGTAATAATCATAATTCCCCTAGCCAGCTATCTAGGTTTCTCTCTACTGGACCCATCTTGATTCCCTTGGGTAAGTTGGCCTTAGCATTGATTATTCGCCTACCCGCCAAACTGCAGGTTCCTGACATACTACTGCAATTTCTTCTTGCAGAATCTTCAGTGACATCCCTCGGATGCCTGCACTCATTGGTATTGTGCACATGGGTCTTATGGAAGAGAAAATACACCCCAGGCCATCTTACCTCAATAGCCTCCCTCGTAGGTGGCTTCTTATAATTCTCCATACCTTGCGTAATAAGGTATATGTTCTCAACTTTATCGATTGATGGAAGTAAACTCCTGAAGGGTGAACCTTGTATGCTTCTCGGTGTCTTGCGTTTTTCCACCAGTGCCTTGGTTCTTTCTCTTAGCATCATTATTGTTCCCAAAGTTCACAATAATATTTCCAACACTATCACTACCTTGTTTAATAGCAATGTTACTCTATATCGCACTACTTGGTCCTTCCTGACTATTAAAAGCCAATCCACCAGCCAAATTCCCTCTTCCAAGCTCAGAAATTACGATGCTTTTGGTAAAACTCCACCAAGGTAGGCGGTTGCACTCTCTGGAGCCACCTACTGTAATCAGTCTTCATGTGAACCCCATTTATTAATTCCGTCAACATAATTTCCTCCTTGGGGTTGCTCACCTCCGTGCCTATAACATTGATCCTATTAAAAAAGTTTTTCAGAATCTCTTTGAACCAATGTTGTACATTAGATAATGATATAACATCTTTTGGTCACACTATGTGGACCTAGAACTGCTTAATGAATTTCTTAGGCAATTGATCAAACGATGATATGGACCTTGAAGGGAACCGAGTAACCCACGTCACTGTTATTCCTTCTAAGAATATAGGAAACACAAACACTTGACAACGTCCGTTGTGCGGGCGTTGTCCATATATCATCCATACTTCAATAGATGCTGCCTCAGATCAGTTGTTCCATTGCAGTTTGCATAGTCGGCATCACAAACTTCATAGGATACCTGGCTGTCATAATATCTTAAGTAAACGGGGTTTGACTTACGGCACACCCCAAAGATCATCTCGTATGTGCCGACTTTCATTCAATGGTCTTTTCACTATGTCTATAATGTACTCTTGACTACTTTAGGAGGTCTAAATACGATCTTTAGGAACACCCCTAATTGTATGACTTTGCAAAAAGTCTTGATTAGTTGCATGATGTCCAGGTTCTCCTTCTTTTAGAGGAATCACTCATCCCGACCCTATCTGGCGTCTTGTTGTACTCCATTCCCTTTTAGCCAGTTCTACAGTATTAATTTGAACACTGCCATCCTAAGGACCAGTAGCTCATCCATCTCCTCTAACATCAAAATCATACTGGAGTTCCTCTTTGGAATTGCTAAGGCACACTTTCTTCGATTAATTGGTATCGATCTATACGGGTTGGTCGGTACTGGCCGATCATGTTGTTGGCAAAGTTTCTCCTACTCCAGCATTTTGCCTATGTGTCGTCTTCTCATCCTTCTAGTTGATCTTTTGCTTACCATCTCTTTGATTCTATTTTGTTGAAGATGAACTTTCTTCATTGAAATTTAAAGACGATGAACTTCTAATAGTCTTTCTATGTCTCTAAGGTTGCTGGGGCATCGTAGCAAAGTTTTTCTTCATTTCATCCATGAAGGCCTTTTGGCACTCCATCATCTTCTTGTTCATCTCAACCATCAATCTCCCAAACTCGGCTTTTATCATGACCTCTTGTTGAAATAAGGTTTCCAGCAAAGCAGCCCGAGTACTTGGTTGATTTGTTTCTTCTTCATGTAGAGAGCCTTCATTATCTCCTTAGACAATTGAACTAGATATGGTTTTCCTAGGAGCCATGTACTTTAGATCTTGCCTTTAGACTTCACCAAATCCAAAATGAAAGCACATATCCAAGCCTAAAAGTGATCCTTCTTGGTGAAAGCACCAAAAATGTTGCCCTATAAAGTGGCACAACACCCCCAATCTGTTTAAACAAGATTAATCAAGTCAGAAAAAAAATTAAAATACAAAGAATCAAAGGGGAGAGAGAAAACACAAGATTCTTCATCAATTTGATTGCCAATTCCACTATCAATTTTCTTTCAGATGAAACACGCAATCACAACTAGTCTTACAACAAGTACAATTCAATAAACTAGTTGACAGTGAAAATGGCAGCAATTTGATGTAAGGATCGAAAAAAGTCCTTTTTCTTGTTGATGATAGCTCTCGATTTATAGATGAAATTTACTATTCATGGAATAGAGTTTGAACAAGCTTTAGATCTGAAGCTTCAGCATGAAGAACATGTTAAATCGTGTGAAATCAATAGCTAATACGGTTTGGTATCGACCCATACTTGGACCCACTTTTGGCTCCTTCCTTAGCATGGTTAAGTATTCACACACTTCAATGCATAGTTTTGAGGGACCATTAATGTTTGCAAAGCCATCTGCATTAGAATCGTTGACCTTCATAGTCGAGGGGCTTTAGTCAGCTACAATGCGAGGCCCTGCCCCAACACCAGTCCATCCAATTTAATATGGTTTTCTAGACATTGAACAAGTCATTTCATATGATTAGTGTTGGGCATCCTAACACAATTTGGTCTTCCCGATCTTCAGGATACAATTCTACTCAAGAAAAAGTTTAACCTAATTGTACCAACTAAAGCAATAACCCAACATGACTATCAACTCCCAATCCCTAATGTCATCATTATTAGAAGGTTATATATAAGTGAGCACATCAAAAATTTACATAGGCAATAACATCAATGATCAAGATATATAATTTGAGCATATAAATGTACCATCAATCAATATAAATATGTTCTCACGAAAACCATTTACACATAAGTCATGCATAAACAAGCATGCTTTTATTTCGTATAAAGTTGTAGAATTGAAAAATCGCCATCTCCTGGAATGCTTTTAATTAATTCGCGCTATGTTTTCCTATTCCCTCTCTTGAAAATCTTAAACAAGTTTTAAAATTAGAACCGATCGTTGTTATTAGGAAAATCCCGACCCAAAAATTTACAATGTATAATCGAACTTGTAAAACATGGCTATTGTTTATCTCAAATGAAGCTATCATACACGTGGCTACCACGTATGTAATAAACCACCTTTTTCGATACCCTGGTTCAACGTTCTAACTGATGTTTAAATCCTAAAAACCAAAAATGACGATTCGTTAAGGGACGATAACAAGAAACAAAACAATATTTCAAACTATATGTTTCTGAGCTCGGAGTGGAAGAAACAATTTATAATATAACTTAAGATAGTCATACATTTTGAACCGCGCTAACGTTAGTTACATCATTCCATAAGTTCGTACAATAAGAATTCCAATGCCAAACAAAACTAAAACCAAGTTATATTGTCTATTTACAATATATACAATATGTACATAACAAGTTCCTTGTCAACATGTCCTTCATGTCTCCATACTCCATCAACCTAAACAATACAGATAGAAAGGAAAAATGGAGAGGGTCGAACATGAGTTTTAGTGGGTGAAACATGCCTACTCCACATATACTACAATGATAACAGTATAACATGATCAGTATCTAACATGTATGTAAACACGTCCTAGGCTCACCTCATGCACTACATGACCTTATTACCATCAGCGAAACATTTCCTAGGCCCGTCCTATGCACTATAGGAATCTAATGCATATGTACACCTATCCTAGACCTGCCCTATACGTTACAAGATCATATACAACTATCTTAATGTCCAATATTTCCATTGCTAATCAAAATCCATCTGCATTAACTTTTTATACACCATTAGTATCTACACACTTCATCTCGACATCGTAAAATCTTAGTCAACCCTGAAATAGCTTTTTAGCATCATGAAAATCCTGGTTCCATAAACAAACCCTCTTTCCATTGCCCTGGTTGGGTTTAGGTTAAACCTGGCCCAACCAGCATTAACCGGTCTACTAGTTAGGCTATAATCGATCGACCGGTTATTCACTATTATATGTGTTTTCTTCATTGTCTTTTGTTCTTGTTTCAACCTTTTGTTCCATTCTTCTTTAATTTTTTTTATTACGATTACTTCTTTATTATATGTTGTTATGGGGTCATTAATACACTTTCTCTAGCATTAATTATCAATATGTATGATCGCATCTAATTATAATTCGAAGTATAAACCAAAACAGACATTGTATATTATATTCACACTCCAATTTGTGTTTAAATAATTTTATATATTTTTTAATTCAAAATTATGGTCTAATCGGGCACATAATCGTAACCATATAAGTAAGATTGTATTTTATTATAGATTAAACAAGAATCACTCACATTATCTTGCTCAAAACCTTTGAAACGCTTGAAGTCAACAATTATCTCCGTTGTCCTTCGATGTAGCACCCATAAAATTTCATAATTCACCTCCAAGTAGATGTAGACCCGTAGTTCGCCTCACGTACTTCATTTTGATACCAAGTCTGTAGATTTTCATCAAGTAATTTAATAGATGTGAATTTTTGTAGATTGAAAGAGAAGGAAGAAAAAGGAATGAGAAGAAGAGATAAATTTGAAAATTTGGAACGTACATACTCTTATGTTTAAATAGATGGAGGGAAATGAAATGGCATATTTTAGATTAAAAATTCAGGTTACTAGCCATAGCCCGCTAAGGTCAAAATCTGTATCCTCTGTATCTCCTCCGTATGACCTCCAATTCGGACAAGTTTATTGTCGAAATCAATTAGAAAGACGCACTCTACGCAATGGTACAACTCTTATCATTAGATTCCAAGTTTGTAAAATGACCAATTTACCCATTATTATTGAATTTATTAAAAATACCGCTTTTGTTAATTCATAAACTATTAATGAATTTATGGGGTATTACGTTCTCCTCCCCTTAAAAATAATTTTGTCCTTGAAATTCCCAAGGACAAAGAATGTATCCCAATATAACTTGTCACGTATCGCATGCATTTCAACACACACAAACACACATGAAATACAAAACAAACCATCCAAACAGTCATCCTAACATACATCACAAATTACCTAACATCAATAATATTTACTTAGGTGATGCAAACATTGCAATACATATGATGTAACAAAACATGAAGGCATATATGGTAATCATGGAATTTATCATGTTGAGTAAAATTCAAAAACCTAACTTCAACCATTCCAATGTGAATGAGATGACATGGCATATCAGTATGTATGCAAGCATCCTAGTGTGAGCATATAAGTTCTATATATATGCAGTAGTCATCAAATTCAATACATCATAGAGTAAGCATAAATTATATAATTACCTACCAAGTCATACAAAACATATCAAGATCAAGCAAACAAAATTCATAAATCGAATGACCAAATTAAATGACCAAACCAACAAACCATATCCTAAATTAAGTAACTAATATATGTGTATATATAGCAACCATTCAACCATGTCAAATTATACTAAGTACATCAATATATAAGTAAATGAAATAGCATTTTGGGAAAGAGTTAAAATAGGAAATCTCAGGTCCTCTCTTCGGCTTCTCGAGTTCTCTTGACGGGATCGCTTATGTTACGACCCGTATTTTACATATCAAAGAATCATAAAATATTATTTTTAAAATCAAATTAGGTGTGATGCTATAACTTTAGGGAATGTTGAGTATTCATGTTTTTGACCCTCAGAAATTTCATTAGATGGACTTAACCCTGAAAACTTGTAATGCTTATAACTTTTGATAGGAGTCGAATTATGGTCTGAAACCACTTCCAAATGAAGAGATTATGGTTTCTCATTTTGTAGAGTGGTCATAATAGATTTTTTGGCTTACCATTTAGGAGATATGGCCATTTGAAGTTGAATGGTTTTTCAATAGATAGCGGGTAATTAGTGAGGCTCGAGTTAAGCCCAACAGCCCATTTCGGGATTTGTGCCTAACGAAGCTAATGGGACAGCCACCTAATAATTTCCACACTTCCCAAAAATAATCCTAACCTCCATTAATTATCTCCATGACCAAAATGCAACCAAAAATACCTTGCTCTAATTAGCCAAATTAAGGGATTAGCATGGCGATTAGTAAATAATTAAGGAGCTACTAATTTAGGGTGCATTGGAATCCATGAAACCATTTTTCATTCCAGATTTGCTTTGGTATTTGTACTAATTGGATCTTAGGTGAGTAGTTTGCACTTCTTACTATACTATGCTTGTCTACATAGTTAAAACAACATTTTATATGATTTTCGAATGTTAAAATGATTTCTAACATAGACTTAAATTCAATTTTAAATGGATTTAAAAAGATAAATGTTTATTTTCATTTTGGTGTGTTGAGTGATCGGTATGCACATGAGTGAATAGAGGAGAAAAATTGTTCCAAACATGACGTGATCTTTTTTGAGTGTTGATGATGGCCTAGAAAAACCTTACTTTTGGTCGCATAAAGATTGGAAGTGAAATGGTAAAGTTTTGGAAAGTTTGATGAGTGATCAGGGGTAGTTGGAAACCGATCGATAGTGGATAAGCTTCGAGATATGGAATTTTTTTTACTTTGGACTTGGGAAGTTGGCACGAGTGTTACTTTGGGGCATAAGGGTTATGACAATAGTTTTTTGGACTAAGCAGGCTTGCTAAGTATTAGGCTATGGAAAATGTTTTACCCTAAGAGGTTCATTGACGAGGGTTTTGGAGCTTTGGGTTTGGGGCATGGCTACTTTGGGATGGTGAAAAAATTTTGTTCGGACCTAGGAACTTGCAATGAGAGGTTTTGGCTTTGGCTAGTACTTAGCCAAACTTGGGTAAGTATTAAGCCAAAGTGGTCGGTGCCGACCACTCTGGAGTGGTCGATGCTAACCACTATTGTTGATGGCCATGCCTACCACTATTACCTATGACTAATCTTGTCCATTTCTGGTGTGAATAAAGAGAAGGCTTCAAGGGACGAGATATGATATTTTATGTGTTCGGTCGATGCTTGGTTTGGACGTTATGGCTCAATGATGAGTGATTTTGCTAGTAGAGAGATAATACAACGCTTCAACTTGATTACTTTGGGACTATGATGATGGTGCTTTACAACTTATGATGAGTGTTTAGAGATGTTTTGGACTTTGACGTGCTGATGGTGTGGATTATTTTGATTACTTTAAGTGATAGGTGTGTGTGGACTTAGTGATGGTCTGAGGAAGCACATATGACGGTGTGAAGTAATGAAGTAGTATGTGTTGTGCTTGACTATCGCGTCATGTGCTGAAGGGATTGTTGATAACTCTGGATGTGATGTGTGTTTTGTAGAGCAAGGGTATATAAGGATGCTCACCTGTGTACCCTAGACCATGAGATGGTCTAGTCTACCTTGGTGATGGCAGTAGCTATGCAATAGGTATGTGATCGAGTAGCAAACCTGATTCTGACATGGTATAACGTCGACCTTGGTGATGGTCATCCGTAGGCATCTTGGTGGTGATGCGAGACCTCGGTAATGGTCGCTGTGATTACTTTAGTTATTGTGTGTGTCATATTTACAATGCTTTGATCCTTATGTGACTGAAATGGATGTCTTGTAATATAAGTATTCATGTGTTAGGTACCCTGCTACCCATATTGTACCAAGTGTAGTATACCCATATGATAATGATGGTGATGATAGTGTTATGTGCTAATTTATTGGATGCATGGATCGATCGGGTGTGATTCTTCATACTCAGTCTATGTTTTACTATATCGTCTTTCATAGTATCTTGAGACTATTTATCGCTCACATCAGACTCTTGTTTGACTTGAGATTTTATGCTTTTCTTCTTATTCTCTTGAGTACTCTTAAATGAGTATAAAAGATAACAAGTTTGAGATTAGCGCACGAAGTTGTTCAATGGATAAGCATAAGGCTAGCTCATATATATATATATATATTGGATCTTATTACTATTACGATATGCAACTTTACTAAGCTTTATCGATACATTTGGGTTTATTATTTGATGTATAAACTCTGTATCTATGTAAATGACTATGTTGAACTTGTTGCACTCTGGGTATGTAAGAACATTTAGTTACTACCATCTTACCTGTTTTATATATGTGTTATATTTTATCCTTGTGCTATGAGATACATGATAGGTATGCATTGGAGTTAGATTACTTTATTACCTTGACAATTGTCCTACATTCGTCAGGTGCCATTGCAGTGCAATCTACAAGTTATACAGGGAATAAGATACATAGGGTAGTCATCATAACTTATCTTATCCTAACCAAAAAATTCCACTACCGATATAAATACTCTTTCCCAAAAACTAACCACAAATATACATGCACAACTACAACTTCTGCAGTTCATTCCACTAATCCAAATAGTCAAATACAAAAATGCATAACAACTAATAACCTTGGCATAAGAATGCCCCAATTGAACTATAGCCTAATAAGGAAAGAAAACATATCGACTCTATAAATTATCTTGTGGATTTGATGCTACAGTGTTTATAAAGCTATCGTGTGAATAAGATACTATCGAGTCTATAAAGTTCATGTTGGTAGAAAAGGTTATCAAGTCTATAAAGCTAAAATATCAATAAATGCTATCAGGATTACAAGATAAAGAGTTATCCATTTTATATGTTGAAGAGTTGTCGGGTTTATAAGATAAAGAGCTATCAAGTTTATTAGATGAAGAGAAATCGAGTTTACAAAATTATAAAGCTATCAAATCTATAAGGATAGCATGTTAATTAAATGCTAATGAGCCAAGACGAATCTATTATACCAACAATGATATGGAATTCTAAGACTGTCGGGGTCGCAAAGTGCTATCAGGGAAGTAGAGCTAAAATTCTATTAGAATTACAGATTTGTCTCGGTGTCATTGCTCCTTTAGACGGTTTTATGCCACATCAGCAAAATGTAAAGAGTAATAATGATACAAAGGATCATCTCAAGAATGCTATGTGTCACATTTATAACATACCATGTCATCCTAATCATGACCATTCTGATCTGCCACATGCCACCTGTCAAGCATCCAAGGGTTTATTTTTACTATAATGCATGTACCTCCATATAAGTAGGAATCTTTTTACGAATCTTCTTCTTTTAAAATTTCATTTGTAACTCAAGAATTTTTTAAAATGCTTGTTAGAAGTTCCATGGCTGATTAGGTCAATTAAAAATCAATCAATTGTGTTTAAAGACAAATAAAACTTATATTTGCGCATATGATAATGTAGTCTTCCTCGTATGAAAGTTCCACTTAACCTTTTCCTTATTCTTAAATGTTAGACGAAAAGTTTCAACAAAAAGGATTGTTTTTTGGTTTGGAAATGGTAAACTAAGTTAAAACATTCACAAATTACATTTTTTGATGAATGTAGAAGTTGAAATGAGAGTCTGGTAGTTAAACTCGAATAGTTAGTTGAAATATTTCACCATCTCAAAGTCGTTTGTTGAGTATGAAGAAACACTCCCTCGTATGTCAAACAACGTATAACAAGGGAGTCAATCCAAGTAGAGAGACATTAGTGCGATGTGTCTCGGTGACATAAAGCAAAAAAATTGAAGACGAGAAGAGAAAGATGAATAGGAAGAAGGTGGAAAGAATTTTCACTATTATACTATATTTTGCCAAAGCACATTTTAGATAAAATACATATGGCCGAAGGGGCTGCAGTTAGAAAATACCGAAAGGAAAGATATACATCCGGAAGGAGTGATCTAACAACTAGCCGTGAATCCTTAAGTGAACTTATAAAAGTTATAAAGCCTATAATCGAAAGTATTAATCCCAAAGGGATACGTGCCAAATAATCTATGATATTAAACACTTAAGTAACTTGGCTTACTTCATAAAGACCCAAGGATGGAAGATTAACCCTCAAGGTCAAGATAGTATAATGTTTTATTTAGTTAACGTATGAGTACATGCAAAAGCTGAAAGGAGTAATATCTCGAAGGAATGAGGCCTCGGAAAAAATAAAACTAACCTAGAGCAATACACAATAGTGAAGTAATGCAGTGAAATCTCAACCTTATGTGTTTACATCCTAGATCTAGCCGACGAGAAGGTTCCCATAAAGTATACATCACCAATCCATGTGCTATATCTAAAGTAAGATGGGTCTTTGCAAAGTGTCTGTAATCCAACATACTAGCTCAACATTATAACTAACATCATCGATCCGAGTCTACTCTAAATGGCTATAAATGGGCATCGATCCTAATGTAGAACGTATCTTTTATTGGCAGCGGCATAATTGAGATACTAAGAATAAATTAGACTTCCTTATATTGAAGAGATTCTGTAAAAACTCATTAATGGCAGACTTAGCCGGCTCAGCATTGTAACAGCTTTTCGGCTTTAGTACAAAACTCTAAAGAAGGAAAGAACAAAGTGGATGTAGGGTTTAGCATGAACAACTATAAATCTTGGTGTCTCTTTACTACTTTCTTGCATTTACTTTCGGCTTGTCATATAAACTTATTCTCGATTCATATTGATTTCTAATTCCTTCCGGCACTAATTCATAAAATCAAACTTAACTAACAGTCCCTACTTTAAGCCTTTAGCAACCAACATATCAAAGTCCTTGTCATCATATATATTGATCGAAGCTAGCCTTTCGATCCTTAGATGTTGGTATTGAAAAAAATTCAACCAACATTCACTAAAGAAATTCTTCCATTATGGTTCATCCCTAGACATAATAGACGTTCAGACATCTAAATTTTAGATCCATATGTCTGAATTTAAGGAAACTGAATCCTGTATTATTTTAGTGTAAAATGGGGTGGTTTAGATGTCTGTATTTTTTGGTTAGACGTTTGGAATACAGGTCAGATGCATGAATCTCTTGCCGAACATCTGAACCGCTAGGTGATTAAAAAGTTTCACAGCGTTTGAAAATGTGGAGATTTTGGGAATTCGAGTTCCTTTTGTGGATCCACATGATGCTCGAAAGGTCCGACATGACTAAGGAGCAATATGATGAGTTCGGGGATGATACGCCAAGTCTTTGAAAATGCATGGTTCATGTTGAGATATAGGAACTATGGTGATGGTTCGAGATACTATTCAATTCACATGGTAGTTCTATAGAGTCATCTGGTGGCTTCGAGACGAAACGACTAGGGTATTATGGTATACTATTCCATATGATGGTGTGTATACGGAGTAAGTCCGTGTTCCTTGGGCCACGACCTTAGGATTTGATATCTATAGACCATTTGTAGAACGAGGAGTGATTGTCTTAATTACTCGAGTTAGGTAGCTTCAATTTGAAGATAGGGGATGTTTTATTTTGATAACAAGGGCGATAATCCTCGCGCTACGTTGTAGCAAGGGTTATTGGCATTGGTTTACTTGTCTTAACTCCTCATGATAATCAAATGGTAGAAGTTAGGCACATGTATA
Source organism: Allium fistulosum (assembly GCA_030737815.1). Taxonomy (NCBI): domain Eukaryota; kingdom Viridiplantae; phylum Streptophyta; class Magnoliopsida; order Asparagales; family Amaryllidaceae; genus Allium; species Allium fistulosum. Next base: position 209,632,726 of record CM060908.1, read on the forward strand.
TTGATTTAAGTTTGATGTGATTTATAGGTGGTGGACAACGCATTAAAATTTCATGGTATAGTGTTGATGACCAAATTTACCCATGTCTCGGCCTTAGCGAGAGACCCGGAGACCATTGGCCTAATGCATGGTGGTTAAGTCACGTTTGGATGCCATGATGGTTAGTAGTTAATAAATTATTGCGTATTATGTAGCACTATAGTAGAAATGTGCTAACTTGTTGGATTTCGGTAAAGAAGCAGGTTGAGGTATGGTTTCATTACCTTGTTTATACTATTTGGTATTGTAAACGATATATTAGCATGTTGGTAATCATGTAGACGTTATGTTTGAACCACTATTTGTTGCCTCTTTTGTTACCTATTTCTTGAATAGACTGACTTTAAGAAGGGAATTTTTCTAGCTAAATGTGATTTAGAGCTATAATTATTACCGCTATGAATGTATCAATCAAATATTTTGTGTAGACATGTTACACAAAATTGGTTTCGAGACATGTTGTGTATGTGATCAATGTACCATTTGCATGATGTATTATGATCTTGAATCTTATGTCTCTTTGATATGATATATGTCTCTTTGATATGATACGGTCTTAGTTTATTACGTGTTTATTTGATATTATATTTATTTCTTCCGTTGTGAGATGATTACAATATACTGTGGCAGATATGCTCTGTTTGTTTTGAAATATTTTCTTATGAACCATCGTTTACGACACTTATGCAATTCGAGTGCCATTTAAGAATTGATTACAAGTGCCCATGAATGGTAGATCGTTACAAATGGCTTAGGAATCCTATGTACCTTTCCAACGCCTTTCCTATGCCATAATAAATATAGGTTGTGAAAAATAATGTGTAGACGGGGTGTAAGAATTCCATACGTTTTTCCCACACCTTTCATATATCTTAATGAGTGTGGGTTGTGAAAAGAATGTGTAGGCGGGCTATAGGAAATTTCTACGCCTTTTCCATGCGTGTTTTACTCCACCAACATTTCCTATGTCCTGCCTACGAGACGTAGGAATGCAAAAGGAAATAAGACTTCGACATTTCAGTGTATTTCTAGTACTGATAGGCACAGTATTCATCCTCGTACCCATAGGAAGTTCTATAATGCTTTTACCATAACTTATGCTTAGGTAATCCAATTTAAGAGACGCAAGAGATGTTTTAACAACAAATGCAAGAATATTAGGAATATTTGTTACTCTATACTTAGCTATCTTGCTATTTGGAATAGGATCGATCATAGCGGGTTTCAGCACTACAGTATGAGAGGTTATCATTGAAATGTGGAGTTGATTTTGTTAGGAACAATGGACCTTAGTCCTGTGTAGTTAAGACCCCGCTAAAGCTAGCAAAATCCCCACCGAAGTACTTTGTGGGTACAAGACCTTTACATTTTTATAATTAGCGCTATTAAATAGTGAATCCACTTAAAACATCGCTATTAAATAGTGAATCCACTTAAAACATCGCTATTTACCGCTAAGTCCACTAAATTAGAGCTTTTTAATACCCGCTTTGGTGATTTTAATATAAAAAATTAATTTAACAAATTCCTTTTTATGCGAAATCAATATTATTTGGTTATTTGTCAAAGTTTAAGGCCCAAACGCACAGAATAAGTTAGGATGTTGATTTTGGTCCCCAAGTTTATAATATTCACGACATTCTTATATTGTGTTACGTAGGAATAAACAGTGTTTTCTCCGTTATTTTTAAAAGTTTATTTTATCTCCAATATAGATTATTGCATCTCCGTTATTTTTCACTATATAATTTTTGATTTATCCCCGCTACAACTTTTTGCATCTCCACCCTTGTAAAATACTAAACAGTTTAACGACACAATCTTGGTTTGAAGGTAACTGCAACTAGCTGTTGTGATGTTTGTTGGTAGTTAGGCTAAGCTTTGCACAGTTTTTATTATGGGTTTGCATGCTCTTTTAAAACAATACGTTCTTTTTGTGGCTGTATATGTCCTGTGTCTTTGATGTATTGGTTTGTTGGCATGAGAACTTTAGGGTGTGGTTGGTTTGCTATTTTTAGTTTTGTGTTTTTCGTCCATATAAAAATATGCACGACGCATGTAATTGTGGAAGACGATTAATTTAGAAAATGAAGTTAACATACAAAATAAAAAATAATTTTTTAAATATTTTTCATGTTTTGGAAAATAATAAAAGCATGAAAAACAATTCATTCTTCCATCCTCTTCGTTCCCTCGAGCTTCCTTCTGTCCCCTCGTTCCTCAATTCTTCTCATATATTATAATAAATGTTGAAAATGCAAAACAAAATTCAAAATGAAACTAAACGGATCCTTAATTTTTGAAGGCAGACGCAATTTTTTGCGGTCATGTATATGGCGACCTGCACATCCTGGTTCTCAGAAAATAAAATTAATTATATTATTACCAATTAATTAAAAAATAAAAATTACCAACTACTAATATAAATAATTAAATAGATGGAATTCGTGAATATCTCTGAACTACGATCTATCCGAAACTCTACTCCAACAACGTAAATTTAACAAACTCAAGATTTAAACTCAAACATTCAAACTCTAGCGTTAGTGCAACTCTTGTTCTAGGAAGCACCCAGAGTTGGGATCTAAAGGGAACATATATTTTCTTTCCGTTTTTCTGTTTAGATATTAACGTACTATTTAATAAATTAATATGAACCACCTGGAAACAAACAAAATTTCAAGTCAAACAGAAGCCGTATACGAAAAAAATGAATCTGAATGGAAACGTCCTCGAATGGGTAGACAGATACCAAATTAATGACATGAAATTTCAAGAAATTATCATAACTAATATCTGAACATGAACAAGCATTTCAAGAAATTATCATAACTAATATCTGAACATGAACAAGCATTTCAAGATGTTATCCTAAATGAGGAACCACTGGTTGCTTCCTTTTTGCTCCAACGGCGTGTCTTATGCTCATGTCACATTTGTTAAACGTTTGAAATTTACAGCATTACTACGTACCTTCATGTCATGTAAACACGTGATGCCCATATCTAAATAGCTTTCGTTAACCTACGAAGAGTGCTATCGTTCACATACATACAATATAATTAATTGCTTTGATTAGAAAGTAGTATACTCATTACTCAGTGCTGATATACGATAGTAGGCTAATAAGAGAGAAAGACTGACGTGGCATGCTGTGAGGAATTCATCCAAGTTTCCTTTAAAGTTTTCATGAGGGGTTACGGAATATCATTACACCATTTCTATTCATTCATACTTGTTATTTTATTCACTGACCATTGCATTTATTGGTTCAAAAATGCTATAATCTGTCCTGGATCCACCAATTCATTTGTCCCCCTTTCTTGTGTGTCCTCCCTCCCTCTGCATCATGCATCCAAATTTTATTTATTATTTTATTTGTTTATTTTATTTGATAAATGGATGGATACAATGTACTTGACACAGGAAGACATGGAATTTAAGGATGGAAGAATTGGTCTCGTCCTGGGTAGTGCAACAAAGTTCTTATTGGTTAGCCTTTCCAATGTTAGCTTTAAATAACTAAAAAAGTTTAATAAGAAATGAATTGTCCAAAATGTCCTTTCCAATTTTTACTACACGGAGTGGTTAATTTTGTTGTTGTATCCCCCACGTTTCTATAACAGTTTGAGTAACTGCGACCTGTATATTTTTACTTCATGGAGTGGATATTTTTATCTATGCATTCAACCATAATTTCACAATAAAATGTATTTGATAATATTTTTATTCACACACGCCCGATGAAATTGCTTAACGTACTGGTACATATGTATTAAGAATATCAACATTTGAAGTTTTTACAATTGCCGAAATGTTCAATGAAAAGAAAAGTATCATGGATAACAAATAAGGATATTTACATAACTGCTTTTGTTGACATTACATATTATTCACATGTACCCCCACGTACTCTTCTCAATTCTAAATTGAGGAGGATCAAACGTGATTCATGTTTCACTCCACGAAGAAAGAACAAAGAAAAACCATTCATTTTTTCCTTTTATCTGTTATCCTCATTAGCGATTGCATGCTCTTCTATTTTTTTCTCTTTCCATCTTCATTCGATGCTAGAGCCATGAGAATCTATCATCTTTCTTCGGCAATTTTAATCCTTTAACTGCAAATAAATTAAGCCGCGTTTTGATTTCATTTTCAATTACAAAAGTCGTATCCATCTTTTTAAGAAATTTGCATGGACGAGATGAAAAAAGAGTAATATGAAGGAAAAGAAAAAAGCAGCAATCTTTATCTGAAATCCAAATCGATAAGCTTTTATTCTTGACAACTTTTATCTTCTTAGGGTTTCCTGAATTGTTTTGTAACTTTTTGATGATAACATCAGTGTGGTTGAGTTTGTTGTATAATCATAAAGATATATAGTTGGATTAGAATGATATTTTATCATGATAATTTAATGGCCCTAAATTTATGATATGCATGTTAGAGAAATTCGATGGAGTATACCAAACCCTAAAGAGTTTAAAATCTCAAATTAGAAGACTAATAGATCACAAATAATGAAAAAGCAATCGATCACAAATAATGAAAAATAGCAAAAGAATCAAATAAATGGAGATGCCGTTGTGATTCAACTTTTCTTTATTTTTTTAGTTTGAGAAGATACAAAAGAGATTAAGTTCGGATACAGATTTTCTAATAAAGAAGAAATACAAATATTTATAGGCTAACTAGAATTATAAAAGGAATTAATTAGATGTGGAGTTTCTGATGTTAGGTATTGTGGATTGATCATATTGTTTCCATGGTTTCAGGATATATGTATTTATAGAGGTTTGGTAGAGATAACACGATATTATGATAGAGTTGGAGGTATGCACCAGTGACAACTATGTAGTTTGTTATACATATCTAACTCGATAGCCAATCTTGTTCAAGATAAAAGGAGTTTTCTTTCTATTATATACTTGCTATATTGTGAAATAATTAAGTAACTACTTAATTTAAAGTATGTTAAATAGAAAATCCGTTAATGATATATTATGTAATAGTAATTACAATGTGCTGTAATCACGAAAAATTTATCATTTTAAAATAATATATTATTTAAAATATTCATAATCAAGATGTTGCAAGATAGGATATCGATACATTTATTGAGATTAGTATACATAATGTTTTCCAAATATTGGGCAGTGTATTACTAATGGCTATATGAGGTGTTGAAACTAGGCCAACACGCAGCGGGATAAACGGTAAATTTTAAAAAGTGGAAATTAGCCACAAGGGCCACTTTAGCAAGTTGAATTAGTTTCTAGGACACATAACTGAAATAATTACTTTCAAGGACAAAACATAAAATAATTAGTTTCTAGGGCCTAAAATCCTATGAAATTATGTCCTTAAAAGTAATTGAACAGCTGACTTTGTCCTTGAAAGTAATTATTCTGCTGATTTTGGCATTGAAAGTAATTTCTTTGAATATGTGTCCTAAAAACTAATTGGACTGTAAAGTTTGTCCTTCTGGTGAAAGTAATTACTCCATTTTGAATCTTATTGAAACTATGAAGTCTAAATTTATTTTGATCTGATCTAAATTTTATTTTAAATAAAATCAGTATTTTATTTAAGTTGTAAACAAAATTTTATTTTATCGTTATGTTTATATTATATAATATAACATGCGTGTCATATACACATGTATGTACGCGCACATGCACGTGCAATATACACTACAAGAGAAATGGTTGTTTTCAACGGCGGAAAGCCGTTGGAGGCCGTTGGAAAGCCGTTGGAGGCCGTTGAAAATGCCGTTGGTATACGCTTCAACGGCTTCCAACGGCCTCCAACGGCACCAACGGGGTTATACCAACGGCTTCCAACGGCAAGTTTGCCAACGTGGCAAATCCTATTGACCAAACTGCCGTTGAAAAGCCGTTGGAAAGCGTTGCAATTTGCCGTTGATCGCCGTTGGAGGCCGTTGGAAGTAAATGACCAGTTAGCCGTTGGAAGCCGTTGGAAATATGAGTATATTTTTTTACATAAAACCAGCAGTGCTTGTTTCCAGCCACATACAACCACAATTATATCTAAACAGCTCCATTTCGAGCATATATATATAACAACTATACCAAAACATATCCAAACATATAGATATAACCAAATCATGCATATTTTTCAATATAAACCAATATCCAAACATAACCAACATCAAAAAATCCACACCAACATCCACAACCAAACCATCAGAATGTATCAAATCCAAATATACACAGAAACCATCAGAATGTATCAAATTCTCACCAACTCCAAAATATACATGCCAATAACAGAACATACCTAAATCACTCCGCACCAGAACCACCAGATGAAGGAGACTGTCCATACTGTGCGATGAACTCCGCCATACGCCGGTTCATCTCCTCCGTCCTTTCTTCATGCTGCAAATTGCGTTCCCGCATCACGGCAAGCTCGGCTCATAGCTGCGCAATCTCTTCCTTATCTTGAGCCTTTTGATATTCTCTTTGCGCTGTCTGAGCCTGTAAACAAATTTAAATTATCAACTACACTAAAAAAATTAGTATTAAAATAATTACAAATTAACTAACCTATATATATTCACTAACAAATTCATAAAACAAACTACAGATATGGAAGCGTCTGCCGCGGGTATAAGGATAGTTCAAAATATGAATGGAATACACTAGTATAAGGATATTTACTAACTTAAAATTTAACTTAAAATTACCGATTGGCTTCAATATCCGTAGCGTCTGCCGCGGGTCACTGGATCCATGATAGACTCAAAAATGGCGTCCTCCTCGTCGGGGGTCAAGTGAGCTCGTCCCGTATCCTCAAGTAAGGCTGTCCGCGCTTCTTGGAACTTTTGCTGTCATGCAAAATATAGTTGAATTTAGTTAACGTTATTTCAATTAACTTGTAAGTTTTAGTTACTTATGTTATACTTACATAGGCAGCACGCGCTTTGTCATTGTGGTCCCAAGAGTAAGAAACTACGCCGGAATCATCAACCTGAGTCAAGGCATGCGTATGGGTAAACACATCCCAATAACTAACAGCCCCCTCCCCCGTCGTCTCTCCTGAAATATGCACATATAAATATACATTATTTATATTTTAACAAATTAAAACTTAAAATAATTAACTATTTATCTTATTTAATAATTATACCAAATCTTCCCAGTGATGCTGGAAAGACTTGGAACCACCGCGATGTGTAACGGGGTTCCTGCTCCTGTTTGCGGAATTCTTCTCAGACTGCCTTTGCAAATTTAAATTGAAAACAAAAATTGTTTTGACAGTTTTAATTTTTTATATATTATTTGCCTCAAACAATTTAAATTAAATATATGATAGATTTACCACAAAATCCTCGTTGCTCCACCAGGTGGCGAACTCATCAAAGGCAACTTCACTCATCCAATGAGGCCTCTTTCCTGATGTTTTGATGCTGTTTATTGTTTCGCGATAGTTTTTAGCAATTTTGCTGCTCCAATGGCACCGGACAACAGAAACATCAACATCGGCCAAGTCCACTTCCCCCTGCACGTTTGAAAAAATATGAGTTATACAGTTGCTACAAATAGTGCAAACATGAATTGACATAATGTACATGACTACATAATGCAATAATTGATATACCACACATACCAAAAAGTCCTGCCAGATAGCCTCCCGCACCCCCTTTGGTATCGCAGTCCACCTCGGCCAACACGAGGTCATACGAGCCATATACGCCCGTCGCGAGATCGTGAGCACTATGTTGGAAGGCTCCAACGTAAACCCACCGCTGTATAAAACAGGAAAAAAGCATTTAATATTCCGTTACTACTATATATATTTGATAAAAGATTGTATGGAATAAAATTTAATTTTGAAACTTTATACTTACCTGCCATCGGCTTTGGATTTCAGCCATACCGTAGGCCGAACACCCGGCTATGAAGGACCAGCATCATCACCTCTCTGTGAGCTGGAAGATCCATAGTGTGAACGTCTGCGTCCCGACATACCTATATGAAATCATAGTATAAAGAAAAGCAAGAGTAACATTGATTAATTTAGTATGCAAATGGTGTCAGAATAATGAACATGGCGTAACATACATTATGGCGTAACATAAAAGAGACTATGTGATACATATCATATAAAATTACTTTGGAAACAGAAAAATGAAAAAAAAATTACCTTCTCAAAATATTGATTAGTGATCAATCCTCATCGCTTTCGAATTCAGACTCTTCTTCGCACTCTATATTTTGTTCCTCTATACTCTCAAATGCTTCAATTAATGCATTTGATTCATCGTTTAGAGGTCCAAAATCTATTTGATCGTCGGTTACTATTATTCCTCTATTTTCCTCGATATCTGCTTGGTAAGCTTGTTGTTCAGGAATATTCCGTCCATCAAATGTAAACCTTGGTTTGGTTTTAAAAACAGCCGACCAATCTATTGTATCTCTTCTTAAAGATGGGTAAGGAGCATAATAAACTTGAAGAGCTTGTTTGGCAAGTACAAAAGGATCATACTTATAATACCTCGAAGTATGTTTTATTTCTATAAGATTATATTTTGGATCCACGTTTATTCCAGAACCTGGAACATTGCTGAACCAGTTGCATTTAAACAAAAAAACTTCTTCTACGGGTCGGGTGAAATATGTCAACTGCAAAATCTAGGTCAGCACGCCATAAAAGTCATTTATGTGATCATTTGGATCATCACTACCTTTGACAAATACACCAGTATTGTTAGTTGATTTTTCGGCTCCGTAATCTTTGGTATTAAATTTATATCCGTTGACAAAGAATATTGGATATGTCTTGACTATCATTTTTGGTCCCATAGCTAAATGTTTCAATCCTTCATCTACAACACAATTTGTTGTATCAAAAACGTAGTTAGAAAACCAAGCAGCAAATTCTTTACCGATATCGTCATTTGGATGTTGTGATTCGTAAATACTGCAATTATAGAACAAATGTTGCATTATGATTAAAATACATGTGTGCATATTTGTGTATACATATGTGTAGATGTATGTGTATATATATTACCTAATAAATGGTGCAACTTCGGCACAGTTGAGAAGAATGTACGTGTGTGCTACTTGATAATCTCTATCATCCAACCATACTTCCACACATTTACCAGCAGGCCAACCAGTTTTTTTAAAAATAGATAAAGTCGCTTGACAATCATCTTCATCAATGCCTTCATCATTACGCGTAGCACTTTAAAATGATATGTTCACATGGTCGCTGAAATAGTGAGAGAGAAAAAAACGAAGCTTCTTCTTCGATGTATGATTTGCAAATCGAACCTTCAACTCGAGCTTTCTGTCTCACTTTTTTCTTTAGATGATTTAAATACCTAGCAAAAATTATTTTAAATTAATTTTTTATACATTTAATTAAACCAATATGTAATAAACTAAATATTAATATACCTTTCAAATGGATACATCCATCCATATTGCACAGGCCCTCGAAGACGTGCTTCAAATGGAAGATGAATAGGTAAATGCTCCATAACGTTGAAAAAACCTGGAGGAAATATTTTTCCAGTTTGCAAAGCAATATCGGGATTTCTTCCTCAAGTTTACGTAGACGATCAACTTTTAATGTAGTTGAACAAATCTCTTTATAAAACAGACTAAGTTCTGTTACAACAGTCCAAACTTTTACGGGCAACAGTTCTTTAAAAGCGACTGGTAACAAATTTTCCATCATAACATGACAATCATGACTTTTCATCCCGCTAAGTTTATTGTTCTTATAGTCAACACATCTACGAAGATTAGAAGATATGCCATCGGGAATCTTAATCCTTCCATCCATTTTAAAAGTAATTTAACTTGATTATTGTCTAGCTCATAGCAAGCTTTTGGCTTTTTTGTGACATTTGGTTTTATATGAAGCTCGGGACGATTACATATTACTTTGATATCACGTCTTGATTTCAAATCATCTTTCGTCTTCCCTTTAACATTCAAAATTGTATTAAACAGATTATCAAACACGTTTTTCTCATTATGCATCACGTCAATATTATGACGAATCAAGAGATTTTTCCAATAAGGCAATTCCCAAAATATGCTCTGTTTGCACCAGTTATGAATCGATGATTTACCTTGAATTTCAATTTGTTCTTCGGTTTCATGTATCTTTGGATAATCCTTTACAAGTTCATAAATTTCTTTGCTTGACCAAACCGTAGGTGGTCTCAAAGTTTCATGTCTATTAGTTGTAAAGTTTTTTTTTATCTCTTCGAAAAGGATGATTAATATGAAGAAAACATCGATGACAGTCAAACCACGAAACTTTCTTTCCATAAGGTAAATAAATTGCTCGTGTTTCTTCCATGCAATAAGGACAAGCTAGACGACCGGCCGTACTCCAACCTGAAAGCATTGCATATGCAGGAAAATCGCTGATTGTCCACAATAAAGAAGCATACATGCGAAAGTTCTTTTTTTGGAAAATATCATATGTCTCTACTCCCTCGTACCACAATTTTTTAATTCATCAATCAATGGTTGTAAATAAACATCGATTCCTTGTGTCGGATCATCGGGACCAGGGACGACAACTGTAAGAAACATATATGGAGTTTTCATACACATTCAAGGAGGTAAATTATAAGGTGTGACAATTATAGGCCATGACGAATATTTCGAACCAAATTGAGAGAATGGAGAAAATCCATCCGTACATAAACCAAGTCTAACATTACGAATTTCGGACGCAAAATCAGGATATTTCTGGTCAAAATGCTTCCATGCTTCCCCATCAGCTGGATGTGTTAACTTACCTTCTTCCTGTGTTCTCACACCGTGCCATCTCATATGTTGCGCAGTTACAGAAGATGCATATAACCTTTGAAGTCTAGGAGTAATTGGTAAATAATGCATACGCTTATACGGGACTTCCTTTCCCTTTTTCTTTCTTGGTTTGTATCTTTCCTGATTACATATTTTACAATTTCTAAGGTTGATATCTTCTTTCCAAAACAACATGCAACCCTTTAGACATGTATCTATTTTTTGATACGGTAAACCGAAAGCCGACATCAGTTTTTTTACTTCGTAATGATTTTCGCACATTAGATTATTAGGAGGCATATGTCTTTTCGCAGCTTGTACAACAGCCGTAAATCCAGATTCTGTGAGGTTGTATTTGGATTTCATCGCAATGTATTCAGCCGTTACTGATAATTGGGTTCCGCTTATGCAGCCTTCCCAAAGGGGTTTTTTCACGGCATCTAACAAATCATATATTTTTTTGCCCCAATATTTGGTTCTTCTTCAGCATTACCATCGTCATCAGTTAATTGAGGAACATGAAACATTGAACGTGCAGCATCTTCAACCATATGTTCTACAAGATTTGTCGTACCAATTTCATTACTCACCACCTCCTCATCTTGTACGGGATTAGATGCTAACTATTCCCCATGACGATCCCAAATCAAATAGTTCGACACGAAACAGTACTGACGCAAATGAACTCTAACCATTTGTGGTATCAAATGCTTTAACAGTTTGCATTTACTACATGGACAACGGATTTCTTTGTAGTTTCCGTTATTACGTAAAGCAAAATCCATAAATACACTAACACCATTATTAAAATGTTCACTTGTTGAGCCTTCAGTATCGACCCTTCGTTTTTTGTACATCCAGCTCCGATCAGTAAAATAATTGTCCATTTACCTACGTATATAATTAAAAAGTATGGTATAAATTTGCATTGACATTTTTTATTAAAACAATTTTATAAACATTCTTCTTGTTTGTGTTATATCTGTTAAAATAATACTTAAAGCTTATTTTGAAATGAACATTATATTCTATTTAAACAATTTTATTAGTGAATTTGATATTAATTGATCATTGACACTTTGTTGATGGGTCATCCTACCTCCCATTACAAATACAATAACGTAATTAAATCGCATAAATCATTTCAATTTAAACGATTCAACAAAATTTCGACAGCACTTCGCTTTAGTTCCCTGAACAGTACACAATTGCGTGTACACAGGTAACATAAAGAGAAGCGCTGACGAAATTTTGCGAACCGTTTAAACTGAAATGATTTACGAGATTTAATTATGTTATTGTTTTTGTAACTTGTCCAATACAGGGACAAATCCAACAAATACTGTATACGATGAATATAGATGTCCGTTCTGTTAAAAAATGAATATCCACACAACGATCATATACAATACTTATCAGACGGGGCCAAAAACAGTCTAAGAGTTTAAATTTTAAAATTAGCGATACAAAAGTTTAAATTTTATTTTCATAAAATTTAAACTTTTATATATCAATAAACAATATGTTGAATCAACGCATATATAATGATTTTTTCCTAAAACAAAAAAAATTCAGTGTGTGTGCGCAACGTATAAAATAAACAAACAATGTTATACATATAATCGCATCACAAATCACATCCAGTCATGCACAAAATGTACCACGTATATATTGTGTCATAACATGTCAAAAGTGAACAATTTATAGGTCAATATCATCACTTTCTACGTACGATTTTACGCAATTCAATCACTAATATAATAACAAGTGAGGTTCATGCTTAGGTTAGTAACAATTATTAAGTTTGACACTAATTTAATAATAAACCTAATTTAACAAATCATAGTTAAACATGCAATAATTAGTTTAATAACAATAATTAAGGTCCAATACACTACACTACATAAACAATAGCACAATACATACACAAAAATTATCAATTTAACCTAAAATTAAAAATTTACCAAAATTAGGGTTTTAGTAAATAATACCTGATTTTGGAGGTTGTGGAGCTTGCAAACGAAGATGGGGATGCTAGAATGTGTAGAAGGGGATAAAATGGGGTTGGAAATTTTTTAGGGGGGGGGAATTGGGAAAATGGGGAAAATTTTCGTGTATAATCGGAATGAGGAAGAAGAAGTTTGGGCTGCAGGTTAGTCTTAGATTTCCAACGACGAGCAACGGCCGCTAACGGCAATATTCCAACGGCTTCCAACGGCATGTGTTTTTTGTTATTAAAAAATTCCGGAAAACAGCTTGCCGTTGCTCGCCGTTGGAAGCCGTTGGTCAATGGCCGTTGGAGGCCGTTGCTCCCCCCCGTTGCTATAAACAGTAATTCTTGTAGTGATAAACAGTGTACAAGGTTTAATATGTTCGTGTATAAGTACTGAGATTTACACAGCAACGGATATATTAGTCCCTCCATATACATATGTGTTTTATAATATATATGTGTGTGTGTGTGCGCGTGTGTACGTAGTTTTAAACAATATAAAATAATATTAGTAAGGTGTAAATGTGTGTGTATGTATATATGATTGACATTAAATTGTAGAGTAATTATAAATAGTAGTATAAATAACTTTGATTTTAAATTTAGAACTAAACTTCAAAATTTAAATTTCAGATGTAGATCTATATAATAAAATATCTAGAGATTTAAAATTCAAATCAATATATTAGTTTTTAATATATATATTTTGAGAACAATACTTTTTCATAAATTGCATATACATATGTTCTTATATATACAATTCTTCATATATATATATATATACACACACATATGCGCGCACATGTGTACTTGTATTTTAATGTAAATAAATGATTATATATATATATATTCGGTATTAATAATATTAATCAAAGTATTTTTTAAAAGCTTATGGCTTTTAAAAAATAGTTTTTTTAACTAAATGTTTCCGTACGGAAATCTTAATAAAAAAATTAATTTTTTTTTACGAAAACTATTCTAAAACATTTGTATAATTTTTGCTAAATATTCATAAGTATATTTTATAATATATATACACACTTTACATATAATTAGGTATTATGTATATATATATCACACGGATTTAAATATATACATTCATACATTAAAGAAATTGAACTTTATTGGTAAACTGGTTCATACTCCCCTATCCCTATTGCTTTGAACTATATTGGTAAAGCTCTGGTTCCCCCTGTTGAGGTCATTGAAGCTGGTAAACTAGCGTGGAATGACTACATCGTTGGTTTTTTCCTAGATCGACCTTTATCCTTCACGACAATTGTAGAGCACCTAAAGAGAATTTGGAAACTAAAAGGTTCAGTTAAGATGTAATTTGATGGAACCATTTTTATGTTTCGGCTATCTAGTGGTGAAGATAAAGCAAAAATCTTACGTGGAAATCCAATTATTATGCGAAATAAAATATTTATAATCCAAGAATAGTCCCCTGACCTAGGCAATGTTTGTGGTAAAGTGAAAGCAGTTCCAGTGTGGATTCAATTTTCTAATATCCCTATATATGCTTGGTCTCATCTCGGCATAAACTGGTTGGCCTCGAGAATTGGTAAGCTGCTATGCCTTGATGAAGTCATAGAGCGTCTTATAAATTATGCTAAATGTATGGTGGAAGTATACCCCAACCAGGAATTAATTTATAGATTTCCTGTTAGGTTACTAGATGGTGGTGAACAATTTATTCATGTTTCTTACCTATGGAAGCATGACATTTGCCTAGTCTATAAAGTTTTTAGTCATAAGACTTGTGACTGTGAAGCAAGGTGCATAACTGAGAAATCAAAGCAAAGCTCTATAAGAGAGCATGGCATGACTAATGATGCAAATGTTCCTAGTAAATCTAGATTGAATGAGAAAAGAAGTAATAAAATGCAGCACTGGCATAGTGTGATAAGGAGAAAACCAGTGGTGAGCAAAACTGGTATGGATAAAAGGAAGATAGATGCAACTGACATGGGAAAAACTGGTCATATTTATGAACCATTTCCACTCAATAAAGAAACAACTGATTATGAATCTGTAGCTGATGAAATTAATGGAGATACCAAAATAGAGGATGATGTAATGAAAAGAGTTGATTACTCCGAGGAAGTATTATTGCTACATGGGGGTCAACTTCGGGAACATGGGTTGCCTGCTAATGAGGAAATAAGTAGTGATATTTTGAGAATTAATAATTTAATGGAAATAGTTGATTGCTCTTGGGAAGTATGTTTGCAATTTGGGGATCAGCTTCGGGACTAAGTCATGCCTTCAAATGAGTTACTTAATGATGATATTTTGAGAAATAATATGTTTGATACATTAAATGATGTTAAAATTGATGATAATCTGGTAAAGGCAAATTCATTGCTTGATGTTATTCATCATATCCCCACTGTCCCTATCACTCAAGACATTGCTACTGTGCCTGATGTGCACATCATCCCACATGTTCGGGATCGGTGCATGTTTGTGCATGCACACACCATGTCTGAGTCAATCCTTCCTCTCTGCTCTGAACAGCAGGCATTACCCCCACAACCAACTCTTAAACCACCAAATCAATCTGTTTTATATTCTTCTCCTTCTGATCTACCTGCCATATCCTACTCATATGATCACATTCCTCCTCCTCCTGATTATCCCAATTATTCTCTAGTCAATGACCAAGCAAACTGCCATCTTACAAACAATACCACTGCAGTTCCTACATCATCAAAATCTATCGAAATTATAAATCAAAGGAAAAAGACAAACAAAGATCTAAATATTCCTAACATTCAACTATCTACATCCATTCTCGCTGATAATGGTCCTTCCATGTCTCTGGCTACCAGAAGCAAGCAAGGCAGTAAAAACCTCCTCTCTGGTTTAGCTCAATGATACACCATGTAGGGGTATGGAACATTAGGGGTGCCCACCAAGACATTAAACTTAAACAAATTCAGAATCTTATCACTTCCCAAAATCTTCAACTAATTGCCATCCTTGAATCCAAACTAAACCTCCAACTTACTTTGAGAGCTGCTAATTTCATCAAACCTTCATGATTGCTTCACATAATCTGTCTGAGTCACCGTATGGTAAGATTTTTATTCTCTTTGATACTGCTGCTTTCTCCCTTTCTTCTATTCTCTCCAATAGACAATTCATGCACTGCCATCTCCTCCATAAACCTACCTCATTTGACTATCCTCTATGCTGATAATCTCCTATCCTCTAGGCAAGTTCTCCTTAATTACCTTCAATTTGTGTAGGAAACTCGCCCTTGGATTGATGTAGGTGATTTCAACTGTTTGATTGGCCCTGATGATAAGATTGGTGGTAATCCAGTTTCAATGAAAGAGCTTTTACCTTTAAATGAAGCCATTAACCATTCAAGTCTTTTACCAATCTCCTTCTCTGGTGCCAGATACTCTTGGAATAACAAGAGTAGATCTGGTAGAAGGATCTTTAGTAAGATTGATCATTCCTTTTGTAATCTTCCTACTTTCTCCACTTGGCTATCCATTTCTTGCTTTCTCCCTCCCCCATTATTATCTGACCATTCCCCACAATTAATCTCCTTAAACCATGATGCTATGAAAAGGAAAACCTCTTTTAAATTTTTTAATGCGGGATCCTTCATCCAGAATTCTAAATATTATTAAACAAGCTTGGGTTACTAATCATTGTGGTTCCCCTATGTATATTTTGCAGTAGAAGCTGAAGTCCCTTAAGAAGATCCTTGTTACATGGGCTGCTCTGAAGTTTGGTGAAGGTAATTTGCTATCTTCACAGCTTGAAGCCAAACTTGCTCAAGCCCAAATCAACTCATTGAACAACCCACATGACCATCATTTTGCTACTGAGGAGAATGAGATTCTTGTCCAATATCAAAAGGCTCTTTTCTTGGAGGAAGATATGAATAAGCAAAAGTTGAGGCAGAATTGGAGTAGAGATGGTAATAGAAACACAAAATTCTTCCATGACAAATTGAAAATCAAATAAGCTAGGAGTCAAATACATTATATAAATGCCCTACACGGTAACCAAGTCTCTTCCCCTCATCTTATTGATAAGGCTTCCATTGATTACTTCTCTATTATTCTTGGTAATGATTATAATTTTGAACCAGACTTGAGTATCATTGATGATCTCCATCTTCCTAGCCTCAACCATGAACATATCAACCTGTTGTCCTCACCTATAACAGACAGTGAAATTAAGGAATGCTTTTTTAACATGAACAAAAACTCTTATGGTGGTCCTGATAGGTATAATGCTCTCTTCTACACTTCCTGTTGGGAGATAATTAGCCCGGTTATTTGCAAGGCTGTTAAAAAAATTTCTCCAAAAATAGAATACTCTCTGGCATCAATGCAACCAATCTTGCTCTCATTCCTAGCTCTGATCACCCCACTCAGATCACTGAATTTAGTCTTATTGCCTGCTGCAATATTCCCTATAAATATATAGCTAAAATCATAGCTGCTAGGCTAAAGACTATCTTACCTTCCCTCATTTCTAATAACCAAGTTGCCTTCCTCCCTGACAGAAGTATATTTCTCCTCGAGCTATGCTAAAGCTTGACATCATGAAAGCTTTGTTGTAAAATTTTCAAATAAGTTTGGGGCTTTGGGTTTTTTGTTTGGAAGAGAAGAAGAAAAGAAGAAAGAAGAGATAAGTCCCACATGCTAGAAAATCAAGAACTATATTTGTATAAATATAGTAAATATAGTTTTCTCATGTGGATGTTGGGGCCTTGGGGCTCCCACATGTTTGCTTTGTTGTGAGGAGAGAAGTCATGCAACACCACACGCGCGCCGCCGCCGTTCGTCCGACCGAACCGGGCCGGGCCGGGTACGGGTTTCGGGTTCGGATACGAAAATATTTTTTGGATCGTATGTGAACAGTAACGAGCCAAATTTCAGCCCGTTAAGGACCCAGAACCGAATTTCTAAAATTGAATAAAGGGCGGGAAATTGCAACATTTTTTCTGAACGTTGAAAAATATGAATAGACGCGACGTTTAAATTGAATCCGTTCGTAACAGTTGTGAACCGTTGCAAACGGTAGTGACGCTTGGCGAACAGGCACCTCTTCACATCTATAAATAGCAACGCCCAGAAAACATTAAAATACAGTTTTTTCTTGCGCTCTTCTTCTTCTTCTTCTTGCACAGATCTGCGACGCTAGGGAAGTGTTGCTAATCGCTGCACTTCCATTACTCTATATTTTGTAACATCTGCAAGGTGTTGCAAACGCTGAATCGTTGCAGATTTGTTTCTTCTTACTCTTCATTCTATTCTATACATATTGCATCATCAGAAACCATTACTAAAGTGTTCTTGGTCGGATCAAAGGCGTACAAACTTTGAATCCAATTTTGTTGTTATAGGGCTTCATTGAATCCTGAAAGTCGATAGTTCGATAACCCATTTGTACCTGGTGGGTTGAACTATTGTCTGAAAGAATCTATTCCATAGATCCTTGAAGTCGGAAGTACAGCATTATCTTCTTCACAATCGCCATCAAAATTGTCTCGAACCGCAAAATCCCCAACAAGCTTATGACACTTTGCAATGGACTACGATCACCAGGGTCTTAGCTAGAATGGGGTTTCCTGATCATTTTGCTGCTTGGATTTACACATGCCTGTCCATAGTTCATTACTCTTTATGTTACAATGGCACCTCCACTGGTTATTTCAACAGCAAGCAAGGCATCAAACAGGTTGATCCGATGTCTCCTTACCCCTTTATACCTGTCATGGAAGTTTTTACTGCCATGATAAACAAAAATGTAGCCAGTAAACACATATTTCTTCGTCCCAAATGTAAAGAGTCTCTGGTCACCTGTCTAATGTTCGCTGATGACCTTATTATATTCATTAAGCCAACTCCTGATTTCATCTCTTCAATCATGGGGGTCTTAAGCACATTTCATTCTTTCTCTGGCCTTTCTATAAACTTCACCAAGTCTAGCATTCGTATAGCTGGAGTCCCCCTCGAGACTGCTTCATCAATAAGACTTCTATTTGGCCTTTCTCATCTGCCAGATTCCTCTGCTTACCTTGGAATTCCTCTTGCCACATCAACCATTACCACTGCATAATGCCTTGGATTATATGTTAAGATCACCAATTCGATGAATTGTTGGTCTAATAGAATGTTGACTCAAGCAGGTAGGCTTACTCTCATCAGCTCTGTATTACAATCTTATACATCTTACTGGTGCAGAACTTTTATATTACCCAAGAAGCTTGTTTTGATTTTAGGTAGAGCTATGTGCAATTTCCTGTGGCATGGATGTATATATTCCAACAAACTTAAACCCATCAGCTTTCAGAAAGTTGAAATGAAAAAGCAATGTGGTGGCCTGGGTATTTTGAATCTCTATTCTTGGAATAAGGTTGCTTTTAGTTCTCACTTTGAAAACTTGCTCGGTAGGAAAAACAATATATGGGTTACATGGACTTTCAAGCACAATCTCAAGAACGTGTTTCTGGATGATGGATATCCATCAACATTTCAGTTGGACTTAGAGGACTATCCTCAAGATCAGATGTGATCTTCTGCCACATCTTACTTTTCTGACATCTCCTCACGGCCAGTTAAGTTTCTGGAATGACCCATGGGCCAGGCAGGGATTGATCCTTGGTAAAGCTATGTCATTTAGTCATAGAATCCAATCTAGGATTCCTGCTGATGTTATTGCCAGTGACTTCATTTCCAATGGTTGTATATCCCTCCCTTATTCCAGTAGCCATTCTATCAGAAACCTTTGGCATGAAATCGAGTAGCAACATTACCCTTCTGTTAAAGTTGACAAGGTGGTGTGGTCGCTTGATTTCAAACTGCAAACTGTTTCTGTTGTGTATAACCGCTCAATGATGCATAGTGAATCTTTCCAGTTTGCTTGTATAATAGAGTGTGGAATATTATTGTCAGGGAGAAGGATAATCTGCTGCTTTGGAAGGTGATGAGGAATGCACTCTTCACTCGTGCTAAGCTTGTTGATATCAGGATGCATATTGATAGCCTTTGTATCTTCTGTCTGGAGAATGTAGAAACTAATACCCATTTATATTTCAACTGCAAATTTATATTTCCATTATGGAAACATCTCATGTTGTTGCTAGGTCGAACTAATGCTTCCAGAGTCAGTAATATTGAGTGGAGTCACATTTATAAAGCTACGAGGTGGAAGGATGGTGAAAGCATGCTTTTACTGTTGATTCTTAAAAAATAGATTTTTGTCACGTGGAAACATAGAAATTTTAATATTTTTAAGGGTCAAGACATTTCTCCAATTGGCATATGGAATGAAGTAAGGCAAGAAATTGCCTCTGGTTTAAGAAATACCGCTTTTGAGTTTGGTGATGATATCATAGTTGCATGGGTTTAATTCTCTTACTGGTTTGCTTTTTCTTTCTTTCCTAGTTTGTCTATTTTTGTTTTTTCCTTCTTGTCTTGCTTTTGTGTTCTGTAGCATGTTACAGTTCATGTTCACCTTTATTGTTTTGCAATAAAATAGTAGGGGACCAATTCACCACGCTTAACTTTGCTAAAAAATCCTTTTTTAATTTCCAAAAATAATAATGTATATAAAATAAGAAAATTTATATTTACATATTTTATATAATTATGTTTATACTTTAAAATCAATTTTTGTTTTAAAATTATTTTTAATGTAGTTAAATTCAATTTTTTTTCATATTCACCCATGATCTATATGTTTTCTTTTTGTGTGTATATATATACGTATATTAAACATATACATATATATTATTATCTAATGCACACAACATAGACATATTTGGATTCGTGATAATGTTGAATATGCTAGTATATGATTTATATTTGATGATAATAAATATATATATATTCATTTAAATGTATTTGTTATTGTACTATTTTATTCTCACATAATTAAATAAATATTTGCTGAATAAAATAAATAAAATAGAATTTAAATTCAAACAAATATTTTATTCAAACAAATATTTTATTACAATTTTTGAATAGTACAAAATTTTGAGCTCTCACTATATATACAAAATTTCAATTACAATACAATTTCAAATTACAACACAATTTTTTTTTCACTATACAATTGTCATTTGCATTTGCACCTCACTACATATCACTCGTTCACTTATATTTGTTCTTCAACTATATTCCAATTTATATCCAGCATCTGAAATATCTGCAAAATAAACACTGACGCAGTAAAATTGAAAATGAAATATTTTTGCAGTGTAAAATAAAATGTGTTTTTGAAAATATTATTTGCCTCGGTTATTTGGGTTGTTCGTCATCATTTTCATTTTGAATTCATCAATCACGAACAGCTTGTGACATGCACAGTATATCACTGTACACGCCACAAGGCCATGCACACCGATATACACTTGGTAAAACTGCAGGGACTGGTGAGCACAAAACTTCAGACTGTAAAAAACACATGTATAAAGTGATGTACACATGAAGCCAGCAACAACAGGTTCAACTAACATTTCAACCCAGAAATGAAAACTCCAAATAAGAATGCAAGTCAAAAACAACAACAAGACTGCAACTAAAAAGGAGCAACAAAGACTAGCCTAGAATGAATGCAACAAAACCAAAATGAACACAGCCTCAACAGCTAGCTCAATGAACCAGCACAATGGAGTATGAAAACAGGTTAACTTCAAGTGAAAACAAAATGCAAAGTGACATGCACAAAAGAAGCTTTCAAACAGAGACCAGAACATATGCACTAGATTATTCTCTTGTATACATATTTGAGTATAAACATATATCAGTTCAAAGAACAGAGAAGGCAAGTTACAATGCAACCATGTACAAGTCAACTGAGCAAAGCCTCAACATCAAATAGCAACAAAACTGGAGCATGCATATACATTAACATGACCACATACATATATACATATGTTTGCACACATGTATACATATATACATGCAGTCAGACATAAAAACCAGACAGTATGATGCAACCAGAGAAAATTAACATGACTGCATACAAGTTCATGTATAACCAAACATCAAATAGCACAAGTGCAGCCTCAACAGTGAAGACCAGTGAGCAAATCAATGGTGGAACTACTGAACAAGTGAACAAGTACATGACAGAATCAAGGAAATGCTCAAAGCAACAAAGACAGAAAATGAATCAAGCACAGACTGGTCAGAGCACACAACAACAGCAACCAAAATGAAGTACACAGCATACATGGATACGTGTGTGATCATATATATACATGTGTAGTGAAAACCAGATATTCAGGCATGTGCACCAGAACTGGAAACAAAGCAAACCAGCACACATGAAAACACAACTGAATAACCACATAACAACATCAAAATAACAATACAGACTCCAAATCGAATCAACATGCATTTAGATTTCAAGTGCAACCTTCATTCAATATGGAACCAGAAAAACATGGAACAAGACTGCAATAACAAAGCACAGACACATGTAGACTCCAGCCAGAACAAAGTCACAATGCTTTAGACATGAATATATACAACAGAGCTTCAGATATGGACATGTACTCGATGCAACCCAGAGCTCAATGCAACCCAGACCAATATCACACAACCACTACAAGCAACATGTCGCAAATGTTCCAGTCATGAACACACACATCGAACAAGTCATAGCTAAAAGGAGTTGAACAAGTCGAACTCAATTTTTATCACAAAGTCAGAAAATTCAAAATGCCAAAGTCGTAGGAGCAAAATAAGGAACCGACTCAATCAAATAAAAATGTATCAATTACGTATAAACAAATGAACCAGTCAAGATTAATCACAAGCACTCAAGCAAAATCGAATGGACAAGTGTAAACAACGTGAGTAATTCAAGAGAAATATACGAACGTAATTAAGGGATTCGAACCCTATAAATACCATTAACATCATCGACAATTAGAACATTCGAGTTCAAGCAAAAACAGAGAGCAATAAATCATTAAACTCGAATCAAAGTTGAGAATAACTAATAATCAATAAAAGACATTCACGTACCAGTTCAAACATCGATCTCGACTTAATTGAAGCAGCCGTGAACAAATTAATCGATCGAAGAAAGCATTCGAAGCATCAGCAATCAATTCAACAAAGCGGCGGCTTCATCACAGAAGCCTTAATTTTTTTAAAGAGGAACGAATGTTCACGAGCAAAAGAAAAGAAGTAGATATTTTCACGAAGTAAAGAATACGGGCCGATCAGAAGAAAATAAAGGGAGACATTTTTAATGGGCCGTTTTTGTTTTAATTAAATTTGGGCTTCAAATAGGGTTTTATTTTATAGTTTTTATATTTTGTAATTTTTCTCTTTTAAATTGCTTAAGTTTCTAGTTGTGTAACTAGGTACAAACTACGAGGCGTAGTTTGAGAATTCACAACTCGGTGGCTGAGTTGTGGAAGGGTTCTGAGCATAGAGTTAGGTTAGTCAATAGTGGGTGTCGCAAGTTAACGTGTGTAAGCGTCTAACTACTTAATTTCTAGTAGAAACCTTGGGGGCAACACGTAGGCAGGGTTTTGCCGAAGCTGGGTAAATCTGTGTTATTCTATTTCTGCTTTTTATTATTCTGCTATTATCTGTGCTGCAATTATTTTATATATTTCCGTATTAATTTTTATTATTATTAGTATCACCCTATTCACCCCCCCTCTAGGGTTAAATTGATCCTACAGATAATTCATGTACTATCCATACACATATATAGCCTAATGAACAACTATATATGAATGTAAATGTAAATGAAAGATTTCCCTTAACTAAAGCCTTGTTATAACACGTTGAAGCATTGAATCACCAAACTCCTTGAATTAGTATCCAAGCTTCCAGAATGAGCTACCAGATTGAAAGTAACAACCATCGATCTACTAATAGCATTTAATTTGTGTTTTAAGACTTTTGAAACAATGGAGGATGGGGGGAAACCCGCCAAAAATATGATAGTGGAGGCTAAAAATTAGAAATGGAAAAATATGAGGTTTGAGGTTTTTAAACGGTGGAGATATAGAGGAGCAAAAAAGGGATCCAAATCTACATTTTCCTTTTAATATTTCACATCTTTTAAATCAACATTCAACCCCAATTAACCCCCCTTTACCCGACCATACATGCGCCTCCAAATTGCTTCAAGCCTAATCAATTAAATATGCATTTAAACTAATTCTAACGCCCATCAATATCGTATATCGATGCGTGTGTATATAAATTTTATATACACACTATTTTAATACTGATCAACAAAAATTAAATAAAATTCTATAATTAATATTTCATAAATATTAATTAATTAACTTAATTTATAACAATTATAACTAATTAAATCAGGTGGTGGTAGGAGTATTTAATGTTTCGATTGTATGACTCTTAGGTGTAAATTCGATCAGTGATTAATATCGAACAATTTGAATATTAACGTTCACACATCACCTTAGCTAGTGGTGTGACATTATGGCCTAGCTTACATATCTTCGATAAAATCCAATCTTACTTATTTAAGTGTTAACCAGTAGTGACAATTAATTACACCAATTCTCTTCATCAAAACAATATCACATTATGGCATATGAATTTGGTAACGGTCAAAATTCCAGTATCATCCATATTCAATTTTATGGTCCAAACAAAAAGTCTATGGTTCAATAATAACAATAATTATTAACTGAACTGCTCTGTCCAAATATTTTGATTTTAAGTTGACTTCATTTGACCATGATGGTAATGCTATATAACTGAGAAGACGAATTCTCTTCTGAATAATGTTTCACTTTCAATGCTTCCACTCGATCCAAACTATAGTTGTTCGATGAACATCGTACCATGATTTAACTACGATCAAAGCAGAATTTCAATAATGAAGCTCGACCGTATTCTCAAGTATAGGAATTATGTAGTATTGTTGCATCGATATTTTCTATTTAACCTTAGCTATATTAACCAATAGAAAACAATTGAGTGAGTCATTCCATAGTTATCCAATAACTATCAGTACATAACTCCTTATTACCCCCAACAACCATGAGTAATTTATTATCCAACATTTAGAGAACATTACATATTCAAGTCTCAACGAATGCATCGATATCTAGTCTTAATATATCTTGACTAGGAATATTTAAAACAATGTGTTTATTACATTGTGATAAATTTTTCATGATTATGACACCATGTAATTACTATCACAAAACACAAATTTATAGGTTTTCTATCAAATATACTTAAATTGAATAATCAATTAATTATAACATGTTATAACAAGTGTATAATAGAAAGGAAACACTTTTTATTTCGAACAAGATTGGTAATCAAGTTAGATATATTTAACAAATTATAAAATTGCTCCAAAGGCTAATCCCTAACTCTATAGTCTTCCACTTACACTTGTGGTCAACTATGAAATCTCAATCCTGTACCTTCGATAAATTTGACGAGATGATCGAGTTGGACCCTTCGTAAATGGATTTGCTTTGTTGTTTTAATTATCTATTTTGTCAATCAACTCTCTTGGATGCCAATAAACTACCTTTATCATATGGAAGTATTCAGAATATGTTTCTCGACTTCTGGTGATCCTTTATCGTTACAATGTTATTATATAACAACGATTAGTATTCTTAACACTTGGAACTACCTCTAACTCAGTTATAAACTTGTGCATTTATATTTATGCATTGCTTTTATTGAGGCCCTATTCAAGTCAATGTATTTAGCCTTTTGTTGAATCAACCTCAAACTTTTGCTTGGAGAATTTTTAGCCTAAAACTTCTTAATTAAGGTTTGAACATGAATTTAATATTAACATTGTTAACCCGCCTTTTGGCAAGGCCGTAAGCAGGTGGATTTAACTAAGTCGATTTCTCGGTTATCGAGGATGGAATGCGATAAGTTTGAGTCAACTGGATGGATAGATGATGTAGCGCGTTTGGTAGGTGGATATTGGATTGAATAAAGCTGGATCGGCTATAACTAGGGTCTCCATAATATGGATCGGTTAAGGTAGGTCGGTCTGTGTGGTGTGGATCGGCGTGGTGTTGTGGATTGGTCTGGATGATGTGGATCGGCGTGGTAGTGTGGATTGGTCATGATGGTGTGGGTCGACATGCTTAAGAAGTATCAGAGCCGGGAGTAGTTCGGTGGTGGAGTATGGATATGGTTCGGTCAATGTGGGTTGGCGTAGGTCGGTCGGCATGTGTGGGTCGGCTTTACTCGGTCAGCTGAAGTGGGTCGGTGTTAAGTTGTAGGAACTTGGGTTCGGCCTTGGTGGATCAGTCATCTAGGGTCGGTTGATTGGAATGGATTCGTAAGTTAAAGTGGGTCGGCATGGTTGAAGTTGCTCGGGGTTGGCACAGAGTTATACTCGGGTCGACATCAAAGTGGGTCGGCATTTCTTGATCGGCCCAGATGAGTCAGGGTCATATTCAAAGGGGGTCGGCGTATATGTGCTTCGAGTTCTGGCACGAACTACTTCGAGTCAAGCATAAGGTTGCTTCGAGTCATCACCTAGGAAAGCTCGGGTTGGCATATATACAGCTTGGGGTCGGCATCAACTAAGTATGTGGGCTCGGCTATGTCTGTGGTGGGCCCATATCACTCAGGAAGCCAAGCAACTCAGGATTTGCCTATAAATACAGCGGGCGGGGCTTCAGAAAAGGGATCTCCATTCTTTTTCCCTTCTTCTTCCTCACTAAGGCTACTTTGCCATTATTGTTTCAAAATCTCTGGATTGTAGCTGTAATCAAATTGCAGTATAATAAAAAGGAAAATTTTGGAGTGGACGTAGGCCGGAGTCTGCCGAACCACTATAAATACTCTGTTATTACTGCTTTCTTTTTAATTTTACTGTTCTTCATATTTACACTCTCTACATACATTCTATCTGTGATTTGTGACTGTGATTTGGTGTTTTCATCTGGATTTGGGTGTTAGTGACCAATTTTAGTGCTAACATTTTGGTGCTTTCACTGAGAAAGCTAGCACTCGGGGGTTCAGAAGCTTGGATTTTGGATTTAAAGGCATAGGAACTTGTACTCTGGAGACTATGGCAAAGCAATCAACCGGAAGACAGCGAACAGAAATAAGTCGGCAAGAGGGAAGTCAGGAGGCTTCCTCTGGAGCTAATCAAGCCTCAATTTACATCACTAAGGATGAGATGCAGGTCATGATGAATTCCATGCAGGAGCAATTGATGAAGAGGCAAGAGGAAATGATCCAGACACTTTTTAGACAATTTGGACAAGCAGGAACTGCAGGAGCCCAGATCCATGGAGCTAGATCAGAAGGACTCAACCAGCAAGTAGATGGAGCGGTTCAACAGGGGGCAGCCCCCAATCAACAAACAGTTATCAACCTATATGGACCTAGACTCGGGGGCACACTACCAGGTAACGCTGGACCAATCCATGGAGGGATACCAGATGACACCACGCAGCCCAGCACCAACATGAATACAGGAGTACGTGACGAGGAGTATATGCCAGGATTCCCTTGTGGACTTGGAGGGCCATTAGGAAATAGAGATGGGGGGCAACCCTTGGTAGATAACACTGGATTGGCTAACATCATCAGGCGAACTATTCACGGAGGTCTGACAAACAGGGATTTGGAGCGAGTAAACAAAAGTCCGTTTACCCATAACATTAGGATGGCTAGGAATCCACCCGATTTCAAGCTGCCTGCTCTGGAAGTATACAATGGTAAGACAGATCCAACTGACCATTTGATGAGGTACACAAGGCATATGGAAGTGCTAGGGGCATCAGATGAGGTTATGGCCTGGTGTTTCCCCTTATACTTGACAGATATAGCTGCTATGTGGTTCAGACAGCTGGAAGATGGATCTATTAGAACATGGATAGAACTGGTGGATAGGTTCTTGAAACAGTTTCGAGTTCACATCAAAAGGCTGAAGAATGTGATGACATTGATCTCAGTTAAGCAGAGGACGGATGAATCGCTCAGGACTTTCTTAACTCGATTTAATGCAGCAGTTGCTTTGGTGGATTGGCCGGATCCATCAATGGTCCTGATGGCTGCAGTATCGGGAGTCAGGGAAAATTCGGATTTCAAAGTATCACTGATACGAGATCCACCGATGGATCTCGGGGAATTCTTTCACAAAGCTGAGAGGTTTCTTCGACAAGAGGATGCATGTTTGGATATGAAGTCAAAGGAGGTAAACATGGTTAAGGATGGAGGACCATCCGGTGAAAGCTCGAGCAAAGATAAGGATAAAGGGAAGAGGAAGCGTTGGGGAGAACCAAAATTCTCCACTTACACCGGACTGAATGAGACATCGGAACGGATATACTTGGATACTCGAGATCGCCTTCCTTATCGAAGGCCGGCAAGGAGGGAACCCTTAGAACGCGAAAGGGCATCGAGAAGGCACTGTCTCTTTCATGACCTGGATGGGCATGACACTAACAGTTGCAGACATCTAAAGGATATAATCGAGGAGCATGTAAGGAATGGTCAGTTACGGCAATATGTCGAAACTCGAAATGCGACAGTGGAATAGGAGCAGCCACCACCTACCTTGAACGACGATGGCGCGAGGCCTAGGAATGGTGGTCGGTTGGTCATCAACTAATTATGATGGTTTGGAATAACTAGCAAACTCAAGGCAGACGGCTAAGTCACTTACCCATGTACGGGGATGGAGATAACCTTTAGGCATGCTCTGAGATGATGATAGATCGTGATGCTTTGGTTTGTGAAATTTATTTTTTTCTTTTTGGCTTGGACACTTGCTTTTTCTGCTTTGGTTTTGGAGTTCGGTTTGAACTCCCAGTTTTGTTGATTTTCTGGTTTGGATTTTGGTTTGGATGCTTGATTTTTGATTTGGATTTTTGATATGGATTTCTGGTTTTCTGGTTTGAATCTGGATTTCAGATTGAATTTTGATTGACTTTTTGTCTGGTTTTTGGCTAAAAGGTCGTCGAGTATGGATTATGCTCGGTAAGGGTCCAGAGAGACCAGGTTTTGGCCTAGGACTTAGGCCCCATATTATCTATCGGTTACTATCACAGGTCGTCGAGTATGGAAAATGCTCGGCAAGGGTCTGGAGCGACCAGGATTCGACTTAGGACTTAAGTCACGGCATTATTCAGCGTTTAGTGACACTGAACCAGGAATGCCATGGCATTACTTAACACATGTCGCCGAGTGTGGATTACGCTTGGCAAGAACCCGGAGAGGTTACAGATTTGGATATTGGATACGAACAGCTAAGGATTTGGGCATGGACCTAGAGCGGTCCCGGATTTGGTTATCGACCTGGAGAGGTCATGCTTCGGTTATTGGTTATTGGATATGAATGTATTAGAACTCGGCTGTCGGATTCGGATTTCGGTTTAGGATTTGGACCTGGCAAGGTCCTTAATTTGGACTACAGGACCCGGAGAGGTCCCGGACTTGGATAAAATGATCCGGAGAGATCGTGGATTCGGTTAATGGATTTGGGATGGATTAGAAATTGGATAACGACTCGGAGCAGTCGCAGATTTGGAAAATTATACGGCAATTGCACTTGGATAAAATGGATTGGATTATGGATCGGATGGTATGGATGTGGATGACATATGGACTTTGGACGATGGATTGAAAGCTATTCCAAACACGTCTTCCTACCACAAGGCATGTTTTGGGGGGCAAAATGTTAACCTGCCTTTTGGCAAGGCCATAAGCAGGTGGATTTAACTAAGTCGATTTCTCGGTTATCGATGATGGAATGCGATAGGTTTGAGTCAACTGGATGGATAGTTGATGCAGCGCATTTGGAAGGTGGATATTGGATTGGATAAAGTGGGATCGGCTATAACTAAGGTCTCCATAATATGGATCGGTTAAGGTGGGTCGGTCTGGGTGGTGTGGATCGGCATGGTGTTGTGGATCGGTCTGGATGATGTGGATTGGCGTGGTAGTGTGGATTGGTCATGATGGTGTGGGTCGACATGCTTGAGAAGTATCAGAGTGGGGAGTGGTGCGGTGGTGGAGTATGGATATGGTTCGGTCAATGTGGGTCGGCATAGGTCGGTCGGCATGTGTGGGTCGGCTATACTCGGTCAGCTGAAGTGGGTCAGTGTTAGGTTGTAGGAACTTGGGTTCGGCCTTGGTGGATCAGTCGTCTAGGGTCGGTTGATTGGAATGGATTAGTGAGTTAAAGTGGGTCGGCATGGTTGAAGTGGCTCGGGGTTGGCACAGAGTTATACTCGGGTCGACATCAAAGTGAGTCGGCATTTCTTGATCGGCCAAGATGAGTCAGGGTCATATTCAAAGGGGGTCGGCGTATATATGCTTCGAGTTCTGGAACGAACTAGTTCAAGTCAAGCGTAGGGTTGCTTCGGGTCATCACCTAGGAAAGCTCGGGTTGGCATATATACAGCTTGGGGTCGACATCGACTAAGTATATGGGCTCGGCTATGTCTATGGTGGGCCTATATCACTCAGGAAGCCCAGCAACTCGGGATTTGCCTATAAATACAGCAGGCGGGGCATCAGAAAAGGGATCTCCATTCTTTTTCCCTTCTTCTTCCCCACTAAGGCTACTTTGCCATTATTGTTTCAAAATCTCTGGATTGTAACTGTAATCAAATTACAGTATAATAAAAAGGAAAATTCTGGAGTGGACGTAGGCCGAAGTCTACCGAACCACTATAAATACTCTGTTATTACTACTTTCTTTTCAATTTTTACTGTTCTTCATATTTACACTCTCTACATACATTCTCTCTGCGATATGTGACTGTGATTTGGTGCTTTCATCTGGATTTGGGTGTTAGTGACCAATTTTGGTGCTAACAAACATATTGTACTAGATAGCACTTATGAAGTCCAAGTCCGAACACTCCTTTAGAAGGAGTTCGTTGTTTCTATAAACAAATTCTCTAGTATTTCATAAATATTAGAGAATACTTTAAACCACAATTTAATGATCTTAATTTGGATTCGATATCTGATTTATGCATCAAATACAAAAGCAAATTATAATATTGTAGACTATACAATATGTATGATAATTCCTATTGTCAATGCATAAGGAATCTGTCTTACATGTTCCATATTAAACATTATATTAAGGTATCTTAGCATATCATTTGGAAATTTCCCAACATCCTTTATACTTATTATAAAAGATATCACTTACAAATCCAATATTGAATATTAAACAACAAAACTAGAGCCGATTTTAACATAAATACATCATTAGCAATCAGTAGTATGTTATCTACTTATAGTTTAAAATTATTTATGTACCTTTTAATGTTATTTCTCATAAACACATACTTTATCTACATTTTAACTAAAATCAAACCTTTTGATATTTCCTTTAAAAAACTAGTTCAACTTTGATGTTTATCGAATGATACTTTATATCCGTTCTTGGACCATTCACTTTGTTCATCCCAATTGTGGCTTAAATTACATCAACTCTTATACATTTGTTTTCTTTTCTAAATTGCCAAACCATTCGAAGAAAACTCTTACTACAATATTGTAATGAACTCTCTACAAAAATGCATTTGGCAATCCTTAACATTTAAGGATATCATATATGTTGCACTTTATGTAAACTGATCAAACTAACATTTCAGTGATCGAATTCTTAGATCTATCTTGGGGCTATTGGTCTACTGTAACATTTAACACAAGAAGATTATTATCATAATAAATCATATTGAATACACGATCTTACATATGGTTTACTTGCTAACTTCGAATGAACAAATTTTGTTGAGTTTCGTACGATACAAATTGTGACTATCCACCATATGACATTTATATGTGATTTAATATGGATCAAATATTCACATCCATGCATTGCTTGTAGAGTTCAAAACACATAAAAGACAATACATGGTCTCATGCAACTAAACATGTAAGTGACCAAGTTATGAGTGTTTTAAGTAGTTGTATAATTAAGTGATTGCGTGGGACTTGGAACTACAACATGCAAAAATATTTATTGGTAAGTATACTTTATATTTTATTTGTCAATCTTAATTTTTTCATTAGTATATTTTATTTGATAAACATTTTATCAATTGCACAAATTTATCAATGTAAATTAATATAATTTATACATATTATATTGTTCTTACAATATTAGAAAGGTTAAATATTGCCATTTCATTTTTCTAATAAGGCTTCCACCAGATTTTTATGTTTCTCAAAACCTTAAGATTAAAAATAGAAAATTTTCAATTTTTCTAGTGGGTGTTAGGACTCATATGCCTTGGGATTCTGACATTGAGGAAAGCTTAACAAATCATAGGCACATATACAATGGATAATTACTTATCGGTTGTATCACATACAACTCATAACATATGGTTCCTTGTCCTAATCTCATCTTTACTGTAACGACCTGTATTTTTAGCTATTTTAAATTATTAAATTTAATGTAATTGTTAAAGAAAAATGGTTTAAAATAAAATTTTAATGATTTTGAATGTAAGTTATTAGATATGAACTGGGATAAAATTTTGAAATAAACCAATTTCGATGATTTAAATAATAACAATTATTAAAAGGTAATGCTATGTGTTAAATGAGTATAATCAATAGTTGGATTAAATAATAAATGTTGAATTCATTAGATGTAAATAAAGTAATTGATTGATAACTAAAATTCATCTAAAATCTAATATTGAAATTTGTTGAATATTGAACAATTAAATTGTTTAAATTTAATATTGGAAATTATTTGAATAATTGAATTCTAAATTTAATATGACTGATAATGATATCGGAAGTGGATGTAAATTTTATTTAAACAAAAATAAAGATTGTTAACATTTAAAAATGTATTTAAAGGTGAATAATTAGAAATTAAAAATTTTATATTATAATCGAGACGTTAAAATAGCGATCCGAGGCAGTCTCGGATTTCGACGAAACTTGTTCTATTAGATCCGTAATAGTGTATTATTATCATATTTCAAATTTCGTAGCGTTAGGAGTTATCGTTTGGTCGTACGGGATAGAAACGCGTTGAAATAAATATCGTAAATTCAATATAATAATTGGGTCCAAAAAGCTATCTTCTCCATACGATCTAATTAGACCCTGAATGTATTTGGAATAGGGGTAAAACATTATAAACGACAGGCGGCACGCTTCGTTTGGAGTTCGTCCGGAAAAAGTTTGAAATAATAATAAAATAATATGTGTATGCGTATAAATACGCGTATTGTCTCCAAAACCCTAACAATTTAGAACGCAGCCGCTAGTATTGTTTTCAATGGCCGAAATCTTCAATCCTTCCTCCTCGGTTTTCTCCACAGCCATCAACCAATTCGAAAAACTCTCAACTACAAAGTTGAAGAGCACAATGAGATCTACTTATCCAACGGTGGATCTAAGCTATCGTCGTCGTTTGGAGCAAGAAATTGGACGCATTCATTTTCCGTTCAAGCTTGTTTCACTCAAGCTAGAGATGACCGAAGGTGGTGAGATTCTGGTCATGGGTGGGGGACGCGTAAGGCTTTAGTTTGTCGGTGTTCGATCGAGCTCTAGCCGTGTGATGAAGGCGCGGCATGAAGATGAAGGACGCGTACGACGGGTTTGTGTTTGTGTGATACCTGGTCGAAACGAACGAGGAAGAAGCAAAAAAAAACGGTGGCCCAGATCTATCTATTTGTAATCAATGGCCAGATATGATGTGGTATAAAAAAAAGAAATTTGTATATATAAATTGTATTCAAACTTCAAAAAACGCATATCTTCTTCATGCGATGTCGGAAATGAGCGAAACAAGAGGTGGTGGAATCGTGGCGACGAACACTACGTTATGGAATCGATTTGGAGTGGATTTGAGCTAACTAAAATTTTAAGTTAAATCGAACGTCGTTCGATTTAATTTAAAATTGAAAACTCAAGCTGAGTGTTTCATAATGCTCACAACATACTAAAATTTTCTGATGTTCGTAAATGATATCATGAAGTTATTTATTTGTTGACTGTCATTTGGTAGTTAAATTGATGTATAAATTGATATCTGAATTAACTGTAGAAATTGAAATTGACAGTTAAAGTTGAATTTGGAATTTAAATTGCTAGTAAAATACTCGATATTAATCGCTATGAAATTGTTGTGACTTATTAATTGTTTGGATGGTTGTTTGCGATGAATGCAAATTGGTTGATATTTGATGATTGGATGTAGGACTATTATGGTGACGGTAAATTTACCATTACCAGCCAATCGGTTACCATTTTCAAGTGAAATCGGTATACCAGTTTAATCGGTATGGTAATGGTAAATTTATCATTTTCTATGGTATATCATCGGTAACATTTCTTCAATACCAGTGGTAACGGTAATTTTATCAGTCGATTTATAATACATGTATATTTATGTAACATGCTTTATTATAGGCAATTAGAAACAAGCAAATGATTAAATTTTGTTTATTAACCAGGTGATATAATGTTAAATACACTTCACTTCTTTCTCATTTATGCCTTATATTAAGTAACACTATAAATTGTATAATGAAGTACCGTTATGGTGTGAATACATGTTATGTTACTAACCTTTTTTAGACAAACGGTAATTTACCATTACCAGTGTAACGGTTACCAGATTATCGGTATACCAGTCTTCGGTATACCAGCCTATCGGTAATGGTAACGGTAAGCAATTTTCACTTACTAGTAAAAATGATACGGTAACGGTATTTGTGAAATGGTAATGGTAACCATTACCATAACATTTTATTCTAATATACCCTATTATCACCCTGTTAAATTATTTACAATATATAAAACTGTAAATTGAATTATTTCGAATAAATTAAGAAATATGTTGAAATGATATATATCTATGACATTGTGATTTGGATTGAAATGATATATATCCATCCCTGAAATTAAATTGAAATAACTGATCATTTGGCCATAAAATAGAAAATTACATACAAACACCGGATTGGTTAAATTAAATGATTTTAAATTTTTTGATTTGAAATTATTTAAATGGTTTTGATTTAAAAGAAATAAAAATCAAATTTATAGAAATCAAATCACTTTCAAACTTGAGCCCTAAATGTTGAAATTTAAATTTGGCCATCGAAATTGTTTAAATAATCGAAGTTGAGATTTTGAAGTTATAATCGAAATATAATTTGAATTTTTGGAAATCGATTTGTTTTAAAATGTTGAACTTTTATTCGAACTTTGAATATTACAAAGTAAAAGTGATATAAAAACGATACTTCAAAATTGAGCTCAGAATTGAATTATACTTTAAAATTGGGATTTTAAACTAAATATTGAAGGATAATTCGATTTAAATGTTTTGAATCGATATCTTGAAAATCAAGCTCGAAATCGATAAATAGAAATTGAAATTGAATTAATTGGATTTGAAAGTGGAATTGAATTAATTTGAAATCGAAGTTGAAATTGATTTGAATTAAAATCGAAATTAAATCGATTGAATGGAAATTGGAATTGATTTGAATTCGAAAGTTGGAATTGAATCGGTTTGACTTTGACACTATTTTCATTAAAAAAATTATTTTAATATAAACTATTTAAAATCTATCTTCTTAAATATGCAAATTGTTTGATTTTCCAAATTATTTTACTATATAAACCATTTTATCCATTTAAACTATTTTAACTATTTTATCCATTTTAACTATTTTAACCATTTAAACTATTTTTAACTATTTTAATTACTTAAACTATTTTAAACAATTTAAATATTTAAACTATTTTTTAAAATTCAAACTGGTTAAGGTGGGAATTATTATATTTAAATCATGGATTTAAATATGAATTGGGTTAAATTGAAGTTATAACCCAAATTGAAATTCGAAACAAATTTGGAATCGAAATCGAGATATTAAGACGAACATGATTTTGAATTGAAATGGCATATTTTAAGTAAATGTGATGGTTTCGAAATGGATTTAATTTTGAAGCAAATATGATATTTTGATATCAAGTATGAACTGTCTTTAAAATGTAAAAGTACCAACCGGTGTGTAAAACAACATTTGGTTGTTAAAGAGACCGGGGCCAAATATGGGCATACTCTCCGTCGATACCGGAACTACTTCAACAACTGTGTTTATGAAGTCATGATCCAGAACGAAGTGGTTGGATTTGGTGTTGTTTGCTAGATTTGAAGAAAGAGAATGATGATGGATTAGCCTGGCACTTACGCCAATTTGAAATAACTAAAACAGGAGTCGTACCGGCCAAGTGGGTTAGCTACCCCGAGCGGACGCACTTCTTTGTGTTACCATCATTTACATTGTGATCGATTGGTGCGCACCCTTCGATTTTATGGGAGTGTTGAACGCAGTGGGCGATCATGGCTATGGTTCGTTACCACCAGCCGGGAAGGGTAAACTGGCAGTATCCTACCTTGGGCATTGCCTCACGTGCCTTGTTATACTTTTATCCCTATACGAGACCCATACGATTTTGGTTTAGTGTTGTCGTATCACGGCGCATCCCTATCCACCGACCGTTTAACTAGTCTTTTATATGTAAACTGTATGACAATGCTTAAAACGCGTTAAGGGGGATCAATGTAAAGCCTTAACGCTAAGAAAAATATTAATTTTATTGATTAGACATTATATAGGTAGCGTATTCTATTACA
The DNA here is from genome assembly GCA_030737815.1 of Allium fistulosum. Taxonomy (NCBI): domain Eukaryota; kingdom Viridiplantae; phylum Streptophyta; class Magnoliopsida; order Asparagales; family Amaryllidaceae; genus Allium; species Allium fistulosum. The sequence continues at coordinate 209,669,191 of CM060908.1, forward strand.
TATAAATATTTTGATGGATTTTTAAGAGATGGAAAATCCCGTAACATCTCTTGAGTTATAGCACGCACGTTATACACCGGATAGGAGATGTGAAAATCCGTAAACATCTCTAACGCCACGACACACATGTTATATGAGATATCGATTTGACTCACATAAGAATATTTTAGTCCTGACTCGAGTGTTTTGTCTTTTCATTATACTCGGGTCAGTCCTAAGTTTTTCAACTTATTGAAGATTTATTCTGGAGGACGAAGACTTGGTATATTATTACTATTAGTATGCCTGCATCATGTTGTCTGCAACATTATTTATTTATCTCTGATGTATTTATAACTCTGATAAATGTTGTATAGATTATAATCAAATGTATTGTATAAACCACTTCATGAATTGTTTATTTGATTATTATATTTTGTTGTTTTGTTGTGAGACTCTATGCTTGTTTTCTTCTTTTCTTATTATTCTTATTTAGCCCTAATGATTATCTATATTCCGGATTGTTTAAGTTGGACATATGTGGATTATTGTCAATTTAAAACTTTCGAAATGTGGGTCGTCACATTTACCTTGAGGAAAGCTCAACAAAATAAAGAGAGATTATTCACTTATGCCAACCATTTCGTGAAGGCGTAAGTAGAGTGCACATACCTTAAAGAAAGCTCAATAAATAGGTGGGGCTATCTCTACTCGCCTATTATATATATATATATATATATATATATTAATAGTACTACACTAACATCCATAGATTGAGAAAAGCTTAACAGCTAAGGAGTTTGCAAGCAATAAATTAATATACAAATGGCAAATGCAAACTCTATTTTAAAGATTCGTAATCTTTAATATATTCAATTAAGTGGTACCAACTTATGGAATAGTGTATTTCTTATTAAATACTCTCGGGATTCAAGTGCTGGACACATCTGAAATCAGGGTACACATACTATACGTATGTAATTATCTCTTAAGTCTATTTTGGGTTTCTTACTGTTCCATCTTGTACTGTACATTTATATTATGTAAATCTAATTCTTGCATAACATTTTACAATTTAATTAACTTATATAATGATCTATGTATAATCGTATATTAATTTTATTAATTAAATCTTAATTAATTAATTAACACCTTAATTAATTTTATTTTATTCATTTTAAATTGAATATGTACACTATAACATTTATAGTTGCACACATGTATCTTATATGCGTGTGTGTGTATGTATGTATGTATGTATGTATTATACTGTTTATTAATTGAAAATTTAATTTAGTTCTTTAATTATAATAATTTTAATCAATTATGAATAGTCTCAAAAAATGTATATACACACACACACATAGATATTACCTTAACACCTTAAGATAATGTTATATATATATATCAATATATATGTTATTTAATTTAATTAATTAACTTTAAATTAATTAATTATTATTTAATCTAATTAACCATTAATAATTTTTGAAAATAATTATTATATATTTTCAAAACAATTTTGAAAATATTTTATAACATTTACAAAGCCATTACTTGCTTTAAATTTAACCTTTCAAATTTAAAATGTTATTTTTATTTATTTTAAATTTAATCTTTTAAATTTAGAATTTATTTTAGTTTCAAAAAAGATTTTGAAAATTAGTCCGAGACCCAAATCAATTTGGGTATTTATATTGGGGATAACCTTTGGGCTTACCTCATCCTTTCGGACTAGGCGAGTAGTTAGGTAGGGTAGAGTACTTGATTACCCAAACCTAATCTTAGACACTAATTTTCTAAACACCCTACCATTTGAGTAGGCTTTAATAAGTTAGCATTAATACTTCTAAATTAAACCGCATAGGCTATTGGGCTCCAATACCATTGTTGGAACAGGATGGACATTTAGCGGGGTAAGTGGGCAAATTTCAAAAAATTATTCCATTTTGGATCTTATTGGTCCTACGAATTCGAAATTTATTTAGATCTGATCTAAATTTTATTTTTAGAAAAAAATTAGTATTTTATATAATTGTAAATAAAGTTTTGTTTTATTGTTATGTTTACACTATATAATATAACTTATGTATCATATACACATGTGTGTACACGGACATGCAACATAAACAGTGTACATGGTTTAACATGCCCATGTATAAATGTTGGAGTTTACGTAGCAACGGACATATTAGTCCCACCATACATATGTGACTCTAATATATATATATATGTATATGTATATATATCTTTGTATGTGTGTGTGATGTTTAATATATATATATATATATATATATATATATATATATATATATTTCTATGTGTGTGTAATTGACAATAAAATAAAGAGTAATCATAAATATTAATATAAATAACGTTGACTTTAAATTTGAAACTAAAATTCACAATATAAATTTCAGATATAGATCTGTATAATAAAATATCTAGAGATTTCAAATTCAAAATCAATATATTAATTTTAAATAAATATATTATGTATATTTCAAAAATAATATTTTTTTACATTATATATACATACATTCTTACATATATATATAATATTTCAAACATATATATATATAACAACTATATATAAATATGTCTTAATGTGAATAAATCACTAAATAAACATATGTATACATTAAAATACATTCAGTCTTAATAATATTAATCAAAAAATATATATTTTTAAAAGCATACAATTTTTTAAGAATAGTATTTTTAATTAAAGATTTCTGTACGGAAACCTTAATAAAAAAATTATTTTTCATTTCTTTACAAAAAAATATTCTTAAATATATGTATACTTTTACTAAATATTTATAAGTATATTTATTAATATATATATATGTAAATATTTACTTTACATAAAATGACGTATAATATTAAATAAATTTATACACACACACACACAGATATATATATATATATATATATTTATATTTAAAAATCATTTTTTATTTCCTAAAATAATAACATTTATAAAATAACAAAATTTATAATTACATATTTTATATAATTATGTTTGTATTTTAAAATCAATTTTTATTTTAAAATCATTTTTAAATATTAATAAATTCAACTTTTTTATTTTATAGCCGCAAGCTATATGTTATAAATATATATGGTTTCTTTACATATATTTTGTCATCCAACGTAGATAGCACATACATATGTATATTTGTGATACTATCCAAGCACATATATAACATGATGAACAATTATGTATTAATGTAAATAAAAGATTTAACTTAACTAAAGCATAATTATAATGCGTTGAAGTGCTGAGTCGATGAATTCCTTAAATCGGTATCCAAACTTCCAAAATGAGCTAGTAGATTGAAAGTAGCAACCATCGATCTACTATTTATATTTAATTTGTGTTTTAAATTATTTGAAACAATGGATGAGAGTGAGGGGTGGCTGGCCAGAAATATGATAGTGGAGGCTAAAAATTAGAAGTGAAAGAAATAAGGTTTGAGGTGTTTAAATAATGGAGATTCGGAGGAGGAAAAAAAGGATCCACATATTCCTCTTACTATTTCACACCTTTTGAATCAACATTCAACCCCAATTAACCCCTTTTGGCCGACCATACATGCCCATATCGGGGCCTCTAAATTGCTTTAACCCGATCAAATAAATATGCATTTAAATCTAATTCAAATGCACGTCGATATTATATGATACGTGTATATCTACCTTTTATATACGCAGTATTTAATACTAATCAAACAAATTAAATAAAATTTTATAATTAATATTTCATAGATATTAATTAATTAAATTAATTTATAACAATTATAATTAATTAAATCAGGTGGTGGTAGAAGAATTCAATGTTTCGGTTGTGTAACTCTTAGTTGTAAATTCGGTCTATGATTAATATCGACAATTCGAATATTAACGTTCACTCATCATCTTAGCTAGTGGTGTAGCATTATGGTCGATTTTATCACTTACATATCTTCGGTAAAATCCAATTATACTTATTTAGGCATTACTCGATAATGATAATTATTTATACCGATTTTCTTTGTCAAAACTATATCATATTAGAAATTACAGAATTTGGCAAAGGTTAAAATTCCAATATTATCTGTATTCAACTTTATTGTCCAAACACAAAGTCCTTGGTTCAATAATAACAGTTATTATTAATCGAACTTCTTTGACTAGAGACTTTGACTTTAAGGTGACTTCAGTTGATTGTGATATTAATCCCATATAACTGAAGAGACGAATTCTCTCTTGAGTTGTGTTTCATTTCCAATGCTTCCAATCGATCAAATTATAGTTGTTTGTGCCATGATTTAACTATATACAAAGCAAAATTTTCATATTAAAGCTCAATAGTATCCTCAATTTGAGGGAATTATGTAATATTGTCAGGTTGATATTTTATGTTTGACCTTGGTTGTATTAACCAACAGGAAACTATCGAGTGAGTCATTCCATAGGTATCCAATACCTACCAGTACATAACCCCTTGGGGCCCCCCAACAGCCAAGAGTAATACACTATCCAACATTTGGAGAATTTTACGTACTATAGTCTCAACATATGCATCGGTATGTAGTCTCGATCCATCTTGACTAGGAATATTTGAAACAGTGTATGTATTATATTGTGATAAATTTCTCATGATTACAACACCTTGTATTTACTATCGCAAAGCACACCATTATGGATTTTCTATTAAATATAATTAAATTAAATAATCAATTATTTTGTAACACATTATAACAAGTATATAGCAGAAAGAAAACACATTTATTACAAATAAGATTGGCTATCAAGTTAGATATATGTAACAAATTACATAATTGCCCCTAGGGCATACCCCTAACTCTATCGAGGGAAACCAAGGAGTTACGTATAGATATTTATTGGATAACTATGTAATGACTTACTTGAAATTTTTCTGTTGGTTAGCAAAACTATGGTCAAGTAGAGAATCATGAAGTGATGATGTTACACAATTCCCTCAACTTTAGAATACTATAGAACTTCAATGTGGACACTCAACTTTGATTATAGTTAAATCATGGCATGGTGATCCATCGAGCAACTATAATTGGACCTGAATTGAAGCATTGGGTGCGAAACAAGATTCAATAGAGAATTCGTCTCCTTGATTATAAAGGGTTAGTATCACAATCAACTGTAGTCAACTCAAAGTCAAAGACTTTGGTCAAAGTAGTATAGTTGTATGGTTAATTAATAATAATTATTATTATTGAACCAAGGATTTTCTGTTTGGACTAACCAAGTTGAATATGGATGATATTTGAATTTTGTCCAAAACAAAAATCCATAAGTCCTAAAGTGATATAATTTTGGCAAAGGGAATTGGTGTAAATTATCGGTACTATCAGGTATCATTTATAATAGTAAAACTGGATTATACTTAAAAGAATTATATGTGATAAATTCAACCAAAATTTCACACGACTAGCTAGATATGTGAATGTTAATATCTGAATTGTTTGACATTAATTGCTAACTAATCTACACATTTAAGTCGCACAACCATAATGATGAATACTTAGAAAAACCACATTATTTAATTAATTTATAATCATTGTAAATTAATTAAATTAATTAATATTTACAAACTATTAGTTATTAAATTTTATGTGACTACCATTAGTATTTAATAAAGTGCATGTATAAAATTTATATGTGTGCATATCGATATACGATATCGATAGAATATTTGAATAGATTAATTGCTAAATGGATTTGGAAATTTTTTGACACATATTGCTTCTTTATGGACGACCATACGTGAGAAAGGAGAGAGGATTTGATGAGATTTAATGAGGAAATAAATAGGAAAGTTTTTAAAGGAGCTAATAAAAAAGGTTTCAATGTTTCTTTTAAAATAAATTTTCTTTCATTCATTAATTGATTCTCATAACACTTCATTTTCTTCTGCCCTCCTCTCTCTCTGCTTTAGGTAAAAATTTCATGGCTTCCAAGCGATAACATTTCCCAAAAATAAAATCAAATCAAATTAGGTACATAAAGTGGTGCTTTAGATCGTTGCAATTTTTTCGAGATAATTCAATTGGGTCTAGAAGTTTTAATCTTTATTTAAGGTGATATTTCTGACTTCATCTTGAGTTAGTGTTCTAATTTTACTTTATTACATAAATCATTGATGTTAATACAGTTTAGGTATCCCAATTCAACTTCACTTTTTATTATATGCTCTTCTTGTATGTAACTTTTAGATCCCAAACTTTTTATTATGAATTTATATAATGTTTGAGTTGACCTATCTAATTTTTTATTGATATGGGTATTAATGTTTGAACAAAAAAATCCAATTTTGATTTGGAAAATGATTTTAATTTATTGATATAATTTTATAACCTTTCATATATACAAGCCTAAAATAAGCTACATGGGTTGAAAAAATGAATCAATTTGAAAAATGTTTCATGTTTTATATGTTTATTGATTCTTTTTGTAAATTCATTTGGTTATTATTTACATAATTTTAAAGGTGTCTAATTCATAATTTCATAAGCGTACCTTTATGCAAAATTATAGACCTACTTTGGATCCTTTACAGTTTAAGGCTAACTTTCAATTTGTTAACTTTGAGTTTTAAAACATACATATAAAATCACAATGTTTATAAATTTATGTTGTTTTTAAATCCAAAACATTATTAATAATTATTTATACATGTATACATTAATGTTTTTATTTTAGTTTAACATTTACAAAAGGATCCTTTGTGCAAATCCTATATTTAGTTTTAAAACCTTATTATGTTAAAATTAGACTTAGAATTTTTAATATTAGAATTCAAAACATTTAAAATAATAAAAACAATATTTTAACATAAATATATGTGTTTAATTTTTATTATATGGATATTTACATTTGTTATTTATGTATTTAAATAAAAAACTTTGCGCAAAAAGGCATATATAAAGGAATAAATGTGTCTGTTGTGGTGTAAATCCCAAAAACTATATAAGGTCACATTAACCATGCATATTTCATATTTGTTTCATGTGCACTATACACATATAAGTGTATTTGATACACTTATAAATTAAACTTCGTTTAATTTAAATTAAATTAAACTTCCTTTAAACAAATTATATAAAATATGGTGAACTGTTTATAAAAGTAAGTGCAGTTTCTAATTAATTGCTCATTCATTAAAGTTATGACTTATTGAATAGTTTGCATAATAAACAATTTGACTCTTCACTTGCCAAACTAATAATTTAAAGTAATTAACTACGACACATATATACCTACAAGAGTATATTTGGTATATTCTAACTTATATAAACATCAAAGTTATGAATTTTCTATCAGAATAATTTAAGTAAAATGAAATTTTATTTAAAACAATATTAGGATCTAATAACCATTTGGACTTCATAGACCCAATAGATTAGAAATATGATTTTTTTTTGAATTCTACCTATTTAGCTCGCTTCTAACTGTCTCGGTTCCTTCAATGGAATTACAGTGAGTTGGTTGAGGTATTCACCAGGTACATTGGATGTTACAGGTTCGATCCATGCTACTAGCATGATAGGGGGTTCTCACATTATGAAATGTGATGAACCATGATAGGCTTTAATCCTTTGATGGCCATTGTTAGTCGAAATGCTGCATATAAAACTTACTCATGCGGTACCTAATTGGGTCACTCCAAAAGAGATTGGTTGGACCTCCAATTGTATTAGATTCGGATGGTCAATGCGATCCAAATTGGCAATCTTAGGGCTAACTGATTAAAGCCCACACATTTAGTAGGGTGTCTAGAAAAGTAATGTCTAATGTTAGGTTTGGATAACAACTACAATGATCTACCTAGCTACTAGCCTAGCTCGAAGGATGAAGTAATCCCATATCCATACTATAAAGGCCCAAATTGTTTTAGGCCTGGGGATAATTTTCAACATTTGTTTAAATAATTTAAATTATATTTTAAATTCAAAAGTTAGTTTAAAATATAAAATTGGAATTTTATAAAATGCATTCAAATTTTCCAAAATTGTTTTGAGAAATTATCAATTTAATTTTGAAAATTTGAAATATAAAATTTAATTAATATGGTTAATTAAGTTAAATAATTAATTAAAATTTAATTAATTAATACATATAAATTGATACATGGATATAACGGTAATTTTTGCAATTATATTACTATTGTAAAATTTGTTTATGTAAATTATATTAAAATCTCAAATTAATTAAATATTTAATTAAATTATTTATTGAAATAAAATTTATTAAACAAAGTTAATAAAAAGTCAATAAATTAAAATGTACACATATATTAATATGTACACATAAACATACTATAAATGCTATAGTTGAGTAACTATTTTAAATAGTTTAAGATGAGTGATATTAAATTTTATATAAAATAAATTATATTAATTGAATATGATTTAATTAATAAAATTCAAGTTAATTAAATAAGATTTAATCAATAAGATACATATATATCTTATACGAGTAAATTAAATTATAAAATTTATAAATATGTTAATACTTATATAACTATATACATGTATAAAGTTAGATGGAACTATATGAAACCCACCCAACTCAGATTTAAGGAGCAAGTATATATGTTTAGTAATTATACCATGACTTTAGATATGTCTAACATTTGAATCATGAAGGTGTTTCATAAGAGATACATGGTTCCCAGAATCAATATCACTCAAAGTATATATATTAAAGATGATGAATCTTTACACAAGTTGTCCTTATTAACAGATTACTTGCATACTCTTTACTTGATGATATTTCTCAAAATAGAGATGTTAATGGGTCGTACTATTAATAAATTGATTATACAAGTTAAGTTATATGCATATATTTATTGATTTTCCTCAAGGTACATGCATTATGCTTAGGTCGTCACGAAATGGTGGGTACGAATGGATAATTTTCTTTGATTTGTTGATATTCCTCAAGGTCAAGATAAGATTACGAAAAAACCATGGGTTATGGTTGTATATGATACAACCGAGAAAGTGTTATTATCACTTATGGACCTATGATTTGTTGATACAACTGAGAGAGTCCTAATACTCACTAGAGAAATGTAATGACCATAATTTCAACTAACATTATTTAGAACTTTTAATTAGATATATTAAATGAAATAATGTAAATAGTTAATGGATTGAGATTTGTTAATTTAGAAGGAGTCGTGCCTTAATGAATGTATTAGCAAAAGAGAATAAAAATAAGTAAATAGGAGGAATATGGTAAGGGTAAAATAGGAATAGCCTTTGTTCCTATACCCTAAACCCTTCTATTCTTCATTCCTTGTTCATTTTAACATTCACAAACAAAACTAAAACCTTACTGAGCTCGGCCTGCCACTATTAAGGAGATCCAAGAAGAAGAAAAGCTAGGATTCAAGTAGAAAGCTTAAGTAAATCAATTAAAGGGAAAATCTCAACCATCTTAACACCAACCCAAGGTGAATAATATGATTTACATCTCACTTTTGATAATGATCTCGATTTCAAGGTTTCATCCAAACTATTTTGCAAGTAATATGACATACATCAAAAACATTATTTTAGAAGTGGGCTTCAAGTTTCATAATTTTCTAAGTAATTGTGGATTTATTATGAATTTTCTGTGAGAGAAAATAGTTAATATTTGGTTTAAATTATTTAAGACAATTATATAATGATTTCAGATCTGAAATTTATATATGTTAGAAAACATATCAAAAGTGAATTATTGTGATTTTTAGGGAATTTTCCTAAGTATTTTACTATGGTTATAAAATTATTTAAGTTAAGGAACTTAAATGTTTGACATGTTTTGTTATAGAGGAGGGCTTATTTGTTAAAATGTTTTTACTTGTAAATTTTGAATTCGGTAGCCTTTTTAGAAAAGAATTTTGATAAAGAGTGGGCAACCAATCAAATTTTGACAAATTGGGAAAGTTAGGTAAAAGTAATTACTTTGAAAGGCAATAAACTAGTTTTCTTTCGAATTACAACTTCGCCACTACCTTAGCCTGCTTCCGTTACCATGCTCAGTTAGACCTTTTGCACCTCAAAAACTAAATGAATGATATCAAGCAATTGGTATGTGGTGTATTGGAGAAAGGCGGAAGGAATGTTGTTATCGAAGGCATGCTTGCAAAAGGGTTGAAGCCACTCTAATTAGCTTTCGAATCAATCAACTTACCTTTGTTTAAAAAGAGGCTTTCGAACAAGTTGCTGCTTGCCCTTGTTTTTAGAAAGGAGCTTTCGAAAGAGTTGCCACTTACTTTTATTTTAAAAGAAGCTTCTGAAAGGATAGTCACTTTTGAACCTATTCGATACCCATGCCACATTCATACCTTTAAATTAGTTAAGGCCGTTATACCCTTAAAACAATGTATTCGAAAAGTGTGCTTTCGACTTTTAACTTTAAAGCCATCTTCTTAATTCTTTTGAAAGGGTTGTATAACCGCTTTCAAAGGGTTTCAAAGGTAATGGTTTCGAAAGGGTGGGTAATGAAACTATCCTCTTTCTTTTACTTGGGATTAATGCTTTTGAAAGTATTCCATAAACCCTTACTTGAACCCAATGCTTTCGAAAGGTATGAGATAAGTGTTTCGAAGGGGAAGTCCCCAATGCTTTCGAAAGGTATATTTAAAGTGTTCCAAAAGGTTTGTTTTAAGTGTTTTGAAAGGAAGGTTTCCAATGCTTTTGAAAGACAAGTTTAAATGGTTTCGAAAGGGGATATCTAAGTTTTCACATAATGGTTAAGGGATGTTTTCAATTATTTTGAAAGGGATTGTTTAAGGTTTTAAACAAGGATTTCGTAGGTATGGCTTTGGCTTGAAGGCCTAAAGTTTTATAAGTTAGAAAAGGGTTTTAACTTATTTTGATGGGATAGAAAATCCCTTTGATTTTGACTTCATCAACATAGTTTTTTTTAAAGCATATATCATGGCATAAGTAATTTGACTAAAGCAAAGAGCATATTTTCCTTGTTTAGGTATGATTTAAAAAGGGTTAAATCATTTTGAAAGAAATGTTTTCAAGGAAAATTGGATGGGGTATTTAGCCCTAAGTTTATGACTCGGATATTAGAAGACCAGATGGGACGGGTATGGGGTCGCACCCTATACATTAGCTAATAGCCCCTACCTAATATAATTCCAAAATTTCAGTGTGTAGGGCTTTGTCACAGGTAAGACTAAAATGATGTTACACACAGAAGGGAATATACAGAGTGAAGGTAGGTTATTGGTGAGCCCGCAAAACCATTAGGATCAGTTGACCCTAGAAGAAGATAGTTAAGGGAAGATAGCCCAGTATTGTGTCTAATAGAAGTTAGAATGTTTATTATGTCTGGTAGGCCAGAGTCAGCCAGTGGTTAATAGTTAGCCAGATAAAACTATAGTGTGGACAGATAGTCCATTGATTTCATGATTATATGCATATATGTTATTGCTATTATTGTTATAATCAGTTTGATTGTAGGTTTTTGATTTGCAAAAGATATGATTTTAAAAGGATATCAGTGAGGGAAAACCTATTCCGCTAAGCACTGTGGGGTCTCATGTAATATCAGAAAACCGAGACGTAATAGAATTATTCACACCAGGCTTTATGTCTGACTCGAAGTTTATGTTTTCCCCTTAAAATCTCGGGTGCTCAAAATTAAATTTGAAAATATTGAGAGTTAAGGATTTTCAGGTTTAGTACGTTGGACGAATAAGCTTCCGAAGATGTACAGGAGGTAAAGCTAGTTATGTAGGAGCTATTTAGTGTTATTTCCACTGTAATGTATTTATGACTGATATGTCTATCTGTCTAGCACTCTGATCATCCAAAGGGACATCTTCATATGTCGCTCTTGGCGTAATTTGTAATAATTATATTTGATCAAAACCTGGGAATCGTTTTTGGGATTATGTAACTAAATATGAAATATTGATTTGAAATGTAATCAGAAAAGCTGTTTTGAAATCTGTGTTGGTTTTGTTTTTTATTCGTGTGCTTCTGATATTATAGATACCATTAACATTACCGTATTTTGTCACTGGAAGTTAATACTATGGATGACTGCAACATCTGTAGCACTTAGCTTCGAGCCTCAAGATACGGGATGTTACAACTTGGTATCAGAGCATAGGTTTATGAACAATTAAAAGGAATTTAATAAAAATAAACTTAAAATGATTTTTGAAACATAATCCTAAGGAATTAGAGAAAATATTGGGGTATGAGATAATGTTATAGTAACGTACTTGCATTTGCTATATATAAGTATGTGCTTCGTCTCTATTTCTTCCATCTTTCTTAGGCTATTCTTCTGTATCTTACAAATACTCGAATGAGGATTTTAAGGAAGTAAGATATGGATGCTAGGAATGGAAGTGTTAAAATTGGTGGAGGAAGCACCACAACCAATAGAAATGCCAGACCAAACACTTGAAGGAATCTAGGTCAGGCATAAACTGCTAATGTGGATGTGGGAGCGCCACAAGTTGATATATGAGCTATGTATTAGTTCTTCGTCAACATGATGTAAGCTGGAGCTGATGCGGGATTAGTTGGTGGAAATCAGGAAGCTCTGGTCATCAATAACTATGCGGTAGTAAGCAGAGACTATGATAGGCTTAGAGGAAAGCTGTTTATCGGCACCGAGGACGCAATTAAAGTGGAGAATTAGTTGCTTCATTGCGAGAGGATTTTTGCTGATTTGGGACTCAACGATGAGCAATAAAAGGAGATAGGCATCCAGACAGTTGCAAGGAGCAGCGTTGTACTGGTGGGACAATGTTACTGTAGGAGTAGCTGAAGAGGCTATGACTTGGGTAGAATTTAGAAGGAGGTTTGAGGAAAGATTCGTATCGGAAATCACTAAGTCAACTCTTCTTAGGAAGTTTGCTGAGTTGGTGCAGGAAGGCATGCTAGTGTTGGAATATGCTACCAGATTTGAGGAGCTATCAAGATACGAATATGCTACGGTTGATACGGTTATTAAAAGGAATGAGAAGTTCATCTGCGGATTGAGGCTCGGGCTTGCTAAAGCAACTTTACACATATCAGAGATCCGTGCGATGTAGTTATTGAGATGGCTTTGAGGCATGAGAAGATGCTTGCTCCCTTTAATGATAACAAAGCAGTGGAAACCCAAGGTGGCCAGAACTAGAAAAGAAAGTTTTTCCATAAGAAAGGGCTCAGAAAGGAGGAGCAGCCAAGAAAGGGAAGGCCAATGTAGTCAGCTACAAGTGTGATAAGAAAGGACACTATGCTCACAAATTCGGACAGACAAAGCAAAGAAGGCTGCTGACAAGAAGGAGTAGAATGCTTCAATTGTGATCAGATTGGACATTATAAGAACCATTGCAAGGAACCAGTCGAGGTTGAAAGGGAAAAGTGTTTGCATTGGAATCAGCTACCACAAGACCAACGACAGAGGAGAAAGGAAAAGCTATATTGGGAGATAAGCTTTTGATTCGTGGTGTGTCAGTTAAGTTCTATGATACTGATGCATCGCATTCTTTTATATCTTATAGTTTGGTAGAAAAGCTTAACCTAGAACCCTCATACCTAGTTACTTCGTTAAGGGTTGCGAATCTGATAGGAGGGTATGCGACTCTTGGGATGAGATGTAACCACTTAGAGTTCGAATTGTTAGGTCATGTATTGGCTTGCAGTTTGCATGTACTTGATTTCGTAGGGTTCGAAATTATTTTGGGTATGGATCGGTTAAGTAAGTACAATGCTAGGATATTTTGCCATGATAGGAAAATATCACTTAAACACCCTAGTTGTAGTAATCAGATTATATACTTCATAGAAAACCCTAGTTTTGAGGTTAATGGTTTATTGGGTGTTATGGAGACATAAGATGAGTCAAACCGAGTTTTCGTTGTCAGAGAATTCGCAGATGTCTTTGAGCCTGTGATAGGACTACCGCCAAAACAAGCCTTTGGGTTTCAGATATATTTAGTACCAGGAGTAGAACTTGTGAGTAGATCACTAAGTAGAATGACACCCGCCGAGATGACGGAGTTAAAGGTCCAATTGGTGGATCTAGAAGGTAAGAATTTTATCTGACCAATGCAGTTCTCCTTGGCAAGCACCCATAGTATTTGTTAAGAAACCGGATGGATCGTTAAGGTTATGGATCGATTATTGTGAGTTGAATGAGAGGACGATAAAGAACCGATATCTTTTACCTAGTATTGACGATTTGTTCGACCAATTGAGTGCAGCCAAAGTATTTTCCCAGTTGGATTTAGCGACAGGGTTCCATCAGCTTAAAGTAGAAGAGGATAGTATTCCTTTGACAGCTTTAAGACTAGATATGGATCACACAAATGGTTAGTGATGCCGTTAGCCTAACTAATCCACCAGCATTCTTCGTGGACTTGATGAACCGAATCTTCCGGGAGCATCTGGACAAATTTGTATTAGTATTCATAGACGACATATTGATATACTCCAAGGATGAAAGGGATCGTGAAGTTCATCTTATAGTGCTTCTTGAGACGCTGAGACAACATCAGCTAAAGGCAAAGTTTGTGAAGTGTCACTTTTGGAAGAAGGAAGTGAAATTTCTTAGTCATGTAGTCTCAGAGAATGGGTTGTCAGTAGATCTGGCTAAGATCGAGGCAGTTAATAATTGGAAGAGACCTAAGACAACGACTAGATAAAGAGTATTTTGGGTTAGCTGGCTACTACCAGAGATTCATTAAGGATTTCACACGGATAACCACACCAATGACTAAGCTAACTCGGAAAGATGTGAAGTTTATCTTGACCGATAAATGTGAGGAGACATTCCAGAAACTGAAACCCTTATTGACTAATGCACCTGTGTTAGTTGTTCCAGAGGGGAATCGAGACTTAGTTGTATACATAGATGCATGTGGAACATGACTAGGAGCTGTGTTAATGCAGATAAGTAAAGTGATTGCCTACGCTTCTCGACAGATCAGACCGAATGAGGTTAGATATCCAACTCATGATTTGGAATGAGCTGCGGTAATTTTCGCATTGAAGGTGTGGAGACATTACCTGTTGGGAGAAATATTCGAGATATTTACAAATCATAAGTCACTGAGATATTTATTCTCTCAGAAGGAGTTGAATATGAGACAGTAGAGGTGGTTAGAGTTTTTAACCGTTTATGACTTTGGTATTAAATAGGCACTGGGAAAAGGGAATAAGGTTGCAGATGCACTTAGTAGAAAATATCATAATGCAGTATTAGCATTGATAATTGAGTGGAAAGACTTAGAAGCATTGACTACATGTGGAGTACAGTGGAGATCTGAGGTTAGTTCTAGTAGAGGACCGCCATGTTATCATGTTTAGAAGTTCGACTGATGATGATCGAAAAGATTGCTTTTAAATAAGAGGAGGATCCATTATTAGTTGAACGGATCAGAAAGTTAAGGAATGGAATAGAGAGCGATGACTTGAAACATTTCAGTCTCGAACAGAATAGGTGGTTGAGGAAGAAATGATGACTATGTGTTCTGAGTGTGTGAAACATTAGGAAGGAAGTTCTTAGAGATTCGAAGTTCACTATTCATCCAGGAAGAACCAAGATGTATCAGGACATGAAAATGAGTCTCTTGTGGGAAGGTATGAAGAGAGATGTAGGCTTATGGATGAGGCGGTGTTTAAACTTTCAATAGGTAAAAGCCAAACATTAGAAACCGAGTGGGTTACTTCAGCCTTTAGATGTTCCAGTCCGGAAATGGAATTCTATCTCAATGGGTTTCATAGATGGGTTGCCAAGGTCGAATAGAGGAAATGAGAGTATATGGGTTATAGCGGACAAATTGACAAAGAGTGCACACTTTATAACTGTTAAGTCGACCAAGACAGCACCAGATTTAGCTAAGCTATTCATGAGCAGTATAGTTAGATTGCATGAAATTCCTAGTAGTATAGTAAGTGATAGAGATTCCTTATTTACTAGCGAGTTCTGGAAGAGTCTATAGAAGATTTTAGGTACCAAGATCAAGATGAGTACCGCTTACCATCCGCATAAAGATGGTCAAATGGAGAGAGTTAACAAAGTCCTAGAGGATTTTTTAAGAGCATTTGTGCCAGATTTCGGAGGATCATGGGAAGACCACCTACATTTAGTCGAATTTTTTTATAACAATAGTTATCAGACTAGTATAGGGATGGCACCATTTGAAGCTTTATATGGAACACCAAGCAAATCTACCGTTTGTTGGTTAGAGACCGAGGATAGATTGATTCTTGGTTCGGATTTGGTTAAAGAAGCTGCAGAAAAGGCTGAGTTAATTCAGGCTAGAATAAAAGAAGCTTAGTCTAGGCAGAAGAGTTTTGTTGATAAGAGACGGAAAGACTTAGAGTTCTCAGTTGGAAATCATGTTTTCGTCAAGGTGTCATCGATGAAAGGTGTAATCAGGTTGGGAAAATCAGGAAAATTGGCATCAAGATTCGTTAGACCATTTCCTATTATAAATAGGATCGGAAAACTCATGTATAGAGTAGAATTACCAGTAGTTTTGCAGGAATCCACAATAATTTCCATATTTCTCATCTAAGGACCACGATATACACAATAATTTCCATATTTCTCATTTAAGTAAAATTATAGTTGAAATTTTGAATTATAAATGGAATTTATCAAATTAAGTTATTGTAAATGGTTTAAATATTTAAAACTTAGAAACCTATTGAAATGGTTTAAATTTGTAGTTCAAATCTGGATTTGAAATCGATAAATTAAAAATGGTTTTAATGAGAATCTGAATTGAGATTGATTTAAATTGAATTTGGAACTAAAGGTTGATTTTAATTGGTTGTAAAACTGGTAGAAACAATTCTAATTATAAACTATTTTAATATATAAACTATTTTATCTATAACCTATTTTTAAATATAAACTATTTTAATATATATAAATAACTTTTAAATATTCAAATTGTTTAAGTGGGGACTGTTATAATTTAGATTTAATGCATTTAAATGCAAATAATTGACAAGATGGTTCAAACTATTTTGTGGTTATGATTTCGAATGTAAATGTGATTTTGAAAGTGATATGATTTTGAAAAGAATATTATATTTTGATATGAAGTATAAACTGTTTGAAATATAAAATGACCACGGTGTGAAATAAGCGTTTGGTTGTTAAAGAGACCGGGATCGGATATTGTCATACTCTTTGCCAATACCAAAAGCCACTTTAACAACTATGTACGTGGTGGAGATTCCAGAACGAAGTAGGATGGTTTGGCGACGATTTAGTATGAGGTATTAGCACAGCCTTGACTCCCGCGAGTCAGCTTGATGTGACTAAAAGAGGAGCCACGCTGAGCCAAGTGAGGTCGCACCTTCGATCGAGCATGCTTCTTCAATACCATTATATTACTTTGTGATTTGATTGGGTGCACCTTTGATTATGGGAGTGTGTCTCGAGATGGGCGGTAGTAGCTGCTATGCGTTACCACTAGTCCGGATCCGCAAAATGGTAGTATCCTACCTGGCCATTGCCTCGTGTGCCTTGTCACATGCCTTATCGCACCCTCTACGAGTTTGGTTTGTACCATACCTATGGAGTGCCCTTTGATATCACTCCATTTTACGGAGGAATTACAGTACTGTATAGACTACGGGAATATATAAAAATGTGTTAAGGGGGATATGCGTAATGCCTAAACGCTATTTTAATAGTTTACTTTACTATAGACATTATCTATGTAGCGTATTGTACTATGTATGTAGATAGTTTAACGGATCCTTAGAGGATGAGAATCCCAAACATCCTTTAAGTTATTTTGTATTTCAGTTGACATTTCACTTGAGTTGAAAATACTGGTATGAGAATGTTAATCCTAACTCGAGTGTTTTGAGTTTTGCTTTATGCTCGGGTCAGGCTGAGTGTCACAGCATTTGACTTACCTTTGGAAGAGATTTGCTTGGAGTTATCTATTTAGCTTTCAGTTATTCCCAGTTTATGTTCAGACTTGTCATCTGCTTATGTATTTGAGACTACTCTGTATTTGATATTTATGTTGTATTTTGTTTCAAACTCTATTATTTTATACAGTATCTTCATGAACTACTATTTATCTATTCCGCTGCTTATTGTTATATTACTCTATGTCTCTTATTCTGTGATTGATTTTATTTACTGTATATGTTGAGTTTTGCCAATTATAAATTAACAATCTATTGTTTTGAGCAATTCAAGTTTGACATTAGTAGATGGTTGTCGATTTGAATGGTTCGAAATAGCAGGTTGTTACAGTTGGTATCAGAGCTATGGTTTAGGCAAACTTAGCATATGGAGTAAAAACTCATTAGAGACAGGACAGTAATACCCTAGAATGAGTAGAATCAATTATAGAATCATCTTCATTCGAGCTTGAAATTTCTTCGTTAGGATCCTCCTGGATTAGGATTTCTTTTGGATTTTGGAACTTTCCCTTTGTTCTGAAATCTATTCTTGTCTTTTTCTTGATATTGGAGAACCCATAGCTTCAATACCGTCGATCTTTCGGTGTGACTAATCACATCGGCGGTCCCGCCAACTTTGGTATGATTTGTAAAGGGGTGAAACTCCTTTATAGCAGGCGTCGATTCACCGGAGATTTCTACATCCTCGGTATTGATGCTATTATCTCTTGCAAAACCCGAATCGTTTCTCTAGTAGATGACCTGGGCAATTCTTTCGTGATCCAATGTCGATTGCCTTTAGATTTTTCGGCAGCCTTTTCTCTTCGCTCGATGTTCAACCTAGTGATCTTGACACCACCCGATTGTCAGGGATTACCATGATGTTTTGGTGAAGTCACTTCTTCTCCCAAGTGGGAAATTGAATTCCGCATCGACCCTATCTTTGGAACTCGACCTATTGTCCTTCCTCCCAGACGAATGGTTTCTATGAATGGTTAGTATGCCCTTTGGATTAACCAATACTCATGTCTTTTCTTCGATCTCAATGAATCGCGTTTCCACGATGTTCTCAGCCAGTTTGTCCTGGTTTTCGTTGATGATATTCTCATCTTTCTAAGTCTCAGTTGACCCGGTTAAGGTTGCCGCGATCAATATAAGTCTATTCATCTTTCCTCTTTTGTAATTAAATTATCTTATCTTCCTTTTGAGCCTATCTTCTTAGTTAGAATTCTCTTTGATTAGGGTTCCTCTAAATTTGAATCTCTTTCCTTGTTCTAAAATCCATTCTTGTATGGGAGTGTAATTGTAATTGATATAAAAATGTTTGATATTGTGTTGTTTGAGTTGTTAAGTTTGATTTTTAGTTTCGATCGATTCGTCTGGCTAACGCTATCGATAAAAATTCCAAAATACCTGAACAAAGCAAAACCGATACAATATTGTTTTCGAATAGTTTTGTGTATGATTATATTTTTTATATATATGCATGATTTTATAAAATTAGATAGTAAAATGGATTGGTTGTTAGAAATGATAATACTAGATTATCATTTATTGTTTTGTCAATATTTCTAAACCATTAACTATTGTTTTATGTTACAAGGAGGTGAAATTTTATAGATATGATTTATAAATCTGATTTGCAAATGAAATAATCCTCAATTTAAAATTTTTAGTGCTTTTCAAATTTTGGTTTTCAAAGTTTTGAGAAAATATATTATTTGAAAGTATTTTCGAATGGAAATTGTTTCCAAATAATTTAAAAAGGAAGTAAATCAGTACTCTCCTCTTTTGTCGCTGGAAAATAATTTTGGTGATGACTGTAGCACCATCGACATTCATTTTCGAGTCTCAGAGTGAAGAGACCATTTAGTAGCTTTGCTACATTTTGTTTTGGAAAGTGGATTTTATTTGAGTTTATTGAGTATGATTTGATGTATAATATGTATATGTATATGTATATGTATATGTATATGTATGTATGTATGTATGTATGTATGTATTTCAGAATGGTTTGAAGTGAAATCGAAAATTTAACTCTTTGGTTTTATATTAAGTAATGGTTTCAATTATTGAAATAATGCAAAATTTTAAATAATTGAGTGTTTAAATGAGAAATGGAATTGAAATAAGTTGAAACAGTTGAACCAGGACAAAATTTATTTGTATAATACTCAATTGCATTCTAAAACATATATATAACTTACCTGAATTATTCAAAAAGTTAAAATGTTAATGAGAATATGTAATTGAATAATATACAATATAAATATATGTAATAGGATGTCCAAAAATTTGTTAAAAGAATTTATAAATAAAAAAATTTAGTGGTTATAATGAATGTTTATACACTTAATTTATGTTACAAGATATGTTAAGTGAAAATAAATTGAATAATAAATAGAGAATGTTATTTAAATAAATAAATATGAACCTAAGAATAGTTGAAAGTGAATTTTTGGGTGGTATTAACTATAGTGAAGACAAATGGATTAAATAAATGAGTTAAAAAAATTCTTTTGAAAGGAAATCTTGTAACAAATGTTAATAAATTGAAAGCAAATCAATTGAATGAAAATACATTAAATTGAAATCAACAAATGTGAATACGATGAATATTTATTGATTAAATAAAATGAATTGAAACCAAATTAGTAAATATAATCAACTTATGAACTAATGAAATATATATGGCTTTTGAATTGATTGTTATATCTAGTATTGTGTATCTCAAATCTATCTTTCTCTCGGTTGCTTACATTCTCCTTTTCGGGATGAAATGTTTTGAGTGGGGGAGAGTGTAACGAGTCGTAAATTTTAACGATTTTTAATAACGTAATTAACTAAAACTTCATGAAAATTAAACAATTAAATTTTGCAACGAAAATGTGATATTTGAAATACGTCTATTTAAACTTAGCAAATGGTAAATTTTTATTGAAAAATATATAAGTTTGTTTTGTTGTGTAAATTTCAATTTTTAATATTAAAATCGGTTATTTGATGGAAATAAAATATTTTTGAAACCCGAATATTTTTATATAATAAAATGTAGATCTTTTTCTGAGTAAGACGTCATATTTCGTTTCGCCAAATTTGAACTGCTCTAGCCCCGTTTATCTTATTTTCGGCATTTTAGCAGCAGTTTCGGCACCGAATATCGAGTTTTGATAGGTGGTCGTATCGTTCATATCTGTGTACCATTCTGTTCGTCTCATCGGGCTGATCTCCGCAGTATATTCATTTGTGTGTTTCGTTGTCTGGTACACGGCGAATATGATATTTTGATATGAACTATAAACTGTTTGAAATATAAAATGACCACGGTGTGAAATAAGCGTTTGGTTGTTAAAGAGACCGAGATCGGATATTTTCATACTCTCTACCAATACCGAAAGCCACTTTAACAACTATGTATGTGGTGGAGATTCCAAAATGAAGTTGGATGGTTTGACGATGATTTAGTATGAGGTATTAGCGCAGCCCTGACTCCCGCGAGTCAGCTTGATGTGACTAAAATAGGAGCCACGCCGGGCCAAGTGAGGTCGCACCTCCGATCGAGCATTCTTCTTCGATACCTTTCTATTACTTTATGATTTGATTGGGTGCACCTTTGATTATGGGAGTGTGTCTCGAGGTGGGCGGTAGTAGCTGCTATGCTTTATCACCAATCCGAATCAGCAAAACGGTAGTATCCTACCTTGAGAATTGCCTCGCGTGCCTTGTCACATGCCTTATCACACCCTCTACGAGTTTGGTTTGTACCGTACCTATGGAGTGCCCTCTGATAGCCCTCCAGTTTACGGAATAATTACGATACTGTATAGACTACTGGAATATATAAAAATATGCTAAGGGGGATATGGGTAACATCTTAACGCTATTTTAATAGTTTACTTTACTATAGACATTATCTATGTAGCATATTGTACTATGTATGTAGATAGTTTAACGGATCCTTAGAGGATGAGAATCCCAAACATCCTTTAAGTTATTTTGTATTTCATTTGATATTTCATTTGATATTTCACTTGAGTTGAATATACTGGTATGAGAATGTTAATCCTGACTCGAGTTGTAACGACCTGCCTTTTTGGACGGTTTAAATCGACACACACGCCAACTCAAACCATTCAAAGGGGCAAATTGTTATGGGGTAAATAAGAAAAAGTAGAGAAAGAAAGAAAAACAAACACAGAAGCTCACAGCGGAATGACAAAATATAATAATCAAATAAACAGTTCATGAAGCTGTTTTACAAATAACATTTAATTACACTTTACAGTACAGAATTAGAGTACATACAGCAGTGATAAATAATAATGCAGCGGAACAACATGATGTAGCGGAAATTAAAACAAATAATATAGTAAATACTAATAGTACTAAATCTTCATCTTCGTCCTCCTAAAGGCAGTCTTTGATAAACTGAAAAGCTCAGACTGACCCGAGCGAATTGAAAAGACAAAACAGTCGAATCAGAACTAAAAGGTCTTATGTAAGTTAAATCAACAATAAATAAATATGAGTGTAATGGCGTTGGATATGTTTATGGGTTTTTAAATCTCTTATCTAGTGTCTAATGTGAGTGCAGTAACTTAAGAGATGTTCGGGATTGCCATCTCTTAAGGATCCGTTAAACTATCTACTATGTAGTACAATACACTATTATAATATGTCTATAGTAAAGTAAAGTATTAAAATAGCATTAAGGCGTTACCCATATCCCCCTTAACACATTTTATATAATGTCGTAGTCTATACAGATACTGTAAACTCCACCGTAAACTAGTGGGCTATCAAGGAGCACTCCATAGGTACGACACAAAACAAACTCGTAGAAGGCGCGATAGGGCATGTGAACATGGCACTCGAAGAAATGCCAGGGTAAGATTCTACCAATCGCGGATCCCGACTGGTGGTAACGCATAGCAGCTACTACTGCCCACCTCGGAACACACTCCCATAATCAAAATCAAGGGGTGGCCACCAAATCATCACAAAGTCATAATATGGTATCGAAGAAGCATGTCCGATAGGAGGAATAACCTCACTTCGCCCAGCGTGGCTCCTATTTTAGTCACATCTAAGTTGACTCACAAGAGTCAGGGTCACGTAAATACCTCATACAGAACCGTTCGCCAAACCATCCTACTTTATTTCTAGAATCTCCACCATGTACACAGTTGTTAAAGTGGTTTTCGGTATTGACAGAGAGTATGACAATATCTGATCCCAGACTTTTTAACAACCAAATGCTTATTACACACCGGATGGTTCTTTTACATTTCCAAATCCATTTCATATTGATATCAAAATATCATATTCAATTCAAACCATATCACTTTCGAATCATAATTTTAAAATAGGTTAAACCCTCACTTCAAAATCATCATATTTACTCAAAATATGTTATTTGAATCCCAAATTAGGTTATTACATCATTTAATCATATTTGCTTTTAAATCAAGGATTTAAATATAAACACTTCCACTTTACAATTTAGAATTTAGAAAATAGTATAGATAGTCACGAATAGTTTAAATAGTTTAGTATAGTTTGAAAATATAATTTAAATGGTTTAAAATACTTTAAAATAATTTAAAAAGTGGATTAAACTAGTTTAAATAGATTAAAAATAGTTTTAGTAGAATTAAAATAAATTTAATAGATTTAAAATAGACAAATTAGATTTGAAATAGATTAAATAGATTTAAAATAGATTAAATAGTTTTAAAGTAGATTAAATAATTTTAAAATAGATTAAAATGGGTTAATTAGTTTAAAATAGGATAAATTAGATTAAATTGGATTAAATAGATTAAAATTGATTAAAATAAATTAAAATAGTTTAAATTGATTAAATGGTGTAAAATATTTTAAAATGGATTAACTTAGTTTAATAGTTTGAAAATCTTACTAATTAGAATTTAAAATAACATTTTTAAACGGTTTATTAAAATAGTAAATTTGAAATTAACCTCAAATTTAACTATTTCTTTCATTTTAACAAATCTTGAACATATCCAGATTTCAAATCAAAACCCAATTTCAAATCTTGAAGTATCAATTTCAAATCTTGAAGTATCAATTTCAAATCAAATCCCAATTTCAAATCTTGAAGTATCAATTTCAAATCAAAACCCAATTTCAAATCTTAAAGTATAAACGTCTTCAATAACTCAATTTCGATAAATTTCGTTTATACTTTGAATTCAACTTTAGAATTCCAATTTAAACCCTATAAGCAATTTACTTAATACAATTCCAAAATTTCAAATTTAATCTTTTAAACAATTCATTTAAACAATTTAGTTTATATAAATCAAATTCTATTTCAAAATATCATTTAGCTGAATTCAAAGTTTAAAGATTTAAAATCATTTAATTTATCCAATCCGGTGTATGTATATAATTTTCTACCCTATGGTTAAGTGATACGAATATTTATCATTTCAATCCGCAAATATTTAAATTTATGTGTATATATCATTTCAACCCGCAATCACAAATTAAAATAAAATCCATAAAATCGCTCGAGTCTATCATTTCAACCCATAACGATTTTCCCTAATCTACAGATCATTCGGGTATGTATCATTTCAACCCATAGGAAACTTGCACTATTATAACAATATAAAAATATAACATCCAGTCATCCAATATCAAAATCAACATCCATCACAATCATTATTCAAATCAACCAATAAATAACCTCAATTAACTGATTATCATCAACAGGTATTAAACTAACAAATAAATTCAATATTAAATTAAATAACGATTGAATGCAATAAATACCATATTTAACTGGAATGAAAATTTAAATATACCAAACATCAATCGATCGATTTCTAATTCATAAATTTAATTTAACTAACATAAGATAATTTAGTAGTTGTGAGTGGGTTAAAATATTCACCTTTGATTCCAAATCGATTTGAAATAAAAAATAAGGCCCAAAATCTAATGGTCTCAGAATTCGTCTAAACAAGCTTCAAAATGTTTGAAATTTTGATACGATCGCAGTGGAGGAAACCGCGCGTAAATCCGACCTCGTATGCGAAAGTTATGATAATTAGAAGATTGAAATCAAAATTTAAATAAAATAAAATAAAATAAAAAAAGAAACGTGCACGTTTCACCTGCCACGTCGCCCTCGTTCTCTACTGAAACCCTAGGCGATGATACCCACGCAGAAGCACTCAAGCCACCACATCTTGCGACCAGCCACGCCACCCACGACGAGCCAAACGCCACCGCACGAGACTTGAGACGTCGCCTCCACCTACGTGACCCCCTACGCCTCTCCACGACCATCGATCGACGTCACAAAGTCCAGCCGCCGCCTCCACACTTCAAACCTTAATCAAATTTATGGCCCGATCCAACCATCATCTTCCTAAATGACCAACGCCGATGAACACCACTCGCAAATCTCCACGCATCCATATCATCGATTCGTCGATCCGTCGAAGTGGATCAAAGCCCGACGAACGGCCGAGAATTGATCTCCAAATTCTTGACACACAGAAACCCAAATCGAAAAAAACACTGCAGATCCAACTTGCACTCGTCGAGAGCTTCGAAACGGTATATAATATGATAGGGTTTTGAGGAGTTTGATTTTAAAACTGAATTTGAAATTGAAATAGGGTTTTGAGATTGAATTTGTTTCTACCATTGAGGTGAGAGAAGCAGATTTGATTATACGTACAGTAATGAGGAATAAAAGGCTGCTAGGGTTTGGATAGAACTATTTATATTAACAAAGCCCGATAAGAAAATAAACGCATATCGAATTGGTTCGAAAGACAATAACGACCCGAAAAGCCAATTTGACTTTCGAAACGAAATTGGGTCATCCCATATATCAAAATAGATGTTTTTCATATTTCTAAATCCAATGGAATAGGTTTCAAGATCTAATTCCATCATATAAAGAATTTAGCTTAAAATCAGCTTATTTCAAATTGATTTCAATTGAATTTAATAAAATTGATTTCTACGCGTTTCGAGCCCGTACGATCAAACGACAAGTCTGATCGCTATGAAACTTAAAATCCTACAATAATTCACCGTTACGGATCCGATGAAACTGGTTTCATCGAAATCCGAGATGGTGGCCAAAATGGTTATTTTCACGTTAATTAAATAAATTAATATTAAATCGATTAAATCACTTTTTAATTTCAAATTTAATAACTAACAATTTTTATCATTTTTGATTACTTAGACATTTACAATAATTTAAAACAAATTTACATATCAATTCAGTGTTAAATATTGCAATAATTACAGTGTTCCGTTTCAACTATAAATAAATTCCGATTAATTATAATTTAATTCAAATAAATTTATTTAATATGATTTCAATATTTTTATTCAATCAATCATTACTCTATGGACATAGTTAACATTGGTTTATATCTTATTACACTAATATTCTACAATTATCATCTTAATTTGCATTAACGTAATATTTAATTACATTTAATTGCAAGTGATTTTCAATTTAATTCAACAGATTAAATAGATAGGTGATAAATAACAATTGTTACCTTTTTATTAATTTAATCACATTTATAAGTTTATTATCTACAAACAAATGTTATAACCATTTACACAACACCGATGTTTTTCAATTACAAATGATTGCATATTTTTTCACCAATTAATATAACATTTGGTTTATTTCTTTTATTTTCAATTTATAATCACATTTTATATTTACAATCATTTCAACAAATTGGAATTGCATTAAATTAGTTATCCATTACCTTACATTAACATTACTAATATTACATTCTAGTTATTCCTTTCATTGTTAAATCTTAAATTTATAGTTTTTCTCACATTAATAAATCGCAAATTTTTATTTTCTTCCAACATTAAATTACAAAATCTTATTAAATTAACTATTTTTAATTATCGAAAATTATGGATCGTTACACGAGTGTTTTGTGTTTTGCTTTCTGCTCGGGTCAGACTGAGTGTCACATCATTTTATTCACCTTTGGAGCTTGGAGATTTTCTTGGAGTTATCTATTCAGCTTTCAGTTATTCCAGCTATTCCCGGTTTATGTTCAGACTTGTCATCTGCTTATGTATTTGAGACTACTTTGTATTTGATATTTCTGTTGTATTTTGTTTCAAACTTTGTTGTTTTATATAGTAGCTTCATGAACTACTATTTATCTATTCCACTACTTATTGTTATATTACTTTGTGCCTGTGATTCCGGGATTGATTTTATGTACTGTATATTTTGAGTTTTGCCAATTATAAATTAACAATTTGTTGTTTTGAGCAATTCAAGTATGACATGATTGTCGATTGTCGATTTGAATGGTTCGAAATAGCAGGTCGTTACAGTTGGTATCAGAGCTCTGGTTTAGGAAAACTTAGCATATGGAGTAAAAACTCATTAGAGATAAGGTAGTAATACCCTAGAAAGAGTAGAATCAATTATAGAATCATCTTCGTTCTAGCTTGAAATTTCTTCGTTAGGATCCTCCTGGATTAGGATTTCTTTCAGATTTTGGAACTTTCCCTTTGTTCTGAAATCTATTCCCATCTTTTCTTATTTGTGTTCTTCTTGATACTAGAGCATCCCATAGCTTCAATTCTGTCGATCTTTCGGTTTGACTAATCACATCGGTGGTCCCGCCAACTTTGGTATGATTTGTAAAGGGTGAAACTCCTTTACGGCAGGCGTCGATTCACTGGAGATTTCTACGTCCTCGGTATTGATGCTATTATCTCTTGCAAAACCCGAATCGTTTCTCTAGTAAATGATCCGGGCAATTCTTTCATGATCCAATGTCGATTGCGTTTGGATTTTTCGGGCAGCCTTATCTCTTCGCTCGATGTTCAACCTAGTGATCTTGACACCACCCGATTGTCAGGGATTACCCTGATGTTTTGGTGAAGTCACTTCTCCTCCCAAGTGGGAAACTGAATCTGCATCGATCATATCTCTGGAACTCGACCTATTGTCCTTCCTCCTGGACGAATGGTTTCTATGAATGGTTAGTCATGCCCTTTGGATTAACCAATGTTCCTGCCCTTTCTTCGATCTCGTTGAATCGCGTTTCCACGATGTTCTCAACCAGTTTGTCGTGGTTTTCGTTGATGATATTCTCGTCTTTCTAAGTCTCGGATGACCCGGTTAAGGTCGCCGCGATTAATATAAGTCTATCCATCTTTCCTCTTTTGTAATTTAATTATCTTATCTTCCTTTTGAGCCCATCTTCTTAGTTATAATTCTCTTTGATTAGGGTTCCTCTAAATTTGAATCCCTATACATGTTCAAAAATCAATTCTTGTATGGGAGTGTATTTGTAATTGATATAAAAATGTTTGATATTGTGTTGTTTGACTTGTTAAGTTTGATTTTAAGTTTCGATCGATTCGTCTGGCCAACGCTATCGATAGAAATTCCAAAATACATGAACAAAGAAAAACTGATACAATATTGTTTTCGAATAGTTTTATGTATGATTATATTTTATATATGTATATGCATGATTTTCTGAAATTAGATAGTAAAATGGATTGGTTGTTAGAAATGATAATATTAGATTATCATTTATTATATTGTCAATATTTCTAAACCATTAACTATTGTTTTATGTTATAAGGAGTTGAAATTTTATAAATATAATTTATAAATCTGATTTGCAAGTGAAATAATTCTTAATTTAGAATTTCCGGTGCTTTTCAAATTTTTAAGAAAATATATTATTTGAAAGTATTTTCGAATGGAAATTGTTTCCAAAGAATTTAAAAAGGAAGTAAATCAGTACTCTCCTCTTCTGTCGCTGGAAAATAATTTTGGTGATGACTGTAGCATCATCGACATTCATTTTCTAGTCTCAGAGTGGAGAGACCATTTAGTAGCTTTGCTACATTTTGTTTTGGAAAGTGGTTTTTATTTGAGTTTATTAATTATGATTTGATGGATAATATATATATATATGTATATATTTCAGAATGGTTTGAAGTGAAACCGAAAATTTAACATTTCAGTTTTATATTAAGTAATGGTTTTAATTATTAAAATAAAGCAAAATTTTGAATAATTGGAGTGTTTAAATGAGAAATGGAATTGAAACAACTTGAAACAGTTGAACTAGCACAAAATTTATTTGTATAATATTCAATTGCATTGTAAAACATATATATAAATTACCTGAATTATTCAAAAAGTTAAAATGTTAATAAGAATATGTAATTGAATAATATAAATGTAAGTAATAATGTCCAAAAATTTGTTAAGAGAATTTATAAATAAAAAAATTTAGTGGTTATAATGAATGTTTATACACTTAATTTATGTTATAAGATATGTTAAGTGAAAATAAATTGAATAATAAATAGAGAATGTTATTCAAATAAATAAATATGAACCTAAGAATAGTTGAAAGTGAATTTATGGGTGGTATTAACTATAGTGAAGACAAATGGATTAAATAAATGAGTTAAATAAAATAAATTTTGTAGAATAATCTTACATTCTAATGAAATCTATATGGCTTTTGAATTGATTGTTATATCTAGTATTGTGTATTACAAATATATCTTTCTCTCGATTGCTTACATTCTTCTTTTCGGGGACGAAAAGTTTTGAGTGAGATAGAGTGTAACGACCCGTAAATTTTAACGATTTTTAATAACGTAATTAACTAAAATTTCATGAAAATTAAACAATTAAATTTTGCAACGAAAATGTGATATTTGAAATACGTCTATTTAAACATAGCAAATGGTAAATTTTTATTGGAAATATATAAGTTTGTTTGGTTGTGTAAATTTCAATTTTTAATATTAAAATTAATTATTTGATGGAAATAAAATATTTTCGAAACTCAAATATTTTTATATAATAAAAATGTATATAATTTTCTGAGTAAAACGTCATATTTCGTTTCGCCAAATTTGGACTGCTCTAGCCCCGTTCATCTTATTTTCGGTATTTTAGTTAAGGTAATTAATTAAAAGGTAATTAATTAATGGAAGTAATTAAGGGAAGTTAATTACTGGATTTGGTTAATCAAAGATGATTAATAATTGTGGTTTAATTAAGAATAATTATTTTATTTAAATTAATTAAGTATAATTACTTGATGAAGTAATTAAGAAATAATTACTGGATGTAATTTAGTAAAGATAAAATATTTAATAAAGTAATTAGAGGATAATTATTTTATGAAAGTAATTAAATAAGAAGTGATTAAGAGTTAATTACTTAGTGTTATTAATTAAATAAATTATTTAATTAAGTTAATTAAAGGATTAAGATTAATTATAAGGTAATTAATTATTTGTTAAGGTAATTAATTAAAAGGTAATTAATTAATGGAAGTAATTAGGGGAAGTTAATTACTGGATTTGGTTAATCAAAGATGATTAATAATTGTGGTTTAATTAAGAATAATATTCGGCACCGGATATCGAGTTTTGATAGGTTGATCATATCGCACATATCTGTGTACCATTCTATTCGTCTCGTCGGTCTGATCTCCGTAGTATATTCATTTGTGTGTTTCGGTGTCTGGTACGCAGCGAAAACCGTGAAACGGTTAGCTATATCGATACCCAATTTTTTAACTTTTGGTTTCCTATGACATTTCAATTGTCCACCCGTGATAGCCAATAGCCATTAGCATTTATATTTCCCTAAATTTGCGTGCTGGCTTTCACTATTCCCACTGGTTGATATTTATGATGTGCATTCTTTCCATTCTCTCTCCCCTCTTTTCTTCGTCTTCAGCTCTGTTCATACATAGCTTCAAGAAAAATAAATAAATATAGGTTGCTTTATAGCCTCGGATGCCTGTTCGTTCATTTGCAAAGAAATAATAAACTATATAAATCTATGTATTTATCTGCTCATCTCCTTCCTCTTAAAAAAAACTAAACCCATCCCATTCAATTTTTAAACCCATTACCAAAATATTGTTGTTGCTTGCAAACCACTCAACCCACGTCCACATCCAGTTATCCACCACCGTACCTCACGCTCACCCGCCTTATCTCCAACCCAGACCCCATCACTCATCCCTCCGCCTCATCCTCCAACCCATCGTGCACACCCAAATCCACACGATCCAACCTTACCTTATTTTTCTTCACACCAAACCCGATAGCTCACTACCGCATGCAACGTTCAACCGCCACACAAAGTCACGGCCTACACCGCAGCAGCAGCCTTTATGCCGCCTGGCACCTCCTATATTATCTCCAGCCCCTCCCTCCACATCCACTTTTCAACCCTCCAGCACATCATGCTCCGCCTTGACAACCCAGCGCCCTCCATTTCCTCTATAATCTGAGCAACCCGCTCCACTTCCCTGCCAAAATGACAACAGCGGATCTTCCTCACCCATCCACCAGTAGATTTGCCTCCAACCTAGCTTTTCCACATGCCAAACGCTTGAACCCATCACCAAATGACAACCGAGAGCAGCCACACTACAGTAATCACCTGACCATCTGCCGTGCTCGCCGCATCTCCTCCCCTCTCTTAGCCGACAAAACCACTTTGAACCCATCGCCACTGTTCATGCTTAGAAGATGATTCATATAACGAGTTTTATTAAAGAGGGATACTACAAGGATTTGAATGACAAAAAATTAGAAGACTCTGAATTAAGGATGAAAAGGTTCCTAATTCCTAGTTCAAATACTCCTACTTGCTGCACCCTTGGGTATTAAACTTTCAAGCTGCCAGTAAGCCTAGTTAAAAATGAAGAAACACGATCAAGAATATTACATATTATTCGAAATAATAAACTATACTGTAATATTTATAGCATGTTATGCTCTGGGATTTTACTTACAAGTCTTTACAGAACATTTAGTTGAGATGTGGTTTACCACAATATAAAAAAAACAACTCCCAGCAGCACTAATAAATGCTGTCTTTTCTACCTTTTTATAACCCCCTATTCTAATGGTATCAGAGCAATTAAAAGATTTCTAAGCCCAATGAATATGAATTATAAGAAATTCAATTACTTAAATTTAGAAATCAACAACCCAATAAAAAGAATTATTACCTTGGACAAACAAAAACTGTAACGACCCAGAATTTCAGATATTTGAAATTTGAATATTTAATTAATTTTGAATATTAATTAGTGAAATTAATAAGTCGAATAATTTAAAATTCGAATATCTGGATTTAATTGGATAATTAAATCGATAAATTAATAATTGAAATTCCATAAATAATTGAAATCTGGATTTAATGTGAAGGAAAATGATTTATAAAGTTATATTAAATCATGTTGAAGTTACAGAGATGTTATAGAACTTTTAAAATTGAATTAAAAGTTAATCTGTGAAAATTGAATATTTTAATATTTAACCGACTAGTGAAATTGGCCAATTTTCGAACAGTCTCAGAATTGGACGAGACTAGTTCCATTGGATCCGTAATAGTTTGTTATTATCGGATTTCAATTTTCGTGTCAATTGGATGTACGGTTTGTCCGGGGCGAGTCGAAACGCATCGAAATCGGTTTAAATCGGTTTAATTTAAATTTGACTGTTTATTTCCGTAACTTGCACAGATGACTGAATTTGCTCCCGAAACATATTCCATTGTGTTCAGAACGTGGGGTAAACCTTACGAACGCCAGGCGGCACATGTGATTTGGAGATCGTTTGAAAAAGTCGTTTAAAATGAATTTTATATCATTTATATACGTATATATATACATATACGTTAACAATTGCCCAAACCCTAACCCATCATTTGCTCAGCCGCCACCATCATTCAATGGCCGAAATTCATCCCCTTTCTCCCTCAATTTCTGGCCAATCCGTTGATTGTTTCAAGAATCTTCCAACTAGAAGTTTGTAAATCTCCTCGAGCTCGAGATATCCAACGGTCGGAATTTCTTGTAGTGGCTTAGATCGACCGGTATTTCACCACAAAGGCCGGCCGTTCAACCTCGTATCGCGTGCAGTAGGGACCACCGGGCTTCGAGATACCTGGGGCGAAGGTGGAGGTGGCTGAGGCGGTTCGAGTGAAGGTGGAATGATGGGGTTTCGACGAACTATGGTGGCTCGGCCGTTAACCCTAGCTAGGCGGCACTTCGGTCTTCATTCATGAAATATACTGGAGGGTTTCGTACGCGTGAAGAAGAACGCGTGAGTGGCCAGATCTCCATCAAGTAAAATGTGCGGCTGTGATTTGCAAAGGGTTTGAGATTAAAATTTTTTGTAAATATAATTATAATTTAATTTGTACGAACTTTAAAATGCTATAACTCTTTCATACGAGATCGAAAACGCACGAAACGAAAAGCGTTGGCTTCGTTTTGTCGAGCTCTTCGCGATGCAACAGAATTGGAGCCAAATAGAGCTAGAGTGAATTTCGGGTAAAATTAAACGTCTGTTTAATTTATTCGAAATAAAAAGCTGGAACGGAATTGAAATCAAGGTGAGAACTCCTCACTCAATCGAATGTTTTGTTTCGATTTAAATTTTAAATAGTTAGATTTAAAATTATTGATAGTGATTGATTGTGTGAATTGAATGATGATTGCTATTTATTGTGATAAATAGACATTATACGCCGTTATTAAGCGGATGTTAATTATTAAAAACATATACCGCGATAATTTCACATTGAAGTGGAATTGGTATTATTTATATATATATATATATAGCGATATATACATATTGGCATATGTATATATTGGATTGATTGATTTCCCGCATTGTATAGCGGATGAGACCCTATTGCGCCGCATAATAGCGGATAATATTTATTAAACCCATATACCGCGATAATTCCGTATTGGAGCGGAATTGGTATTGTGCTAACATCTTTGGATGCAGGGAAACAGGTTGGAGGGATCCAACTGGATTCCTCACCGTAGTGATTTATTTACAGATATTGTTGTATATTCTGTTATCATATGATGGTATATGATGTTTGGATGCTGTGATTGACTATTTGGTGTTGTTGCTTCATCGGATCCATTTTTGATGTTTAAAAAAATAACGAGTTTGATTTTAAATTGGGATTTTTGAATTATTATGAACAATTTATATAAAAGATTTATAAAATTGATATTTTATAAATTAAGAATACTGGAATTTTAAAATGAGTTTTTATAAGTGAAAAAAATCGAAATAATGGAATTCTAAAAGGAGTTCTGTTAATGTTGAAAATAAGGTTATAAATAAAATCTTATAAGTAATAAGATTTATAACTTGTGAAGTCTTAAAAGAATGATTTTTGCGAATAAATGAATTATAAGTATTTAACTTATAATATGGATTTTTGGTATATAATTGAGTTATAAATTAATTTGGTTAATAAAGTGCTTTTATAAGTTAAAGTTGTTATAAAATACCCAATGGAATTTATGAACATAGATTTTTAAATCCGAGAAATGACTTATTTTGATAAGTTAAATTTTTATAGCTTATTAAAGGAAGTATATTCACGATTTTGGATAGTGGATAAACCTTTAAATAAAATGTGTGGAAACATTGAATTTGGATAAGAAAGTATATTCACGATTTTGAACAGTGAATATATTATTAGATAAAATGGATATGTTTTGGAAAAGTGATATTACGAAATGAAGTAATTGTTTTAAAAGATGTTTTAAAACGTGTTAAGTATCGAAAACATAGATTTCAACATTTACTGTTGAAATAGACGTTTCGAGAAAATAAGGAAATGGTGGACTATAACACTGTTGTTATAGTAAATGGTTTTCGAAAGGAAATGTTTTATATAGTATTGGGATTTATATATCTATTTAAATTTCAAATCCCTATACTAGTGATTTTGGGTTGTTGTAACGAAGTTTTACGCAACATTCGTTTTGACTCAAATAAAATTTATGAAAGAGAATGATTTCCTTAAAGAATGAAATATATACTTAATTTTGATTTAAGTATATTGAGTATTTTCAAATGTTGAAAATAAATGGATTTGTGAATTACCTATTATTAAATAGGTATGGAAATGTTTTTCCAATATGAAGTGAAATGTTTTGAGATTTTATCTTCAAAGATAAATTTAAATGTGGAAATTGATTTGAAATTGTTTTCGAATAGTGGAAGTGTGGAAATTTATATCTTGTAAAGATATTTTTGAAAGATAAATAATTTGGAAAATTATTTGGAATCTGATGATGTTGCGCATCTTTATTGATGGTTAAATAACCGACTATCAATAATTTCCTTGAATAGGTATTTGTTGTGAATTGAATGAATTTGAATGCCACACTTATTTTTGAATAAGCGCTCACTATTCGGGTTAGCCGGGAAAGGACCATGGGGTCGTATAACCCATTCCGAATATGTGATACGTCGTTATGAATTGCATTTGATGACCGGTGTTGAAGACCGGATATTTGTGAAAACGGAAGGATTACCGTCGAGTTACTCTACATCGGTTGATCTCCGATTTAGAGGTTTTATCACCCTTAGTGACGGGAAGTCCGAACGTGATTGGAAATTATCCGGAATTGCAAGGGCTTCTTGAGAAGTGCCTTCGGTTCTGTTCGATCCCGGAACAGACTTGTATGGTTACGTGTCTGACATTACAATTTGAGATGTAAAGCTGATTTCTTTCAAATACATTTCTGTTGGTGGCGGAGAATTTATTCTATTAGCTTAACACCCTTCTCTGAGACGTACGAGCTCAGAGGTTATGTAGTTGAAAGTTATCAGCGATATATTCCCAATTTGGTAATGTGGCATGCTGAGTGTTGCTGTGTGATGATCAGTGTTTGATCATTTGTGATATGATCATTTGTTTGATCATTTATCTTTGTGATCATAGGTTGATCATCTGTTGACCCAAAGCATGGCTTTGTGACAAAGCGTAGCTTTGTGGACGAGACTTCGTCGAGCCTCAACAACCCGGAAATGGTCGAAACAGGAATGTTGTGGCAAGGTTATGAGGGTCGCGCCCTTTAGGGTATGTCATTTCCTTCTGGAAAGGGTTGATATCATGGTATGGAGCCCAGATACTTACTCATGTGGATACACTTATTTATTATGTGTGATGATGGTTACCGAGCGCTCGGATAAAGGTCCCAAAGGACCGGGTGATGACATATTCGTGAGTTACCTGTTACAGGGGTAACCCGGCCTTGTTTGGTAGAGAGCAGTTTGTCTCTCGGGACGTCCAGCCAGAGGCGATCCTATTCGGCAGGAGGAAAGGAAGTTCCTTAGCCTGACCATTTGTTGGAAAATCCAAAGAAACAATACGAACCTTGTACGGTTTTAGTTGTAGAACCTACCATTTACTTATGGTGGCGCCCCACTGTTTAGATGGTAGCTATAGTAGGCATAGTTCGGAATGTCTATGTTGGCTAAGATTAATATTATACTTTTGAAATGTTTTCTGCACTATACACTAATAATAATAATCCAATGATTTTGCGTAGTAAGCATATTTGACTATCATAAGAAGAAATCTCCTCCAACTCTGCGTTTGCATTGTGTGTGTGGTGGGAGGTCTTATGGTAGTTTCATTTTCCAAAAGCATTGCGGATATTTTTCTACTTGCTTTGTTGTTGTTGTGTTTTAAAGATAAACTGTTTTAGTTCTCACACCAGTCACCATGACTGACTTGGAGTTTATTGTTTCCTTCCTAAACTCTGGGTGCCCATCATTTTCCACACGGGCAGTCTAGAGTTAGGTTATCAGATTATTCTGGATTTTGGAGTGCTGTGGAGCTTAGTGGCGAGCTGGATGGCGAGACGTACCACTTGTATATGATAGTATTATTCCGCTGTGTATTCTGTATATGGACAAGTTCATATAACTGTCCAGTTGTGTTTTATACTGTTGTTGTAAACTTTGATGATGATGTAATGTATAAAGTGATATAGTTCTTTGATTTAAAGATTATTCATTTATCTATTATATGTTGTTCCGCTGTGAATGTGAGATTCTAATATTGTCTGTGTTCTTCTGTTGTTTCTTCTTTCCTTTTCTTCTGTTTTCTTCTACCTCTTCTTTTCTCCATAACAATTCGGTTTTCCGGCATTCGATTGCTCGGCAGTTGATACAGTGAATGTATTAGTGTCGATTTTCAAGCGATGAAAAGTCGAGTCGTTACATTTGGTATCAGAGCATATGGTTAAGCGACAACCCTGCTCTGTTGGGTGTTACTCATTAGAGATAGAGTCAGTAGAACTCTAGAATGAGTGTGAGAGTAATAATAGATACGAGCGCGTATTTGTTAGTGAAAATAAAATTGTTTTATATTGTGATGATTGATTTGTTGAGTGGTATATGGATTCTGGTCGGTATAGTCTGTACAACTCTATCGATAGGGATCTCTAAACACTTGTTCAGAACAATTTGGCATGATATTGTTTTAAATTGGGTAAATGAAATAATTTTACCTCGATTATATTTTGTATATAAAGAAATAATTTTTCAGTGTTAAAGTGTATATGATGGATTGTTTGGATGTTGAAAATATAAATATATATAAGTTAATAAAAGTTGTTTGAATAAGTTAAATGAAAACAACGATTGTAAAAGAATAAATTGTATAAGCAAATGAATTAAAATGATATACAAAGATAAAAATAATCTTATATATATAAGAAGTGGAATTTTATAAGTAAAAGATTTATGAATGTGGTTTATAATCTAAAATAAAATTCCAGAGAAGTGTTTTGAAAGGATTTGATACGTTGGAAAATTGTTTTGGAGAGATGAAAGCTCTAAACTCTTTTCAGGTCGCTGGAAAATAATTCCGATGATGATCGCGACATCATTGGTGTTCATTTTCGGGTTTCCAAAAGAGGAATTGCTGCCAGATTATTTTAAATGAAAGAATTTTGGAAAATTTGGATTTGGTTTTAGAAATTCAAAAGATAGATTGAATTGATTTCAAAATGTTTTTGAAAGGTTGAAAAGACTCTGGAATCCTATTTAAAATATTTATGGGAATGATAAATGAGTTGATACTTATACAATTTGAATTTTTGATAAGAATAAATTTAACTAAAAGAATGGAGTTAAATTAAAGTAAGTATAAGTGAATCAATAAAATCTAAGCTGTAATTATTGAATATAAGTAATCAAGTTTTGAACTTATAATAAGAGATAATAAATTTTGACTTTGGTAAAAGTTAAATAGAATTGGAATCTGAATTGGATTTATAAGTGGAAACTTACGTTAAATTAAACAAATGATGTTTGAAATAGAAAATAACTTAAGTAATGTTGAATGAAGTTGATTGTGATATCAAAGTAAATTAATAAAGTGAATTTATTAAATGAATGTGAACTTGAGCTATATAAATAAAAATTCAACTTGAAATGTAAAATAAATTAGCAATTGAATTAAGAAATGGATTGAAGGTTAATCAATCGAATATGAATAAATTGATATGGAAAAATGAATGTAAGTGTTAATTCATAAAAGCTAAATGTTATTGGAAGTTGAATAATCGAATGTAAGTCAATTTAATATCGACCAATTGAATTAAAGGTGTTAAACCAAATTGAATGTAAATTAATAAATTTGGTTGTATTGGATGACATTAATTGTTAGATGATTGTTGGTATAATTCATTAGTGTTAATGAAATTGAATAAATGGAATTGGAAGCTATGTAAATTGATTTAAATTGAAGGTGAAGTAAATTTAAATAGTAATTGATTTGAATTGAAAGTGAACCAACTTGAATTTAAATTAGTGAATGTAAACTAATTGAATTGAAAAAGAATGTTGATAAAATCCACGTTAATGAATCAAATATGATTTAAAATTGAAAACCAATCCATTGAATATTAATGAGAAGTGAGTTTATTGGATGATGGTTGCATTTGTTGTTTGTTGCATTTACTATATTAACACATATGTAGTTGATATGTTGCTATATGATGTATATCGATATTATTTTCTATATACATGTTCTCATTTGTTTGATTGAGTGTTTAGTAGGTGCGGATGGCGTTTGCTTCGCATTTGGAGCTCGCTTTCGCGCTATAATAGCCGTATACGCTCGCTAATAATATATAAGGTACATATCTCGGATTAAATATCGTACTTTTACACTTTTTCCCTATGGGATGCCTCATCACTTGATGAGATGTATATTTGTGATATATATACACTGTTATTTTTTTTCGGATCGAGCCGCGCAAAGGAGGCTATGGCGAAATTTTTCGAAAATTTAAGGCGTTGGAATATTTTGAGAAAATTTGAAAATTTTGAAAACTAAGTATGATTTGGAAAACTTAGTAAAGATTTTGTAAGAAGTTTAAGTAAAGATTTTGGGAAAGTTAAACACTTAACAGATTTGAAAATCTAATTCGAATGTTTTGTTTTGGAAAGTTAATAGATTTTGTATCTTCTTCTTACTTGGTAATTTCGAGGACGAAATTCTTTTAAGGGGGGAAGTTTGTAACGACCCAGAATTTCAGATATTTGAAATTTGAATATTTAATTAATTTTGAATATTAATTAGTGAAATTAATAAGTCGAATAATTTAAAATTCGAATATCTGGATTTAATTGGATAATTAAATCGATAAATTAATAATTGAAATTCCAGAAATAATTGAAATCTGGATTTAATGTGAAGGAAAATGATTTATAAAGTTATATTAAATCATGTTGAAGTTACAGAGATGTTATAGAACTTTTAAAATTGAATTAAAAGTTAATCTGTGAAAATTGAATATTTTAATATTTAATCGACTAGTGAAATTGGCCAATTTTCGAACAGTCTCAGAATTGGACGAGACCAATTCCATTGGATCCGTAATAGTTTGTTATTATCGGATTTCAATTTTCGTGTCAATTGGATGTACGGTTTGTCCGGGGCGAGTCGAAACGCATCGAAATCGGTTTAATTTAAATTTGACTGTTTATTTCCGTAACTTGCACAGATGACTGAATTTGCTCCCGAAACATATTCCATTGTGTTCGGAACGTGGGGTAAACCTTATGAACGCCAGGCGGCACATGTGATTTGGAGATCGTTTGAAAAAGTCGTTTAAAATGAATTTTATATCAATTATATACGTATATATATACATATACGTTAACAATTGCCCAAACCCTAACCCATCATTTGCTCAGCCGCCACCATCATTCAATGGCCGAAATTCGTCCCCTTTCTCCCTCAATTTCTGGCCAATCCGTTGATTGTTTCAAGAATCTTCCAACTAGAAGTTTGTAAATCTCCTCGAGCTCGAGATATCCAACGGTCGGAATTTCTTGTAGTGGCTTAGATCGACCGGAATTTCGCCACAAAGGCCGGCCGTTCAACCTCGTATCACATGCAGTAGGGACCACCGAGCTTCGAGATACCTGGGGCGAAGGTGGAGGTGGCTGAGGCGGTTCGAGTGAAGGTGGAATGATGGGGTTTCGACGAACTATGGTGGCTCGGCCGTTAACCCTAGCTAGGCGGCACTTGGGTCTTCATTCATGAAATATACTGGAGGGTTTCGTATGCGTGAAGAAGAACGCGTGAGTGGCCAGATCTCCATCAAGTAAAATGTGCGGCTGTGATTTGCAAAGGGTTTGAGATTAAATTTTTTTGTAAATATAATTATAATTTAATTTGTACGAACTTTAAAATGGTGTAACTCTTTCATACGAGATCGAAAATGCACGAAACGAAAAGCGTTGGCTTCGTTTTGTCGAGCTCTTCGCGATGCAACTAAATTGGAGCCAATTGGAGCTAGAGTGAATTTCAGGTGAAATTAAACGTCTGTTTAATTTATTCGAAATAAAAAGCTGGAACGGAATTGAAATCAAGGTGAGAACTCCTCACTCAATCGAATGTTTTGTTTCGATTTAAATTTTAAATAGTTAGATTTAAAATTGTTGATAGTGATTGATTGTGTGAATTGAATGATGATTGCTATTTATTGTGATAAATAGACATTATACGCCGTTATTAAGCGGATGTTAATTATTAAAAACATATACCGCGATAATTTCACATTGAAGTGGAATTGGTATTATTTATATATATATAGCGATATATACATATCGGCATATGTATATATTGGATTGATTGATTTCCCGCATTGTATAACGGATGAGACCCTATTGTGCCGCATAATAGCGGATAATATTTATTAAACCCATATACCGCGATAATTCCGTACTAGAGCGGAATTGGTATTGTGCTAAC
Organism: Allium fistulosum; assembly: GCA_030737815.1. Lineage (NCBI taxonomy): Eukaryota > Viridiplantae > Streptophyta > Magnoliopsida > Asparagales > Amaryllidaceae > Allium > Allium fistulosum. The sequence goes on from CM060908.1 coordinate 209,710,246, forward strand.
ATCTTTGGATGCAGGGAAACAGGTTGGAGGGATCCAACTGGATTCCTCACCGTAGTGATTTATTTACAGATATTGTTGTATATTCTGTTATCATATGATGGTATATGATGTTTGGATGCTGTGATTGACTATTTGGTGTTGTTGCTTCATCGGATCCATTTTTGATGTTTAAAAAAATAACGAGTTTGATTTTAAATTGGGATTTTTGAATTATTATGAACAATTTATATAAAAGATTTATAAAATTGATATTTTATAAATTAAGAATACTGGAATTTTAAAATGAGTTTTTATAAGTGAAAAAAATCGAAATAATGGAATTCTAAAAGGAGTTCTGTTAATGTTGAAAATAAGGTTATAAATAAAATCTTATAAGTAATAAGATTTATAACTTGTGAAGTCTTAAAAGAATGATTTTTGCAAATAAATGAATTATAAGTATTTAACTTATAATATGGATTTTTGGTATATAATTGAGTTATAAATTGATTTGGTTAATAAAGTGCTTTTATAAGTTAAAGTTGTTATAAAATACCCAATGGAATTTATGAACATAGATTTGTAAATCCGAGAAACGACTTATTTTGATAAGTTAAATTTTTATAGCTTATTAAAGGAAGTATATTCACGATTTTGGACAGTGGATAATCCTTTAAATAAAATGTGTGGAAACATTGAATTTGGATAAGAAAGTATATTCACGATTTTGAACAGTGAATATATTATTAGATAAAATGGATATGTTTTGGAAAAGTGATATTACGAAATGAAGTAATTGTTTTAAAAGATGTTTTAAAACGTGTTAAGTATCGAAAACATAGATTTCAACATTTACTGTTGAAATAGACGTTTCGAGAAAATAAGGAAATGGTGGACTATAACACTGTTGTTATAGTAAATGGTTTTCGAAAGGAAATGTTTTATATAGTATTAGGATTTATATATCTATTTAAATTTCAAATCCCTATACTAGTGATTTTGGGTTGTTGTAACGATGTTTTACGCAACATTCGTTTTGACTCAAATAAAATTTATGAAAGAGAATGATTTCCTTAAAGAATGAAATATATACTTAATTTTGATTTAAGTATATTGAGTATTTTCAAATGTTGAAAATAAATGGATTTGTGAATTACCTATTATTAAATAGGTATGGAAATGTTTTTCCAATATGAAGTGAAATGTTTTGAGATTTTATCTTCAAAGATAAATTGAAATGTGGAAATTGATTTGAAATTGTTTTCAAATAGTTGAAGTGTGGAAATTTATATCTTGTAAAGATATTTTTGAAAGATAAATAATTTGGAAAATTATTTGGAATCTGATGATGTTGCGCATCTTTATTGATGGTTAAATAACCGACTATCAATAATTTCCTTGAATAGGTATTTGTTGTGAATTGAATGAATTTGAATGCCACACTTATTTTTGAATAAGCGCTCACTATTCGGGTTAGCCGGGAAAGGACCATGGGGTCGTATAACCCATTCCGAATATGTGATACGTCGTTATGAATTGCATTATTGATGACCGGTGTTGAAGACCGGATATTTGTGAAAACGGAAGGATTACCGTCAGTTACTCTACATCGGTTGATCTCCGATTTAGAGGGTTTATCACCCTTAGTGACGGGAAGTCCGGACGTGATTGGAAATTATCCGGAATTGCAAGGGCTTCGTGAGAAGTGCCTTCGGTTCTGTTCGATCCCGGAACAGACTTGTATGGTTACGTGTCTGACATTACAATTTGAGATGTAAAGCTGATTTCTTTCAAATACATTTCTGTTGGTGGCGGAGAATTTATTCTCTTAGCTTAACACCCTTCTCTGAGATGTACAAGCTTAGAGGTTATGTAGTTGAAAGTTATCAGCGATATATTCCCAATTTGGTAATGTGGCATGCTGAGTGTTGCTGTGTGATGATCAGTGTTTGATCATTTGTGATATGATCATTTGTTTGATCATTTATCTTTGTGATCATAGATTGATCATCTGTTGACCCGAAGCATGGCTTTGTGACAAAGCGTAGCTTTGTGGACGAGACTTCGTCGAGCCTCAACAACCCGGAAATGGTCAAAACAGGAATGTTGCGGCAAGGTTATGAGGGTCGCGCCCTTTAGGGTATGTCATTTCCTTCTGGAAAGGGGTGGTATCATAGTATGGAGCCCAGAGACTTACTCATGTGGATACACTTATTTATTATGTGTGATGATGGTTACCGAGCACTCGGATAAAGGTCCCAAAGGACCGGGTGATGACATATTCGTGAGTTACCTGTTACAGGGGTAACCCGGCCTTGTTTGGCAGAGAGCAGTTTGTCTCTCGGGACGTCCAGCCAGAGGCGATCCTATTCGGCAGGAGGAAAGGAAGTTCCTTAGCCTGACCATTTGTTGGAAAATCCAAAGAAACAATACGAACCTTGTACGGTTTTAGTTGTAGAACCTGCCATTTACTTATGGTAGCGCCCCACTGTTTAGATGGTAGCTATAGTAGGCATAGTTCGGAATGTCTATGTTGGCTAAGATTAATATTATACTTTCGAAATGTTTTCTGCACTATGCACTAATAATAATAATCCAATGATTTTGCGTAGTAAGCATATTTGACTATCATAAGAAGAAATCTCCTCCAATTCTGCGTTTGCATTGTGTGTGTGGTGGGAGGTCTTATGGTAGTTTCATTTTCCAAAAGCATTGCGGATATTTTTCTACTTGCTTTGTTGTTGTTGTGTGTTAAAGATAAATTGTTTTAGTTCTCACACCAGTCACCATGACTGACTTGGAGTTTATTGTTTCCTTCCTAAACTCTGGGTGCCCATCATTTTTCACACGGGCAGTCTAGAGTTAGGTTATCAGATTATTCTGGATTTTGGAGTGCTGTGGAGCTTAGTGGCGAGCTGGATGGCGAGACGTACCATTTGTATATTATAGTATTATTCCGCTGTGTATTCTGTATATGGACAAGTTCATATAACTGTCCAGTTGTGTTGTATATTGTTGTTGTAAACTTTGATGATGATGTAATGTATAAAGTGATATAGTTCTTTGATTTAAAGATTATTCATTTATCTATTATATGTTGTTCCGCTGTGAATGTGAGATTCTAATATTGTCTGTGTTCTTCTGTTGTTTCTTCTTTCCTTTTCTTCTGTTTTCTTCTACCTCTTCTTTTCTCCATAACAATTCGGTTTTCCGGCATTCGATTGCTCGGCAGTTGATACAGTGAATGTATTAGTGTCGATTTTCGAGCGATGAAAAGTCGATTCGTTACAAAAAAACATATGTTATATCAAAGAAACTGATTACAAACATAAACTACATTCAGATATAGAACATATGAATTCGCTCACAGATTTAGTTATAGAACTGAGTGAAAACTTGAATCTCTATAATGAAAGACATCATAGCCTGATGCAACTAATATTAGAAGGCATAATTGAGAAAAATAAATTACTAAAACAAATTTCAAACAACCAAGATTATTTGAAATCAAATTTATACAAAATAGATAACGTGGAAACAACCTTGGAAAACTAACTAATAAATTCAAAATCATAAAATTAAAAGAATTTCCCAATAAAAATGATATAGTAAACTTAAAAAATTTAATAGAAGAAAATAAACCCAAAGATATAGAAACACAAGCTAGAAAATTAATAATAGAATTAAAAGAACAAACAGAAAAAGATAAAAGCCAATCTGAAAAACAAATACAAAAAATTGAGAAAATGCTGGATGAAATTAAACATTTAATACTAAGCTAATGAGTTTTGAAAACAAATACTACCAAGAAGCAACTAAATATGTAGAATCCAACTACAGATTCAGTGATCCTAACATAAATGTTGGATATAACAAAGATGAATTCCCAGGAAAAAGTGATAAAATACAAATATTACAAAATAATATGATAGCAATGTTAACCCAAATACAAAACAAGATAGATAATATCTAAAAACAAATGTTTGATATAGACAAAAATGGTAAAGAACATGAATTTGAAATAAACAAACTCACAGAAAGCCTACAAAAAATGAATTTAGGACCTAATGATCCTACTACACATATATCAAGTAAAAAGACTACAATCAATTTTCTAATGTATAAGAAACTTGACCAAATATGAATAATAGAAGATTATCCTTTACTGGCCCATCTAGAACCGTAACAGATAGACCTACAGAATCAAATAGCTTATCATCCATGGGATGGATTGATAATATATTAAGAAGACCTAATAATACACAAAATCAGTTAGAAGAAATAATAAACTTAGATAAAGATATAGAAATATTTTCAAATAACCAACTGGATTCTCTAAACCCTAGAGAAATATATAGAACATGACTGTTTACAGCAGTAACAGGATTATATAGACACCACAGAGAAGAAATACTTTCAATCCCAGATGGAAGTCAACAGATACTAAATCTAATGTCACAAGAAGCTATAAAACAATTAAAAATCCACAAATACAAACTAATGCACCTAGGACTTATTGTCATAGGCATAAGAGGATTAGTTAGACAGAAAATAGGAACTAAATTATTGTTACTACTTATAGATGATAGACACCAAGATATGGATAAAGCCATATTCGGGATGATGGAAGTAGATATGAACAATAACATAGGTATTGTTTATATAGCCCCAAATTTTACAATGACATTAAATGATTTTTATAAACACATAAAAATCATAATACAAACAAAGGGATTTGAGAACTTTATAGGAAAAAATATTTTACTAGACATTACATTCTTAGGAAAATGTATGTCCAAGTATACTCCCAAAATAAAAATAAAACTAGATAAAGTCATAGAAGCATTAAATTCAACAGGCATAAGTTTCATAAAACCAATGGAAATAGATTCTTCTGTTCTTGCTGGCCATGAATGGAATATAGAAAACCCAAATAAAACAACAGAAACATTAAAACCAAATAATGCTGTAACATACAATAACCTAAACAAATCTATGTCCATAAGGTTTAGGGATTATGGACCGTCAAACCAACAAGAAATAGAAACAGATGAAGAAGCTGAAGAATTAAATAAAAGAATTAATGGATAAAATAATATACCCAAAAGAACTTGGAATGGTTCTTGAACCATCTGATATATATGAGTTAGAAAAAAATCTAAGATCAACTAACCAAATAAATAAAAATACATTTGTGTATGTGGATGATGAGAATAATGTAAGAATAAGAGAAGTATATAATCTAGATGACTTCTTGGAAGATTCCCAAAAAGCAAATAATGAAAAAAGACAAAAAGAATTAAAAGATATAATATCAGTATTCACAGAACACATAGACTTAGCTGATCATGAAGAAAGCGGAAGCTCAGGGGTTTCATATCCCAATAAAAACCAAGAAACAATGCCTTATACTTTAGGACAACCTCCTAGACAACCAGTTGAACCCTATACAAATGAAAATAAAAACCTAAGAACAATAGGAAAAAGACTACCAAATGAAGTAACTTTTTTCAAAGACAATTCTGTGATACTAAATGTTACAGAATGCCATCCACAGTTATTAGACACATATCTAGAACAATGGACTGCTGCCATAGCAAGAGATTATGCAGCAAGACATACAAACATAAATTCTGGTGAAGAAATGATCAGAATCGCTGAAAACTATTTAGGGGATATAGCTAAAGCCATATGGGAAGCCTATAAACAGAGTTTTCCTGAGGAAATAAATAATTTAATAATACAAGGAAGCAATATTTACAACTTTGCTTATACGATGCACAGAATAATAACAGGAAGAGATGTAAACACTGGAGTAACCATAAGGCAACAAGAAACCATGAGAGGTTTAGAACAAATCCAATTGTTAGATTGGAAATATATAATAAAATTCCTAAAAGAACTTTTGCATTATGCAACTATTTCGGGAAATTATTATAGTACTGAAATAGGAAATAGACTCTTTTCCAAACTTTTAGGTGATTTAGGGAAGGAAATACATAAATCTTGGATAGAACACTACCAAAACAATACTGCGAATATCCCTAAAGGATATGATAACATTGGAATAAGGATAACACATATTATTTCCGAACTAAAAAAGAAATGTACATATATACAAATCCAAAGAGAATTAAAACAGAAAAATTATGGGTTTTGTGGACAAATATATACTCCACAGCAATATGGATCAAGAAATTACAACATAGATAAAAAACCTAAATTTAAAAGAAGATATACAAAAAAGTATTATTTAAGAAAGTCAAATGCTAAAAAACCATATCTCAACAAAGAAAAACATGTCAGAAAATATAATCCAAGAAAAACATATACAAGCATAATTACATGTTTTGCTTGTAACGAAAAAGGACATCTGTCTTCCTCATGTCCCAAAAAACATAACCTCTTTACACGAGAATCTAACCTTATAGATACAGTAAAAGAAGATCTCTTAGAAATTGCTTCCGATGTCTCAGAAACATCTACAATATATTCTATAGTATCCTTAGAAGGATTAGAAGAACAAGAACAAATACAATCATCCAATTACACCTTGATTAATGAATTGACAGAATTCCAAGAAAAAATACCACAAGAATATTTACTAAACATGGTAAATAAGAATTCATGTGAACACAATTTTAAACATAAAATGGGAACAGATACCACAAAATGTGAATTTTGTCCATGGTATCCTGCCTTTGATAAAAGATTTAAATGCATTGAATGCATAATAGAAATATGCCATATATGTACAAAAAGCAGATTTAACATAGAATTACCTAAAGAAAATAAGTTTGCCTACACGGACAAAAATAAGATAAATGAAGAAAGGATTAAAATACTTGAAGAAAGAACAAATAATATTGAAATAGAAATAGAAGAAATAAAAGAAAAAATTATGACCCTAGATAAAAAGAAAAATGTCATTCAAAATGAATCAACATCATATGAAAATAGTAATCTAAATAATATTGATAAACCAATACAAATCTCATTGATATGTAATTTAGGAAGTCTAAAAGAATTACGTGTTCCAACAAAATTAAATATAAAAGGATTAGAAATACAGATATTAGCCTTTATAGAAACTGGAGCCACAAGTTCAACTATTTGCTCTAGCCTTATACCCCATAAATATGTAACAAAGGCAGACAAACCAAAACAAAGTATCCAATTTGATGGAACTACTAATATTATTACCAATATTGTTAAAAATATAAACATAAGTTTTACTAATACATGCGGGGAATGGTCTTTTTACAACATAAAACAATTATGGGTTTTAGAATTAAATCTTGAAGGGATAAAACTAATCCTAGGACTAGATTTCTTATTAAATGACAACGGGAGTTTTGCGTTTAATAAAGATTACATACAAATTTCAAAAAAGACCACACTGACCCCAATACTATCAGAGTATGCGCTTGAGAAGCGTGGTGGGAATATAGAACATCATAATCAAAAAGACAAATGAAGTTGCCCCGTACAAGGACAATGCAAAAACAATGAAAATATACTGACAATTACAGAAAGAACAAATGAAGAATTAATACAAGAAACTTATAAAAACTATGAATATAAAAGAAAAGGATTTATTACAAATATCCAACTTATAAATCCAAGAGAAATGAGTAGATTATTATTATCCACAGATGATATAGACAATATTATTTCTAAATTAGAAAAATTAGAAATCATTGGAGAAAAACCTTTTAAATATTGGGATAGAAACCCAGTACAATGTAGACTGGATATAATAAATCCAGATTTAACAATAAAAACAGGTTCTCCAAAATATGATAATTGGATTATGGAAGAATTCAAAATGCACATACAAATATTAACTAATCTAAATGTTATAAGAAAAACTGATTCCAGACATAGAACATCGGCTTTCATAGTTCAAAAGGAATCAGAGAGAAAAAGAGGCCAATCTAGAATGGTCATGAATTACACTAGACTTAATGACAATACCCATGAAGATGAATATTGTATACCAAATAAAGATGTACTAATAAACAAAATACAAGGAAAGAACTGGTTTTCCAAATTTGACTTAAAATCAGGATTTTGGCAAGTAAAAATGCATCCTGAATCTATACCTTGGACTGCATTTACATGTAGTGAAGGACATTATGAATGGCTGGTTATGCCATTTGGATTAAAAAATGCTCCACAAATCTTCCAAAGAAAAATGGATAATATTTTTCAAAACTGCAACAATTACACCTGTGTGTATATAGATGACATACTTGTTTTTTCCAAAACAAAACAAGAACACATATCGCATTTATACAGCGTATTAAAACTAATAGAAGCCCATGGCTTAATTATATCTAAAAAGAAAATAGAACTTTTTAAAAATACTATAGAATTCTTAGGAACAAAGATAGGCAAAGGACAAATTGAATTACAATCCCACATAACAAGAAAATTTTTGGAATTTCCAGATAAAATAACAGATTTAAAACAATTACAAGCTTTCCTAGGACTTGTAAATTATGCTAGGCCCTACATAAAGGACTTATCAAAATACACGGGACCTCTATATAATAAGGCAAGCCCAAAAGGATAAAGAGAATTTAACCAAGAAGATACTAAACAAATAAAATAGATAAAAAAACTAGCAGAGGAATTAAAGCCCTTAGCCTTACCCTTAAGCACAGATTATCTAATTATAGAAACTGATGGATCATCCCTTGGATGGGGAGGTATTCTAATAAATAAACCAAATAAATATGAAACAAAATCTGCAGAAAGAATTTGCAGGTATGCTTCAGGAACTTTTAAAGAGAAAGGGTATTTAACATCCTTAGATTATGAAATACTTGCGATAATATATATTCTTGAAGCTTTTAAATTGTTTATTATTTCACACAAAGAGATAACCATCAGAATAGACTGTGAAGCCATAGTTAAATACTCAGAAAACAAAAAAGAAAAAGGGATCCTAAACAACCGATGGTTAAAATTCAAAAATGCAATATTCAATTGTGGAACAAAAATAAACTGGGAACATATAAAAGGGAAAACAAATTTCCTACCTGAAAAATTATCTAGACTATTTCTGAATAAAGATCTGACAGATTATAGTTGCATGTACAGAGAAAATACAGACATGACATCACAAAGTCAAGATAGTAAAAAATTCCTGAAGACTTACAAGCAAAACAGATTCGTCACTAAAGCAAATATCACAGAAGATCAACAAATGATATTGGATAATATATGGAATCTTGCTACAAGCCCCCAAGACAACAAACAGAAACTCAGTATCTTATATACTTTAGTAAATGAATTCCAGAAAGAAAATAAACAAAGATTCTCCCATTACTGTTTGTTTAATGGAGAAAGTGCAGGGATATATGCTACTTGGGAAGAAATGCTTCCTAAAATTAGAGAAATAGAAATGAATCCAAGATATGGGATTCCTAAATACAAAGGATATACAAATTTCGAAGCAGCCAAAATGGCAATGGAAAAACATCTTGGAAAAGATTATTACACATCAGAAGGAATAAAACAATACCTAAACATATCATCAGGTATGTTCATCAAAGATGAAGTTCTAACTGATGAATTAAGCCTTAGACCTATGGTCACATACAAACAGAAGGCCATGACAGACAAAGGAAAAATGGTCCAACTTGGACAAATTCCACATATAAAGGCAATACGAACAGAGACTGTCCAACAGAACATGATATGTTTTGTTGATTCATTTGATAAAGAAATAAATCACATACTTCTTTCAAGAGAGATGAGTGTTATGACTTATAAAAAATCTTTAATACTATTGCAAAATGTTCTACTACTAACATTCCAGGAATGAAGATTACATGGAAGATAATAAGAAACACAAATATTCCATGTACACAAAAGTGAGAAGATTGCAAAAACACCACTACCCAATGCAAATGCAACATAATTGCCTCAACACCTCTTCTCACAATAAACATCCCAAAATACAGGTACATAGTACAAGACAATATCACCCTAGACCCAAGCACACTTCTAAATTATGGGTTCCTAGAAAAAATGTACTTCAACAACTGGTGTATCACAGATCTTCCAGAACCGCTATCCTCCATCTTAGACTATTATACAGAACTTTTAGGTCAAGAATTATGTACAGAAATAACCTCTACACCACCTCACTTCAGTCAAACCACCATAGACCCTGCTAGACACATTATAAAAATAAGGGCAAAAAATTATGATCCAGATTACCAAGAATGGATAGAAGACAGAAACCTCACACCTCCCTCTATCATAGAAACTGATAAATATACCTATGAAAAATACAGAGCATATTTGATCGGAAATAACATGTTTTGGAATGACAAAGATCAACTCAAACTATATGCAGAATCCCCTATCATGAAAATCTACATATCTGAATATTTCGAAGACTTTGCATACAAACTAAGGCCTTTTGAAATATTCCACCCAAACCAACATATGATAAACAACTTCAGAAGAATTAGACAACTAGAAGACAATAGTAAAAACAAAAACTACAACCTAGATGAAGAAGATAAAGATAGCTACGAAGACAGCACAAAAGCTATTGAAGAAATAATAATCCCAAAGACTAAAGAGATGTGACCCGATGTGACAATTGCTTCCACTAATTGCTTCCATTAAAACAAAAAGAATTCAGAAAAAATACCTACCTACAAATAGGTGAAGACCTTTCTTCTCTACCGACAAATGGAGACAAAAGACATTTTGAAAAGAAAGATTCCACTAGAACCTGACTTTACAGATGAATTATTCTATGTGTGTACTGTATGCTACTTTTTACCTCTATTTGTAAGTTTATAATGGACATCTGTCCATAGTATGGTATGTTGGGATTGCCTATATATATGGCAATCCAGTATGTTTGCAAGCACCGAATATTATTGTATCAACTCCAAAAAACTATTAAGTAATAAAAAGCTTGAGTATTGTTTCTTTTAATGGCGGACATCCTTTTCTGTTACTTCTAAGATGAGTAGCTAAACAACTTTCAGACATAAACCAAGAGAAAGGTGAAGAGATTTAGGTATGTATTCCTTTTTACTTATCTTCTTAAGTATATGTTAGCTTGATGAATGATGTATCTATGTTTTAAAACCACTTGTATTTAACTAAATTTATGAATTATCCCAAAAGACGTAAGCTCGCAAATGATTGAAGAAGTACCGCTTAGGCATGAGGCCGTTAGGGAAAATAGTAAATCTAGAGTAACAAGGTGAGGGAATGATTCATAACTGGGTTAAATTCATACTTTTAAAACTAGATTAAGCAAGAGCAAGGGATGAGGAAGAAGATAGTAAATAAATGATTACCTTTGATTATTTCACCAAGTATCTTTGGTTTATGCTTGACTTTTCCAAAAAAGAAAAAAGAAAGAGAAAGCATAAAATTTTGTAAAATTTTGATAAAAATGGAAAAATTACAGCAATATTTAGAAAACAAATTTATGATAAACATAATAAACATTATGAAGAACAATACAAACCTTACAGAAAACCAAAAACATCAAATAATAAGCATCTTTAAACAAAAAAATTCACGCGAATTGATCAGTATCTATGACTGTGAGACAAGTTTAACTGAAATATATAATAACTTTAATATCTGGAGAGAACCTGGAAACATAGTACTAACACCCAGATTTGTTAAAGAATTTTATAGAGAATGGCAAAATTACTTAGAAATAAAAAATAAAGCAGATTACAACATAACAGAAAATAATAATTGGGAAAATTAAAAATGAAAGGATTTCCAAAAATTGAGAATATAGAATCTCTACAGAATTATTTAGAACAAAAATTTATGACTAAACTCATGATTGTTCTAAAACAAACAGAACTAAACGAAAACTAGCAATATAACATTGCAAAGATATTTAGACATAACTATACAGAAAAACTCATAGACCTTGATGATGAACCTAAGATAAACAAAAAGAAAGTAATAAAAAATCTTAGAAATACCTATTTTGTCTTTAATACTAAAAATCCAAAAATGAAGATTACCAACAGGACATTAGATCTTTTTGTTAAAGAACATTATGAACAGATTAGACAAGAAATAATTAAAGAAAACAGGGAATGGTTAAATAAATCCCTAGACTTGACAAGTTACAGAGATACAGATTATTGGTATGAAGATGATTCATATAACGAGTTTTATTAAAGAGGGAGACTACAAGGATTTGAATGACAAAAAATTAGAAGACTCTGAATTAAGGATGAAAAGGTTCCTAATTCCTAGTTCAAATACTCCTACTTGCTGCACCCTTGGGTATTAAACTTTCAAGCTGCCAGCAAGCCTAGTTAAAAATGAAGAAACACGATCAAGAATATTACATATTATTCGAAATAATAAACTATACTGTAATATTTATAGCATGTTATGCTCTGGGATTTTACTTACAAGTCTTTACAGAACATTTAGTTGAGATGTGGTTTACCACAATATAAAAAAAAACAACTCCCAGCAGCACTAATAAATAAATATATATATATATATATATATAACGTTATATATATTGGAACCTGCTCCGCCTCCACCTTACATCTACCTTACACCAAACACTACCTGACAACCTCATCCGCGCCTACAGCCCCACGTCCGTATAGCAGTGCGACAGCAGTGATCGATCATGTATCTTCCTCTCGTTACATATATAATATATATTTATGTTTTATTTTTATGTTAAAATTTTTAAACTGTATATATATGTATATATGTCTATAATAATATAGATTTTAAAGTATATATATGGATAGATTTTAATATATGTGTTTAAAAAGGAATATTAATGTTATAAAAGAAATTATGATTGTGTATATATGTTGTATTTAGATATGTGCTATCAAATTTTATGTTGATTTTAAAAATAGTGATCTGAAGTATAATACATTATGATTTTGATAGGTGTTTAAAGAAATATTGATTTTTAATTATATTTATATAAGATTTTATTTGATTTTAAAATATAAATATCGATGGGTTTTATTATATATATGTATTAATATTTTGATTTCTAAAACATATATAGAGTTTTAAAATATTATATATATATATAGATATGAAGATTTTGTTTTAAATATGGGTTTTAAATTGAATATTGATTTCAAAAGAAAAATAATATATATATATATATATATCATCGATCTCTAGTCCTCATTGCTTTGATTGTTTCCATTACTGTCTGGAGATTTTTCCCCAACTCTAGCTTGTCCATACGTATCTGTGTCACTGTTTCTATTCTCATGTTCTCTAGCCTCGAAAGGTAAGCATTCACTCACGATTAACATTCTTATATTTAGTAAATTTAATTCACATGAAATGATGATTGAAATATGTTGTTAAACTTGAATTGTTAGTTACTTAATTGTTAAATATGATATGCCATTTTCTGTAAATGTTTACCTATGACATATGACACCATAACCTTGTTGTATATATTATATTTAAAGTTTTTACTGATGATATATACCTGTTGTTGATATGTTATATTATTATCATATTTTTTCTCACTCTACACGTTCTCTGTTAATTTAGAAATTCGTTATGGGTTGAAATGATACATACCCAAACGATATTTTAGAATAGGGAAAAATCATTATGGGTTAAAATGATAAATCCAAGAGATTTTTATTGATTTTCGAATTTTCAGATTCCAGGTTGAAATGAGATATACCCGTAAATATTAAATTTTAACTTGCAGATTGAAATGATAAATATCTGTATCACTTGACCATAGGATAGAAAACTATATACGGACACCGTTGGTCTGTTTAAATGATTTTCGGAAATTTTAAAAGGAAAGTATATGGGTTTTGATAAATATTGATTTTAAATTATAATATAATATTTATTTTATATATGTGTAAAATTTAGACTTTTAAAATTATATGTTTTGGAAACTTTAAAATTATAGGTTAAGTTTTAAAATGTAAATTATAAAATTTTACTTATAACTTTGTTATTTTTAAAATATATAAAATAATATTTTAAAATAGATTTAATAATAATAGGATATAATTTAAAAATGATTTAATATAATAAAATTTATTGAGAATTTAATTTAACTAATTATATATTTATTATTTTTAAAATATTTATTTAAAATTTATATTAATATTTAAAATAGATTTTGTAGTAACTTTAATAAAATAAAGGTTGGGAAGATAAATTAAGTTAATTTGTAATTTAATTTGTTTGAGAATTTAATATAAATAATGTTAGTCCTTGAGATGATGGTTTTGATGACAACAACCTTAGGACTTGTTATAAAATATAAATACTAACGTTATGGTTTAGATATATATGTATATGCAGTATATAAACATGCAGGTACCAAGAAAGGAGACTGTACAATATAGAGATTCAAGAACTGATGAATTCAAGATCGAAGATATCAAGATTCAAGACTCATGAGTATCAAGATTATCAAGAGTTCAAGATTTCAAGATAAGTAATTTAGTTAGGAATTTTGTTAAAACTCCTAGAAAAGCACTGACATCTTAAAATCCATTTTATTCGTGGAATGGAATCCACTTCGAGCCCGTTAAAGGGATGGAACCCTAAGTAGGATGGAACCTACGAAAAATCTAGTGGAACATTATTTTGTATCCACTAACTTTTATTCAAATGTTTTACAAAATTATATCTTGTTTTCAAAATCTTCCTTTTTAAATCAAAAACATCTATCCTGGTTTTAAAATACTTTTAGCCTCAAAATAATATTTATTTTCAATATCAAATTATCCTTGGTTTTAAACTATCTTTTAATTATAATATATTTAACTTTTAATATTTATACTTAGATTTAAATATAAAATTATAGTAAAATTTTATATATATATACCAAAATATTATTCTCTATACTTATTTATGTATTTTAACTATTTTTTTTTTTTGTAAATTGGTAAAATTTTATTGAGGCATTAAAAGCCCATAGCAAAGTCAGCCCACGCTGAACAGTACAATCAAAGTACAAAAACATTCCGACATACAACTAAACCTTTCCAAAAAGCAAAAGGAAAAGTCACGAAAAGTAACTCTCCCAAATCATTTCATGGCGGCTGGAACTGACGACTCCTACTTGGGATTCCTTGCGATGGAAAATTCCAGCCCTCTCCTACAACATGAGCTTCGTCTCGTGCCTTCCTGGTAAGAATTCCCCTCTTAATCCTCTTCATAATTATCTGCATGTCCACAATTGCTAATCCATTAACTTCCGTGTGCTTTCTATGTTTGTTCTGGAAAATTCTTCGATTCCTTTCTTTCCATATACTCCACGCAGTCACAGTGATGGCGATTTTGTGCAGCTTGGATTCAATGTCTTTGTCGCCTCCTCTCCGACTCAGGTACTCCACTTGTTCTATTAAGTTGTTAGAATGAGGTGTTATATTTAGGTAATTGTTACACGAGGTCCACACCGAGTTTGCAAAGCTACATGCAAAAAATAGATGTTCATGTGATTCTGAACTCTGATTACATAAGACACAGATAGTTTCATTTACTACACCCCATTTCGATAGTCTATCCCTTGTCGGCAATCTCTTCAGAATAGCTTTATAGGCTGTAAAAGCCATTTTTGGATTGTTAACATGATCCCATATAGCTTTGCTCCAAGAAACTTTGCTGTCTTTTTGTCTAATCTCCTCCCAGGTGGCCTTAGTAGAGAATTCGTTACCAGTAGGCTTCCAGACCCATACATCCATGTCTCTGCCATAGTAGATAGGCATGTATTGAATGAGTTCCTTTTTATCTTGATTTATTGGTAAAGAGGAACAATCCCACCCATTAGCCTTAATCAGATCTTTCACCTTTTTATGCGGACAACCAAAGTCTGAAAATGTGTGCATGCCCAAAATATCAATTAGTGATTCTCCTTGAATCCATGGATCACTCCAAAGATCAGTGTCCTGCCCATTAGCAATTTCTCGAGTACATAGCAATGCTAGAGTATCTCTAATCCTCAGAATTGCCTTCCAGTTCGCTGAAGCATTGTTGTCCAGTGACATCTGCCAGAAATTCCCTTTAATGTACCTCCTTCTCATCCAGTTCCCCCAAAGGCCTTTGCCATTAATAATTTTCCAGGCTTGTTTGAGAGTGTGAACAGCTCTCATATCCCTAAGTCTTCTGAGACCCACTCCTCCTTCCTCTTTAGGTCTGCAAAGGTTATCATATTTAATTTTATGCATTCCACCCTTCCAGATGAAATCTGCACAAATTTTTTCAATTTTATGAATGGAGGCTTCAGGAAGTTGGAAGGTTTGCATCCAGAAGTTTATTTTGGAATGTATCACAGTGTGGACCAGCTCTATACGTCCTGCAAGAGAAAGCATTCTGGAGCACCAACCCTGGATTCTATCCCTGATAGACGAAATGAGTATAGCACATTCCCTATCAGTTATCTTATTAGAAGATAGAGGGATACCTAAGTATTTGACAGGCAAAGTTCCTTCTTTAACTTTTAAGGTATCCAACACCTCTATACGACTTCTACAAGTTTTATTAAATTAACACTTGGTTTTCAGTTCATTCAGCTTTAGACCAGTATACTTGTCTAATTTGCCAAAAATTTCTTTAATAGCAGCAGCTGCTTCCTTACTGGCTTTGATACAAATGAGCAAGTCATCTGCGTAGAGTAAATGGCTTACAATAGGCTGGAAGTTATATATGGCCTGAATTAACTTGTGATGAGTGGCCAGTTCCATCTGTAAGGTAAAAAATTCCATGGCAATTGCAAACAAATAAGGGGAAAGAGGGTCACCCTGCCGAATACCTCTATTGGATCCAAAAAATCCTCTTGGTATACCTTTAATCAATATAGAGAAGGTAGGTGTAGAGATGCATTCATATATTAGATTCACAAATATTAGAGGGAATCCCATAGCATTAAGCATGTGGATAATAAATTGTCTACTAATTTTATCATATGCTTTGTGAAGATCTACCTTTAGACAGAATTTGTCAGTGCCTGG
This sequence comes from Allium fistulosum, assembly GCA_030737815.1. Taxonomy (NCBI): domain Eukaryota; kingdom Viridiplantae; phylum Streptophyta; class Magnoliopsida; order Asparagales; family Amaryllidaceae; genus Allium; species Allium fistulosum. The sequence goes on from CM060908.1 coordinate 209,727,225, forward strand.
TTTATTGAAATTCCTTACCAATTCATGAGCCATAAGCGAGTTTTCGGAGATGCTTCTACCTTTTATGAAAGCACTTTGACACTCAGAAATGAGATCAGGTAAAATCAGCTTCATCCTATTACATAAAATCTTGCTTAGAATTTTGTATATCACATTGCAGCAGGCAATAGGCCGGTAGTCTTCAATTCTTATGGGATTATCAACTTTGGGAATAAGACAAATAAATGTGTGGTTGATTTCTTTGGGAAATTTTCCTGTTTGTAAAATCTCCTGCATAGCTGAGACTATTTGATCTTTCAGGTCACTCCAATGATGAATGAAGAACTTGGAGCCGAATCCGTCGGGTCCTGGACTGGAATCAATGTGGATGGAGTGCAGAGCTTCCAGGACCTCAGCTTCATCAATCTGCCTTATCAGCATCCTCTTACCATGCGAATTGACCTGCCTCCTGCAATGTATTGTTGGTAAGTTAGTACTAACTTCTCCATTAAATAAATCAGTATAATACTTTATAGCTTGTTCTTCAAACTCATCGTCAGTAATAGCTGTCTGACCATCCTGATTGATGATTTGTATATTGTTATTCTTATTAGTACGAATGGCCATTTTAGCATTGAAGAATTTAGTGCATTCATCCCCTTCAATTAGCCATTTTTCCTTGGCTTTTTGCTTGAGTTCAATTGCTTTTACTTTGAGTACATCTTTTAAATTGCTTTGGTTTAAGTAATAGTTATGCCACGTGATATCATCATCAGCACCATTCTCTATCATGTCCAGAAGGGCTTCACTTTTATCCTGAAGCTTAGATATCAAGTCACCTTCCTTCGGTCTGCATCTGTTCCAATTCTTTAATTGGATTTTAGCCTTTTTAATGACTTGAATCAGATTGTAGCACTGAGTACCCTCAACCATTGAGTATTCATTTAATTTTAGGGCTTCTTGGTATCCTTCAATATCATGCCAATGATTACAGTATCTGAATGGCTTACCTTTAGTAATCAATCCCTTATCAACTAAGTCAACAAGAATAGGGCTATGATCACTAGTAGATGGAGGAAGAATGGTTACTTTGATATTAGACATCATAGTAATACACTTGACATTAACCAGCACTCTGTCTAACCTGCAGGAAATTTTTTTATTTTCACCACTTCTCCATGTGTATTTCAGGCCATTGTGGACTGGCTCAAGCAACCCGGCTTCTAATATGCAATTGTTGAATTCCTCAAGCTGGGATACTCTCATGGTACGACCTCCTTTTTTCTCTTCAGCTCTAAGTACTGAATTGAAATCTCCTAGTGCAATCCAAGGATTATTATTATGTTTACCTATATCTTTGATGGCTTGCCATAACCTGGTTCTTTGGGATGCTAAGTTGCTAGCATAGACACATGTATTTTAACTATAGTTAAGTATATTTATAAAGTTTAAAATAGTTTTTTTTGGCAAAGCAAGTTTAAAATAGTTTTAATACAAGATAGAAGTTATTTTCAAAGAAAAACAAATTACCAAAAATAACTTAGGCTTGTCGACAACCCCAAGGAACTCTTGTCGACAAGGTGACAGTTTATTTCAAAAGTTTGAATTTCAAAGGAAGTGTCTATTCGTCATATCCTTTCACGAATGGACATGACTGTTGTTCTACTATAAATAGGGGCTGTTTTAAACGAATTTACAATCATATTTTTCTCTGATTTCATTCCTCTTCTTCTTCCACATTTCTTTATATACATTTTTATCATTACTCTGCCGAAATAACCATTGAATCTAACTAGATCATCTCTGGTTTGATTCTCTATCACTATCTCAACAAGATCCCATTGCTATTCAGAGTTATAGATTTCTTTGTATTCAATCGAGCGAGAAAAGGTGTGATTGTAGCTTGGAAAATCAATCGAGTGAACTTGTTGCCCGTACAATCAAGTATCTCTACCCAAAGGATTGTGAATCTAGAGCGGTGTACCTCGTGGCCTTGAAATCGAGGGTGTAATTGTAAGAATTGATTTTGAAAGGAAATCCATACTTGTGTTGCGGGACTGGATGTAGGGTAACTCCGAACCAGTATAAAATCCGGTGTGTTCTTTCCTTTATTGCTTTTACTTTATATATGCATCTGTGTTTGATTCTGTGATCATATCTGTGTCTGAATATTGCATACATTTGTGTTCAAATTAATATAAAATTAAAAAGAATTAGTAATTCCTGAAAACACTATTCACCCTCCCCTCTAGTGTTAATTCTAGCCTTAAGATCCGTAATCCGCATTTCTCACAAATAAGAACTGATTTGGAACTAATTGATTTTGTGATTTTAAAGACATGTTTATAACTTGATAAGTTGATTTTGATTCAAGGTGAATTAAATGAATATTTTAAATTTAAATAAAATTGAAATCGAATATTAAATTTTGGTTTAAAATTGTAATCGGGATTTTATTTGAATATAATTAAAATTATTGAGTGAATATTTCAAGTTTAAGTAAAATTATAGTTGAAATTTTGAAATATAAATGGAATGTATCAAATTAAGTTATTGTAAATAGTTTGAATATTTAAAACTTGGAAACCTATTGAAATTGAAATGGTTTAAATTTGTAGTTCAAATCTGGAATTGAAATCGATAAATTAAAAATGGTTTTAATGAGAATCTGACTTGAGATTGATTTAAATTGAATTTGGAACTAAAGGTTGATTTGAATTGATTTGTAAATCACAACCACCATTAAGGATATCCAAGAAGAAGAAAAGCTAGGATTCAACTAGAAGGCTTAAGCAAATCAATAAAAGGGCAAATCATAACCTTCTTAACACCAAGCCAAGGTGAATAATTATATCTCACTTTTGATAATGATTTTTGTTTAAAGGTTTGATCCAAACTATTTTGCAATTAAATGTCAAGTTATGTTTGTCTAAATGGATGTATATATGCTTGTTGATGATTTATATGATTTCATATAGGTCTATGATATGTTTAAATTAGAGAACCTATTAAATGACATCCAAATGAGTTGCATTCTTGATATATGATCAAAAATATCATTTTAGAAGTGGGTTTTAAGTTTCATAATTTTCTAAGTAATTATGGATTTATTATGAATTTTCTATGAGAAAAAATAGTTAATATTTGGTTTAAATTATTTAAGGCAATTGTATAATGATTTCGGGTCTGAAATTTAAATATGTAAGAAAACATATTAAAACTGAATTATTATAATTTTTTGGGAATTTTTCTAAGTATTTTACTATGGTTGTAAAATTATTTAAGTTAAAGGACTTAAATGCTTGACATGTTTTGTTAAGGAGGATGGCTTATTTGTTAAATGTTTTTATTTGTAAATTTTGAATATGGTAGCCTTTTTATAAAAGAATTTTGATAAAGAGTTGGCAACCAATCATGTTTTGACAAATTAGGCAAGTTAGGTAAAAAGGAATTAATTTGAAAGGCAATAAACCAGTTTTGTTTTGAATTACAACTTTGCTACTACCTTAGCTTGCTTCCGTCACCATACCTAGTTAGACATTTCGCACCTATTCGAAACCAATGTGCATGATATCAAGAAATTGGTATGTAGTGTATTGGAGAAAGGCAGAAGGAATGATGGTGCCAAAAGCATGCTTCAGAAGGGTTTGAAGCCACTCTAATTAGCTTTTGAATCAATCAACTTACCTTTGTTTAAAAAGAGGCTCTCGAACAAGTTATCGCTTGCCTTTGTTTTTAGAAAGGAGCTGTGGAAAGAGTTGCCGCTTACTTTTTTTAAAAGAAGCTTTTGAAAGGATAGCCGCTTTTGAACCTATTCAATACCAATGCTGCCACATCCATACCTTTTGAATTAGTAAAGCCGTTATAGCCTTAAAACAATGTATTTGAAAGGGATGCTTTCGCCTTTTAACTTTGAAGCCGCCTTCTAGATTTTTTTGAAAAGGTCATATAGCCACTTTCAAATGGTTTCGGAGGCAATGGTTTCGAAAGGGTGGGTTTTGAAACCATCCTCTTTTTTTATTTGGGATTAATTCTTTTGAAAGTATTCCACAAACACTTACTTGAACCCAATGCTTTCGAAAGGTATGTTATAAGTGTTTCGAAGGGGAATTCCCTAATGCTTTCGAAAGGTATAATTCAAGTGTTTTGAAAGGTTTGTTTAAGTGTTTTGAAAGGAAGGTTTCTAATGCTTTTGAAACATGAGTTTAAATGGTTTTTAAAGGAATGTCTAAGGTTTTATATAATGGTTTCGAAAGGGATGCTTTCAATTATTCTTAAAGGGATTGTTTAAGGTTTTAAACAAGGGTTTCAAAGGTATGGCTTTGGATTTAAGGCCTAAAGTGTTCCAAGTTACAAAAGGGTTTTAACTTATTTTGATAGGATAGAAAATCTCTTTGATTTAGATTTCTTCAACTTTGTTTTGTGTAAAGCATATATCATGGCATAAGTACTTTGAATAAAGCAAAGAGCATATTTTCCTTATTTAAGTATGATTTAAAAAGGGTTAAATCATTTTGAAAGAAATGTTTTCAAGGAAATTGAATAGGGTAGTTAACCCTAAGTTTATGACTCAGATATTAGAAGACCAGATGGGACCGGTATGGGGTCATGCCCTATGCTTTAACTAATAGCCCCTAGCAAATAAGTCCAAAATTCCAGTATGTAGGGCTTTGTCATAGGTAAGACTAAAATGATGTTACACACAGAAGGGAATATACAGAGTGAAGATAGGTTATTGATGAGCCCGCAAAACCATTAGGATCAGTTGACCTTAGAAGAAGATAGTTAAGGGCAGATAGCTCAGTATTGTGTCTAACAAAAGTTAGAATGTTTATTATGTCTGGTAGGCCCGAGTCAGCCAATGGTTAATAGTTAGCAGATAAAACAATAAAGTGGATAGACAGTCCATTGATTACCTGATTTATATGCATATATGTTATTGCTATTACTGTTATAATTGGTCCGATTGTAGGTTTTTTATTTGCAAAAGAAAGGATTTTAAAAGGATATTAGTGAGGGGAAACTCGTTCCGCTAAGCGTCGTGGTCACACTTAATATTAGAAAACCGAGATATAATAGAATTATTCACACCAGGCTTTATGTCTGACTCGAAGTTTATGTTTTCCCCTTAAACTCTCGGGTGCTCAAAATTAAATTTGAGTAGATGGAGGGTTATGGACTTTTCAGGTTTAGTAAGTTGGACGAATAAGCTTCCGAAGACGTGAAGGAGGAAAAACTAGCTATGTAGGAGCTATTTAGTGTTATTTCCGTTGTGATGTATTTATGATTGATATGTCTATCTATCTAGCACTCTGATCATTCAAGGAGGCATCTTCATATGTCTCTCTTGGCGTAATTTGTAATAATTATATTTGATCAAAACTTGGAAATCGTTTTTGGGATTATATAATTGAATATGAAATATTGATCTGAAATATAATCAGAAAAGCTGTTTTGAAATCTGTGTTGGTTTTATTTAATATTCATGTGCTTTTGATATTATAGATACCATTAACATTACCGTATTTTGTCACCGAAAGTTAATACCATGGATGACTGCAGCATCTGTAGCGTTTAGCTCCGGGCCTCAAGATATGGGATGTTACAAGAAATCGAAAGTTTTTTAGCTTTATCTTAAGCCTTTGAAAAACATAAAAAATCTAGTGGGGCCTTATTAAAATTTTAAAATGGTAATATTTAACCTTTCTACTATTTTAAGAACATTTGATATATAATGTTAAAATAATGTACATCGATGAATTTGTACAACTGATAAAGTTAATGAAATGTTTATTAGTTAAGATATACAAATGAACTAAATTAAATATTGACATAGGAATATAAAACATACTTACCTTTAAATCCTTTGGCATTTTTTCACTTCAAGGCCCATTCAAGAGCCTAACTATGCACTACTAATAAATTCATAACTTGGTAACTTAATTATTTATTTGCCAAATATCATATGTTGTTTCATAAGTTTTGAACTATGAAGCATACAAAATGTAGATACTTGATCCATATTATATCACATACAAAACTTGTATAGTGAACAACGATATTCGTAGAGTGTACGAAATCTCAATAAACTTGTTTCACTTGAATTAAGAATAAACCATGATTTAAGGAAACGTGTTTAATAAGATTGGATACAGTAAGGATCTTGTGTGTTAGATTTAGCACCAGTGTAAGAGCTACAAGATGTACTTAGGAACTTGATCATTGAAATGTAAGTTTTGTTAGTTTATGTAAAGTGCAAGTTATTCAGTATCCATAAATGTTAAGGATGACCAAAAGAATGTAAAGAGTTAGTTATGGTTTTCTTATAAGGGTTTCCTTTTTTGACCATATAGTAAGGAAATCGAATGTACAAAAGTAGATGTAATGTGGCACTGTTGGGATGAAGAGAATGAACGGTCACCTCTTCTTTACAAAGAGACATCAAAAACAAAAATTGTATAAAATACTACAGTAGACCTAATGTGGAACGAGAAATGTGATTTTTTTTCCAATTCCATTTTTCATATAGAAATTGATTTTCTATAAAAGTCATTTCTACGAGTTTAAGATATTTGATCGAAAACTCTTAATTATAAACTAGTTATAGTAAAAGAAATAAAAACTCATAATAAATAGTTTAATGGAGCTTCATATTTCATATGTTATTATAGTAATTGTAACGACCCATTTTTTCTGTACAGTTTAAGCGAACAATCAACTACACATGACCCACTCAAATTGAATGGAAAGGAAGATAGTTAGGGAAAAGAAGAAGGAAAAAAGAAGAAAACTAAACAACATAGAATCTCACAGTGGAATGAATAATTTTTAATATACAACAAACCTTTACACAAATAAAAATGTAATATACATACACCAATCAAGGTAGACTAACCTATTTTAGCCCGACAGTTATAACAGCCTGTCTCTACAATTGCTGATAAATACAACCAACGGACAACAACGTGAAACACAAAGAAATATATAGATACGTCATGGACCTCCAACTGATCTCCTAAGCTGCAATGCTTCCAAAACAATTTGTAATATGCTTGGTCAAACCCGAGTATTGAAAGGGAAGAATGCCCAGATCAGTCCGGTAAACCAACGTGAGAAAAACACACCCAAATGAAATTTAATGTTTATCAAAAACCTTTCAAATAAAGATTTCTCGTAAGAGCACGCCACATATAACACGAATGGGTTTTTACCTTACGATAACCAAAATGATTTCTATAGCAAAATCCATTGATATTATAATCATGTCTAGGGGTCAAAGTAAATATGAATATGGCTGAAATGCTTGCATTTCACATTTCAACATAGTTGGGTGCAACTAAGTACGTACGGCGCTTATTGGAGAATCGACTCTAGTTAGGGATGATCATACCCTAATTGGAATGACCCATATAGCCCCATTGCATCTTCCCTATTTTAGTCAATTTCGGTTGATGATACTTGAGGTTATGTTTTACCTTTTATATAGCAATTCCCACTTGGAATGCTAACACTGCGGTCCAAGCAACAATGCAATGCCAGCATTAATCCATACAAGTTGTCCAAGAGATGGAGAAATCGAAGACACTACTTCTACTACATCTATTTTGGAATCAGCCTCAGGATTAGTGGCAAGCAGCCCTTGCACTTCAAAGAGCTCCGTCTTCGGTTCCATCATCTTCAAGATGTCTACACTTCGAAATGCTTGAGTTGGATCGAAGTGGTTTTTAGATAACATATCTGATCCCGGTCCCTTCGAAACAACAATTGATAGTTTTCGGTAAACTCAACCCCGGTTCTTTAGGAAATAAAAATTCAAAGATAAGAGCAGAGATCACCTCCTAACCGTTAGTGGACGGATTTCCTTATCATTTGTCCTAGGAGAACGAAACGAGATTTATACGCACGATACAACATCATCGAAGATGACTGTGTCATATAACTCATGTGTTTCTCTTAGATATTTCCAAAGTTATGTTTTGGGTCCATATTTAATAGTCGGTTATTTAACTATCCACAAACACATATCCAAATCAGAGATTTTATTCCACAGTGAAAACCAACATTGGTTCAACACATAAGCAACCACTAGCCTCCTTTATTAATCTTTTTCTTTAATCAAAATCACTTTGTAAATTACTTGAATCAAAATACTTTTACAAAGATATTTCCCTAAACCCTTTATATTTTCTTAATACTTGCAAAATACCCATATACTTATTTCAATGGTATAAGTATATTCGTAGAACTGAGAAAGATCTTCTTTTATTCAATTCTAAATCATTTATAAACTCCTTATAAATCTCTAAAAAACCATTTGTAAACTATTTTATAAATCTCTGAAAATCACTTATAATCTCTTTTTATACATTTATGAAAATCCTTTACAAACTCATTGTAAATCCGTAAAACTATTTATAAAACTCCTTTTATAAATCTATAAATTCATTTATAAAATCCCTTTACAAATATCTAAGAACAATTATTAACTCTTTTATAAATCAATAGGAACCAGTTATACAACTATTTTATACATCTTTGAAACCATTTATAAAAACTCTATTTATAAATCTCAAAAACATTTATTAATAAATAATAATCATTTATTTCAAAATACTATTATATAATAACAATTACTAATAATAAACATTATAAATAAATAATAATTCTTAACTTTAAAACATCTTAAAAATAATAATTAATAATTTCAACATTATTAATAGAATAATAATAAAAAATAAATATTCAACATTATTGCAAATAATAATAATTAATTTCCAAAACATTATTAATAAATCATTATTATTAATTCCAAAGCATATTAATTATTTAAATAATTAACTCTTCAAAACATTAAAATATTGATAAATAACCTTAAACAATACTAAATATAAATAAATAACTTTAAAACAATATTAAATATAAATAAATAATTTTTAAACAATATTTAATGTGACTAAATAATCTTTTTCATTGGCATCTAGTATTATGGATAACTAAAACCAAAGAGCGAGTGGGAGCCAAGCCAGTTGGGTCGCACCCATCAGGGTATATTCATGTTTATTTGGAGATATATTGGTAGCATGCATGTGGTGATGTGAGTATATTTGGATGCTCGCAGTGTACCAGGGTCCGGCTTGGAAGTTCCTGAGAGTGATGCGTGTTTGCTATGAGCGCTCCCAAGTATATTTTACCTAGAGGTACACTTTCAGCATAGGTGGTGCACCCTCCTAGTTATATTGGATAAATCCATTATTCTTGTTTTGATACGAACCTTGGAGTTAACCTTTTCTTAATTGCATCGAGAAGTGCCTTGAGTTCATCTCTATGTTTAGTTATTTTAGTCAATTCTTTAAGTTTGGGTTTTGATCTTGTATGTGTCCATTCTTTCTTGCTTGGATTTTTCTTCTGAGTTGGTTTCCATTTCTTCATATATGGATGTTGTTCTTGTGAGGTAAAAACCCGTTCCGTGTTTAGCGGCATGGTCTCACAGAATTATTAAATGTTCGCCATATTACTTGAGTTTTCTCATGCTGGTTTTCCAGACTGACCTACATGTTATTTTATTATAATGCTTGGGTCAGGCCGAATATTTTCCAGGTTAGCATTGGTGTTATGGACATCTTGGAGAAGAGCTGGATGTTCACCTACCATAGTATTTTATTTTCCGCTGTATTATTATGTACACCTATCAACAATCATAAAGTAAAGAAATTATAACTGTCCAGCTGATGAAGTTTTTTTTAACCCTGATATACTATGTATCTTAGAGTGATGATTTATACTGCCTTTGTTATATTATATGTTGTCGTTTCTGGTATGAGATTCTATTTTCCCAGACTTTTTTATTTTACCCTAACAATCTACCATTCCAGCGATTGGATGTTCGGCATCTCAATAACGTGTGTTATCCAGCCTATTGATTATGCAATATTCGAACATACTGGATGGATCGAACTTAGGGTTATCAAGGCAGAAAACCTAGAAGGATAGCCCAGGAACCCAGAAACCAAGTACGGACAGAATCGTAAGGCAAAAGACAAAACAATCCAAACCAAAGCGGTAAATAATTCATCGTGGGAAACTTCTGGTTGTTTGTGTCTTGTTTATTTCTCAATTTCATTTACATTTCTTCTTATTTTATTCATTACATAAACTTCTAGGTGTTTGTTCCATTTTTGGTTCAAACACCATGGATGTATTGAGTGCCGACTTTGGATGGTCGAAAAGATGGTTCGTTACATTGCCTATAGCAGTTTGGACCACAGCTTTAGGGTTTCAACTGCTTGAGATGGACCTTGCCTTTGTTTGGTACCCAGGCCCCCTAGCTAAAGTTCTGACGTTGATCGAACGTCGGACTCGAGCTATGGATCTGAGCAAGCCTAGGGCGCTTCTTGTTTTGATGCTCATATTTTCTCAGCCCCAGGTTGATTTGGAAGCTTCTGCACCCTTTTGGAAGGAGTAGGGGTTGCATTACTAATTCAGATGTCATCGCTGAGGCCTTGGCCTGTTCCTTCATGAGGTTGCTTGGGAGCTCTTCGCGATCTCTTATGAGGTTCGATGTTGAAGGCATTGGTGGTGGCAGCACGGGCCTTCTTCAATAAGGCCTAGATTGATCGAAGCGTCTGAGGTGCTGCATAGGCGGGAGCATGCTTAGTTTTTTTCAACAAGCTCTTGATCATTTCCCTTGTTGGCCATTTTCTGGGCGGTGATAAGAGTACGGGCTAACTGGCCATGGAAGAGCGCTATTGATGTGCTTTTTCTTCCCTTTCTCTTTTTCTTCTTTTCAACTAATTAGAAATTGAAAACTATTGTAAGCCTAGTAGGGTGGCATTATGCCCACACCCATTGTTGAACTAAATAAAATAGATTGTTTGTTGCGGACTTGTTTGAGAAACTAGCTGTAGTAGTTTGATATTTTCTTCGACTTATAAGGTAGCATATTTCGAATAGCTAGCAGTCTTTTGCTTCGGTCTGACCAAATTTCTTCAGTTGCCTACCTGGTAAGGTTAAGGGACTTGGAAGCGAGCATTGACTGTGCCATACAGGTGCTTATTAGATATTGAAGTTGGTGTGCGACAGTTGAGCCTCACTGTGTTGCTCTATCGATGGACGGTCCCAGTTCGTACCTAAGCGCTAAGGCGCTTGGAGGTTCTCTTAGGTGACACACTGCCTGAGGCATTTCTATATGATTTTAAGTAAAAAAAAACTCTTTAAAATGTGCTAAGCGGCAAGATTGTCATTTGATATGCTGAGCTCGGTTGTTCACTCATACGAGCCGAGTGTCCGCCAAGCATTGAGTGGTAGTGCATGCTTGCCCATGGGTTCTCCTTGGTGATAAGTAGTCATGTTCATAACGATGGACGAGCCTTGGCTCGAATAGGAACACTTATGGTTTGGAGGTTGTCCATAATGACAAGTACCCTTGCTTAAAGGACTGCAGCCCTGGCGCGACCAAGGGTGCATGGTTAACTCGAGCACTCTTGTATGATGGAGTGATAATGATGAGATAGGTGGTTAGTGCCATCGTTCACAAGAACATAGCAGATAGAAATAGTAAAAAGTGAACTTATCTATACGTTGTTTTAATGGTAGGTGGTCCAAGTTTGAACCTAAGCGTTGACCGGCTTGAAAGTTCCCTTGGGTGACAAGCTGGGAGCGGAGGTTAACCTAGCTTATTCTTATGCAGGCACACTACGAATGGCATATTATGATGTCACTCGGGGTAATAATGCCAATCTAGACAACAGTGTCCCATCCTGTTCAGAGGATGAGCGGTATCATGGACGAGGGGTATGAACCGTTATGAACGCACATCCAATCGCCGATGCACCCCAGTGCAAAGGGAAGAGACGACTCAGCCAAACCTCTAGGGCAGGGGGCAATCAAAAAACAAAGAAATCAATGCATGACGATTCAACTTTATTGGATAGCCTAGTTGTCTCTGATGAGGAAATTAATTCTTGGTAATTTATCCTTGTAGATCCCTACTGGACAGGTGGGGAGCGACAGCTCATGCAGTCCTTGGCGACGAAGGGCGACGGTCCCCAAACAAGATAATAAGCATATGAAAACTCATCCTCGTTGGATAGTCTGAGCATTCCTTGATAAGGAAATGAATTCTCGATAATTAATTCTTGTGGATAGCATACCGGCCAGGATGAGAGTGATGGCTCGTGCGGTCCTGGGCAGCATTCCCTAAACAAGGTAATGAGCACATGAAAATTCATCCTTTTTGGATAGTCTAGGCGTTCCCCGATAAGGAAATGAATTCCTAGAATTCATCCTTGTGGATAGCCTGCTGGTTAAGAGGGGAACGATGGCTCGCGTGGCCCTAGACAATGATCCCCAAATAAGGCAATGAGCATAAGAAACTCATCCTCATTGGATAGTCTGGGAATTTCCTGATAAGGAAATGAATTCTCGATAAATCATCCTCATGGATAGCCTACCGGCCTGGAGGGTAGCCATGGCTCGCGCCGTCCTAGACGATAAAGGGCGATAGTCCTCAATAAGGTAATGGGCATATGAAAGCTCATCCTCGTTGAATAGCCTGGATATTCCACAATAAGAAATGAATTCTCCCTAATTCATCCTTGTAATAACATGTCAGTTGAGAGGGGAGCGACAACTCGTGCAGTCCTTGGCGACGAAGGGCGGGGGTCTCTAAACAAGGTAGTTGGATAGCTTGGGCATTCCTCGACAAGGAAATGAATCCTGGGTAATTCATCCTCGTGGATAGGCTGGACATTCCCCGACAAGAAAATGAGTTCTTGGTAATTCATTCTCATGGATAGCTTACTAGCTAGGAGGGGAGCGATGGCTCATGCGGCCTTAGGCGATGAAGGCCAGTGGTCACAAACAAGGTAATGAGCATTAGAAAACTCATCCTCGTTGGATAGTCTGGACATTCCCCAACAAGGAAATGAATTTTCGGTAATTCAACTTGGAGGACAACCTATTAGGCAGGATGGGAGTGACGGCTCATGCGGTTCTGGGCAGCAAAGAGCGACGGTCCCTAAACAAGGTAATGAGCACATGAAAACTCATTCTTATTGGATAGCCTTGGAAGAAGTGATGAACAATGTGGGCTTTGAAGCCTTCAGTGCCCTCTTCATAGAAGGTCAATCGACCAGGGTATCTCGTAGGGGCATGCTTGGAAAGCAATAAGAGGCTCATTCCCCAAGTTGAGGGTTCTTTCCCATGATCGAATTTGCGAGCGGGACCGCACTTGCAGTTGCCATATTCATACTGGATATGGGATACCAGGTGCGAAAAGAGCTTACACGGTAGGCTACTAACCACAAAATCGAAGGAGGGCCCTCCACCAAGCGCCATAATGTTGATTGAATTTTTTTTCATGCATCACGAAAAGCAAATATTACTTGCTATTCATCTTGTTTAAGAGATAAAATGAGCATTCGGTGGGTAAATAATAAGATATAAAGTGGTTCGGTAGAGTTGCCTACGTCCACTATGAATTCCACTTATTATACGACTCTCTTACAATTAAAGGAAATTACAAGTTATACAACAAGATAAAAGGGGCAGCCTAAGACTAAGGTTGCTGCTAATCTTGAGGGCTCGCTGAGCTAAGAACTATAGACGTTGAGATATTGAGCTAAGAACCGTAGATGGTGAACTGTTGTGAGAATTTTTTGCTTAATGTTAAGCTGAGGACATAGGATCGAGAGTGACTAATAGATCGTTTGGATAATCAATGCTAGGTTGATGGTGACCAACAACCAATGATCGACCTTAGGTGGGTGGCAACGAACCACTGAATGGTTAACCCTAGGCTCTAGGTGGATGGCGACCAACCACCAAATGGTTGATCCTAAGCAGCTGGTGACCAACAACCCCTTTGAAGTTGTCATGCATGGGTTATTTATAGTGGTTAAAACTAATGCTGGGACGGCTGAGATGATTCCCTAAAACCGGTTGGAAAAGCACTGTGCCATAGATCTGACTATTGAGGGATAGTTGGCAAAGTGAATGGAATCGGCATCAAAGGTTAACATCAATAGGGAAAACCATTCTCTACCCTTACTGTTCAGGTAATGTTCATGCACAGCGGCAACATGTTGCACAGCATGCTCTGTATCAAAAGTACACACACTTGGTAGCACTTCTTTGTCGGCCTTGCTCGCATGCTGATGTGGTGAGTCGGACCAAGTAAGTCAGTTTTTTCCCAAGGATATGGAAAGAGGTGGGAAACCGCTAGAGGTTGTGCTAAAGGAACGGGTCGAGCCGGGCAGGTTTGGCTGCACTGTCCAGAATGATACGGAGGACCAACTGTAAAGTTGCTTGTAGTGAATGCATCGGAGCCGAGTTGGAAGGTCGTCTTGAGGGACGCGTTGATCGACAAACGAGTCGAGAGAGGTGCTCGAGTACGAGCTGTCTGGGAGTCGGCTGGTCAAAAGAGGGGCCGAACGATGGGGATCGGGCCGAGTAGTGTGAATGCCTTTGTTTTTTGAGCTGATGGTTAGTCGTTGCATCGGGATGCACTGGAACGGGACGGGCAACCTAAAGTGTCATGTAAAGGATGGGTTGATAGGGGTCAAACCTGGACGGCAGTCGAGGGAGACTTGTTGGTCTGCTTCAGATACTCGAATAGCTTATGGTAGACTGGCCTGGGCTCATGTCGGCTTGAACCGAAGCTGATCTAACTAAGAAATCTTGATTAGTCTATCTTCTTATTTATGAAAAATTTGGATAACAATATGATTGTAAGAAAAGTCTCATTGTTAAGGAATATGTAAAGTATGTCTCTATTCTGAAAAAATAGAAAGCGAAACTTAGCTTGTGTCTTTCAGAATGTTTGAATAAGATTTAAAATTCGATATGTGTTCTTCTTAAGTATGTATCGTTGTTATCTAAGTATGATTATTAATCATTAGTGGAATGTGACTTTTAACTTTTTGTTTTCAAAATTGTGAATCTAATATAAATATTTATTGACAAATGGTCTTTCCTTGTAACCACAACTAAAACAGGGACTTGAGCAATTTTTTCTATCTTTATTAATAGTTGGCTTGAAAGCGCAATTTTTTGGTCCGACCGCGAGGTTCCAGAATTGCCCTTTATATACAATTCTTTAAAAAAAATCCCTACTAATTGATCCTAAAAATTAGCATCTGCATATATTTTTTCCTAAGCTCGGCGCATCTATTAATTGGTCCTAAAAAGTAGCATTTGCATAGCTGATCCTAAACTCGATGCATATAGCACTACATTTATATTACGTGTAATATTATTATCAACCGCATACTTTGATGCGTAGTATTAAGAAGCTCAACCTTTTATTATACGTTAGATTCAAAACAGGCTGAAATATAGAGTAAATAAAGTATTATTATAATTTTTTGTTCCTGAGTTTAAGTGGAAGCATGATATTTGTCATGGTACTGATGCATTTATTCAATCACTACCCATAGCTACTGGCTACCATTGCTTTCACACATCATACCTTTCAGGTTAGTTTTTATTCATTTGTGTATTATTTTTTCAACTTACTATAGCAGTATTCAGTCACTGTTTATATTCCATTTTTCTTCTTTTTTTCCTTTTTTCTTTCTCTTTTTTTTTTATTAAACCAAGATGACAACTTTAGCACGGTAGAGTATAAGCTGAGATACCTGCACATCTCGGTTGTTTTTTGTATGGTCTCATAACTCTAAATCATGTTATGCACGCAGTTTATTTCGAATTATATTTAGTGAATATAAATTATACAGTAGAGGTAGTTATGATGATTATATTAAGTTTTGGTTGATATTGGATAGGATTTTGTAAGCAGCTCTTTAGAAATGTAATGAAGTAGAAGCCCTCAATTTGAAAGTATTGTTTTGTAAAATAAAGTTAAAGAGTCAAGTAACAAATCTATTATTGCGAATAATGTAATAAACCATATATTTGGTAAGGAGATATGGAATACCCAAATGTAAAGAAAAAAAATCATATCTGAATAAGTTGTCACAACTAAAGTGATGAAATTCAATCAAGAAGTAATTTAGACACAGAAATCGGTAACGAAGACAACTAGAAGTATAGTTTAGTTATCATCTATGTGTCCTCATCATATAATGAGATAACCTTTATATCTAAATAAAAACGTATACTTTTAGGAAATACTTCTCATTTTGATGTTTTGAAGCTTTAAAAGGGACAAAATATGAATTTAAATTATAGATGAAATTATACTAAAAATGAATTTGACAAATGATCTATAAACATCGATAGGTATTTTATAAAGGAAGAACATAATTTATAGAAAGCAAAAATAAAATTGCAATGCTCTTGCATTTTGCCTTCTCTTTCGGGGACGTACTATTTTTGGTTGGACACATAACATTAAATAAATAGAGTTTACACACGTTGAGCCATATTCATATGACTATATTACATACTTGAATCTGAAAATTGTACCTAATTATCTTTATATGTTTATCATTATATTACATATACTTATAATTTTCATATTGTCCGATAGATATTATACTTATTTGTTTATAATGACCATTGTATATTATATTATGTAATATAATTAAATTTGCTTTCAAATTAAAACGTCTGTGTCGTTTGTACTATTTAAATGCACGCGCGTATCGTGTGCCACTAGGACTTAAATATAGTAGCTTTGGTGTAGTATTTTTATGGTATCAACGTCAACTTGCAAAAATGTCTATCTATAGATATTAATAAATGTTAATACCATATAAATAGGATCTAACAAATATACTTTTTTTGCAAATTCATAGCGCTCTTTTGCATATATTACCAAACTTCATATCACTTAAAATTATGATATAATAAATAAACTTTCTATACATTTTCGCTCTTTATTAATTAATAACAGAAACAAAAATTCAAGCTAACAAAAAAATTAAACGATGCAACTTAGAAATAAAAATTCAAACCGATTACACATGATTCCAACGTAAAAACATAGCTAAATATTTATGAAAATCATTTCTCTTGAACATGCTAAGCACGTATAATTTGTAAAGAAAAATTAATTTATACGCGAAACGCGTGCCATAGCACTCGTTAAAAGAAATCACTTTGAAGATCCGACCGGACCATAGTCTAATCATACTGATGGTGGTTCGGAAATGAAAGTTAAACATTGGACCTCTCAAAATTGCACCATTCTCTGTAAGACTCTGATTCTAATGGTTTATAATAGAGCACTGTCAATATTGTATCTGTCATGTTTTTATCTCAGAGTAGGGCTTAAACAAAGAAGGGTAGAAGGAAATGCAAATATGGCAGTTCGACAGTTAATTCCAATCTTTTCTGTTTCTATTTGTTTGTTCTATGTTTGTGTTAGAACTCAATGTTTTCTACATATTTTGTATTTAGTCCAAACATGTTTAAGTCACAATGTTCACGGTTTCAATTGTCCGAAGTTTCATTCACGGTTCCTTCTTGCTAATTTATAAATTAGATCACCGAGTAGTTCATGGAAAGCACTCATGAATTGAAAATTTTATGGTAACACTTCATAATAATAAAATACCTTTCACCTTACGCGATTCTGTCAACGCAGGTCCATCTCCTAATCTTATTAGCAGTCCAAAGTCAACACTATTAAACAATCGCAGAAGAATCTCGAACCGTTGTGCATTGCTGCATATGGAGTTGACTATTTTGACGTATTAGTTCGAAACTATCTAGTTATCCTGGTCGACAAGTGTCATACGAGTTGACTTATAGTGCACCATTTTCAATACTGTCATCAGATGTTCCAATTCAGTGAATCAATCACATGAGCTTCTTGAGGAAAAAAAGAAGAACATTGACTCAATCCACTTAACCTAATAAGTACGTGGTGAGTTTCTACGGTTTTGTAGCAATAAAGAAGACAGGGAATAGAATATAGGATGCCATAAATTCGTTGCTGTGTTTGGAAGATTAAGAAAGTAATTAAGTGTAGACAGCGGGGAACACGCATAAGTTGGCAAAGAACTGCCGACAAAATGATGAATGCGCACAGTAAAGAATTTGACTTTTGGCTTCGTGCAACAAAGTCCACAGCCCAAGTGAAGGGAACCATACAGTTTACTCCTGGCTTCAAACAACAACAGGTGTTGGTCTTTTGCTGCTGTCGTGTTATAACATTTTCAAATGCCCGACACACATACACAAACCCTTGAAAATTAGCAAAACCATGAGACGTATACAATACTAACTATAAGTTTACTGGCGCAGCCATGCTACCATCGATTTTTTTTTCCCTCTGTTCTCATCTCTTTATATTATTTAATTTGGAATCTAAGAAAAAACTAAACTAAACGAAAATTGAGGTGTAGTCAAAACAAAGTGTATGTATGTTCGTCAGTTCTTGCGTGTTTAAAAGGTTTATAAAAGCTGATTTTGTGTATAAATTTTTTCCTATATTGTTGTGAATTAGTGTAGCTAGAAAATAAATTTGATGTCATCTTCGAAAGCACCACTATAAAAACAATCAATTTGAAATCAATAGGTAGGAACAATGAAAGGTGAGCGATATAAACTGTTGCGTCATAAACAAAACCACTGCATTGAAAGTGAAATTCAACACGACTATGGTACAATCGATAATCATCATCTGTTTTCAAGTTTAACAAAACGACCTTTCAAACCGTGCACTTAAGCTTGTAAGATTTGGAGATTTGCAGAAGTCTTACCCAACAATTTCAAGTATATTTCGAAGATGGTTGTATTATGGGGAATTTGTGGAGAGAAAGTAACGAAGACAGCGATTTTGTTTAGTGTATGTTCATATGTATTTTACAAAAAGAGAGAGAGAGAGAGGATGAAAACATAAAATGAACGAGGATACTCCTATATCTTTCTTAAACAAATCAATCTCAATAAATACATATTACAGAAGTAGAATTTATCATTCGTTAATGTACAACGGAAAAGGCTGGACAGTGAAAAACTTTGAGTTTTATTGTAGTTATATAGCAATCAATCACTAACTACAAAAGAGAGTTCAAAGAAGATAAATGGAAAATAACCAGGGAAAAAGAAACGTTTTATACGTAATTGTCAATGTCTTTCGATTGAATTGATATATAAAGAAGCATAGCTGACGCTAGGTTATGTAGTGAATTTTTTTTTAACTACAGGATATGCTTATACCCTACAACTTATATTACATTTTTGATTTCTACAAACTTCACGATGAATGTACAATTTTTTATAGTCGTGCGTCCAACTTGGGAACTCACGAGTGCTCTAGAGAGATCACATAAATCGTCCATGGAAAGCGGCCCACCTTCACATTCAAGAAAGTGAGTCCATCAAGCATGTCTCTCATGCACCACCAATATGGATATAGACTCATGAAGATCAACCTAAAATCAAATAATAGGATCAATCAAGTGCATATCAAAATCAACACTGATTATAATTATGGATTCGATAATTAGGCCTAATCACAAAAAGTAGTATAATCCATCAAACCCGTCTCAATAGCACCATCACAACCGGTTATGGATTCGCCAAGAATGATAAGCTCGAGCATATATTAATAAGTAAAAATCTGTAAAGTGCGTCACATAAGCACCACCAAGACTAATTATGGATTAATTAACGACTAACATAAAGTTTAAAATCAAGACTTTCAACAATAAATCCATCATGTTCACAAAAACGCCACAAAACTAGTTATGGATTCATAAAAGCAACTAACTCATAAATACTAATTAAAATCAGGATGTTTCATTTGACCGCTAATGGATATTCACCGTACTTTTCTCTTCTTTAGCTCGTGGCTCTTCACTTTTGAAGAATTAAGGACTACTTTTCTTAACAACCCTTTCTTGTGTAGATGCATTAAGTTCACCTTTATTCTTACATATTCAAATGAGGTGACTCGTTTTTTCAGCAATTCTTACTTCTTATTTTATCAGTACAAAATATACCGTAATAAAAAATAAAATAAAATTAAATAAAAACCATTTTAAATTTGCATTTATAAATTTTAAAAAAAATTTATAATATTTTATTTAAATTCAAAACAATTTTAAATTAAATTTACAATATTCAAATACGCATATTTTAGACACAAAATATTTTTGAGTTGTCCACTGAGGACATACCTTTGAAACAGACCACTTCGACAAGCCATGTTAAAGCTAGAAGATGAGAGGTTTTTCGTTCATAAGAACGTCCCTTAATTGGAGTAATGTTATCCTCGGTTAAACACCCTTACCTTACATGCTCATGTAATTGGATTTTTCAAGTGACTGTCATACATGTTGGTTAATTATTTACGTTAACAAAATACCGACTCAAATACCATTGTTGGATTAGGTGTATTGACAACGGGATAACATGAAGAAATTTCAAAAGAAAATTCTTTTATTAATTTTACACTGGTTCTTATATTGTGTTTACATGAATAATTTTTTTGCATTAAATCTTATTTAGTGAATATTAATAAATGAGGAGTTTATTATTTGAATGTAGTTTTACTTAGTTTTACCTTTAATGCTAAATTATATATTATAATTTAAAATTATTTATATATTATAACTTTTTTAAACCTATTTTCGTAGGCTAGGGATGTAAAAAAGTTCGTCACCGTCCTACCCTTTTCAATTCAAACCCAAACACTTTTCGAACCCGGGATTTTCTATATTTAAGTGATTATTACATGTCTCCGTAAATAATAGCCTTCTAAAGTGCGACTGCCAAGGATTTTATATATTATGATTCTCAATTCAACTTTAATTTAGCTTGTTATATTTTATTTGATGAAAAACCACATTCACAATGTGAACATCATAAGTGATATAAATTAACCTAGAACATTCATGTGAATAACAACATAGAGGTTGTGTCTGTGTAACCATTGTGATTTATGGTTATAAAACGACCATGTGTTATCTAAAATCTCCTCAGTATATTTGTATGTTTTAATTAAGATACATGAATGAAAACATACAAAGAATATATATTGTGCGTATTGAAATGGATCGGCTACACCTACACCTCTAATTCTCTTGATTTCCACCAAACATTCTGAATTTAATATAGTTAGTGAGAAAAAAGAGAAAGTTGTATTATTTAATTTGGAATGTGTGATGAAAATCAAGTAGGATTAGAGGTGTAGCCAAATTGAGGTATACCTGATTATTGTCCATATATGTGTGTGTGTGTGTCTTTATTAATAGTTGTAATAGAAATACAAGCTTTTGGTCCGTACGTGAAGTTCGAAAAATATCCTTATATGTACTTCTTTAGTAATAGTTGTAATACATTTGATGTCATACTCTTTTGGTGTCAACGTGAAGTATCAAAAATGTCTCTCTACAGATATTATCAAAATTTAGTATTACTTAATGTTTGCGTAAAAATCGGTCACAAACACCCAATTATCGATGAAAGTACCTGTTGATAGTCGCAGATCACAAATAGCAAGTATGTAGAGAATATAAATTTGAAGAACACTCCAAATTCGAAAGGAAAACAGAAAAAATACACAAATTTATATTGGTTCGGTGTTCTAACCTACGTCCACTTTGAAGAGCTTGATCTTTATTAACATTTGCTTGCTGGTTACAGCGGATTACAACAGTAAATCTCGAGTACAACAATGAAATCTGAGTACAATGATGAATCCGACAGAGTCTGGACGTTGAAGAGCGAAAAGATCCCTTTTCTGCAGGCTCTGAGGTGCTATTTATAGGCGTAGGCTGCAAATATCTCACCCAGATCTTGGGAGACTTCTTCCGGCACGTGAGTGGGCCCACGCGATCGATCCCATGTGGTTCGTACTTGATCTGTGATCGATACGAACGAATTTCGTATCGATCAAGGCTTGGCCCAATCGATTCGAAATTAAGCATGAACATTCTCTAGGTTGTACACAAGCTCCTGTGAAAATTTCGTGGCATTTGGACTTGTAGATTGTGAGTTATGATCGATGCAAGTTGTAGTTTGTATGAAGGCTGAAGCGTTCATATCCATCAATTCGTCTCCATCACTCTGTGTCTATCTGCTTCTTCGTGTTGATGACGCGGCACGATTGTTTAGGTGAGATCCACATTTTATGTCGTACTATCGAGTCATCCATTTTTGTGAACTCCTTCGTATCGCTCTTTTTTTTAAAACATTGCTTCGCATCACTTCTGTTTATCCACTGCTTCGTATCCATAGGAAGGGTTCCATTCGTATCGATCCATTAGGTGCTAATTCATACCAATACGAAAGATGGCCAGATGGAGATCGATACGAAACATAATTTATTTATGGATACGAAATAACTCGATGGATACGAACTGTAGCGCATATTGATGGATACGAAGTAACACGTTTGATGGATACGAACAGTAGCACATATTGATGGATACGAACTGTAGCGCATATTGATGGATACGAAGTAACACGTTTGATGGATACGAACAGTAGCGCATATTGATGGATACGAACAGTAGTTCGCTTTGAGGGATACGAAGCAACATATTCAATCGATACGAAGGAGGCCTGTTTTCAGATGGAGCGGTGGATACGAAATGACGATGGTTTGATGGATATGAACGAGATTTTTGCAGGCTGTTCCTCTCTGTTTTACGACTGTGTTGGCTATTTCTCCTTTCCAGCAGGTTTGTATTGCCTTTTGTAGGCAGGTGAGTTTTTCTCCTTCTTGTTACATTTCCGTTGATATCGATGGTTTGCCTATTGTTGTCTGGTTTTTGGCCGATGTGGTCGTTTCTGTTTGCTTGAGCCTTGACACACTTACGTGTGTGCTCCCTGACATTGCCGTATCGTCTCTGAACTGTGTGGTGTCAGGTCCCGTTTCCAATGTTAGTTTCGAATCGTCTGCCTTGTTCATTTTGCCTTGCGGCAGGCATGTGTATCTTTGGCACCTGTTTTTTGTGCAAAATTTCCTCTATCGTGTCGGTTGTGTCCAGACCAGTCTGCTGGTATGGATCGATCTGTTGGATTCCTCTATTTGGGTGCTAGCGTTGAGTCATTACGAGGCCTTTTCTGTGTCGTCGGTGACTTTATTTTTGTTGTTGTTTTCCTATCTTGTCAGACTCCCGTTGTTCTCCTCGGAGGTTACATCGGGCCTGGAGCGATTGGTTCGGGCGATCTCCCAGTCCTGGTCGCATAGTGGCCGACTCTGACCACTATACGGACAGACTGGTTTTTTGCCAGCTTTCATTGTTCCGCTCTGCTGTTACCTCGGTTGGGACCGACCTGCAACTCTTACCCGTATCGTGGGGCTATTTCATTAGTGACAGTCCGGCTTTGGTAAGACTCCCACAGCAATATGGGAAGCAACTTGGTTGCTCCCTCACACATTTTTGTTATCCTACTGGTCTTCCCTATGTCGCCCTTCCCGTATAGTCGACAAACTCTTCTATCCCATCGTCGGCTACTTCGGTGTCATCTTTTTCGGATTGCTCCTTCCCCTTCCTATCCTCCCTTTTTGCGGCTCTGTCTTATCCTGCTTGGTTTTCAAGGAAGAATGGAATGCGATTGGTCCGCCTCCCTTATTTCCTTCGCTTTCCTTTTGATCTTTCGGAGCGCTTAGATCCCTCTCCCTCTCATTGCTCTTCGGCTTGCTCTCTTCCCTCTTCTTTGTGCTCTCTATCCATTTCCATTCCTCTGATGAGTAAGGAAGAAATTGCGCTCCTAAATGAGCGCCTTGATTGCATATCTAGGAACTCATCCCCTTCGTCTCCGTTGACTGGTGCTTCGCAGTCTTCTTTGAGGGGGAACGGTGATGTGGTGTCTTTTGAGACTCTTCCCCAGCCACCCGCCCCTCTTCCTCGATCGTCTCGACGCAGTTCGCGTAGAGTCCCATCTACCCCTCGCGCCATCTGCACATGCTCTATAGCGGTGTCCGAACAGATCGATCGATCTACTCGTTTTTCGCTGTATCTTGTTTGAGATTTTTCTGTTTCCCCTTGTCTAGTGGCTAGTATTCGCTTCTTGCCTTTTCATTCTTTTTTATCTCTCCATGGCTAACTTTCTCTTCTGGAATGTCCGTGGTATTGGCAACGATGCGTCGTTGGCTAGGCTAAAACGCATTGTTAGGAAGCACTCTGTTGTTTTGGTTGCTCTTCTGGAACCTTTTATAGCTCCGGAAGGTATTCCCAAAATCGTCTTATCCTTAGGCTTTGGCGGTGGCTCCACCAACTTCTCGGGAAAGATTTGGATCTTGTGGTCCAAATCCCTGGCGGTTCGCCCCGTCTTTGATTCCTCTCAGCTTTTTTCATTGGCTTGTTCGTCTCCCTCTTTTGCCTCTCCCTTTTTATTCTCAGCGGTTTATGCTAAATGTGATCGTTCGGAAAGATTAGATCTTTGGTCCGACATTCTTGCCCTCGGTTCTTTGGGGCTAGCTACCTCTATGATTGGCGGTGATTTTAATATCGTCGTCTGTCAAGCGGAAAAACGGGGTGGAGCCGCCGTCAACCGTGACGCAATGGCGGATTTCAACTCATTCATTATAAGCTCTGGCCTCTTTGAGCTTCCTTTTATTGGCTCTGCTTTTACCTGGTCAAACAACCAAGAGGGACCGAACCGTATCCTCTCTATACTTGACCGTGTTTTCGTGTCGGAGGATTGGTTTCGCCTTCCTTTTTCTTTCTCGATCGCTCACCTTCACCGGTCCTTCTCTAACCATGCTCCTCTGATTGTTTGATGCTCTCCTTTCTCCCTATCGGGACCATCTTCCTTTCGGTTCCAGAGCATGTGGAGATCTCATCATTCCTTTCTTCAAGAGGTTGCTAACTCCTGGAGTGATCCAATTGTTGCCTCTCCTTGTGCTGTTTTCGGTCGCAAGCTTAAGCGACTCAAGGAGTGCCTTAAGGTTTGGAACATTCAGGTTTTTAAGAACATTTTTGATCACGTTCGAATGGCTGAAGAGTCTCTTATCATAGCCGAATTCTTGCTAGACGAGGATCCGACTTCGGCAAACAAGGAGGCTTGGGCTCTCGCTCAAACCATTTTCTCCTCGGAACTTCGTATCGAGAATGACTACCTCCATCAAAAGGCTAGGTTCAAGTGGGTAGTCGACGGCGATACGAACTCCAAATTCTTCCATTCCTCTATTCGAAAGAAGAATAACCTTCTAACGATCCGCGAGATTTTGCGACCTGATCAATCTACGGCCTCTACGCCTGAGGAAGTAAAAGATACCATCCTGGCCCACTTTCAATCCTTTTTGGGTTCACCGTCTGTCTCGGTTTCTGATCCGGCACTGTTAGACTTCATTCCTCGTGTCGTTCCTTCTCCGGAAAGTGTCCATCTCGCGGATATCCCATCCTCTAAGGAGATTCGGGCTTGTGTCTTCGCCTTAAGCAAGGATAGCACCAGTGGCCCGGATGGTTTCAATGGTGTATTTTATAGGAGCTCCTGGCCTATTATTCAGGCTGATTTTTGTCTTGCTGTTCAATCCTTTTTCTCCGCGGAATTTCTTCCCACTGGATGGACTTCCACCAACCTTATTCTCATACCTAAGTGCGAAAATCCAAGGTCGTGTGTGGATTTCCGGCCGATCAGTCTATGTAACTTTTCGAATAAAGTTATCTCTAAGATCCTAGCCAATCGCTTGGCCCCCTTCCTTGAACGTATTATTTCTCCTTCTCAAGCGGGATTTGTTAAAGGGCGTTTGATTTCTGATAACGTCCTTCTCACCCAGGAACTAATCTCTCTGATTGATCGGAAAGTTTGGGGTTCTAATGTTGTCTTCAAACTGGACATGGCGAAGGCCTACGATCGCATGTCCTGGTTTTACACCATCAAGGTTTTAAGGGCCTTCGGGTTCCCGGAATCCCTTATTGACTTGGTGTGGAGGCTTATCTCCAACTGTTGGTTCTCTGTGCTCATTAATGGTTCGGCTAACGGCTACTTCAGGGTGGGGAGGGGTCTGCGTCAAGGAGACCCGCTCTCGCCATCTCTTTTTGTGATCGCGGTGGAGGCTCTAATTCGCGGTCTCCATACTTTAACTATTTACGGTCAGGTCCAACGCTTCAGGATTCCGAGGGGTTGTCCACTTATTTCTTCCTTATCCTTTGCAGATGACATTGTCATTTTTTCTAATGGCAGTCGCTCCTCTGTCCGGCGGCTCCTTAACTTCCTCCATTAATACGAGAGGTCCTCGGGCCAACTCGTTAACCCTTCCAAAAGTAGCTTCGCCCATGCGAAGGACTTGTCTCCCTTTCGTGCTTCCTGGATTGAGACTGTCTCGGGTTTCAAGGAAGCATCCCTCCCTCTCCCATACCTGGGTATTGTCCTATACCGAGGTAGAAAGCTCAATGCTTTTTTCGATTCCTTGAAAGACAAAGTGAGGGGTAAGATCTTATGCTGGAATGCGTCTCTTATTTCCCAGGCTGGTAGACTAGTTCTTATCAAGTCTATTTTAGACTCGATGGGAACTCATATTTTCGCGGCTATGACCCCTACCTCTTCCTTCTTCCGGTCGTATCGGTCTTTGGCCTCGTCCTTCTTCTGGGGCAACAAGGACAACGCCCGTCGTCACCATTGGGTGTCGTGGGAAGCGGTTTGTCGTCCCAAAAACGAAGGTGGCTTGGGTCTTCGTAATCTCAAGGACCTTTGTGCGGCTTTTGCCTGTAAGTTGTGGTACAGGTTTGGTGCTAACGACTCTTTATGGGCATCGTTCCTCCATGCTAAGTACCATAGGCTAGCGGGCTCTAATTTCACAGGTTCGCCGTCCTATGCAAGCGAGACCTGGAAGCACATGCAGTCGGTGAAGCCATTATCTGACTCTCATGGTGGATTTACTGGCTAGGATGGCGCTTTGTTTTCCATTCTGAAAGCTTGGATTTCGATTAGAAATCCAAGTCCCATTCGCCCAGTGTTCTCGTTCATTTGGGATTCCCGTATTCCCCCCAAGGCTTCTCTTTTGATATGGTGAATCCTGCATGATGGTTTGCCACTAGACGAGAATCTACAAAAGATCGGCATCCCCTCCGTTTCCCGTTGCCGCTGCTGTGGCAACGGGGAAACGGAATCCTTGAACCATTTGTTTTTTGGTGGTGTCTCGGCTAGATCGTGCTGGAATTACTTCGGAAACCTTGTTGGTGTTCGACGTATTGCCAGTTCTCCTTTTGATCTCCAGAATTCCTGGTGGGCTGGGATATCTAGGAAATCTCTTCGTTCAATCGTGTTCCGCTTGATTCCTTGTCTCATCTGCTGGCACCTTTGGTGCACGCAGAATAAGGCAATCTTCGATAACTCTCCTATGGATCCTGCGTCCATTATTCGGCGTGTGAGGAATGACGTCTTCTTGGCATTCCATGGTAGACCATTTAGGGGAACCATGAGCCCCCGTTCTGGGCGATTGGTGGGACTTCTGTCTATTTCGTGTACTCTGACTTCCGCCAGACAAAGAGTTGGTTGAATCCTTCCAATCGGGCGTTGGCCTTCACCCAACGCTCCCTTTCCCCTCCCCTCCTTATTTTGGTTTAATGTGGTCGCTAGTTTTCTATTCCAGGTGTTTTCGGATTATTCTCTGGCCGGGAGTGCGCAATGGTTGGCAGCGTCTGGTGTTTGCCTTCGTGGCTTCGGAGGAGGTTCGCATGTCCACCATCTAGTTGTGTCGTGGCTTGGTTTTAACGGATTTCTCTGGAGGGACTTCGGCATTCTTCTCCCTCGTCTAGCTCTGCACGAGGTTCTATGGACATCTTCATTGGGTGGTGGCTTTGCCGGAGCTCGATGAGGTTGTTCGATGAGCGGTGGATTTTCCGGAGCTCACCCAGATATTCCATGCTGCTCTTGGTCTTCTGTGGGGCTCTTCTTGGTTATTAGTTGCTGGCTTTTATTTCGAGTTTGCGCTAGCTCCTTCCCCAGGAGTCCGCTTCCTCTGGTTTAGCTGCCTTTGCTGTAGCTCGGTTTGGTTTCTTTGTGGTTTAGCTTGGTGGTCTGGCCTTTACCTTCGGGTTAAGGCGGGTAGGTGTTTGTTGGTGGCTTATCTTTTTCTTTATTTATGGGCTGGCGGTCATGTCTCTGCTTGATGTGGCTTTGTTTTTCGTCTTTTCGCTCTTGTTCTGTTCTTTTAGAGTCTGGGAGGTATATGTCTTTCATATGCTTTGCCGTTTTGTGTGAGCTTCTGGAGAAAAGCGTTTTTTCTCTATTTGTTTTTATATATTTTCTTTTCCAAAAAAAAAGAACGAGATTTTTGCATGATTTGCATCGATCATACCTTGAGCACACGGACTCCGATTGACTTGAAATTTGAAACATTGGCTTCCACAGCTTTGATTGTCGTGTCATATCAATTCTAGCTTGATCTGGACTCGGGCAAAATTCGTTGATATCCACAGTGAACCTGCTTATTACGGATCTTCGAAATGGACTGTCTTTGATTTCTAGCCAATTTCTTAGTGTCACGGCCATACCAAAAGGCGGGATAACACTTAAAAATAGGATCTAACAATTAAGCTTCATTTACAAATTCAAAATTTTCTTAAATTGTTTTTTTTCCTTCAAAAAAAAATTATTTATCAAAGTCTTAATATCACTTAAAAATAAGATCTAACAAATAAACTACTTTAAAAATTCGTTTTCTATAAGTTAATAATATAAATAAAATTTTAAACTAACAAAAAATTAGATATTGCAAATTAGAAATAAAAATTCAAATTAACTACGTATAATTCAACATATTTTGCTAAATATTTATGGAAAACATTTTCTTTTAAACGTATTGAACAAATACAATTTGTACAAAAACAATTCAGGTGCCTTGATCACACGCGAAGCATGTACCGTAACGCTTGTGTGTGTGCGTGCATGCGTGTATATATTATATAAAAATTGTTTTTAATACTTACACACACAAACACACAGACCCATATATACATATATATACAATGGTTCACACTTCTTGTGTCCAATTTTGTGTTTAATTTTGTGTTTCAATAACAGCTCCTATATATAGGAAAGTTCTATTTGAACACAAAATGGCCGACACAAGAAATATCAACCATCAAATCTCCGTTTGAATTCTATGGTTCACACTTCTTGTGTCTAATTTTGTGCTCCAATCACCGCTACAGTATGCACACATGTGTGTGTGTCTATATATATACACACACACACACATGTGTGTGTGTATCTGTGTGTATGGATGTACGGACCTAGATACATGTATATAATTGTATTTAGGAAGAATTTTGGGGTTAGAACATACAAAATAAGGGTAGATTGTGGAGAGAGCAACGGGAGAGAAACATTGCAGAGAAACAATCGGTATGTTTCTTCCATGAAAAATTGGCTTCGGAGTAATTCTTTTTGCAATACTGCAGTATGACAAACCTCACTTCAATCGGCTTGATTAAATAATAAAAGATATATATAAATATAAAGAAAATAGCTTTAGCTGGCTTTTAACATTTAACTAACTATGGAGAAATGTAGAAAAAAAATAGAACAAAAAATAATAAAGGGGCACATCATCAGTGATTATAATTTATTATTACATCAAATATAGATTGTTAAGGATGTGTTATGACATAGAGAAAACGTTGGAAAGAGAGGGTGTATTTTTATGATTGACCCTCTCGACCTAAGTGGAAATGGTAACTTGACCAGCTGATCGGTTTGTCCCCCAACCAACAGCAGTTGATATAATGGTATTAAAATCGAAAGCTATTGACTAATGACATTTTGATTATTTCTGCACAACTTGAAGTATTAAGGCAAACATCTAAAGGCTAAGTAGTTTATAATGAATAATAATATCATTTTCGGTTGATTTTCAAATTAGTCAACAGTGTACTACTTTCGCAGCTGTACCAGGTAAGTAATGAATTTAATACTTTACGTACAGTTAACAGGATGCACATAATAATTAAAGAAAATATTTGACGAATACTCGTGTTCATCTTACATCAAATCACCTTATACTAGTAAAATGTTAGCTGTGTTGTAGTTATTGAGGCAGACCAATTTTTTTTGAAATATAGGGTTTCCAATTAGCCATGGGGAAATCATTTTTTCCTCGTAATTCTGCATCTAAGATCTCTGTAACAGCCTTAATGGGTAGACCACCTGATGGATCACAATCATCTTATATCAGAAAGCCATTAGGAGTCCACATTGATGAAGAAAGTTTTCAAACCATTCAATCTAAATCTCAACAAAGAAGAGAGATCAAGAATAGACAGGAGTTGCCACCGGCTCCGAATTCCAATAATCCGAGAGGCAAAGCCATATCACGAATACCGCAACAACCTAAAAATGTTCAAGAATCACAGAAGCTGGTGGCCTTCTCACTGAATAAAGATCAAGGGCTGAAATCATGGGCAGACATAGTGGCGGCGGAGTCAGATGAACCACCAGAGGAAGAATGTAATCTTGAAGCTATAGCTCCAATATTGATTAATAACAAGAAGTATGGAGTGATAAAAGAGGCAGTTTGTAAAAGAACCAGAGAATGCTGGAGCAACTCGGTCCTTGTTTATGTGGTAAGTACCAAACCATGCTACTTGTTTTTTTAATCTTACATTCAACGTGTCTGGAAGCCAACTGGGCAATTTGAAGTGTACACAAGAGAGAACGGTTTCTTCCTCATCAGATTTGAAAACCAAAAGGATTGTGAATCTATTTTGAAAAACGGGCCGTACTTCTACAATGGCAAACTCATCATCATGAAAAGATGGTCTGGATCATTAGAACTAGACAGAGATCTATTAACAACAATGCCAATTTGGGTAAGATTACCCAATTTGAATATGAGGTTATGGGACAAGGAGGCGTTCAGTGTCATGGCTAGTATTATCGGTAAACCCATTAAAATGGATGCGGTAACTACATTGAAAACGAGATTGAATTACGCTAGTCTTCTAGTTGAAGTTGCTGCAGAAGATGAACTCCCAAAGGAAATCAATGTAACAATGTATAATGGAGAAAGTGTAACTCAAAAGGTGGAATACGAGTGGATCCCATCGAAATGTAATTCATGTAAATGTTTTGGACATGTCAGAGAACAATGCAATCTGAAAAAAGCATGGGTTCCAAAAGCAAATAATCAAGATAATCAAGAGAATAATCTTCAAGAAATGGGTGAAACAACCATGTTGAGCAGTAATGAAAATGTTGAAACTGTAGGGATATGTGCATCCAAAAGTAATGAAAAGCAGATCATCCAGAGAGGAGTCATTTCCGATCAAGAAAAGATGCTCACTGATCAAGATAATCAGATCACAGCAGTGGGAGTTCATCAAATATTGAAAACAACAAAGAACAATATGAAAAACAGTCAAGAAAAAGAGATGGAGGGAGATGTAAATGCAATGGTCTTAGACTCTGGAACCCCTCTTGTTCCAGAATCTTGTTTAATTACAGACAATTCTGCTGAAAATAACAAGGGGAAAAATCCACATAATGGTAATATTTCTGATGCTATATCAATAGAAGTCGATCCTCCTCCAGAAAAGGCTGCAAAGACTGAGGAGATTCTTAATTCTGACTTAGCCTTGCCTCGCACATCTTCTGAATTCGATATCTCTTTGATACAAATCCCAGAATCAATGGACAAGGATTGCAGTAACTCAGTTCTGCCCCAAATATCTGAACAGTTTGATATTGCCCAACTGCATATTCCAAAGAAAGGTAACAGAGGTAAGAACAAAGAAAAGACTGATTTTAAGCAAAAATATGTGTCTAGCAACCCAGAATGGACAGAAATGTCAACCAGATTAAAAGCAAAGAGCTCTGAGTGCAAGAGGAGAGGTAAGAGTAACAGTGTCTCAGGTACAATTTAAACCCCCCTATTTTTAATATTATTATGAGTTTATTTGCATGGAATGTTAGGGGGATGAATTCCCCAGCCAAGCAGACTGATATTCTGCATATGATTAGGATTCATAAACCTACTATTATTGCTCTTATTGAAAACAAGATGAATGATGATAGTATGGATAAATTTAGTTTGAAACTTGATAGAAAATGGAATTTTATTAAAAACAATGACCGTGGTTGTAAGGGCAGAATCATGTTAATTTGGGATTCTACAATATGGTCTATAGATAATATTAATAAAGATACATAGTATATTGACAGTAGTTTCAATAATGTTGGTGGATTCTCAATTCAAGTCACTAGTGTATATGGTAGGAATATTGAAAGTGAAAGAAATGGCTTATGGTGTAGACTTAAAGCAAGGAATCAAGTTATTGATTTTCCTTGGATTATAATGGGGGACTTTAATACTGTTCTTCATTCCTATGAAAAATCTGGTGGTAGTCATATTCCCCAAAGTAAATTAGACAGGATTAACAAATTTATGATAGAAACTGGTTTGATTGAAACTAGTGTTTCTGGTAATAAATTTACTTGGAAATCTGGTGTGGAGAAAAATATCCATTGTAAACTTGATAGGGTGTTAGTAAATAATGATGTTTATAAAAAAATTCCAAATCTTGAGTGTAGCACCCTAGAACAGAATACAAGTGATCATACACCAATTTTCATTAAGCTTTTTAATGAAGTGGATAATCCTGATAGAAAGAAGATGCCTTTTAGATTTAAAAATGGCTGGATTTGTGATGACAAATATGATGGTTTACTTAATGAATGTTTTAATTTTTCTTGTGTAGGTAACAAACAGTTTCAATTTAATATGCTATTGAAACATATCAAAACTAACTTAAAAGAATGGAACAAAAATAATTTTCAGGATAAAAACATTTTGAACAATCTTAAGAAGAAGGTGAAAGTTTTACAATACCTTGTAGATAAACATCCTGAGGATTTAAATGCTGTTAAAATGTTTTTCGAGAATCAACAAAATCTGTCTAGAGAAATGCACATTAATTCTATTAATGCCAAACAAAAAGCTAAAGTGGATTGGCTTACTTTGGGGGATGACTGCACCAAATATTTTCATGCTAAAATGTCTATTAGGAAGCATATGAATAATATAGGAAATATTATTGATAGTTCTGGTAAATCTACTAATTCCTATAACTCTATAGTTGAAGATGCTTTGAAATTTTATAATGAACTTTATTTTTCTGATAATCAAATTCATAATTTCCCGAAAATCATTTGCAAACAGAAATTAAACAGTGCAGCAGATGAAATTCTTCTTGCTCCTATATTAGAAACTGAGATTAAAGCTATTATTTTTAATGCTGGGGATAATAAAAGTCCTGGCCCTGATGGTTTTAATGCTAAATTTTATAAAAATCATTGGGATAGATTAAGAGGTCAGGTGACTGAAGTAGTTAATGAATTATTTGCTAAGGGTAAGCTTTTGAAAAGTCTGAATCATACTTTTATTACTTTAATCCCTAAAAATAAAAATCCATCTAGCATTGGTGACTATAGACCTATATCTTGTTGTAATGTTATTTATAAGATTATTGCTAGTGTGCTTAGCAATAGAATTAAGGTGTTTCTGCCCTTTCTTATCTCAAAAAACCAAAGTGTTTTTGTTCCTGGTAGATTGATATATGAAAACTCAATGTTAGCCCATGAGATGGTTAGGAATTTCAATACTAAAAGTGGGGATAATATGTGCCTTAAAATTGATTTACAAAAGGCATATGATAAAGTCAATACACAGTTTATATGTCATATGATGGATAGTTTAGGTTTCCCTTCTAAACTTTGTGATCTGATATATGAATGTATTAATACCCCTACCTTTTCTATTCTAATTCAAGGTAAACCAGTAGGTTTTATAAAAAGCAATAGGGGTATTCGACAAGGTGACCCTCTATCTCCATATCTTTTCACTATAGTTATGGAATATTTCTCCATTCTGACTGAGATAGAGCTGTTAAGGGGTTAAATTTCTCCTATAAATAGAGTTCAACCTACTACTTCTCATCTAATATATGCAGATGATCTTATGCTCTTTACAAAAGCAAATGAACAGAATGGTTATGCTATTTCTCAAATTCTTATGAATTTACATAAGTATGCAGGTTTGCAGGTGAATGAGCTTAAAAGTAAAGCATATTTTAGTAAATGCAGTAAACATAAAAATGAAATGTTAGAAATTTTGCATGTTACTGAGGGAAAATTGCCAATTAAATATTTAGGATTACCTCTTTCTGTTAACCAAATCAAAGACAGTGACTGTTCTATGCTTATTGAAAAAATTCAAGAAAGAATGGAGACATGGTTTTGTAAACTCCTTTCCATAGCTGGGAGAATGGAATTGATTAAAACTGTTATTTATGCCATTATTTTATACTGGCTTCAAACATTCCATATCTCAACTGCATCTATTAAGAAATTAGAAAGTAGGTGTGCTGATTTCCTGTGGAAAGGAGGTTACCACAAAATCAGTTGGGAAAAAATTTGTAAACCCAAAAAAGAAGGGAGGATGGGTATTAGAAGTTTGAATGATTTAAGTATTACATGCCATTTAAAATGTTTTGGAGATTCCTGAGCACTGAATCTTTATGGTCAAATTGGATGAAGAATAAGTATCTCAAAAAAGGTAATTTTTGGAATATTTTACCTAAAGATAATCATTCAAATGCTTGGAAACAGATTTTAAAATGTTGAAATATTGGTAAACCTATTCTAGAGAGGATTTTTAAAGCAGGAAATGAAACTAATCTATGGTTTGACCCATGGTTTCAGCATGATTCTTTTGTAAATAGAATTGGGTGGAATAATTTAGTAATTTTTGGCAATGCTAATACAAATGTTTCCATGATTATCAAAGATAATCAATGGCAGCCTTAACTACATCCCATTACTAACCCACATAAGAATGATATTAGTAGTATTCACATTGATTCTAATGTAGAAACTGATTACTTGGAGTGGACTGCTAGTTGCAAAGGGAAGTTCTCTTTTAAAAAAACCTGGGAGTGGATTAGGAACAAACAGTCTACTGTAGACTGGTATCATTGCATCTGGAACAAAGTTAACAATCCCAAGATGGCAATCTGTTCATACTTTGCTATGAATAACAGATTACCAACCTGGGATAGAATAAAAAATGGGATAAAAATGCTAAAACACTTTGTTCCTTATGCAACAGTGAGGATGAGAGTATTAATCATATATTTTTTGAATGCATTTATGCCTATTATATCTGGGTCAAATTCAAATAACACTGGGAATCCAGAACAATGGGCTAATGGAGCTTAAACATGCAGTACAACATATCAACATCAATTTCAAGGGAAAATCTCTAGAGAAATACTTTGCAAATATCCTTCTTACTACTGCTATCTATCATATATGGAAAGAAAGGAACAACCGCAATCACAACAAAGCAAAACTTACTAAAGAGCAAAGGTGGTTACTGATAGAGTCGGACAACAGAATTATACTTCGTAAATCAAAGAAAAAGGTTAAAAATCAAACCAATTATGCCCTTTTAGCCGAGCAGTGGAGTAAAGAAGCAGGAAGCAAGCATATGGAGTGGTACTTGCACAACCCAAAAGTCATCGCAAAGGAGGTGGAACTTCACCAGAGCAATTCTGATAAAGTTGACAACTTTCGCCCTCGCAAAGCTCAAGCATCAAATAATTGGAAGGAATCTTCAATCGCTGGTCATAACGAGTTCAGATCTACTGAACAATTCATCGCAAAGGAGCTAGATCTTCACCAGAGCAATTCTGATAAAGTTGAAAACTTTCGCCTTCGCAAAGCTCAAGCATCAAATAATTGGAAGGAATCTTCAATCGCTGGACATAACAAGTTCAGATCTACTGAACAATTCAGAGATTTGAACAATAGTGGTGTTGTGAATGGTTTAGTAGAGAAAAGAAGTTTGTCTTCGTGGGAGAGAGGGGAGAAAAGTGGTATGAAAGAGTATGGATGAAGCTCGCAAGCTTCCGCCATTTCTAGATCTTTCGCAAGGTTTGAGATTAGGGTTTTGTAGTGTCGGCTGTAACCTTAGTAATGAGGTTATGTAAGTATCGGGTATTAAACCGATTGTATTTTGCTTTGGGCCTTGGGCCTTGTACCTTTTCATTCAAAAAAAAATCTTACATCAAATATCCACAACAAACAGCAAATGTTTTCCTTTTAAAACAGAGTTTCTTTTGTCATTTCAAAGAATTATCCATCTCAACCCATAATAAAATCAAGTACATCTAAAACCACTGATTTTCTATGGCTGCCTCTACAAAAAAAAGTACTAGTATTTTAATTAATAAACCTACCGTAGATATTTTTGAATGTGAGTGGTGACTCGGTCTTGAAGATTACCAAAGTACCCAAGGAATGATGATAAAAATGGTTTTGGTGTTTTTATGCCAGAAATAATTATCCGGTCCTATTTTCAATGTGTCGATCGACCAATTGAATATCTACCACACAATTATGATACTTTAATCAATTAAAATAAACAAAATTGTGGAATGTGTGGTAGTGATTGAATTGATCCACCGGGACACCGTAAATAGGCATGCCTGGTTGATTTCAATCATTTGTATATATGCGTTAATATACATACGACATAAACTCTGCATAAGATAATGCATATCCATCATTCGCTACGTTTAAAATACAAATAATATAAACAATTATCTAAACAATTAAAAATCAAATACCAAACGGATAATTTTAGAATGTACATGGTTTTGTACACGCATTCGCTATCAAATATTTATCTGTTTTTTAAATACGAATGTAGATGGATTTCAGTTTGTTAGATATCCATTAACAACTAACATTCGATTAACTTATTTTTATAAACTTTAAATATTCAAAAATTGCAAATCTGAACCAAACCGATTAAAAAAGATCCGAATCCGAACCGAACTCGATGGGTCTCAGATCTGGTCGGATATGGATGATAAAAAATACCATAAGGACCCGATCAAATCCAATCTAAAATGATTTGATAAATAAACATTGAAATATATACAATTTTAGTGTTATTAACCAATCAGATCTGACCTGAGCTAAACCTCGAATCGATTTGACTCTAGATTTTAAAATTTATATTTGGAACCCAACAAAACTCGATCTGCCTAAAACTGAGAACCGTTCAGCTCCGTATTTAATTGGCACCCCTACAAAAAGGAGAAAAGAATTCCTACTATTCAAGCCAAAGTAGGGCAAAATTTATAATGAAAGCAAACCTACGTCAATGGTGAAAAGATGACTAAGAGCCTCTTGTGTAATTAATTATCAGTTAGCCATCGCCATTTGCATGTCTGCCAACCATGCATGAGAGCATCTCCAACAGCTCAGCGGGGTAATATTCAGGCTCTAAATATTACCCTTCTTAATATTCAGGGGGAGGCCCAACAAATGGGCGCTGATTTAATCAACGTCTGAGCGCTGATTTAATCAGTGCCCGAGGCTGGGTGCTTATAAGTGGGGCGCCCAGCCCCTTTCCCCCTCATTTTTTTCTGTTTTATTAGCTTTTAATTAAAAAAACGTCGAAATGCTGCCATGTGTAACCAAAATCGCAAAACGAACTGTGCGTTATCAGCAAAAGGAGCTTGTAGGCCCAGCACACGTTGCTCTAGCTCCGGGTACGACGATTTCCAACTACGGATTCTGCACGAGCTGCCAGAGGGATACAGTCATCGTATCTTCAAGGCATTGGATGCGGTCGAGGTACCATTCTAACTAATAGATAACTACCCATTAAATAATGTTTATTAGATAGATATGTGATATTGTAAAGTGCCTTACTTAGTTGTTTGAATTTACATTGTACAATAATCCCGAACAACCCTTTAATTTTTTAGTCACAATACGTCAGCTATCGGGTAGTTGGGCGAAGTGTAGAGCGCAACATTATGACACACTACCCCAGGTTTAAGTAGATAGGCTGCAGACTAGTCCTTTTTCATATTTCTTACAGATTAAGCCACCATAGTCATTTGATCGTCCACTTATAGCAGCCCTAGTTGAGAAATGGTGGCCTGCGACACATACTTTTCATTTTTCGGATTTTGAGCTCGGCATTACCCCCGTCGACTTTTATATGTTGACTGTGATTGAGATTGGAGGCTTTGACAGGATACTATTTCCTTTTGACCATACATTTGAGAGTCCCGAGGTCTTCACTATTTATCTACCCCAGTATGAGGAGGGTCATGTTGCCTCCGGGGCGGTCCCCCTTACATATCTACAGGCATACATTGCAGCTCATATAGGCACCGAGGCTATGAGTGACGCTGTGCTTAGAGCATTTCTTCTGTACTTATTTGCTTCGACTTTCTTTTCGAACCAAAAGAGTACCATTATATTAGGTTACCTTGTAGCGGTAGCCGATTTAGATCGGCTGCACATTATAGACTGGGGTTCCGCTATACTCGGATATTTGTAAACCGCTGTTGATTCTTTTGCGTTGGAGGAGGTTAGACAAATTTTTGGGTTTTGATACATTCTGTCGTGCTGGTACTATGAGTACACGACGAACATGCATCCACGTATTATTGAGACTGCTATTCATGCTCCAAAGATATATTTTCCACGCATGAGGTGATGGGAGCGTGTTCAGTTCGTTTCTCGAGTGCCCATGGGGGTGAGATATGACCTAATGGAGGCCCGTACGTTGATTGATATGCGGTGTAGGAGCAATATATTCCGGGCACCATGGGCTGCATATTGGATTGCCATCACACATGTAGGCCTGATGCATGATGCTCATCCACTATATATTTCGAATCATTTGGGCATGCAGAGGATGATCTTACTCCCATCGGCGTTTCTTCCTATTTGGTATTAGGGTGAGCGATGCTGGTTTCAAACTACTTGGGACTTACGTATCCTCGGAGATCCATTATCTTGCGACGATATGTTCAGCAGACGTCGGACCATTGGATCGCAGTATATATAGGGATTGAGACAGACTGGTTGGGTAGATGCTTCTACATTTTTCTTAGCGGTGGGGGAGTATGACAGCTGCTGGGTTAGAGTTTCTTCTCAACGATACATGTTACCTGACTACGCTCGAGGAGTGAACTTCGATCATATAGGCCCACACGTTGCCAGCGGTAGAGTTTAGGAACATCCATTTTATTTTGATCCCACTCCATCCCAATATTCTCAACAGCCCATGGACTTTGGGATGGACGCCTCTTGTAGAGCGTATGATCTTACTGGTACTCTTATCGAGCAACCGATAGTTTATCCTCCAGATCATGATATTGCTGGTGTCCCCACTGTTGGACTATACCCACCTCATGAGGGAATTCATTGTATTAATATTTAATAGTACACTATTAGTTAATCAATTTAATATTGATATATTATATGTAAGTACAGTATGCAGGTAGGTTCGACGAGCATAGGCGATATATTGCCGCCATTCAGCATATGACACTCGTTCATACCCAGGCGCTCAGTCTTCAGGCTCAGGCGATGCGGGCACAGATTGATGACTTGCAGGCTCAGTTGGCTGCATTTCAGTTTGGTCATGGTGGTTCCGCTTATGATGAAGACGCTGCAGATGACGACGACGACGGCGACGATGGCGACGACGACGGCGGCGGCGGCGACGACGGTGGTGGCGGCGGCGATGACGACGATGACTGCGGCGACGATAATGCTGTTGACTTAGGATGATCATGTTGTGTACCGTTACATTTATTTTTACCGTTGATTGTATATATTGATGCACTACTGTATTATATTGAGGACATGTATTACTGTTTATTTGTTACGTTATGTTAGCACCAAAATTGGTCACTAACCCCGTTTAGAAAGATTATGTAGAGAGATTAATGAAGAAAGTCAATTTAAACAGAGAACAATATGCTAAATTAAATGCAGAAACGAGAACACCAGATTTATAGTGGTTCGGCGTAACTGCCTACGTCCACTTTAAGGTTCAACTTTATTGCTTTACTTGATAATTGATTACAGATACAATACGTACACCAACTACTTGAATACAATTGCTAAGTCAAAAGAACGAGTCTTGAAAGCGGCAGAGTCTCCCCAGTGTTCTCGAAAAAAAGGTCCTTTTCACTGTGCCCCTGCCTCTCTATTTATAGACAAAGATGGGTTGGACTTCCTTGGTGGGCCCGGTAGCTAAATACCTCGGCCCAAAAAGAGTGAGCTTTGTGTGCCGAACCATAGATGCCGAACGATATCGTCATGTCGAACGAAGTGATGCCAAACGAAGTGATGTCGAACGAAGTGATGTGCTGAGTGAAGAGTGCAAGCCGAGCAATAGTCGAAGCCGGTCGAGATTGGATGAATGCCGAACACCTCTGGATGTCGAACATCTCTAGATGACGAACAACTCTGAATGTCGAACACCTCTGGATGCCGAACGATCTCAAATGCCGATCGAGATTTATGCCGAACGAGGTTGAGTGCCGAACGAGGTGTGGATGTCGAGCAGTATGGAATGCCGAATGACTCTGCCATGCCAAACGCTCTATGCATGCCCAACACTCTCGAATGCCGAACGATCCACGTATGCCGAACACTCTTGAATGCCGAACGTTCTTTGAGTGCCGAACGTTCCTGAATACCGAACGCTCTCGAATACCGAACAGGGTCTGATGCCAAACACTCTCGAATTCCGAACGGCCATAGATGTCGAACGTCACTTAATGTCGGACGATATACAATACCGAACGACTCTTAATGCCGAACGGTATGCAAGTGCCGAGTGCCAAGTTGCCTGGTCAAATCTTCAGGTAACACTTGCCCCCCAAAGCGCATTATGTGGTTAAACGTGATGTGCTTTGAATCATGAATCCACCGTGGTTTGCTTCAAGCGGTGGCTTAGTCTTCACGATAGTATCTTCTCTCGAATTCTAGGTGAGGCGATGTGTGCCGAACGATATGCAAATACCGAACAACATAGCCAAAGCCGAACACCCTGGATGTCGAATGACATGGCCGATGCCGAACAATGTCGTTTTGACCATTTCTACCGGTTATTGCCTCTTCGACTTCCTCTCCTTTCCTATAAAGGCCGGCATTCTCCTTCTTCTTCTTCTCTTTTTCACTTTTTACCTCCGTAACTTTCCAAGAATACGTAACTTACCTCCCTTAAGTTTTATTCACCTCTTCTGATCCTCCCTTCTTACTTTGAATCCAACAAGCCCTTCCCAAATTAAGCTCGAACAACATTCAATCTTAAGTTTACAGACCCCCAAGCTCCCGCTGTTCTTTTCGGTAAGAACCTTTCGATCGTTTTCTCAAATTAGGAAGCATAACACATAACTCGAACTCGTGAATCCTCCATAGATTAAAGGGAGTAAGAGGCGTGTGGGTGATGAACTGTTGCGGCTCGACACGATCTTTTAAAGCCGAGTGAGTATAAGGGTGCACGGAATAGGAGATAAAGCCTAGCAATGTGGATTGGGATGGCTATGGTTTGGCACGGCTTGCCGAAAGACTCGGCCATGCCGGTCGGGAGAGATGGAGGAAAAGAAGAGAAGTGATGTTAAAGGCAGAAGGTCGAGCGAATCAGCTCGGCATGATTTGCCGCGTGCACTTGTATTTAAGCCGAACAGAAGGAAGGCCGAACAGAACGAAAGTCGAACATAATGAAGGCTGAACGATATCTAGGCCGAACAGAAAGAAGGCCAAACAGAATGAAGGCTGAACGGTCATTTAGGCCGAATGATATCTAGGCCGAACAGAAGAAAGACCGAACAGAATGGAGGCCGAACAGAACGAAGGCCGAACGGTCATTTAGATCGAACGATATCTAGGCCGAACAGAAGGAAGGCCGAACAGAATGGAGGCCGAACAGAACGAAGGCCGAACATAACAAAGGCCGAACATAACGAAGGCCGAACAGAACAAAGGCCGAGCATAACGAAGGCCGAACAGAACAAAGGCCGAGCATAACGAAGGTCGAACATAACGAAGGCCGAACATAATGAAGGCCGACCAGAACAAAGGCCGAGCATAACGAAGGCCGAACAGAACAAAGGCCGAGCATAACGAAGGCCGAGCATAACAAAGGCCGAGCATAACGAATGCCGAACAGAACAAAGGTCGAACACCTATTCACCTTGCCTAACCATATAACAAAAACAAGGACCTAAGCATACTAGCATATCGAACTAATCTGGACTGACAAATTCCTAGTCTCAATAATCACAAGCCTGAACTTAAACCGATAAAAATAGATAAAAGCTTTTAACACGCAGTGCCAATGTCCAAGTCCAAAATTGAAAACATTGCAAGGCTGGCTTTCGGAGACGGTCAGCGATGACGGTCTTCGAAGACGACAGTTCAAAGCTCAACTTTATACCATCAATTCTGTGACTTATAATTTCTTCAGCGTTTACACCTGAATGATCGCACTAGTTCACACACCACATGAGGGGAATATTCATATTATTACGTCTAAGTATAGTTCGAACATGTACTCTGCTAGATTCAATTTTTATCAGAGATGTCTAGGAAATCTAGTTCCGCCACGATTTCAGACAGACCTGGGCCGTCCTCCCGATGAGAAGTCGTAGATACTTCAAACCCGTCAACCTCCCCTGCACATGACTTAGCTCCCGACGCTCTAAGGCAGCAGTTTTCTTGGACAACCCTGTCGATTCACATGCTTCGAAGATTAATGAAAGTACACTCCGTTGGATATGCTCTGTTCACGGAATCCCCTTTGATGACGTGCTAGTTCCATCGGAGCACGATCGTCCACACTTGCCCCCAGTCGGATACACAACTTGTAATAAATTCATGTGCTAGGTTGGCAGTGTGCCACCGTTCAACTCGTTTCTTCGGGATGTGCTGCAATATATTGACATTGCCCCATCGCAACTATGAAAATGTATGTGTAGTACTAAGGATCGTGTAATATGGTATATAAATGCGGAAACTGATAATAGTAGAAAAATAAAAATTAAAGTAAGCACACCAGGAATTTTTATACTGGTTCGAACTTCTCGTTCTACGTCCAGTCCCAGAATACCCTCTGGATTTTACTAAACCCCTCACTTAACCCGGAGGAATAGGTATACGACACTTGAGCAGCCGAATAGGAATTTTTCCGCCTCAATAGCCGAAGAGGACTTCAACTTAATACAAATAGTTTATTGATGAATGTGTTCCGAATAACACTGATTGTCTTTTGATAGTACAACTTTCCTATAATCAAATCCTCAAGAGTATATATGTGTGTGAAGATTTAGAAGGAAGATAATCACGTAGAATCGAAGTATATGAATTAATTCAAGGATTCTAGTGATATTGAATAAGAATGAATGCTTTTATTTGTAGAAATAAATAGAGAATTGATTTCAGAATTATAAACAAGAAAATTTTATTGTAGAAGTGAATTGAACATGTTTATATAGTTGTAGAATAGTTACAATCTTTCATGAAGAGTTTCAATCAAAAGTTGTGTCCCTATCTCTTGGATTAAAGGACATCCTCTTCATGAATGATCGCAACTCTTCAGAAAACTAGTCGTTATGTTCAGGTCGGTTGATCGAGAAAACTGGCTGGTCAGCTGAGTTTACAGACGTGTATAAAATAATGCATATCTGTGCAATTGACACAGAGTCGGTCGACCGAAGTTCCTGGTCGGTCGGCCGACCTGCTGTCAATTGCAGAGTGCACACTTTTTCATGTATAGATTAATATAAATCAATTTGTGTGTGTGTGACTACTTGAGGAATGATTTTAACAATATTCTAAGACTCAATAAAATAAAATATTCATACTAATTTCTAGATTGTAGTCTTGTCTCCTTTGTAGTGCACAATATACACTTATTCTCTTTTTGTCGCTTTCGTATAGTATTCTCGTCGTATGATCTCTGAAGCTTGTGTCATGAATCAAAACTCATGAATCAACATTCTCCCCCTTTTTGATTGATGACAATACTTATGTGACGAAGTAGTATATACATATATATAATAATTCTCCTCCTGAATATATAGCGACTTTTCTGCAAAAAATTTGTTAGCTTTCATATATTTCTCCCCCTTTGTCATCGACAAAAAGGAATACTTATTAGATGTAATATAAAAAATATGAAATATGTAACACAAGTAAGAAAACACCAAGTTTTAAATATTACATACTTAAACAAGATAGGAATATTAATGATGTTTTCTTACTACATAACATCTAACAATAGACATATTGTTCATAAAAGATACTTGAAATTAAATTGGAAAACAATATGATCACTCCTCATCATCATCGAAATCCCAAAATTCTGGATGAATATTTTCTTCCAGAGGAGCCGGTTCCTTACCACGTCTTTGAGTGTGAGGAACGTGAGTTGCCGATGTGCCGGAACTTGTATTATCTGAAGTAGACCAAGAGAAATTTGGCGCTGGTCTTTTTCCGGGAGCAACAAAAGAG
Source organism: Allium fistulosum (assembly GCA_030737815.1). Classification (NCBI taxonomy): domain Eukaryota; kingdom Viridiplantae; phylum Streptophyta; class Magnoliopsida; order Asparagales; family Amaryllidaceae; genus Allium; species Allium fistulosum. Next base: position 209,771,412 of record CM060908.1, read on the forward strand.
GCACCGGCTTCGGAAGTACATGATAAGGCATTCCATAAATTCACGAAGAAGCCCTTGATTTTCTTGAAACGACCATCAATTTTTCATAGCCGGGCATCCAAGGCTAGTTGATTTCGAGCCAAAATATCAATGGCCGCCTCCGTACTGGTTCCGGGAGTTGGTCTTTGAAATGAATGTTGGCGAGTTAGACGTTCCGTAGCATGATTTGATAGTTGCGGTGTGGAGAAGCTACGGCGTAGTTGTTCGCGAGGAGTAGTACGCCATTGGTTAAAGGTTATAAATCTAGGAGGTGCATCGGGCAACTTCATTAGTTTTATGGTTCTTGAATCAAAAGATTGAACTTTGGATATTTTGGACTCCGGAGCATGGGTAACGAAGCTATTGATCAACCTCATTATGTATTCTCCATAATAAATATAGAGCATCTTTCCTTGGTTGAAAGACAGAAATTCATCCATAAGAAGTTGTGCCCAATTTACTCATACATTCCCGCAAATAGCATATAGTGCTTTGAAGTTTTCGGGATATACTAAGTGATATGAACCGCCTCTAGGAGCTATAGATTTCATCATGAATCGATGAAAAAGACGGTCTTTAGGTCGAAGGGATGAAGTTTGTCTTAAATCAGCAGCGTCATCTTCAAAAAATAGATGGCTTATCCGGTCACGAGTTGATATATTACAATCTACATCGTGTAACGAAATTCCACCCGGTCAAGCATGTAAAATGTGGTTAATTCGATCAATGGAGGGGAAAATTGAAGTACCACAAACCGATGTCCAAACACAATTGTCAGTGTTTCTCAGTGGATTGACAAGGTTAAGGTTTGCTAGAAATAACTTGACCATAATATGATTGATTTTCAAGTCATTTTTCCTATGGTCAAGAAATGTATCAAGTTCACTCTCAATAGCGGCATTTTCAATACCGTAGGGAGCGAAATCGTGATAACTTACAAATGATTCCTCAAAGATTTTTGCGTCTTGAAGTTGTATCCATCTTTGAAGAGCTACATCATTGACTAGCCATGAAGCAATTTGAGTATCTAGTGGAGTAGATGAAGATGAAGCATTGGTAGTCTTTGATTTCTTCTTGGGAACCATTGTTTTTGAAAGAAAATTAACAAAATTTGAGAAATTTTAATGGGGGCTAGGGTAAAAACTGAAATTGGGAAAGTAAGAGTGAAGAGGTAGGTTGAAAAAGTGAATGGATGGGTTACCAATATGGAGTAAAAAACAGCAGATTTATACGCTCGGTCGACCGAAAGTCTGGGTCGGTTGACCTATCTGGTAATTTGAAAATAGCTGAAACTCTCGGGAAGGGTTCGGCTGACCGACTCAGGTATTCGGTCGACCGACCCTGTTAGGAATGTACGTTTGAAACTTTCGGGATGGGTTCGGCGGACCGACTCAGGGTCTTCGGTCGACCGATCCTATTATAAATGCACATTTCTGCTATTTTTTTAAAAAAAATTATAGAAATATAAATTTTATTATCATTGCACTATATTTATACATCTTATTGAAAACAACAACATATATATATATTTATAAAATGTTTAGCCACCGTTCGTTAAAATCTACGTTCCCATGAGTTTGGAGACGGAACATCTTCTATAGGTGACCATCTTGGAGCTATTGGAGTTTGAACAGGGTTTGAAGAGGATGAAGGTCTATAAGTAGGTTCAGCAACATCATCCTTCTTTGATGAAAAAAACTTCATGGCAATCTTTACTAGAAAACTTAAACGTCTTGCCGTGACTTTTTGTTCATAGTAGAGTTCCCGTTGCATATCCATTTGTTGTTGTTGGTAGTGATGTATTTCATCAATTTTTTGTTTAGTTGATGGAGATATTACCATTGCATTCTTCCCTTTTTTTCTTTTCCGGTGTATAGCCTGTATGGGAGTCTTCCCAAGGTTTCCATCCATGTCGAGGGTCTTTATCCGGAGAAGAGAAGTCAAGGATACGTTTAGGCATGAGAAAGGTAGGATAGGGGCCATTTTCAGGAATGCGGTCGAAAACATCATCGTCCGGAGATGTGTATGATAGATGGGAGTTTTCGGAATTATAGTAATCGTTGTTTGAAGACATTTTCAAGTTTTGATTTTAAAACTTTCTTAGTATATGTTTTGAAAGATAAGCATAGTATATATAAGTATCTGTTTGCTGAAAAATTTGTGGATAGAAACTAGTTTTAACTATAATCATAGAAGTATAACAATAAAGTTGTTCGTAAATGTATGATTTGTAAGTTTTAGAACTAAAAATAGTTTTTCTGAAACCAAAATAAATAAAACAAACTGTAAAGAAAACTGAAACAAGAAACACCCATAGCTCAAGTAGCTATAACACAACATATAACAAGCAAGTCAGAGGTCATGAGTTCGAGTTCCGCTTTGGTCAGAAATAAAACAATTTTTGTTTTTCAATATTTTTCAAATTTTATTTATAAATCTTTTACAGACATTATTCCTAAGTCACGTCTAAGTTTTATAAAAATATTTTCATTTAGCGGTTTAGTAAAAATGTCAGCAATTTGACTTTCAGTATTAATAAATTCTAAATTTATTAATCCTTTTTCCAAACAATCACGAAGAAAGTGATGACGAATATCGATGTGTTTTGTTCGTGAGTGATTGACCGGATTTTTAGAAAGATTTATTGCACTAGTATTATCACAATAAATTATAGATTTTTCAAGATGACAATTAAAATCCTGTAGTGTTTGTTGCATGTATACGACTTGTGCACATGCCAAAGCAGCAGATATATATTCTGCTTCACATGTCGATAAAGAAACACAGTTTTGTTTCTTACTAAACCAAGAGACTAAGGAACGTCCAATGAAATGACACGTTCCGCTCGTACTTTTTCGATCCGTCCGACTTCCTCCAAAATTAGCATCACTATAGGATACTAATTCGAAAGGACATTCTTTCGGATAAAATAGCCCGAAATCGTTGGTTTTAGTTAGATAACGAATAATACGTTTAACTGCTCGCATATGTGATTTTTGGGATTTGCTTGAAATCGAGCACATAAACAAACATTCATCATTATATCGGGTTGACTCGCGGTTAAATATAGTAAAGAACCAATCATACTACGATATATTTTCTGATCAACACTTGTGCCATCCTCATCTTTATCGAGATGACTCGTTGTGCTCATAGGAGTTGGTTTGGCAGCAGTGTTTTCCAGACCGAATCGTTTAATTAAATTATAACAATATTTTTCTTGATTAATAAAAATTCCATTTTCAATTTGTTTAATTTGTAATCCAAGAAAATATGACAATTCTCCCATATGAGACATTTCAAATTCATTTGTCATTATAGTCGAAAATTCCTGACATAGTTTTTCATTTGTCGAGCCAAAAATAATATCATCAACATATATTTGAATTATTAAAATATCCTTTTTAGTTTTCTTAATAAAAAGCGTTTGATCTACTTTACCAATTTCAAAACCAGATTCTAATAAATAGCTTTTAAGACGATCATACCAAGCACGTGGTGCTTGTTTTAAACCGTATAATGCTTTTTTGAGTTTATAAACATGATCTGGATATTTTTCATGATTAAAAAGTGGTGGTTGTTCAACAAACACATTTTCTTTTATATAACCATTTAAAAAAGCACTTTTAACATCCATTTGATAAAGTTTAAAATTATGAAAACATGCAAAAGCCAATAAGATTCGTATTGCTTCAAGTCGGACGACTAGAGCAAACGTTTCTTCGTAGTCTATTCCCTCTTCTTGATTATATCCTTGTGCAACTAATCTAGCTTTATTTCTATTTATATTTCCTAGTTCATTTGCTTTATTTTTGAAAACCCATTTAGTACCGATGACTGATTGATCACTAGGTCTAGGAACGAGTTCCCAAACTTCGTTTCGTTCGAATTGATTTAGTTCTTCTTGCATGGCAAGAATCCAGTAGTCATCAGTTGAGGCTTCCTTTATATTCTTAGGTTCTATGTTAGAGAGAAAAGCTACATGACCAACTTGATTTAATTGATGTCTGGTTTTAATTTTTGTATTTACTTCTCCAATTATGTTTTGTATAGGATGATCCCGTAAAATTCTAGGTGGAGATTTTATTATATTAGGAGTAATGTTTGTATTTTAATTAATTTCATGACTATCAAAATTTTCATTTGTATTACTATTTTCATTCTGAGTAGTTTCATCATCAGAATTGATAGTAATATTTGGATTTATATTTTTAAAATTTTCATCAAATGAAACATGTAAACTTTCTTCAATAATTTGCGTTCTTTTATTATAAATTCGATAAGCTTTGCTTCGTTCCGAATATCCAATGAATATTCCTTCATCGAATTTTGGGTCGAATTTGCCTAGTTGATCTTTAGTATTTAAAATAAAACATTTAGAGCCAAAAACTTTAAGATATGAAATATTTGGTTTTCTTCCATTTAGAAGTTCATATGGAGTATTCTTAGTTAATGGTCGAATAGAAACACGATTCAATACATAACAAGCAGTAGCTACAGCTTCTGCCCAAAAATGTTTCGATAAAGTAGTTCCATTTAATAAAGTTCTTGCACATTCTTGTAACGTTCTATTTTTCCTTTCTACGACTCCATTTTGTTGCGGTGTTCTAGGAAACGAAAAATTATAGTTAATACCTTTCTTGATACAAAATTGTTCAAAAGCTTCATTTTCAAATTCTCCTCCATTATCACTTCTTATATTTTTAATTTTTAAACTTTTAATATTTTGGATTATTTTAACAAAAACTTTAAAATTATCAAAGGTATCACTTTTATTTTTCAAAAAGAAAATCCAAGTATATCTAGAAAAATCATCTACAATAACAAATACATATCTATTATGATTAATAGACTGCACTTGGGTTGGACCAAAAAGATCCATGTGTAAAAGTTCAAGTGGTTGTTCTGTAGATATTACTTTTTTAGATTTAAAAGAAGATTTTGTTAATTTTCCTAATTTACATGCATCAAAAAATATATTAGTTTTAAATTTTATATTGGGTAATCCTTTAACTAATTTGTTTTTAGCTAGTTTGTTGATTGTATTAAAATTAATGTGACAAAATCTTTTGTGCCAAAGACAAGAATCGTTTTCTTTAGCTATTAAACACAAATTTGAATCATTATTAACATTCATATTTAAGATATAAATGTTTTTATCTCTTTTTCCTTCGAAAATAATGTTATGATTTTTATCGAAAATATTACATTTATTTTCTTAAAAAGTTATATTAAAACCTTTATCGCATAACTGAATAATACTTAATAAATTGTGTTTTAAATTTTTAACTAATAAAACATCAGTAATGAGAGGTAAATTAGAGGTACCGTTGCTACTGACATCGCCTTTGCCGATGATATATCCTTTTGAGTTATCTCCAAAAGTGACTGATCCTCCATTTGAGTATATAATGTTTGACAACATTTCTTTGTTTCCAGTCATGTGTTTTGAGCAACCGCTATCTAAAATCTATTTTCCTCTCTTCTTATGTGGTACCTGCAAAAAGTTTATAAAAGTTGGTACCCAATCTTTTTAGGGTCCTAAGAGTTAGATCTTAGGAAGCCAAACCCATACGGGTTCAGGATTCCCTTTATAAACATAATTCTTGTTATTATGAACAGTTTTCATAAACACTTTGATATGTTTATTCCTTATCAAAATATTATTTGTTTTTGGAATCCATATCTTGATGGTTTTAGTGTTTGGGTAAACTGTTTTCTTGATATCCTTCTTAATATAATTATTAATCCTATTTTTAGCAAAATTATTTTGTTTCTTAAATCCTTGTCCAGATTTATTGTTAGAGAATTGAGTATTTTCAAGTATTCTAGAAAGATTCTCTCTTCCTTTATTGAAATTCGATACATTTTTAGAAATATCATCAAATTTTATTTTAAGACTAGATTTTCCTAACTCTAAATCCTTAATCTTCGAGTTTAAACTATTATTTTTTAAAAGTAAAACATCATTTTTATTTTTTTGAATTTCTATTTCTTCAGTTATTGACGAAATTTGAGAAGATAAGTTAGAATTCGATTGTTGAGAAATTTCAAGTTCTTCTTCTAATATTTTCTTCTCATCTTTCAGCATATCTACTTCTAAGACTGTCCTATCTAACTTTCTTTGCAACTCCTTATTTTTCTTTTTTAATTGTTTTGCTAAATCTACTAATTCAGAATTAATTTCAATTAAATCTTCAAAAGTAAGATCACTTACATCGTCTAACGAAGCCATGAAGCACACATTTGCTTGTTCATTATCACTTTCACTCTCTGATGAAGATGATGAGTCGGTGTCGTCCCAAGTGACTGAAAAAGCTTTTCATTTGGTTTTGCCCTTCTTGAAATTATTCTTTTTACGCTCTGGACAATCCTTCTTCATGTGTCCTTTCTTATGACATTCATAACATTCCATTGCTGAAGATGATGGTTTGCTGCTATTGGAATTATTGTTGAAATTATTTTTGTTTCCCTTGAATTTGTTTCTGTTGAATTTCAAAAACTTTTTGAAATTTTTAGCGATCATTGCCATATCTTCATTATCTGAGTCGGAATCATCTTTTTCTGCTTGGAATGCCACATTTTTCTTTTCTTGTGCTCCATTTCTTTTTGCCTGCAAATTTACTTCGTAGGACATTAAATTACCTATCAATTTTTCTGGTTTTAATGTTGATAAATCAGTTGCTTCTTCAACAGCTAGGACTTTTCGTTCCCATTCGTCCGTTAAAGAATTTAAGATTTTTGTAACAGCATCAAAATCAGTAAACTTTTGTTCTAATGATAGTAAAGCATGATAAATATCCTGGAATCTATAGTACATGTCATTTATAGGTTCGTTTGGCCTCATTTTGAAATTTTCAAATTGATTTTTCAACATAGAAATTTTGCTTAATTTAACTTTGTTCGTTCCTTCATGTGACACCTTAAGAGTTCTCCAAATTTCATAACCGGAAGTGCACATCCTAACTCTATTGAATTCATTTCTATCTAATGCACAAAATAAAATATTCATAGCCTTTGCATTTGCTGTAGCATCTAGTTTTTGTGTGTTACTCCAAGTTGAGTATTCTTCAGTAGGAGTTGTGTACTCTCTTTGTATAATATTCCAGATATCGAATCCACTAGATTGCATATAGATTCTCATTCTAGTTGACCAATAATTATAATTTATACCATTAAAAAGTGAAGGTCGTGAAGTTGATTGACCTTCTATGAAACTAGAATTAGTGTTAGTGCTAACATCGTTAGTTTGTGTGGTTGCCATATTACTTAGAAATAAATATCAAATAACTTTGTGACGGTTATAGGATTTCCTTGCTCTAATACCAAATGAAAGTGTACGTGTAGTACTAAGGATTGTGTAATATGGTATATAAATGCGGAAACTGATAATAGTAGAAAAATAAAAATTAAAGTAAGCACACCAGGAATTTTTATACTGGTTCGAACTTCCCGTTCTACGTCCAGTCCCAGAATACCCTCTGGATTTTACTAAACCCCTCACTTAACCCGGAGGAATAGGTATACGACACCTAAGCAGCCGAACAGGAATTTTTCCGCCTCAACAGCCGAAGAGGACTTCAACTTAATACAAATAGTTTGTTAACGAATGTGTTCTGAATAACACTGATTGTCTTTTGATAGTACAACTTTCCTATAATCAAATCCTAAAGAGTATATACGTGTGTGAAGATTTAGAAGGAAGATAATCACGTAGAATCGAAGTATATGAATTAATTCAAGGATTCTAGTGATATTGAATAAGAATGAATGCTTTTATTTGTAGAAATAAATAGAGAATAGATTTCAGAATTATAAACAAGAAAATGTTATTGTAGAAGCGAATTGAACATGTTTATATAGTTGTAGAATAGTTACAATCTTTCATGAAGAGTTTCAATCAAAAGTTGTGTCCGTATCTCTTGGATTAAAAGACATTCCTCTTCATGAATGATCGCAACTCTTCAGAAAACTAGCCGTTATGTTCAGGTCGGTTGACCGAGAAAACTGGCCGGTCAGCTGAGTTTACAGACGTGTATAAAACAGTGCATATCTGTGCAATTGACACAGAGTCGGTCGACCGAAGTTCCTGGTCGGTCGGTCGGCCTGCTGTTAATTGCACAGTGCGCACTTTTTCATGTATAGATTAATATAAATCAATTTGTGTGTGTGACTACTTGAGGAATGATTTTAACAATATTCTAAGACTTAATAAAATAAAATATTCATACTAATTTCTGGATTGTAGTCTTGTCTCCTTTGTAGTGCACAATATACACTTATTCTCTTTTTGTCGCTTTCGTATAGTATTCTCGTCGTGTGATCTCTGAAGCTTGTGTCATGAATCAAAACTCATGAATCAACAAACTGCACCCGAACGGCCATGCATTCCTCTGTGGTACTTGCATCCTCTTTATGAATGTCCTCTCTAGGCTTCCAACTCCAGGCGATATCAGATACATATATTGCATCAAGAAGCGGAAGGATAGCCCATCATTCATGTTTCTCGAACCGCATAACAAATGTCAAATCTTAACTGAGGCGTGGACCAAGTTCGCCTTGTATAAACAGGAATGGTTTTATGTGTGTTGTCCTCCCGGATTTGCGAGGAGATGGGTTGAAGGAAGTAAGCCTTTTTCTTGGACCGTTACTCGTGTTTAGTCGAAGCCATACCTTTTCTAACTTTTACCCATCTTTTCAGGTATCAATCCACGTCCTGACGGCCGCGGATACTCTGATGTCGTCGAAGCTATTCGAGCCCTTCCTGCTGAAGAACGGGACATTAGAACTCTCATTTCGAATGAGTCACTTACAAGGCTTGGACTGTTGGCAGAAGGCCGTCGGATAAGCCTTCCTCAAGGCGTCACCATTCACAGGCCTGCCTCTGGCAAAGGGAAAAAACAAGCTGAGTTTTCAGCAGGCAATGCTCCTGATGCACTAGAAGAGGGGGAAATTAAGGAGACTGAGACACCTGAAGCACAAGATGAGAATGTTGGTCCCACTCAGGATCCGACGGTCGAAGTTCACGACATCGAGACATCATCTTCCCCTTCTAAGAGGAAAAATAAACTGACGTACAAGATGAGAAAGGAAAAAGTTGGCGGAACTTCTAAAGTTACTCTTGTTCCAGTGGAGAAAGAAGCTTCCTCACAACATTTAGAGAGTTCTTTAAAAGGCCTATCGAACCTCTCCATTCCCGATGATCTACTCAATTATGATTTTGACGACCCGAAGGCACTCAGACTCCACTCGCCCATCAGAGGCGATGCAGGCGTTCAAGCCCAACATCCGGGAGATAATACTCCAATTAGTAAAGATAAAGGAATTGGTCCGTCGGGGGAACACTAGGACACACACGCACACATGCACTTCACCATACACTTCAATTTTTGCCATTACCCCGTTTCTTCCTAACTCGTTGTTATTTTTATTCTATGCAGGTGACATAGGACGCTCCCACGGATTCGATCGTCTTCACGGTTCATCCATCTTTCACCATTCTGGCCGGGATTCGGGCTCCGGAAAGCGCCGTGATAGAGATGACTCCAGAGACCGAGACAACCGTTCCCGAGACCCGACTTATCGAAAGAAATCTTACAGCCAGTCTTTATACTCTCGCGATCCTCCTCCTCAAACAGAGCTAGGTAGAGAAAAATCTTCGCAGAAGGAGTCTCAACCCGATGTCTCCCGAGATCAACATTCTGGTTCATCAAGCACACGGCAATCTCGGAAACATCGTTAGAGGACAGAACTTTCAAAACCTCCTCCCCCTGCTCCTGCGGTAGACCCAACGATATCGGAGAAGCTATCCGAGCTCAAAGCTAAATTTCCCAAAATCTGCTTTGACGGTCTAAAGTTCCTTCTAGCAATTCATCTTATTCCGGGGCACGTCAAGCAGAGTGCCATCGCTTGCAACAATGACGTCTATGTTCAACATGACGCGTTTGTTCATTTAGTCGAAAAAGTCTCGGAAATCTCCGTCGAGCGTCAACAGGAGATCGACCGCTTAAAACTTGAAGCTATCTTTGACAAAGACATTATCAAAAACTAGGATGAAGAGCTCGCTTCGTATAAGTCCAAGCTCGAGGCCGCTGAACAAAGTGCTAAAGACACTGCCGAGGCCGTCACTCGACTAGAGATGACTCATAAAAAGGAACTTGACGAAGCGTTCCAACGCAGTGGAGCCCTGGCTTTAGAAAAAGACTCCGTTAAAAAAGAAAGGGATGCGCTCGCCCAGCAGGTTAAAGAATTGAAGGAGCTACTCTCTAAGGAGAAAGAAGAGAAGATAGCCGCTCAAGAGGAGTCCCAACGATATTGCAACAAGATTGTTGCTACACGACTCTTAAAAGCAAAGCTCGATGATGAGCTTTCTAAGGTTGGGATGATGAAGGACGAAGCCCGTAAAGAGGGCAAAAGAATTGCGCCCGTGGAGATCGACTCCCGTCTTGAAGCGGCTGTAGAGGCCGGCAAAGAAGAGGTCAAGTTTATGTTTGACCCACTGATCGCCAAATACAACGCCCGTGTCCTCATGCACCGGGACTTGAGTTTCTTAGGCGAGGGCTACCTTGAATCTTTAGCCGAGGCTTGGGAGACTTTAATAAAAATTAGAAAAGTGGAGTCGGGCACTGAGGAGGTGGATGTGGAGGCTCTAGTAAAAGAGTTTCTCAGGAGGAACAAGCCCTCAGATTTGTCTGCAGCAATGGCTCTTTTCGGCAAAGGCTCTTCTCCATCAAAGGAGAAAAATGACATGGCCGGTCCATCTGGAACCGAAGCTGCGGCTCCTCCTTCTACTCAATCGGTCGATCGGCCAGCACTTGATCCATTCGAGCAACACGTTGGCTACAATCTGGAAGATCCCGGCCTCGGCATTCACGTGCTATCCCCCATTCTGGAGGGTAAAACTCCTCGCACAGCCGAAAGCCAGCAAGAAATCGGTATAAAACTCTTCTTCTTGAAGTTCATAGATCTGTCGCTTTCTGCGAGCGGTTATTGATTCTAACGTTCGTTCTTTATGTTTTTATGCAGGCCACTCTGATCCTGAACCAACTCCGAGGAGCGGTGACGCCAAGGAGGAGACAGGGAAAACGAGTGATGCTACTCATGCGGGAGTAACCCCCGGTCCTGATGCTCAAGTGATCGGGGTGCTAGATGATGATAAGTCTGAAACTTCATCCCCCGTTGAAGGGAGTTATGAAATTGAAATCACGGGCGCCTTAGAACACACTTCGAAGGTGAGTATGAAGGAGCAACTTGCGGAAGAGAAGAAGAAAGTTGAGATCAAGGTCGAGTCTCAAGTAATAGAACTTAACGACCCGTTGAACAGGCCTCTGAAAGTCATTCTTCCCGGCAAATCCAAACCACTGGATGTTCCTCCTCCCACTCCTGACTCCGCTTCTATGGCAAAAAAAAAGTCCAAGAGGAAGCGTGAGGGAGAGGAGTCATACGAGAAAGCAAAGGAGGACAAGAAACTAAAGAAGTCGAAGAAGTAGCCACTATACTCGTTCAACGAGGTTTAGCTTAGGTCATGTAACTACTTTTTCATTTTCGTAGTTTATATAGATAGACTTTTGACTCCGAGTTTTGGAGGAGTGGTTGTATAACCCCATTTTGGATTATTGAATAAAGTTTAGTTTCTTTGTCATTTGAATGATTTCTGCTTTTTAGCTTTCTGTATAACTGTGGTCGAAACTCAAGTTCTTATGAGTTACATAAATTCCCAATCCATTCTCACATTGTTCGGACATTCTTTGGAATTGTACATCTCTTATTTCATATTTCTTGTATTTAGAGTATTTTTCAATTCGCATTCTGGGGACTCAGAATGCTCCAATCCGCATTCAGGGGATTTGGAGAGTCAGGCTGGTTATACTCTAGCCCGCACTTCGGGGACTTAGAGTACTCCAGTCCGTATTCAGGGAACTTGGAGATTTGAGTCGTTTATACTCTAGTCCGCGCTTCGGGGACTCAGAGTACTCCGGTCCGCACTCAGGGAACTCGAAGATTCAAGTCGTTTATACTCTATTCCGCGCTCCGGGGATTTAGAGTACTCCGGTCCGCACTTAGAGGACTCGGAGATTTACGTCGTTTATACTCTAGTCCGCGCTCTGGGGACTTAGAGTACTCCGGTCCGCACTCAGGGGACTCGGAGATTCAAGTCGTTTATACTCTAGTCCGCGCTCCGTGGATTTAGAGTACTCTGATCCGCACTCAGGGGACTCGGAGATTTATGTCGTTTATACTCTAGTCCGCGCTCCGGGGACTTAGAGTACTCCGGTCCACACTCAGGGGATTCGGAGATTCAAGTCGTTTATACTCTAGTCCTCGTTTCGGGGATTTAGAGTACTCCGGTCCGCACTCAGGGGACTCAGAGATTTACGTCGTTTATACTCTAGTCCGCGCTCCGGGGACTTAGAGTACTCCGGTCCGCACTCAGGGGACTCGGAGATTTAAGTCGTTTATGTGAGTTCGTACGCCAGGTAGAATAATGCAACTCCAGCTGTTTGTCACCAGACTATGAGGTTCAGAAACATCAATAATTCATAGAAAGGATGGCTTCAAGCCTTTATTAATAAACTAAATCATCTGATTACATGCTTAAAAGGAAACTAAGAATCAATGGAATAAAAACATATGGTAAACAATTGCACCTAAAACAGGAAAGAAAAAGGCTAAATATAATAACGTCGCAAATGTTCATTGTTCCACGCTCGGGAGAGCGTCACGCCATCAACGGTCGATAGCTTGACAGTTCCCTCTCCAAGCTTCCGTTCAATGACATATGGACCTTCCCAGTTGGGATTCATACGTGATGGTACCGGGAAAACTCGTTTCAAAACGAGATCACCCACATCAAAGATTCTTGGGCGAACTTTCTCGTCGTAATATCGCTTGACTCGGTGCCTATATGCTGCCGCCCTTAATTCAGCTTTTTCACGTTTTTCATCAACGTAGTCCAATGATTCCAACAAGAGATCCTGATTTGTCTTAGGATCATAATGTGTCACCCGATGTGATGGAACTTCAAGCTCCATGGGTATAACAGCTTCCGAGCCGTACGCCAATGCGAATGGAGTGTGGCCAATCGCGGATTTGTGGGTAGTTCTATAAGCCCATAACGCTGTTGGGAGTTCATCCACCCACATGTCTCCAGCCTTTTCCAAACGCTTCTTCAATATGGACTTGATTATTTTGTTCATGACTTCAACTTGTCCATTAGCCTTCGGATGAGCAACGGCGGCGAACTTTTTCTCAATGTCATACTTTAAACAGAAATCTTTGAATTCTCTACTTTCAAATTGAGTTCTGTTGTCCGTAATGATGGTTCGCGGGAGGCCAAAGCGGCATATAATGTTTCATACAACGAAATTAATGACCTTCTTGGAGGTGATTGTGGCTAAAGGCTCTGCCTCGGCCCATTTTGTGAAGTAGTCGACCGCAACTATCGTGTATTTTGCACCACCTTTGGATATAGGCAAAGAACCGATTATGTCGATTCTCCAGATTGCAAACGGCCAGGGACTAACCATTTGTGTGAGTTTCGTTGGTGGTGCTCTTGGGATTTTCGCATATCTTTGACACTTGTAACATTTTCTTGCATAATCTGCAGCATCCCGATTCACAGTTGGCCAATAGTATCCGTAACGGAGGATCTTTTTTGCTAGCATCTGCCCCCCAGTATGGTCGCCACATTCTCCTTCATGAACTTCCTTCAAGACCCGCTTTGTCTCATCATGGGAAATGCACCGTAATAGGGGGACCGAGAACCCCTTCCGATACATAACTCCATCCTGCATCACATATCGTGTGGCTTTGCGAATGACATGTCGTCTTTCGCTCCTTCTTTCGGGTAAAGTCCCGTTCATCAGGTATAGTTTGAATGGGGTTATCCATGACTCCCTCTCGATTCCTGTTTCCAACACAAAATCAACCTCCATCACATCTATGCTTGGAGCATGCAAGGTTTCTACGGGAACTAATCCCATTTTCTGTGCATCGCCAGTGCTTGCGAATTTGGCCAACGAGTCGGCTTCCTTGTTCTGTTCACGTGGGACGTGCGAAATGTCATAATGTTCGAAGTTCGTCAATAGTTCTTGTACCAGAGCAAGGTATGGAGCAAGCTTCTGTCCCCTTGCTTGGTAATCTCCTCGCACTTGGTATACCACCAACCGCGAGTCACAAAATATTTCAACTGACTTTACCCCGAGTTCTCCAATAAGCTTTAAACCAGCAATCAATGCTTCATATTCTGCTTCATTATTCGTAGCCGGGAAATTGAGCTTCAAAGCATAACAAATCGATCGGTTTTCTGGAGTCACGAGAACTACACCAGCTCTAGAGCAACGGTCGTTTGATGCCCCATCGGTGTACAATTTCCATCGAATGGGGAGAATGACACTGTGACTATTTGGTTCGTCAGATACAGTAAACTCAGCGATGAAATCTGCTAATGTTGCCCTTGTATGGCTCTTCGTGGCAGGTAGGTAATAAAGAACTGACTCAACTCAATATTCCATTTTAACATCCTTCTAGAAGTTTCTGGTCGTTGGAGTACTTGTCGTAAGGGCTGACCGGTTACTAATGTAATACACCGGCTTTTGGACTCGGTACTCCTCGCGGACCAAAGCCACACTTATAGCATGTGGGGATACAGCCAAGTATACGTACAGCATTTCGTGGTCTACTAGTTTCGACAGCACTGGAGTACTCTCCAAATGCCTCACCGGATCTCGGAACGCTTCCTCACAGTTGGATGTCCATTCGAAATTCCTCTTTCCTTTCTTTATTATATCGAAGAAGGGAATACACTTGTTTGTGGCTCTGGATATGAATCTACTCAGCACAGCCACCTTCCCATTCAAGCTTTGCACCTGTTTTATAGTTTTGGGCACTTGTACGTCTCAAATAGCTTGAATCTTTTCCGGGTTGGCTTCAATTCCCCGGGCATTAACAATGAATCCCAAAAACTTCGACGCAACGCCGAAGGAACATTTCAGAGGGTTGATCTTCATTCCATAATATCTGAGTATGTCAAACATCTCTGCTAAGTCCCGAATGTGGTCGTTTGACTGTTGTGACTTCACGAGCATGTCATCCACATAGACTTCCATCGTTCTACCAATCTGATCTTTGAACATTCGATTCACCAAACACTGATAGGTCGCTCCCGCGTTTTTCAATCCAAAAGGCATTACTACATAGCAATATAGCCCAACGTCTGTGACGAAACTGGTGTGTCCTGGTCCGGAATGTGCATCGGGATCTGATTGTGTCCCGAGTACGCATCCATGAATGACAACAACTCGTGTCCTGTAGTGGAGTCGACCAACTGATCAATCCTAGGTAATGGGAAACTGTCCTTGGGGCATGCTTTGTTCAAATCGGAATAATCTACGCAAGTTCTCCATTTCCCATTCGCCTTTTTCACCAGCACGGGGTTTGATACCCATTCAGGGTAGAGGGCGTCGTGGATGAACCCATTGGCTTTGAGTTTGTCCACCTCCTCTCTGAGAGCAGCGGACCTCTCCGGGTTCATTCCTCTCCTCTTCTGCTTAACCGAGACGTACTTCGGGTCTATGTTCAACATATGACTCGTAATAGCGGGAGAAATCCCGCACATGTTGGAATGTGTCCAAGCAAAAATATCGAGATTCGCTCGGAGGAAATCACTGAGGTCTTCAGTCATTGAGGGGCTGAGTTGTGATCCAATCTTCAATACTCACGATGGATCGTCCCGGCTGACCAAAATGTCGATCGTCGGTTCAGCCGGTGCTGCTTTTTCTTCCCTGGGTTCCTCATCATCGTCCCTCGGATCTATGTCTCTATAGATCAGAGAATTTTGCCCGAGCCAGGGCTCGGGCATTATTTGTCAATTATCGGTATTCTGGATGTGGACGGAATTGTCCGCAACCTTCCCTTTCTCTCTTCGCTGGGCCTCTCGGAGCTCAGCCACATAACATGCACGACCGGTTGCCTGGTCGCCATAAACAACACCTACTCCTTTGTCAGTTGGAAACTTTAAAGTCAAACACCACGGGGCCAATGCTGCCCTAAACTCAACCAGGGCCGGTCGGCCCAAAAATACATTGTATGGAGAATCAACATCCAAAACTACGAAAGGTAGGATTCGCACCCTCCTTCGCTCACCTTGTCCCAGTTCAACTGGCAATTCCACATACCCCACTGCATCAGTCGATGCGCCATTAAAGCCGTGTATACGAGCTTTAGATGGCTTCAAATCCTTCGTCTCCATCTTCATCTGGTCATAAGCCTTCTTGAAGATGATATTGACAGAACTTCCACAATCAATCAAAATTCTTTTCATAAAAGCCGGCCCGATTGTCGCAGATATGACCATCGGGTCAATGGTAGGAGCCTCCACCTGATCAGCATCTCTGCTCTTGAATACTATATCGTCTGTCATCATGCACAGCTGTTTAGCTGGGGTCCCATCCTCCATGTTGGAACAACACTCAAAGTCTGCATGCCTTAGGGAATTAGCATAACGCTCAATTTCTTTCCAGTTCATATCTGCAGGGTGAGGTCCGCCGATGATCGTGTTTATGACTAGTCTGCCCACGGTCCGAGCAGGTTCCTCGGTGTGACGTGGGGCTGGTGCACGACCGGGATGGGACGTTCCTTGTCCACCTTCTTGCGGATCCTTTACAAACTCTTGTAACTTTTTCTGCCTAATCAACTTCTCTATAGCGTCGTGTAGGTGTCTGCACTCTTCGGTATTGTGCCCATAAGTCTCATGAAAGCGGCAATACTTCCCGGTCCGCTTTTGTTTCTCGGTTGACTCCTTAGGGCGCGGCTTTCTGTACTGAAAGGTATTGCAAGTTGATAGGTAAATATTTTCAAGAGATGCATTCAGTGGGGTGTGCTCGTTGTAGGTTGGAATCCTCGGCTTCCATTTCCCCGCTTCTCTTTTCTTCCCCTGATTTCTTCCTTCGGAGTCCTTTGCCTGTCCGTGTTTGTTCTAGACATTGACCTGAACCTTCCCCGAGTTGTCTTCATATTGTTTCACAGCAATGTTGCTTTTCACGGACTCCTGAACAGGCCCTGGTGCCTTATCTCGCCTTATCCACCTGGCTTCCTCTCTTCTTATGAACCGATGTGCCTTTGAGTAAAAACGCTCTAGCGTAGTTGGAGGTTTTCCTGCCAGCCAATCTCCAAACTCTGAATCCAGATCTACACCTCTCATCACAGCCATAAGAATTGCATGATCATTGGGATTACTGACTTCAGTAGCCGCAACATGGAATCTCTGCAAATACTCCTTCAATGACTCTCCAGGAGCATGGATTACACTTGATAGAGACATCACGTCCTTTGGACGAGTAGTGTGTATTCTGGACTATTCTATAAATTTCTTCGCCAACTCCTCGAAACTGGATACGGACTGCGGAGGAAGTCGGGTGAACCACATGGTAGCGATCCCAGATAGGGTTATTGGAAAGCACCTGCACTTGGTTGCATCATTTGCTCTGGCTGAATCCATCATCCATTCCTACCTCATCACATGCTGCATGGGATCAGTCTTTCCTTCGTAGGCAGGGATAGTTGGCATGCTAAACTTCCTGGGGTATTCTACTTGCAGAACAATGTCTGTGAATGGAGTATGACTCCTGGATACTCCCCGGTCATCATTTGTCAGGCCTTGATTTTCTCTCATCAATTGTCTGACCATAGCTGATAAGTCTGGGGTTTGTATGGAAGATGGCAGGTTGGAGTCTGTCCTTCGGGATTGATCATGCTGATGCCTCCTCTGCTGGTGATCTGCCAGACGTGCATCTTGAGGTCCGGCATCATTGGCATCTTGGTGAGCCGGGCGTCCGGCCTCCACCTGTGCTCCAACTCCTAAGTTTCCCGTTCCTGCTCGGTTGCAGCCTCCGAGGTGTAAACGATCCCCAGTTGTTTGATTGGCAGCACCTGCCTGTGTTGTTTCAGTCTTGCGGCGTCTACGCTTGGGAGGTTCGTCGGATGACGTTGAGCTATCAGATGAAGAGTTAGGAGCTGGACTGCCCCAGCATTCTGATGCTGTTGTTGAGTGAGCTGTGCCATAAGGTTGACGTTAGCTTGCATCTGCTCTCCAAGTTGTCTCCTGCTTTCCCTGAGCTCTCTCATCAAGTCGTTGAACTCTATTCTGGTGACAACTTGCATTTGGTCCTGGGCGGTAGTCCCCGCACCTAGATTTGCTTGCTGATTGCTAGGCCCTGCTCGTTGTACTCTAGCAGTCTCATGGGAGTCCGCATTATGAGAGGCTGATCTGGTACGTGGTCTTCCCATTGTAGAGTTATTGGTAGGAAATCTGAGTAGAATCAATGGACGTCTTATGAATGACTTGGATCTCCTTCGAGGGATTTATTCAATCCAGTAGCTTCAAAGCAGATCCTTATGGCCTGAGAATTCAATTCTCAGTGAAAGCACCAAAGTGTTAGCACCAAAATTGGTCACTAACCCCGTTTAGAAAGATTATGTAGAGAGATTAATGAAGAAAGTCAATTTAAACAGAGAACAATATGCTAAATTGAATGTAGAAACGAGAACACCAGATTTATAGTGGTTCAGCGTAACTGCCTACGTCCACTTTGAGGTTCAACTTTATTGCTTTACTTGATAATTGATTATAGATACAATCCATACACCAACTACTTGAATACAATTGCTAAGTCAAAGGAACGAGTCTTGAAAGCGGCAGAGTCTCCCAGTGTTATCGGAAAAAAAGGTCCTTTTCACTATGCCCCTGCCTCTCTATTTATAGACAAAGATGGGTTGGACTTCCCTGGTGGGCCCGGCAGCTAAATACCTCGGCCCAAAAAGAGTGAGCTCTGTGTGCCGAACCATAGATGTCGAACGAAATGATGCCGAACGATATCGTCATGCCGAACGAAGTGATGCCGAACGAAGTGATGTCGAACGAAGTGATGTCGAACGAAGTGATGTCGAATGAAGTGATGTGCTGAGTGGAAAGTGCAGGCCGAGCAATAGTCGAAGCCGGTCGAGATTGGATGAATGTCGAACACCTCTGGATGTCGAACATCTCTAGATGCCGAACAACTCTGAATGCCGAACACCTCTGGATGCCGAACGATCTCGAATGTCGATCGAGATTTATGCCGAACGAGGTTGAGTGCCGAACGAGGTGTGGATGCCGAGCAGTATGGAATGCCGAATGACTCTGCCATGCCGAACGCTCTATGCATGCCGAACACTCTCGAATGCCAAACGATCCACGTATGCTGAACACTCTCGAATGCCGAACGTTCTTTGAGTGCCGAACGTTCCTGAATACCGAATGCTCTTTGAGTGCCGAAGGCTCTCGAATACCGAACAGGGTCTGATGCCAAACACTCTCGAATTCCGAATGGCCATAGATGCCGAATGTCACTTAATGTCGGACAATATACAATACCAAACGACTCTTAATGTCGAACGATATGCAAGTGCCGAGTGCCTAGTTGCCTGGTCAAATCTTCAGGTAACACGTTATACTGCTTTTTTTACATTTACATTGAGGACATGTATTATATTGAGGACATGTGTTGTATTGCATAGCTTTATTTACAGAGTCACATCATATCGAGCACTATTTGTACATTGCACTTATTTCGATGTTTGCTAGACTTAGCACTGTAGGCTTATTCGAACACTGTAGCCACGTTGCATATTTTTGCCATAGGACATCTTCTTACCGCTATATATTCTATTGCTTGGCAAATCGTTCTGAATTCATCTCATCCTATTAAGAAAAAAATGTTGGATTATAGCCATATTTCCTTGCCAGAATCATACTCATACGAGGTTCCTTTAAGTCACGAGAACATGCCTAATCCGTCTTACCCCGAAGAACCAACCGGTTGGTACGATGAGATGGAGGAAAGACATTATGAATATGTGAGAGAGCATGAGAGAACTTTGCAAGAGCAGAGGCTTTTGGAGGATGGAAGAAGGCAAAGGGAGGAGCGAAGGAGCAATAATGGGAGAAGGTAAAGAGGGCTTGAAATACGGGCTCAACAACCTCAATGAGAACAAGAGGTTGATTCTGGAGAAATATACTGCAATTGTAGAGTTAATGTATTGTATTCCATCATAAGAAACGGATCAGACATAGGTTGACGCCACTATAGATGCCCAATTTTCCCGATGGATGTGGACTATGGCAATGGTTGGACGATCCTTTACCTCACCGTGCAGTAGTGTATGCAATCGAACTTGAACAAGAAATTGAAACTCTCAGGAGGACACTTGGTTCAGTTCAGTTATCACGTGATCGAAGATAGATTTTAAATCATCTGGTTTGTATTTGTTTTAGATCTTGTTTGCATCATTTCAATTATTAGTTTGGTACCACTATATTGGTTTATTTCAAAGCTAGTTGTCCTTTCTGTCAGTCTTTTTCGATGTTGTTAGTTATATTGCGTATTCGGTAGATAGTGAAAGTGTACACAATTTATGACAAAACTAAAAGAAAATATGTAGAACTTATAAAAAACACACATTGAACTTATAGAAAATACATGGAACTGAACCTTAATACATTCGATTGTAAGCAAATACATAGAACTTAAACAAAAATAAATAAAACTTCATTCGAACTGTCTAATATAGCTAACCCATAGATCATATGCAGCATGTCCAACAAAATTAGAACGATGCTCCCAAAGATAGCGTGAATCATGCATAGCTCGTGTTAACTGAAATAGGTCTTCTTCCTTCATTGTATTTATAACGCTTCTGTAACGTTGATAAGCTTTGGTAAACGTGACATAAGTACTGCGAGTATCCAGAATCCGTCGAATTAATCTACAGTCGGAATGATTATTAAAGGCATCGTTTAGAGTAACCTAGAAATCTTGCTCAATCTCCTCTGCCATATGTCTTGCATTGACTTCTATGTACGCTTTGATTAGCACTAAATAATCCTGTGGAGTCCAACTTTCAGTTGCCATGGAATTTTTTATACACTACAACTATGAAATTTTCATTTAAATAGGCAATTCAAACTCGTCGTTATGCAGATCAATAATGTCTGCCACTTGCTAAATTTAATTTGGATACACTTTGCATTATTTGTCTGCCACTAGCTAAAGTTGATTTGACTACACTCTACGTTTTTCTGTCTGCCACTTGCTAAAGTTGATTTGGCTACACTCTGCATTATTTGTCTGCCACTTGCCAAAGTTGATTTGACTACATACTGCATTATTTGTCTGCCACTTGCTACAATAGATTTGACTACACTCTGCATGTTTTGTCTACCACTTGGTATAGTTGATTTGACTACACTCTACGTTTTTTGTCTGCCACTTGCTAAAGTTGATTTTACTACACTCTGCATTTCTTGTCCACCACTTGCTAAAGTAGATTTGACAACACTCTGTGTTTTTTGTCTGCCACTGTCTACATATCGTAGCACTTCTGTATAAGGACTTCAACTTCCATTCCATGAATCACATTTAACAACTTCTTTCTTTCTCTCCTAGCATTAAACTAAATACAACAATGAGTACTTCATCTTTCCTCAAATGTGTTATGACGTTCGATAATGATTCCGATGAAGAAGAGATACTCCAAGAGGAAGCCGGAGAATTGCAAGAAATAACTAACATATTCCGTGAAGCTTATGGTTCCACATCCCGGAAACACGGCGGATCAGTCGTGGGTGCAAACATGTAAACCGTAATCAATTTGCCTTCCAAAAAACTCTGATGCAAGACTACTTTAACCCAAATTGCACTTATGGACCTGATATGTTCAGGAGAAGATATAGAATGAGAAGAGATCCGTTTTTAAGAATTTTAACAGGTATTCAAAACAGTGACAAATATTTTATTCAAAAACCGAATGCTTCAAAAACACAGGGGCGTAGTAGTGAACAAAAAATGACTGTTGCACTAAGAATGTTAGCTTTTGGCATCCCCGCAAATGCATTGGATGATTCGTATCGAATCACGGAGACGACCGCGTTAGAAACTCTCGACAAATTCTGTCAATCTATGGTGGACGCTTTCGGCAATGAGTACCTTAGATCTCCAAATGAGGATGATGTGGTGCTGATTCGAGAAATGCACGAGAGCAGAAGATGGCCAGGAATGCTTGGAAGTCTCGACTGTATGCAATGGGAATGGAAGAACAGCCCCAAAGCATACCAAGGAGCTTACAATGGTAAAGAAAGAAAACCAACTATTATTTTGGAAGCCATTGCTTCATACAATTTATGGATATGACATGCTTTCTTTGGAATGCCAGGATCTAACAATGATTTAAATGTTATTGAGAGATCACACTTATTTAATGATTTGACACTTGGTCGAGTAACTCCAGTGTCGTTCACTCTTGGGAAAAACACTTACGACCATGGAAATTATCTTGGTGATGGGATTTATCCAAAATAGAGCACCATTGTGAAGACATGTCCAAACCTAATAACAGCAAAGCAAGCAAAGTTTGCTGTGATGCAAGAGAGACAAAGAAAAGATGTAGAAAGAGCTTTTGGAGTTCTACAATCCAGATTTGCAATGATTAGTAATCCATGTAGACTTTGGTCTCGGATAAAAATGTCCATAATCATGTTTGCATGTATTATTATGCATAATATGATTATTGAAAATGAAAGGGATATGGATGAACACCAACGTCACTACGAATATGATGGTGCAGGGCAAATGCGAGAAGTATTCCGAGATGATGTTCTTATAACAGAAGAAGCATTCAACGTTCACGTGGAATGAAAACTTTCATAACGCGATGCACAACTTCACAACCGGCTCCAAAAGATCTTATGAATCGCATTTGGAATTACTTTGGTTATTGTTAGATCAATATTATATTAGATCTATCATGTATATACGCGTTTGCGTTGTAATAGTATTTAAATTATCTTATTACTATGTATTCCATTTCCTTCAAAATGTTAATCTGTTTGGTTATCGACTTTGTCTAAATGGAAATCAGAATGATAAAACGTTAATTAATAACGAAATACAGCAGATTTAGATAAACGCTACATTCCACCGAAAGTAGTACAACTTAAACAATTCTAAGACTAAAACAAACTACTTTGAGGGAACTTGGAAATAATTATTTGTCGTTTGCGCTCCATCCAATACTGCTTTTGCATGTCATCCATCCCCGTCAGATCTTTATCTATAATCATCTGTTCTTCTCTTCCCCTTTCTGTATCTAGCTTTTATTGCTCAATTTCTGCAAACTTGCGCATCACATCGATCTTCTCCTACGCTAGCTTGCTTTTTTCTTAATGCCTTCTTTCATGAATTTCAAGAGCGACATTCACTTTAGCGTCCACCACGGCATCAACTTTATTTTTTCTCTTTGTTGCTTTTACCCCAATTTGTCTAAATCCTTCATCCGGTCTCTGGTTGAGCGCTTCCGACTCATTTTCTCCCTGAAATTGACTTTCTCTACAAGAATAATCTCCTGGACTTGACTAGTATGAAGATTTCGATGCTTTGTTCTTCCCCTTCCCCTTCGTTTGAAGGTCTCAAAGGCTCTTAGCATTATCGGAGTTCCACTTCGGTGTGCTCGTCAGCAACTCGTAACAGTTTGGAAATTGGTAATAATGCGGTTTTTTCGCTCCGTTTTTCCTTGGAAAAAGCTTTATGAATTCCTCATTCGCTATTTTTTTTTCTGTAAATCCAAAAATAAAAAAACTACTAATCATATTTATTACAAAAAAACTAATAATACCAAGAAACATACCAAATGCTCTTCGCCTCTCATTCCACTAGGGTTTGTTTTCTTTATTTTATAAATCTGTGGTTCATAAAACTGAGTTTGACGATTGATTTTGCCGAATCGAACTTGAATCACCAACAAAGATTGAGTATTTTCGGGATGCTTAAGGTTGAAGGTATGCATTATTTTCTTCCAAAACTTATCGCCACTCTGATCGTTGCCTCTGATCAAGTCGTTTGTACAGTGATAGTAAATGTTGCATAAATCGTAGTACTCATCGCTTCTCCATGGATTGGACGAATGTTGTGTGGGAGGAGTGCTCGGTTGTTGCTGGCTGTCATCGAAGTAATAGTTTTGAGACTGAGAAGGATGCATGAAGTCTCCAAAAGACAAAGTCATTTTCAGATAATACAGGTTGTAGAAGAAATGAATGAAGATGTTTGTGTAGATAGGATGAGTGAAGAGATTGAATTTATAGAGAAGGCGGAAAATGGCCGTTGGAACTAGCCGTTGGTTGAAATAGCCATTTGGATAGCTGGGCGCTGATTTAATCAGCGCCCATAGCTGGGCGCTGATTAAATCAACGCCCAGGACCAATTCAGAATACTGAATTGGCCCTTGAATATTAGCCTTAATATTCAGCTTGAAGCACACTGTTGGAGTGGAAATATATTGATTGCCTTAATATTCAGCCTGAATCTCCAACTGTTGGAGATGCTCTGAGAAGCCGAAACTAAAATGCTTAGATGTTTGAGGAATCATTAGCATTAATCTTCACTTATAACTCATTTCCATTTTTATAACAATGTTTTGTTACGGTTCCAACTTATTTTTCGGATTTATTATACTCTGCTGTCTATTTAAAATTACTTAAAACTTACTATTTCGAATTACATTTACTTAAATTTAATTTTAAGTAGTTATGATAAGTTTCTCTAAGATGAACAGCAAAAGGAACATTCAAGTGATTTGATGTCTTTAATTAATATCAGATATCATCTCCAACTCATTATTATAATGTAAGTAAAAGTCGCTCCACCATTTAATAAAATTATCATACTTTCTTCTCCCACACAAATGTTAATTACAAATTAAAAAAATTACGTAAAGTGCACTTAACAATATTATATGCATCTATCCTCCAATGACTAATATGTTAGAAACTAATTTTGCATCTATCAACTCACTACTAGAAAGGGGCTAAATAGCAACTTGTATTTCCGACGGCCGCCGACGACTAATTTAAGATATTTTTGACGGCATTCGATGACAAGTTATTTTAGTTACTTTAATTTGTCATATCATTGTAACTTATTAATTATAGAAATTTGATTTTTTTTTAAATACTAATTTAATTCTCAAAAATTAAAGGATATATTTTTATTCAACTCTTTAATTTTACGATGGTTTGTGATTAATTAAATTAATATTTTCGATAATCTTTTATTGCGTAATTCGATATTTAACTTTATTGAAAATCAAACTCTAGCGATCAATCTATGCAGCTATCAGTCCGTCCATTATACAACTTCGGTAAAATTTATGATGCATAATAATTTTTAGGAATCTAAATATATTTTTTAACCATTGTGTAACTAATTATGAATTTCTAAATATTTTTAACATTATAAATTCATATAAAAGAAAATATTCAGCATCAATTTTTTTTTGAATCTTATGTCGATCCAAAGTATTTTGGATCTACTTCTAAAATATTATAAAAAGGTAAATAAATTTAAGGTGTCGATCTTGATTTTCAAATTTATAGACGTTCATCTATATTCGGTCTAAAGCCTTTCGTTCGAAGGTCGAACGATATTCAAACGAGAAAAAATTCGTACCACATATACTTTACAATGTATTTATCCAATCCGTAGGGCTAGAATAGAAGAAAAAAATGAAAGAAAAAAATTAGACTCAAAATATATCATTTTCCAAGGAGTTGTGTAACACTTAATATATATATATATATATTGTTAGGACAACTTCTATGAAAATGACCTGTTTGAAGTCTAAATTTTTTAAATCCAACCGTACAGATTGGATAAATACATAATATAGTATATATATAGTTTGAATTTCGTCTTTTTTGAAGATGGTTTGACATTCAAATGAAAGGTTTAAGTCTAAATGTTGACGAACGGTTATAAATTTGAAAATCAAGATTGATACCTTACACCTGTTTATTTTCCTTTCATATTTCGACCTTTTGCACAAAATACATTGGATCGACATAAGCTTCAACAAATTTATTTTAGCGAAAGTTTGGCTCACATCCTTGTTAAGTTTTAAAATGTACAAAACAACCTTCACAAAACCGATTTATAAATTATGTCCCTATTTTTTAATACAGGTAATTAATTTCCAAAACTACCCTTACGCTGTTTGAATACAAAACCCAAAACCCTCCAAATTCCTACTATCGACATTTTTGAAAGCATACCATAAATTTCTGAAATCCAGATTTGTAAGCGAACGAAAGTGTTAAAGACTGAAGATGAAGTCGAAACGACTTGAAAAGGTGAGCGAATTGAAGAAGATGAAATCAACTATAACGGCAAAATCGATGGTAAACGCCTAGTTTTCTTCCTGAAATCGATTTTTTCAATTATAATTGATCGATTTGTTTTAAGGATTCATAGATAGCTCATTTCACATTATTCGCACATATACATGATATTATTTACAAATTTATATATGTAAGCAAGAATCTGGAAGATTGCCAGATAATATCAAAAAAATAAGAACAATTGTAGAAAATTGTAATGACCCGGATTTTTTAGCCATCTGTTCTTAGAATAATTAACTAATTTTAAATATTGAAATATTAAATTTTATCAATCGAATAAATTAAATTGCTGATATAGGGAATATTTGAATATAAAAATTCTGAAGACTATATTTAAAATTTAAATTCTAATTTCTAGAAAGTATTATATATATATATATATATGTATTTATGTATATAGCTTCACTATTTCAAATTTATGATAAAAAATTATATATGTATGTATATACAAAGCTTTGTGATGTTTAAAAATATATATAAGTGTGTGTATTTATATGTATATGTTATAAGAATAGAGTACATGAATATATATATATATATATATATGTATGTATGTATGTATAAGTATAAAATTTATGATGGCAACTTTCAAACTTAAGAGAAAATATATATGTTTAGGTAAGTATGTAATTACATATATGGTCAAAGTAGTGTACATACATACATATATATATATATAAATGTATATATATATATACATAGGAATTGCATGATGACCAATTTCAAGTCAAGCACACAAAACATAAAATCAAGCTCACATATTAAATCAAATCACCACAAAGATCAAATCAGCCTCATTAAATAAAAAAAATGAAATGAAAAGCATGTACATGTATATATCTCAGCCTCATATTGCTTACATGTATATATCTTAGCCTCCTATTGCTTGCCTTATACACTTCTTCTCTTATATTTATGGTCGTGCCTTGTTCATTTATATTTAAAAAAAAAGAACACAACAAAGATCTGCCATTTAAAAGAAAGGGTTGAGTTGTTCAAAACTTGAAGAAGGAGACTAAGCAGTGTTCATTACTTTAAAAAAAAGCATATGAGTAAACCATTCTAGTTTTGTTTACTATTACATATATGTGTGTCTGTATACCTGAAGTTTTTGAATAAATTCTTTGTTTATGTCAAATATTCATGTGTTGTATGTATTCATGCCTTGTATATGTGTGTTTGGACATAAGAGTTTACCCTGTAACTCAAGAAACACTGTATTTCATCCTCCTTAACTCATATGTTCTTTGTTTTGGTCTAAAAACAGTATGTCATTCAACTTTGAAACTACATAACTCAAAATATATTGAGTTTTTAAATATGTTTCCAAAACAAAAACTGTCTGTTTTTTAGTGTAAAATATTTCAAAAATTATTCCATAAAATTTCATGAAGTATAGAAAGAGAGAAACTGTTATAACGGCAAGTGACTTAATATTGGTCAAGTTTTAACTATTGAAATTTCATCTTTGGATTATATGACTGTAATCGTTATGGAAAAATATGATTTTTGGAATTGATTTGGTAATTTTTAGTGGAGTATGGGAAGGGAATTTTGGAGTTGGTCAGAATTGGGGGTTTGGCCAATTTCAGGCGACGTGGTCAATTTCGTGGTGAAGGGTTTAGCATGGAGGAGGTTCAGGGGATGGGGAATCCACGAAAATTGGTGTGGTGATTTTCAGAGGCGTGTGATGGCCAGACGAGGTCAAACTAGGGTTATTGGGGGGTTGTTCATGGTCACAGTTCTTGGACATTGGCAAAGAAAGGGAATGAATGGGGGTTGCGCACCAGAAGGGAATGGTGAAGGAGGTTGTGGCGAAGTTGGGTGATGGATGGAGGCCTGAAGTAACATGGCGAGGCGTTGAAAGGAGGTTTGGTTTTCGTCCAGGTGGTAGAGCAGTTCGAATTCGCGAACTAGGGATAAATCATGGGTCCAGGTGGGAAAGTGAGTTGCTCTGGTCATAGATGACATGCGAAGGTGGTCGGCGGTGAGTTTGGCTGGGTGAAGTCCGTGTGTACGTGCACACTTGCATGCATGTTTTCTTGCATCTCTCTGGGCATATGAGTGAAAGAAAGAGGGAGGAAAAGAAATCAGGGAGAAGAGGGAAGGGAAAGAGTTGGGCCGGGTTTGTAGTGGGTTGGGTTTGTTTTGGGGAAATTTAAATTAATTTTTATTAAATAATCCTTAAAACTTTAAACCAATATTCCTCCTTCATTTTAAACCCAACCGTCGAGCAAGTTTTTGTGTTGAGTTCCCACCGACGAGTATTTTCATCTGAACTATTGTCGTCATAGTTTTCTACAATGAAAATTTAATGATTTATAATAATTGAAGTAAACGAATAAGTAAATTCTTATTTGATTAATTGTAGGTTAATTAATCAATTAATTATTAAATGAACTATTTATAAATTATTTCATAATTTCTTTGATTAACAAATAATCCGGATCTTAAAATATAACTTGACTCAATTGTTGAAAATAGTTCAGTTCTGAATCGTAATGAATTTAATATTAACCGTTAATCGTTGATTGAAATTATATGAGTTGACTTTTATTTCTATTGAATATTGATTCCAATTTTCCTTTGTCTGTGCCATTAAATTATGACGACCGCCAATGACCCCTGCACTGAATCAAGAGAAAATGCGCTGTAAAGTGTGCCAGGCGACCATGGACGATTGTCAGGGTAAATTAAAACAACAAAATCTATCGTATTACTCACAGCGCATGGACAAAATACAATAGAACATATGTATAGTGAAGCTTTACAGAATAAAATGCCATCATATAAAACTCCATAATAGTTGAATACAAGCATCCAAATAGTCAATACATCAAGCCTCACTACATATCACTCAGAGAGTACAAAGCAGCGGAACATCCAGTACATATAGTAAGAAAGAAACAATATGCAATACTCCAACTCGTCTTCGATATCAGCACCGTGAAAAGCTAGAACAGCACCTGTCACCTGCTACCTAGTCTGCCCATCCCAAAATGGACGAACAGCCCAAGGCAATAAGAATTAAAACATAAAGCCTTGAGTCAGACAACAGTCTTAGTGAGCAGTAAATTAACTAACAACATACCAAAAGAGCATAAAGGAAAAGGAATAGGAATACAACCCTCCCACTCCAACCTCTTTCTACAGTGATAGCCCCCAGACACACACTAAGCAGAAGCAAACATAACAGAGCATACAATGTAAAGTAAAGAAATTATCACTCGAGTCAAGGGCGATGTTTTCCAAGCACAAACCCCCAAGGCCTAAACCAAGATCAGATAAGCACCCAGAAAACACTGCTCTTGAGACCGAATGACGATACAACCAAACATCCATGACTCTGGCTATCACTGTTATCATTACTTCGATATCACCGTTAATTGAATGACCGGCACATTCTTTCAGCCGTCCGTCAAGGGCTAATGGAAACCCCGGTTCTAGACATAACTCCCGCACGTCGTCGCAGCCCGTGCCTTGGACTATCGAATCTGCCCAGAGTACTCGACCATCAACAGTTGGCCGTTGGGACTATCGAATCTGCCCAAATGTACTCTTGCTTAGAGCATGCTAGAACCTTCAACAACGATGCTATCCAAGCCTCCTAGCCATCCTCCTTGACGACTATTTCCATACTAGCTCAAGCGCCTCTCAAGCATCCATTACCCTTAACTCGAATCATATCACCGAGTTACCAACGTGCTTGGAATGATCCCGTCTGGATTAGACCAAGACTATCTCATATCATACTTCGCTTCATCACATCCTCGCAAAGTCTCCTCTCAACATCATCATCATCGAATCTATGCATAAGAGCTTCATCACCCACTACATATGCCACAAGCAGCTTTCCCAATTCAAGAGCCTTTCTCTTAGCTTTTGAATCATCTTCGGTCTAAATCAAATCATCAATCATCTAATTTATAGCAATCAATCAAGTCAAACATTAATCCAAGCAATCAAGCATTCAAATATGATCTATGTTGATAATTATCACTATAATGGCAATTTCGTAATTAAAGAGTCGAAAGTCAAATAAGCATGAAAACATGAGCAATGTCTCTATAATCTTGATGAATGAACTTGCATAGGTTAACATGTAGTAAAATTGTTGTCAAATCATCATGAACAATGGATCTATATGGATCTACACTTAGGATGAAGAAAATGCATGGAAATCACTATTTTAACACCAAATCGAGCCAACAATCCGATATACTCCTTTGGATCCGTGTGAGAGATAATCACCACTCACCAAATCACCTAAACAACCCCAAATCAACACGCTTCAGATCTGGACAGCGAAGGATCAAGCTTGATCTATCACAAATCCGCTTCAAACGAAGAAATCTCACTTCAATGGATGAAGGTCTTCAACTTTAGCTCTTGGATCTTCGATCTTGATCTTCGATTTGGATGAAAGGAAGCACTAGATTAGAGTGGAGAAAAGAAGTGAAGAAGTGTAGAAGTCGATCTCTCAAAATGGCAGCACTTCGTCGCTTCGAAATCCGGATCCCAAAAAGTGAGAAAAACCCTTCCTATTTATAGCAGAAATTTCCTTAAGTCGTAACTCGGCTATCTCCATAAGTCGTCTCCGACTTACGACCTAAGACCCCAAACTCTACGACCTAACCAGTTTCGCATCCACGACTTAGCGCTCACCTGTTTATGACTCACGACATAACAGCTATCTCCTAAGTCGGTTACGACTTATAGCATGCGCGCCAACGACTCAACTGAGAAGCGACCTAACAACAGCTCCTACCTAACGACTAACAAGTGCGACTTAACAGATCTATGCTCCTACGACTTATCATATCGCACTAGCCTACGACTTATAACTTAGCAGCCAACCACTAAGTCGGTCACGACTTAACAAATAACTGGGTTACGACCCAACTCCTAAGTCGTCTACGACTTAACACATAGGCTACGACTCAACAGACCAATCCTCTACGACTTAAGACTATGCGCGACTTATAAATCTCGCGACCTATCTCCTATAAGTCGCTAACTCGCCAAAACCCTTAAGGATCCAATTTTCCTCAAGTCTTCTACGACCTAAGCCTTATAAGTCGTCCCAAACTGTCCAACGACCTAAACCACTACCCCTCTTCCTTAGGTCGGTCCCAACCTTAAGTCGTCTACTATCCTAAGTCGTCTCAACCGATCTAACACAACCAGTCTACAAAGTCGTCAGCTACACTACCTTAACTCGGTTAACTCCTTAAGTCGGCCACTCACCCCAGACCTAATACTTAACTCGTCCAAACCGACTTAGGACTTAACAAAATCTGCCAAAATCTGAAACGACTTAAAAATGCTGAAAATTCCAGATTTTACGAACTTTTCGATCCGTAAAAATACGGGTCGTTACATTCTCTCCCCCTTAGGAATTTCGCCCCCGAAATTCCAAGCAAACAAAGCAATCAAAGACTATTCTGTACGCCTATCATCTATAACAATCAACAAACCATGCATCCAATTCTAGCTTAGCGTACAGAATTCTAACATTAGAACAAGTCACAATATCGTGAGATGACACGACACCTTAGGGCCATACCTTGAAGAGTTCAGGATGAGCTGCCTTCATCCTCTCTTCCACCTCCCACGTACAGTCGTTATCATCATTACTCCATTGTATCTTGAGCAACTTAACTACCTTCCTCCTAAGCTGTTTCGTGTCGGTTTCAACAACACGAAGCGGCTTACGAGGTCTTCTATCGACTGGATCAACTTCGAAATCTTCACAGCTATTAGCAGAAACCACAGTACTCGAGTCGTGCACATACTTCCGTAGATATGATACGTGAAAAACATTGTGCACACTCGACATCTTCTCAGGTAACTCCAATCTATAGGCAAGCTTTCCAATTCGCTCGATGATCGGGAATGGTCCAACAAATCTCGGAGTCAATTTTCCTTTCTTCCCGAATCGGATAACATTCTTCAGTGGAGAAATCTTCACAGAAACCATATCTCCTACGTCGAATTCCAAATCCTTTCGACGCTTATCGGCATAACTCTTCTGACGGTCTTGGGCTGCCATCATTCGTTGCCGAATGATCTCTATAAAATCTGAAGTCTGTCGAATCATCTCTGGCCCAAGTATCAGCTTTTCTCCAGTTTCCAACCAACATGTCGGAGAGTTACACGGTCTTCCATACAATGCCTCATACGGTGCCATACCAATGCTTGACTGGTAACTGTTGTTGTACGCAAACTCCACCAAATGAAGGTGATCTTCCCATGATCCTCCGAAATCCAAAACACAAGCTCTGAGGAGATCTTCCAAAACTCGGTTGACTCTCTCGGTCTGACCATCTGTTTGAGGGTGATAAGCTGTACTCAAACACAACTCGGTTCCCAAAACTTCCTGGAAGCTCTTCCAAAATCCACCAGTGAACAATGGGTCTCGATCGCTCACTATACTCTTCGGAATACCATGGAATCGAACTATCCACTTAACATACAACTCAGCCAACTTTGATGCAGTCCTAGTCGATCGAACAGGAATGAATCTCGCACTCTTGGTCAGACGATCCACAATGACCCAAATCCCTTCATTTCCCGTTCTGGTTCTAGGTAGCCCATCAATAAAATCCATCGATACTTGCTCCCACTTCCATGCAGGAACTTCTAATGGCTGAAGCAATCCACTAGGCTTCTTCTGTTCGGCTTTTACCAACTGGCAGTTCATACACTTGGAAATAAAATTTCCAACATCCTTCTTCATGCCTTCCCAGTAGTAGGTTCTCTTCATATCCCGATACATCTTATTTCCACCTGGATGAATTGTCAACTTCGAGTGATGACTTTCCTTCAGAACTTCACTCCTCAATTCATCTATATCGGGAACAACAAGTCGTCCTTGCTTTCGAAGCCAACCCTCTCGATCGACCTCGAATCCTTTATCCTTTTCTGGATCCAATCCAAATTCCAATTCACGGATAATCTTGACAAGCTTATCGTCTCGCTTTTGGCTCTCGACAATCCTTTCCACAAGAGAAGGTCTTATCGATAAGTTTGCCAACATCTCAGGTTCCAATTCACATCTAGGCCTGAAGTCAAATCCAGCTAAATACTCGAGACTCTTCCATTCTGAAAACATGGCTCCCAATCCTGCATGTCTTCGACTTAACGCATCTGCCACTGCGTTACCTTTTCCCGGAGTATAAGCTATACCAAAATCATATGATGCCAAAAACTCTAGCCAACGTTGCTGCCGAAGATTCAAATCCTTTTGGGAGAAAAGATACTTCAACGACTTATGATCCGTAAACAACTCAAATCGAACTCTCAATAGATAATGTCTCCACATCTTCAGAGCAAAAACAATTGCCGCTAACTCCAAATCATGAGTCGGGTAATTCCTTTCATGCGGCTTCAGTTGTCGACTGGCATACGCAACAAC
The DNA here is from genome assembly GCA_030737815.1 of Allium fistulosum. Lineage (NCBI taxonomy): Eukaryota > Viridiplantae > Streptophyta > Magnoliopsida > Asparagales > Amaryllidaceae > Allium > Allium fistulosum. The sequence continues at coordinate 209,805,110 of CM060908.1, forward strand.
TTTATCTCTCTGCATCAGCACTACTCCAAGTCCAGTACCACATGCGTCGGTGTAAACCACCATCTCATCATTCCCACTAGGAATAGTCAGAACAGGAGCACTCGTCAAACGCCCTTTCAGGATTCCAAAAGCTTGCTCACACTTATCATCCCATCTGAACACCAGGTTCTTCTTCGTCAATCCTGTTAACGGTGCAGCCACCTTGGAAAAGTCTTTGATAAACCGACGATAATATCCTGCTAATCCAAGAAAGCTTCTCACATCAGATGCATTCTTAGGTCTAACCCAATCCTGGATTGCTGCCACCTTAGCGGGATCAACCGCTATTCCATTTCCAGAAATAACATGGCCTAAGAACCTCACTTGACTCTTCCAGAAGTGACACTTCGAAAACTTAGCCTTCAGCTGATGTTTCCGTAAGATTTCCAAAACAATACGCAAGTGCGTCTTGTGCTCTTCTTTAGTTCTGGAATAAATCAGAATATCATCCACGAACACAAGCACAAACTTGTTCAACTGATCTCTAAACACTCTATTCATAAGATACACGAAATATGCTGGCGCGTTAGTCAATCCAAACGGCATTACCAGCCACTCAAAGAAACCCGATGGTGTCCGAAAAGCAGTCTTCGTCACACTATCCTTAGCCACTCTCAACTGGTGAAATCACGTTCCCAAATCCATCTGAGAAAACACCTTAGCTTCGTGAAGCTGATCAAACAAGTCATCTATTCTCGGCAATGGATACTTGTTCTTCTTAGTCACCTTATTCAGCTCACGATAATCGACACACAACCTCAGCGATCCATCTGCTTTGGTTGTGAATACAACTGGTGCACCCCATTCGGACACACTACACCGAATGAATCCTTTCTGCAAAAGATCATCAACTTGCACCCTCAACTCTTGCTGTTCCTTAGGCGCCATCCGCCTAAGAGGCATCACAACAGGTCTGGCTCCTTCAACTAGATCTATACGAAACTCGATCTCTCTATGCGGCGGCAACCCTTTGACTTCGTCAAAGACATCCTCGAATCCATTCGCGATTGGCACTAATGACAGTCCATCCCGTGGAACAACCAGCGAATACATGAAGCTCATGAAGACGCCTTCTTCATGCTTACATCGTATCATAACCTTTCGCCCCTCCACATTCTCGACTGTCACTTCCAACCTCTCGCAATCAACCTTTGCCGCATACTTCCTAAGCCAGTCCATACCCAAAATAATTCTGAACCCCGCAAAGTTCAGAACAAAGCAATCACAAACAAAAGAGCAATCATGACTCGATACGACTAGACCACGGCATAACATACACAAACAGGACGAACCCCCAACTGGATTAGTCACAACCAATGGCCTATCAACAATATCCGGTTCCAAACCCAACCGGCCTACAAGTTCACTACAAACAAACGAATGCGACGCTCCAGTATCAAACAGAACTCTAACTGGAACACCACATAGGAAAAGAGTACCTTGAACCACCACACTCTTTCCCTTCTCTTCAGCGGTAGGAGCCTTCGAAGATGACGGAACAGCTCCCAAAGCATAAGCTTGCACAATCTGTTTGTCCCTCCTCGGTTCTGGACAATTCTTCCTGAAATGCCCCGGCTTGTCACAGTTGTGACACTTCATCGGCACCTTAGGATTCTTACAATCCTTCAAGAAATGGCCCTTCTGTTGACAATTGTAGCAAGTCACCTCGCCTTTCTGCTTCTTCTGGCCATCCTTACCCTTCTGCTGTTGCTGCTTCCTCTTCTTGTTTCCACCCTGCTGGGGTTTAGACTCTTCCCTGGTCACAGCAACAACAGATCCTTCCTTAGGAAACAGACTCTCATGCCTGAGAGCTTTCTCCACAAGCTTCTCAAACGAATTGTCCAAATGATCTACCAACTGTCTCCCAAGATAACTGTCCAAGCCTGTCACAAACTTCTCATTCTTCTGGTATGCAGACTCAATATATGACCGGGCATACTTGGACAAAGCTTCAAACTCAGAAACATACTCATGGACTGATCTTCCACCTTGCTTGAGCTCCACAAACTTCTTGAACAGAACAGACTTCTGAGCTGTAGAAATGAACTTAGCTTCAAATCTAGCTTGGAATTGCTCCCAAGTAATCTCTTCCTCCGCAGTATTGATGGTAATAGAGTTCCACCAATCAGAGGCTCTCCCTTGAAGCTGCCTTGATGCCAACTTCCTCTTAGTTGCATCATCGATTCCCAAATCACCAAAGATCCTTCTACAAGCATCTATCCATCTCTGGACTTCGATAGTTGATTCTGTTCCCAAGAAAACCTTTCCTCCAAGAGCAGTATAGTCCTTACACAACTTAGCGAAATCCACTGGTTTTGGAGTTTGGACTTGAACTCCAACATCAACTGCTGCCCCCAGAACTGGTATCCTTCTCATGATCGAAGTCATCATAGCTTCGAACATAGCTGCATAATCAGCAGTCCCCTCAGTAGCACGGCCTTCCCTAGCAGCTGGTCTCCCTCTTCGACTCATTCTCAATATCTATAAAAAGGAATGATCAGAACATCTAGAGAAACAACTGCATAAAGGACTCAAACTCAACTAAACTACTATATTATATATAGTATTCATCCATCAAATTACAATTACGTCTCTCATACGTAGTTACGTCAGCGAGCGTTGGGTAAGATCGATTAACCAATGCTCTGATACCAAATGTGACGACCGTCCATGACCCCTGCACTGAATCAAGAGAAAATGCGCTGTAAAGTGTGCCAGGCGACCATGGACGATTGTCAGGGTAAATTAAAACAACAAAATCTATCGTATTACTCACAGCGCATGGACAAAATACAATAGAACATATGTATAGTGAAGCTTTACAGAATAAAATGCCATCATATAAAACTCCATAATAGTTGAATACAAGCATCCAAATAGTCAATACATCAAACCTCACTACATATCACTCAGAGAATACAAAGCAGCGGAACATCCAGTACATATAGTAAGAAAGAAACAATATGCAATACTCCAACTCATCTTCGATATCAGCACCGTGAAAAGCTAGAACAGCACCTGTCACCTGCTACCTAGTCTGCCCGTCCCAAAATGGACGAACAGCCCAAGGCAATAAGAATTAAAACATAAAGCCTTGAGTCAGACAACAGTCTTAGTGAGCAGTAAATTAACTAACAACATACCAAAAGAGCATAAAGGAAAAGGAATAGGAATACAACCCTCCCACTCCAACCGCTTTCTACAGTGATAGCCCCCAGACACACACTAAGCAGAAGCAAACATAACAGAGCATACAATGTAAAGTAAAGAAATTATCACTCGAGTCAAGGGCGATGTTTTCCAAGCACAAACCCCCAAGGCCTAAACAAAGATCAGATAAGCACCCAGAAAACACTGCTCTTGAGACCGAATGACGATACAACCAAACATCCATGACTCTGGCTATCACTGTTATCATTGCTTCGATATCACCGTTAATTGAATGACCGGCACATTCTTTCAGCCGTCCGTCAAGGGCTAATGGAAACCCCGGTTCTAGACATAACTCCCGCACGTCGTCGCAGCCCGTGCCTAGGACTATCGAATCTGCCCAGAGTACTCGACCATCAACAGTTGGCCGTTGGGACTATCGAATCTGCCCAAACGTACTCTTGCTTAGAGCATGCTAGAACCTTCAACAACGATGCTATCCAAGCCTCCTAGCCATCCTCCTTGACGACTATTTCCATACTAGCTCAAGCGCCTCTCAAGCATCCATTACCCTTAACTCGAATCATATCACCGAGTTACCAACGTGCTTGGAATGATCCCGTCTGGATTAGACCAAGACTATCTCATATCATACTTCGCTTCATCACATCCTCGCAAAGTCTCCTCTCAACATCATCATCATCGAATCTATGCATAAGAGCTTCATCACCCGCTACATATGCCACAAGCAGCTTTCCCAATTCAAGAGCCTTTCTCTTAGCTTTTGAATCATCTTCGGTCTAAATCAAATCATCAATCATCTAATTTATAGCAATCAATCAAGTCAAACATTAATCCAAGCAATCAAGCATTCAAATATGATCTATGTAGACAATTATCACTATAATGGCAATTTCGTAATTAAAGAGTCGAAAGTCAAATAAGCATGAAAACATGAGCAATGTCTCTATAATCTTGATGAATGAACTTGCATAGGTTAACATGTAGTAAAATTGTTGTCAAATCATCATGAACAATGGATCTATATGGGTCTACACTTAGGATGAAGAAAATGCATGGAAATCACTATTTTAACACCAAATCGAGCCAACAATCCGATATACTCCTTTGGATCCGTGTGAGAGATAATCACCACTCACCAAATCACCTAAACAACCCCAAATCAACACGCTTCAGATCTGGACAGCGAAGGATCAAGCTTGATCTATCACAAATCCGCTTCAAACGAAGAAATCTCACTTCAATGGATGAAGGTCTTCAACTTTAGCTCTTGGATCTTCGATCTTGATCTTCGATTTGGATGAAAGGAAGCACTAGATTAGAGTGGAGAAAAGAAGTGAAGAAGTGTAGAAGTCGAGCTCTCAAAATGGCAGCACTTCGTCGCTTCGAAATCCGGATCCCAAAAAGTGAGAAAAACCCTTCCTATTTATAGCAGAAATTTCCTTAAGTCGTAACTCGGCTATCTCCATAAGTCGTCTCCGACTTACGACCTAAGACCCCAAACTCTACGACCTAACCAGTTTCGCATCCACGACTTAGCGCTCACCTGTTTATGACTCACGACATAACAGCTATCTCCTAAGTCGGTTACGACTTATAGCATGCGCGCCAACGACTCAACTGAGAAGCGACCTAACAACAGCTCCTACCTAACGACTAACAAGTGCGACTTAACAGATCTATGCTCCTACGACTTATCATATCGCACTAACCTACGACTTATAACTTAGCAGCCAACCACTAAGTCGGTCACGACTTAACAAATAACTGGGTTACGACCCAACTCCTAAGTCGTCTACTACGACTTAACACATAGGCTACGACTCAACAGACCAATCCTCTACGACTTAAGACTATGCGCGACTTATAAATCTCGCGACCTATCTCTTATAAGTCGCTAACTCGCCAAAACCCTTAAGGATCCAATTTTCCTCAAGTCTTCTACGACCTAAGCCTTATAAGTCGTCCCAAACTGTCCAACGACCTAAACCACTACCCCTCTTCCTTAGGTCGGTCCCAACCTTAAGTCGTCTACTATCCTAAGTCGTCTCAACCGATCTAACACAACCAGTCTACAAAGTCGTCAGCTACACTGCCTTAACTCGGTTAACTCCTTAAGTCGGCCACTCACCCCAGACCTAATACTTAACTCGTCCAAACCGACTTAGGACTTAACAAAATTTGCCAAAATCTGAAACGACTTAAAAATGCTGAAAATTCCAGATTTTACGAACTTTTCGATCCGTAAAAATACGGGTCGTTACATAAATAGCCAAATAATACTATGGAGTTAAATTGAATTGAATGTGGTTAATTGGATATTTGTTTAGAGAAAATAAATCACTGTTCCACAAAGTAATGTAATTGGACCCTGTTTAGAAGAATAAATCATCGTTCTGCTATTATTAATTAGACATTTAATAAATTTGGTCATTTATTTAGCATAAATAAATTCAGTTCTGCTATTTTATGTGTGTGGACACTTAATTATATTTCAAATAGACAAGTATTGGATAAGTGTCGTACTTACGATTAATTGTTAATTGTGAGTTTAATTTATATATATGATGTTGTGTGAATGCTTGGGTAATAACTTAGATAGTTATTGAAATTAATAGTGACTTGATTAAGTACCATTGGAGTTATTAAGCCTCTTTTCCAAATTTGGAAGTTGATTTTTGAACCAAAGTTATTTTGAGAATGATTATTATTTATTAATGATATTTTAAAGAAAATTGATAATTTATTTGATAATGTTTTAAATTTAATTATTTTATGATTCTTAAAAGTTATTTCAAAGTATTTAATTATTGTTTTGAAAAGTTATTTAATTATTTAAAATGTTTAAATTATATTTAATTATTAATTAAAGTTATCTTATAATGATTTGATTTAAAGTTAATAATTATTTAAGAATTAATTAGTATTAAAATATTTTTATTTCTAAGATAATTTGTTCAAATATTAGTATTGTTTTGAAATAATATATCGTGTAGTAAACTTTTATTAAAGAGTTTTTTCCTAAAATTAAACGTGAAAATTTATATAGAAAATTTATAAGTTTTATTTTGAAATAATTATTTCAGGAAGTAATGGTATATTTTCATAGCGTAATCCGAGGGCAGAGATTTCCTACAGTTTGGGATGTTTTTGCTGGAATAGTGACGTAACCATTGTGCAAACAGCGATCTATGATTAATTGCATGGCGAAAATCGGGAGGCATAGACTGCCTAAGTTAAGTTTGGATTTCTCTAGGATAGAGACGTAATCATCGAGCTACGATCCATGGTCGATATCAAAGGATGCTTTCCATATTTGTTTTCAAGGTTTCAAGTATTTTTGGAAGATATGATTTGTTAATATACTTATTCCGGTGAGATAAGTATATAACTATTTTTGATAAAGAGATTTAATTTATCTAAAATTAAATTAAATGAGGCTTGGTGATTACGGTGGGAAATGTGATATCCGTTTGAATGTTTGTTTATTTGATAGTTAATTAACCGACTATCAAATCTTGACCTATATATGTAATCCTTCTTAATTTTAGTGGTACGGAATTATTCCCTACTTAACACCGAAGGATTTTAACTCTGGAAATATCTAGGAGAAATGCGAGAATTATATGGTACGGTTACCATCGGGTTGCTATACTGTACGTATAAACTTGTGGATCTTCTAGGACAAATGATAAGGAGATCCATCCAATTAAACGGTTAGGGGGTGATCTCCGATCTTATGTATTGTCAAATTATTTCCTAAAGAACCGGTCTTGAGCATTCCAGAAATCGACGAATTGTTTTTGAAGCACCCAGGAAATGGAGAGTGTACTCGTAAGAGATGACTCGAAACCCATGACCTACTCCGAAACCATATACGGTAAAATGGAGGAGATACGCTATATTTTGGAATGTTTGAATCCATATGTGGTTCCGTGACTCGTTGGAGTGTGGGAATCTATGTGAGATTCCAAGATCTATTGAAATGTGGAATTCGGTTATGATTCTGTGACCTGTTAAGGTGTGGGAGTCCATGAGGGATTCCATAATTTATTTGGAGACAACGCGTGAGCTAAAACGCCGGATGTGACCTCATCAGCGAAGATGACTAAATCCAGAGATAGGATGCATAACTAAGGGGCCTAGCTAACCTATGAGGGTGTAGTCTTCTCTCTTTCTAGCAAGTCCCTACCGATTATTTTATGCATGCTACGAGCATGCACTCGGCCTTGGTGGCCAGTTATGTATTTCCTATGTACCACGGCTAGACGGGTATGATGCTTCGGATGGTAACTCTGATCCTTATGCAGGAGGACCATTCTCAAAGTACTGAGGGCACCTCCGTGGAAATCCTACACAATTAGCGAAGGAGCTTATCGTATTTTGATTTGATGACTAGTATTGTTGTGATGTACACAGACATGCATTACAGCTATTTGTTATTATTTACTTTGGCGATTAGACACTATTATAATATAAGATGATTTTCTATAAAAGAGTTTTAGTTATCGTAAGGTAAAAACTCGTCCGTGTTTATTTGCGGTAAGGTCTTACGAGATACCTTTGTTTTGAAAAGTTCATTAAACTTTAAGAATCAAGTTGATTGTGTTTCTCATGTTGGTTTTACCAGACTGACCCGAGCGTTGTTTTTCCTATATGCCCAAGTCAGACTGAGCATATTTTTTAGGTTTACTTGGATATTTGGAGCTTTAGAAGAGGAGCTGGAGGCCCAGAGACGTATTCACGTAGATGATTATATTTCCGTTGCATTTTAGTTGTGTTTATCAGCAGTTGTAAGGACAGGTTGTTATAACTGTCCGTGCTAAATAGGTTAGCATACTCTGATTGATGTCTGTATATATATAAACTACAGTTTTGTCTTTCTGTAAAGATTTGTTATATAATATAGATTATTCATTCCACTGTGAGATTCTGTGTTGTTTAGTTTTCTTTCTATCTTCTTTCTACTTTCTTTCTTGACTATCCGCCTTCCCGTGCAATTTAGGTCGGACAAGTGTGGTAAATTTTCAGTTTAAACTGTACGGAAAAGCGGGTCGTGACATTGTGGTATCAAAGCTTAGGTTAAGCGAATACCTAGGCTTTGGTGGGATAGAACTCAGTATAGATAGGGTTAGTGATGCCCTAGAATGAGTAACTCATTAGAGATAGGGTCAGTAGCACTCTAGAATGAGTTTGATGTATTATATATGTAAGAGCGCATATTTGTTAGTGATATAAATTTTTTTGTATTGTGTTGTTCGTTCTGTAGAGTGGCCTGAAAATTCTAGTCGATGCGTTTAGCCAATGTTATCGATAGGGATTTCCTAAACACTTGAACAAGACCAATTGACATAGTATTGTTTTAAATGGGTAAATGAAATAGTTTTACCAGGAAATATATTTTATATATAAAAGAAAAGTTTTCCATAGTTAATCTTGGTTGTCTTTGGTTGTTAAGAGTGATAGTATTCCATCGTTATCATCTAGGATTTGACTAGTCATGCTTGTCCATTTCGGAGCATTGACTATTATACATAAATCTCTTGAATCTTCCTTTTTGAAACCTGGGTTGGATAGATAGGAATTTCGAAAACATTAAAACGAGTACCTTGTGGATTAAATTCACAATTTGAATATAAGGCATTCGTTGATAATAGTTGAGTTAAAATTTGATTTCTATGGGTGTTTATCCAAAAGGAGAATTTGAATATTCTAGAATGAATATTTTAGAAATATAAAGATTGATTTTATTAAGTTAGATAAATGTTATTTATTTAAAAGGAAATTGGGAATATTTTGAAATAATATTTTGGAGATAAGTTCTGATTCATTTTGTGATGATCGGAATAATCTTTTAAGTGACGATCAGATGTTGGCTGAGGCGAACGGTATTGTGCACTTAGTAAATTATTCTCTTTGTCATTGTACGATCAGGACGAGTTTGAACTTGAACGAATTCAAAGCAAAATTGGAATTGGACATTTCGTTGAATTATTTTGATCGAGATATATTTATGATATTGTTTCAAAATGGTTTGAAAGAAAGAAGTCATTGTTAGTTAACTAGTTCGAGTGGCTCGAAAATAACTAAAATGGGTAAGGGATACGTTCGGATGGTAAACGTTCTCTTGAGTATTATCCTTCTAGTTAGGGAATATATGATACTATTTGGTAGTACCCAGTTCCTTGGTATAGTTTTGGGGTTACTCGGGCTAACTATATGTATATTTTTTTGTGGATTAAATATATAGGATTATTTCAAAGAGGTGTTTTGAATAAAAACTCGGGTGTTTAAAGATTGATAAGTGAGTTAAAAATAAATGTTTGAATTTATAAGTTTTACAACTTAAGCATTGTTTTATGAAAATGTTTTTAAAAAATAATTTACTAATAGTATAATTGGTATTAGGGGTAACCAATTAAATAAGTGTGTGAGATAGACATAGATCGTTTCTTCTTCCCATATAATTTTGATCCAATATTCGAGTTCAAGGCTTTGAGGTGTTTCACACCATTTCGAATAAGGATCTATTACTTGATTTTTGACGGCGAGCATTTGATGAGGGTTCTTGATATGGAACCAATATTTTCTATCATAGCTACAACTATGTAAGGAGAGCAGAGGTTCCTAATCAAGGAGCCTGATCAAGGTCCGCAATAGAGAATCGGGTGAACGATACTGGTTTGGAAGTGAAGTCGTGTGCTCGAGTAGTGGTCGAATCAGATTCTGTATATGTATGATTTATGGACATCATGCAGACTTATGAATAAATTTGAGTGTTCTTATGCTGGAATTTTGGGGATGAAATTCTTTTAAGGGGGGAGGAATGTAACGACCCGAATTTTTAGCCATCTGTTCTTAGAATAATTAACTAATTTTAAATGTCGAAATATTAATTTTTATCAGTCGAATAAATTAAATTGCTGATATAGGTAATATCTGAATATAAAAATTCTTAAGATTATATTTAAAATTTAAATTCTAATTTCTGGAAAGAATTAAATATATATGTATATAGCTTCGCTATTTCAAATTTATGATGAAAAATTTCTATATGTATATATATACAAAGCTTTGTGATGTTTAAAATATATATAAGTGTATATATATATATGTATGTATGTGTTATAAGAATAGAGTACATGAAAATATATATATATATATATGTATGTATGTATGTATGTATGTATGTATGTATGTATGTATGTATAAAATTTATGATGGCAACTTTCAAACTTAAGAGAAAATATATATATATAGATAAGTATGTAATTACATATATAGTCAAAGTAGTGTACATATAAATCTATATATATATATATATATGAATGTGTGTGTGTGTATATACAGAGGAATTTCATGATGACCAACTTCAATTCAAGCACATAAAACATAAAATCAAGCTCACATAATAAATCAAATCACCACAAAGATCAAATCAGCCTCAAAGATCAAATCAGCCTTATAAAATAAAAAAATGAATTGAAAAGTCTGTATATGTATATATCTCAACCTCCTATTGCTTTCCTTATACACTTCTTCTCTTATATTTATGGCCGTGCCTTGTTCATTTATATAAAAAAAATAACACAACAAAGATCTGCCATTTAAAAGAAAGGGTTGAGTTGTTCAAAACATGAAGAAGGAGACTAGGCAGTTTTGTTTACTGTTACACATATGTGTATCTGTATGCCTGAAGTTTTTGAATAAATACTTTGTTTATGTCAAATATTCATGTGTTGTATGTATTCGTGCCTTGTATATGTGTGTTTGGACATAGGGTTTACCCTGTAACTCAAGAAACATTGTATTTCATCCTCCTTAACTCTTCTGTTCTTTGTTTTAGTCTAAAAATAGTATGTCATTCAACTTTGAAAATCCATAACTCAAAATCTATTGAGTTTTTAAATATGTTTCCAAAACAAAAACTGTTTGTTTTTTAGTGTAGAATATTTCAAAAATTATTCCGTAAAATTTCATAAAGTATAGAAAGAGAGAAACTGTTATAACGGCAAGTGACTCAATATTGGTCGAGTTTTAACTATCAAAATTTCACCTTTGGATTATATGGTTGTAATCGTTATGGAAAAATATGATTTTTGGAGTTGATAGGAATTAGGGGTTTGGCCAAATTCAGGCGACGTGGTCAATTTCATAGCGAAGGGTTTGGCGTGGAGGAGGTTCAAGGGATAAGGAATCCATGAAAATTGGTGCGGTTATTTTTAGGGGTGTGTGATGGACAGACGAGGTCAAACTAGAGTGATTAGGGGGGTTGTTCGTGGTCACGTTTCTTGGACATTGGCAAAGGAAACGGAAGGAATGAGGGTTGCGCACCAGAGGGGAATGGTGAAGGAGGTTGTGGCGAAGTTCTGGGCGAAGTTGGGTGATGGATGGAGGCCTGAAGTGACGTGGCAAGGCGTTGAAAGGGGGTATGGTTTTCGTCCAGGTGGTGGAGCAGTTCGAATTCGCAAACTAGGGATAAATCATGGGTCCAGGTGGGCAGGTGAGTTGCTCCGGTCATGGGTGACATGTGAAGGCAGTCGGCGGTGAGTTTGGCTGGGTGAAGTCTGTGTGTACATGCACACTTGCGTGCACGTTTTCGTGCATTTCTCTGGGCATATGAGTGAAAGAAAGAGGGCGGGAAAGAAATCAGGGAGAAGAGGGAAGGGAAAGAGTTGGGCCGGGTTTGTAGTGGGTTGGGTTTGTTTGGAAGAAATTTAAATTAATTTTTGTTAAATAATCCTTAAAACTTTAAACCAATATTCCTTCTTTATTTTAAACCCAATCGTCAAGCAAGTTTTTGTGTCGAGTTCCCATTGACGAGTATTTTCATTTGAACTATTGTCGTCGTAGTTTTCTATAATGAAAATTTAATGATTTATAATAATTAAAGTAAACGAATAAGTAAATTCTTATTTGATTAATTATAGGTTAATTAATCAATTAATTATTAAATGAACTATTTATAAATTATTTTATAATTTCTTTAATTAACAAATAATCCAGATCTAAAAATATAACTTCACTCAATTGTTGAAAAAAGTTCGGTTCTGAATTGTAATGAATTTAATATTAACCATTAATCGTTGACTGAAGTTATATGAGTTGACTTTTATTTCTATGGAATATTGATTCCAATTTTCCTTTGTTTATGCCATTAAATAGCCAAATAATACTATTGAGTTAAATTGAATTGAGTGTGGTTAATTGGACATTTGTTTAGCGGAAATAAATCACTATTCCGCTAAGTAATTTAACTGGACCCTATTTAGTACAATAAATCACGATTCTGCTATTATTAATTGGATAGGTTAAATTTGGACACTTATTTAGCAGAAATAAATTCCGTTTTGCTATTATATGTGTGTGGACACTTAATTATATTTCAAATAGACAAGTATTGGATATGTGCCGTATTTACGATTAATTGTTAATTGTGAGTTTAATTTACATATGTGATGCTATGTGAATGCTTGGATAATAACTTAGATAGTTATTGAAATTAATGGTGACTTGATGAAGTACCATTGGAGTTATTAAGCCTCTTTTCCAAATTTGGAAGTTGATTTTTAAACCAAAGTTATTTTGAGAATGATTATTATTTATTAATGATATTTTAAAGATAATTGATAATTTATTTGATAATGTTTTAAAGTTAATTATTTTATGATTCTTAAAAGTTATTTCAAAGTATTTAATTATTGTTTTAAAAAGTTATTTAATTATTTAAAATGTTTAAAAGTATATTTAATTATTAATTAAAGTTATCTTATAATGATTTGATTTAAAGTTAATTATTATTTAAGAATTAATTAGTATTAAAATATTATTATTTCTAAGATAATTTGTCAAATATTAATATTTTTAAAAAATAATATATTATATAGTAAACTTTTATTAAAGAGTATTTTTCTAAAATTAAAAGTGGAAATTTATATAAAAACTTTATAAGTATTATTTTGAGATAATTATTTCGGGATGTAATGGTATATTTTCATAGCATAATTCGAAGGCGGAGATTGCCTATAGTTTAGGATGTTTTCGCTGGGATAGCGACGTAACCATTGTGCAAACTACGATCTATGATTGATTACATGGCGTAAATCGGGAGGCAGAGATTGCCTAAGTTAAGTTTGGATTTCTCTGGGATAGAGACGTAATCATCGAGCTGCGATCCATGGTCGATACCGAAGGATCAAGTTGATTGTGTTTCTCATGCTGGTGTTACCAGACTAACCCGGGCGTCGTTTTTCCTATATGCTCTGGTCAGACTAAGCATATTTTCCAGGTTTACTTGGATATTTGGAACTTCAAAAGAGAAGCTAGAGGCCTAGAGACGTATTCTCGTAGATGACTATATTTCCGTTGCATTTTAGTTGTGTTTATCAACAGTTGTAAGGACAGGTTGTTATAATTGTCCATGCTCAATAGGTTAGCATACTCTGATTGATGTCTGTATATATATAAATTATAGTTTTGTCTTTATGTAAAGATTTGTTATATAATAAAGATTATTCGTTCCGCTGTGAGATTCTGTGTTGTTTAGTTTTCTTTCTATCTTCTTTCTACTTTCTTTCTTGACTATCCACCTTCCCGTGCAATTTGGGCTGGACAAGTGTGGTAAATTGTCAGTTTTAACTGTACGGAAAAGTGCGTCGTGGAAAAAGTTCTGCAATTAAATAAAATAATTGAAAACGTTACAACAATTACTTGGAAAATTCAATGCATGTAAGCAAGAGAATGTAAATTGCAACATAATTCCAAATAAAATATGAACAATTGCAAATTAACCTACAATTAATCAAAATGGTTGAAGAAATTACGTCAATTATACAGAAAATAGACTGCACATAAACAATTATCTAAAACATTGCACACATATTTCAAAAAATATAAATAATTGCAGTATAATCTGCAATTAATCAAAAAAATTGAAGAAGGAACATAAATTAGATGGAAAATTGAATGCATCCAAGTTAGTATCTGAAAAATTGCAGACATATTTCCAAAAAATAAGAATAATTGTAGAATAATATGCAATTAATAAAAATAGTTGAAGAAATGAAAGCAAGTATATAAAAAATTGAATGCATGCAAGTAATTATCTGCAAAATTGCAACATATTTCCAAAAAAATTACGAATAATTGCATAATAGTCTGTAATTAATCAGAATAACTGAAGAAATAACAGGAATTATGTAGAATATTAAATAAATGAAAATAATTCAATTGTGAAAATTGAATTCATGTTTCTCTGCAATTATTTATAATAATTGCATATTTATCAGCACTTATTCACTGAATATCAATTATTATCATCTTTCATTGCAATTATTCATAATAATTGCAGATGTGTATGACTGAAATTATTTACTTTGCAGTTACTCGGTGTTATTGAAAATGGGCCAATCGCTGTAGCCGACTAGGCCACAGCTTCATTCCCGTTCGCCGTAGCCAACTAGGCCACGGCTCACTTCCCTTAGTGGCTTCGTATCTATTCAGATTCCCTTGGAAAAAGAGACCACGAAGCGATTTCGATTTCGATGAATAGGTTTTCTTGGTCCGACGAATCAGCCTTTTTTCCCTAAGCAAGCCTAGGGAAATCGAACGATGAAGACCGACCTTTTTAGCCTCAAAAGGTCCGATTTTGCTATCTCCAATCAGACGTCTTTGGTTTTGGTTGCTTCTAGGAATAATTGCATCTATCTCTGCAATTATACAGATTAATTTCTTATTTATCAACAATAGTTCAAAAAACTTCACGCAATAATTCAAAAATGTGCAGAAATACATGCAATTATTAACAATATTTGCAGAAAAATGCACCAGTTTTAAACATTTGCTACAAAACTTTTGCACATCATTTCTTATTATTGTTTCCAGATATCTATGAATTTTCTGTACATTATTGCAGAAAGTTACTCAAAAAGGAATTGAAGAAAAAGAAAAAGTTACTGAAGAAAAATCTGTAATTCCTATTCAAGCTAATGTTGAATTTGAAGAAGATAACAATACAATAACAAAAAAGAGAAAAACAACCGATGCACCAAAGTCTCCTACTAAAGAAGTGAATTATAGAAATAGTCTAAAGCCTTTTATTGAACTGATGATGAGGATTAAAAAGGAAAATTTGCTTAGAAATTCTCACAAAAAATATCACCAAAGTTTACCTTTCTACAGATTTATTGAAATGATTTATAATGGAATAATTTCAGCTAAAGAAACGACCAAAACTTCGACCTCTATTGATATAATCGTCAGAAAGTATAAAAAGCATCTGAGATATTTCTAGTTTGGTGATCAGAAAATTACATTTTCAAAGCTTGACATTGGACAATTACTTGGTGTTCCTACAACAGGTGAATTGGTCAAAACATCTGGCCACATTAAAAAGCAATATAAAAGTGACAATGAGTATAATTCTTTCATCAGCAGACATTTTGAAAGCGATGCCTATGTCCACTAGGAAAAGATAGGAAAACAGTTATTTTCTGCAATAAAAGGAACTGCAGAAGAGGATAGAGAAGACACGGCAAAAATTCTCCTCATATATTTGGCTGCAACATTTCTTATATCAAATTCTAACTCAAATGTACCATGGAACATGGTTCCATATTGTGTATGTAATGCAAAAATGTCCCTGATTTCATAGCCCAAAACAATTCATAAACATTTTATGGATCAAAGAAAAAAAAATGTCGACAAGCCAAGAAAAATCACAGCTTGTGTAACATTATTATTGGTATGATATTTCAACTTAAGTAGATAAGTTGCCAAATTATATATATATATAATTTTTTTGATATTAATTATTTTCTTTTCAGTGGTGGATCTGTGAAAAGACTCATATGCTAAAGTTAGCTAAATCTGAATACAACATCTCATACCCATTAGCTGGAAAATGGAACATTTCAAAGCTAAAACCAATTATGCTACTGACAATGAGATACAAATCTGTAAGTCTACAAATATAACACTAGAATTTGCAAAATTCTGAAATTATTTGAAGGAAAGATGTTTTTCAGGATACTTGTAGACATATCCGCAATTAAAAAACATACTTATAGATATAACTGCAATTATTGGCAATAGTTGCAGACAAATCTGCAATAATCTATGTTACTTGTAGACATATCTGCAAATATAAAACATACTTTCATATATAGCTGCAATTATCAGAAATACTTGCAAACATATCTGCAAAAAACTATAATACTTGACAAATCTCCAAATATAAAATATACTTTCAAATATAACTGCAATTATCAAATATACTTGTAGAAATATCTATAATAATCTATAATACTTTTAGACATATCTGTAATTAAAAAACATACTTTCAGATATAACTGCAATTATCAGCAATAGTTGCAGACATATCTGCAATTATCTATAATTCTTGTAGACATATCTGCAATTATAAAACATACTTGTAGAATAGGATGCAAATATTGATAATAATTGCTTAATTGATGTATTATATACTCCCCAATAACTGCAAACATATCTGCATTTATTTGTAATATTTGTTGTTTCATATCTAATTATTACTAATAAATTTTGAAGCTACTAAACAAATATGTTTTAACTCTTTGTTTCAGGATACTCAAGGGAAGAAAATAGACATATTAAAAGATGCTTTAGAAAAAGGCAATGAATATGAGAAAATATACAAAGAAAGAGAAGAAAAATACAAAGAAATAATTCAAAGGCTTAAAACGGACAACAAAAGCCTTCAAAATCAAAATGCTCGCCTAAAAATTAAACTAAGTAAATACAAAAAAGTAACTTCTTCCACTGAATCTGATATGATGACACTACCCTTACAAGAAGTAAGTGGTATCAAAGATAATTTCTTTGAAAGTGAAGAAGGTGGAGAAAGTGAAAGCGACGATGCTTCTGAACAATTTGAAGATTGACAAAGAAAAAGGCTGATAAGGAAGAAGATGATGAAGAGGATGATGAACATGTTGAAGAGGAAGATGATAAAGAGGTGGAAGAAGATGATGAAGCAGCTGATGGAAGTATTAAAAAAGAAGATGAAGATGATGCACAAGAAGATGTTTCAAATATTGCAAAAGAGGAGCTAAAGATGGTTGAAAGTGTTGAGCCAAAAGAAAAGAATGAAGATGCAGAAGAAGAAGAGAAGAAAGATGATAAAGAAGAAGAGAAAGAAGATAATGATGAAGAAAAGAAGGAAGATGAAATGAAGCAAATTGTAAGAATGTTGATGAAAGCAATTTGAATGAAAAAGAAAACCAAGATGAAGCAAAGAAAAACGAAGATAAAAATGTTGCTACAGCAAATGATCCAAAACAAACAAAACCTTCATTTGGTAATTTTCTGAATTATTCTCTGATATATCTGTACATATTCATAAACATTTGATGATATATCTACACTTATTCATAATATTTGAGGAAACATGCATTTGTAAATAATAAATGCAAACGAACCCTGCAATAATTATCAATAAGTGTTGCATATTCTACAGTTTTTCCTATTATTTGTGGAATAAGTACATATATTCATTATCATTTCAAAAGCACTAAAAAATTAAATTTCAAATGTATTTTTCAGTTCAAACCACTAAAGGAAATAAAGATGAGATTGATCATGCTGCAGATAATGAAACAATTCAAGTGAACACAATCTTGAGAATGTAGATACAATTCCTCAAGATAAAATGAAAGAAACTATCATTGGGAAAGAACCTACAGAGGAAAGCTCTAAAAAATGGAAAAAGCTATTGGAATATAACCCAAACTTTAAAATTCTTTCAAGTGAAAGCAGCAGTGAACCACAAGGCCTTAGAAGCAGTCAAGAACTTGACGATATCTTTAAAAAGGCAGAAGAAGAAACCGAAAAAAACAAAAAAACAATTGATAGAAAGCAAGGAGGAGAAAAAAGATCAAAATCAACTGAAGAAATTGAAGTTGAAAATTAAAAGGAGATCAAAAAAGAAAAGAAAGAAAAAGAAATCAAGCCAATAACAGTAGAAGAATATAAAACAGAACCAAGATCAAATGATTTGCCTACAAATGCAAAAATAAATGTTAGACAATGTGTAAATGTACAAAGGCTAGGCAACGAGAAAATCAAATTGCTTGAACAATTCTTCAGAACCAATGACCTCAGGTAAAAATAATTGCAGACATATCAATGAAGTAAAAAATTTAAATAATTGTTTAAATTGCTATGCTGTTTGAAAAATAACCCCAATAATTGCTCTGTTTTCTGTAAGTATACCCAAAAATTGCAGATATATAAGCAAATACTGGAAATGTTTGCTGTGTTGTCAAAATTTCGCTAATAGTGGCAGACATATCAACAAATATTGGAAATATTTGCTATATTGTCTGCACATATACATATTAATTGTAGACATATAAGAAAATATTGATTATAATCGCTGTATTGTCTGAATATTGATAATAATACTAATATTCTTCAATAATTTTATAGCAAGAGTGCATATCTCAATGGAGACAGAGATATTATAATATCTGGAACTACCCTGGTGAGTTAATTCTTGGAAGATTCCTTAATGGCTAGGTATAGAAGTTTGAAAATAGTTTTTTAAATTAATTTACAAAGAAGAATCAACAATTATTCACAATAATTACTGTAATTTTTCATATTAATTGCTGACAATTGCAGACAAATCTGCAAATTTTCATATTATTTGCCGATAAGTCAGTAATAATTCATAATTTCTGCAGATAATTCTATACAAATTCCTAAAAATTCAAAAATATATTATTATTTAACAAAATAACTATTCTTGTAGATCATCGACTGGTATGCACATGAGTTGGAAAAGATGCATTCAAAAATTTTATTCTTCAAAGTCTATGCAACTGTATGTTTTATAACTTTTTAATGAAATATTTGTTTAAAAGTTTAAAAATTTAGTTTACTAATATATATTACTACATACTTTCCTACTCAGCAATACAAAAAAGGTCATACAAGCTCTAATTGATGATCCAATCAAAAATAGTTTTACAAACTATGATAAAATGTTCTTCCCAATTCACCTAAATGGGCATTTCACTCTTTTGGAATTTATAAAAGAAGACAGACTGTGGATTCATTATGATTCGATGAAGTCAAAACATGAAGGTCCATATGCCAAAGCTGCAAGAAAACTGGCATGTAAATTGGAAAAAAAGAATAAATTATTTAAACTAAAAATAAATTGCCTAATAAAAACTTTTATTTTTTACATAGAGTTTATGTAACAAGCTTGTTAAAAAAATTGGAAAAGTAAGATCACAAACCTTTAAGTTTAACTACATTTGCAGACAGCCCACAACGTCGTAGTGATTCGTAAGTACACCGCAACTAATAAACTTGAAATATTTGCATATCATGATGCAATTATTCCGACTAATTTGAAAATAATCTGCAACTATTTCAGGGTTGATTGTGGATTATTTGTAATGAATATCATGAGAGAAAGTTGTGAAAACAAGTTTATAAACAAAGAAGATATTCAATATGGATATGATGCTATCGAAATACAAAGAGTTGAATTAGCATGTCAAATTCGATCGTGCAAACCATATAGCTGGAGCATTGAAGAAAGTCTAACATAACAATTTTTATTATCAGAAGCCAACAAATAGTAATGATGTTTTGTAACTGTGGTGTTTAGTGTAGAACTTATGAAATGTATATATGCTGGCAAACTTATGCGTTTGAAAGCCAAATTTAATGCTCTAATATGATAATAGTTATCAAAATTACTAAATAAGCATTTGCCGAGGTTGAATTGAGTTATATGTATCGTTGAAGGAAAAGTAAGAAAATATATTGAACTATTGCAGAGATTTATGCAAAATTTTCAAATTATTGCATATAAGTTTGCATTTATCATGAATAACTGCAGATATCTATGCAAAGTTTTCAAATTATTGCAGATATGTCTACATTTATCCTGAATAACTATAGACATCTATGAAAAATTTTCAAATTATTGCAGATATGTCTGCATTTATCCTGAATAACCGTAGACATTTACGCAATTATTCAGAAGATTATTACAAAGGTTGCAAATTATTAAAACATTTACACAATTATTCAGAACATTTACGCAATTATTCATAACATTTACGCAATTATTCAGAACATTTACGCACATATAAAGCAAAGTATTAGAAAGGTTGCAAAAAAGTATGCAACAACATTTACAAAGTGCAGAAATATACACAATTATTCAGAAACATTGCAGATATGACAGCGATATTGCTCAACTATTGCGGAACATGCTAGAAATATTCTTTTCATTCACTTAAAAAACAGTAAATATCCAATATAATTGCAGCAGAAATAAAAAAGAAAAACAAAATAAAGAAAACATGATGTTTTAACTATACATTAAAACATATCCAAAAGAAAATGCAACAGTACTACATGTGTTTCAAAGGACAAGTCCTTTTATTGTGACCTAACTTCTTACATAAACTACATCTAATAGTCTTTGTAATTTCACCTGCAGATTTAATTCTCTTAGAAGCTGATGGATGGCTAGACATTCTTCTACCTATGGGAGGAGCTATATCAACAGCATCAGGCAAGACATCTTCTTTTGTGAAGTTTATAACTGGATTGGTTGCATGAGAATAAGCTGATTGAAAATACACAACTTTAAAATAATCTTCAATGTAATCATAAACATTCAACTTTTCACAACTCAAAATACATCTAATAGCATGAGCACAAGGAAAGCCATAGATTTTCCACAAATTACAAGAACAAACCCGATTATACAAATCAACAGATTGTCGGACTGGAGAATGAACTTCAAATACATGTTAACTTGATTTAATAACAAACAATGTAGCTCCCTCCAAATGTAGATTTCTCAAATGATTTTCATTGACTAGAAATAGAATGCTATTCCAACTACTGGCAAGTTCACGATGATCAGACATAAGCTTCATTAACTTAATTCTAATTTTATCCAAGCAAGTAGTGATCGGTAAATGCCTTTCTTCCAAAATCAATTTGTTAAAACTCTCAGAACAATTAGACGACATTTCACCATAACAGCATGTAGGAAAAAAACATTAGCAAACTTCTTAAAAGGAATTCTATTCAAAAGGTTTGCCACGGTAGATCCACCAACATCCTTAAAATTTCTTAATGCTACATTGAAATTGTAACGACCCGCTATTTCGAACCGTTCAAATCGACAATCATTCACTCATGTCAGACTTGAATTGCTCAAAACAACAGATTGTTAATTTATATTTGGCAAAACTTAGCAGATATAGTAAATAAATCAATCACAGACACAGAGTATTACAACAATAAGCAGCGGAATAGATAAATAGTAGTTCATGAAGCTACTATAAAACATCAGAGTCTGAAACAAAATACAACAGAATCTTATATACAAATGAATCTCTAATACATAAACAACTAACGAGTCTGAACATAAATGACTGGAATAAACTGAAATAACTGAAAGCTGGATAGATAGATCTTCAAACAAAGCTCCAATCTCCAAAGGTGAGTCTCAAATGTTGTGATAGTCAGTCTGACCCGAGCATAAAGCAAAACACAAAACACTCGAGTCAGGATTAACATTCTTATATCATTAAATTTAACTCAAGTGAAATGTCAACCGAAATACAAATAACTTAAAGGATATTTGGGATTTCCATCCTCTATGGATCCATGGAACTATCTACTATGTAGTAATATACACTATTATAATATGTCTATCAGTAAAGTAAAGTATTAAAATAGCGTTAAGGCGTTACTCATGTTCCCCTTAACACATTTTTATATATTCCCATAGTCTACACAGTACCATAATTCCTCCGTAATCTAGACGGCTGTCAGAGGGCACTCCATAGGTATGGTACAAACTAAACTCGTAGAAGACGCGATAAGGCATGCGACTAGGCACACGAGGCAATGCCCAGGTTAGATATAGCGTTTGCGGATCTGGACTGGTGGTAACGCATAGCAGCTACTACCGCCCACCTTGAGACACACTCCCAAATCAAAGGTGCACCCAATCAAATCACAAAGTAATAGAATGGTATCGAAGAAATGTGTTCGATAGGAGGAATGACCTCACTTGGCCCGACATGGCTCCTATTTTAGCCACATCAAGCTGACTCATGGGAGTCAGGGCTACATTAATACCTCATACAGAATCGTCGCCAAACCATCCTACTTTGTTCTGGAATCTCCACCATGTGCACAGTTGTTAAAGTGGTTTTCGGTATTGGCAGAGAGTATGCCAATATCTGATCCCGATCTCTTTAACAACCGAACGCTTATTTCACACCGTGGTCATTTCATTCAAATAGTTCATACTTCTTATCAAAATATCATATTCATTTCAAAACCATATCAATTCGATATCATTATTCACTTTAAATAATATTCATTTCCAGAATCGTAACACTTTAAAAATTATAACACTTTCGAAACCATAACACTTTTGAAATCATAACAATTTTGAAATCATAACACTTTCGTAATCATAACAGTTCCAACTTAAACAGTTTAGATATTTAAAATAGTATATATATTAAAATAGTTATAAATTAGAATATTTTATATATTAAAATAATTTATATATTAAAATAGTTGTAAATTAAAAATAGTTTATATTTATATAAAGAGATTATACTAAAATAGTTTTCCAATTCCACACATTGATTCAAATCAACTTAAATTCCAAAATTCAATTTAAATCAATCCCTGTTCAAAACTTTCAATCTAAAAGGTTAAAGATTCCATTCAAATTCTCAATAAACCATTTTATTTTTTTTCGATTTCAAATCCGGGTTTGAGCCATCTCTTCAATTCCAATAAGATTCAAGTTTTAAATATTCAAACATTTTCAATACAAGTTTCATTTAGATTTCAACATTTAACTTTTAATTTTATTCAAATTGGAAATATTCACTTAATCGTTTTAATAACAATCAAATAAAATCTCAATTTATAAATTTAAATCAATATTAAATATTTAGTCTCAATTTTATTTAAAATTGAGAATATTCATTTAATCACTTTAATCAAATCAAGTTATCAATCATATCTTTCAAAATCTCAAAATCAATAAGTTCAAATGAATTCAAATTCAATTATTAACCAATTTAAATTCCAAGTCAACATTAATTTATCTTCCCAACCTTTATTATTAAAGTTAAAAAATCTATTTTTAAAAATATTAATATAAATTTAAATAAATACTTAAACATATTATAAACCAATTAAATTAAATTTTATTAAATTAAATCTTATTATTAAATGTATTTTTGTATTATATTTTATCTTATATATTTTTAAATAATAAAATTATAAGAAAAATCTAAAAAATTATATTTTCACAACTAACTTATAAATTTAAAATTTCCAAAACATATAATTCTAAAAATCTAAATTTTACAAATATATTATAATAAATTCTTTATATTATAATTTAAAAATCAATATTTAACAAAATCCATATATTTCCTTTCAAACTTTGGCAATCATTTTTTTTCAAAAATAGACCAACGGTGTCCGTATATAATTTTCTATCCTATGGTCAAGTGATACGGGTATTTATCATTTCAATCCGTAATAATTTAATATTTACGGATGTATATCATTTCAACTCGCAATCCCAAAATTTCAAAGTGAATAAAAATCGCTTGGGTTTATCAATTCAACCCATAACGATTTTCCCTTAATCTACAAGACCGTTCGAGTATGTATCATTTCAACCCATAGGGAATTTCTAAACTAACAGGGAACTTGCAGAGTGAGAACAATTGTGATAATAATATAACATATCAATAACAAGCATATATCAGTAGTAACAAATTTAGATATAATATATACAATAGGGTTATGGTGTCATATGTCATAGGTGAACAATTGCAAATAATAGCAGATCAAATTAACAATTAAATAACTTAAAATTTTAAATTGAACTGCATATTTCAATCATCATTTCATGTGAATTAAATTTATTAAATATAAGAATGTTAATCGTGAGTGATTGCTCACCTTTCGAGGCTAGAGAAATTTGACAACCTGATAAGCAACGAATTGAATCGCAAACTAGACAATCGACCAATCCAAACAACAATCTCAAAGCAAAGCAAGACGAATACGGATTTGACGAACAAAGATAATGAATAGGAATCGATGAAAACAATCAAAATCAGCTTGATATAAACTGAAATGAAATTTATATTATATTATTATATATATTTTCTTAAAACCAATATTCAATTTGAAAACTCATATTTAAAATAATATATATATATATATATATATTTCAAATCAATACTGAATTTAAACACCTATAAAATAAAATCTCTATATATATAAACTAATATATAAACATATACAAACTCACATACATATTATATTTAAAATCAATATTTATTATAAAAATCAATATAAACTTACTTCATTATAAACTCAATCAGGTCATTTATAAACTTATATACAAATAAACATGTGATATATGACTTATATAAACTTGTACACATAACAACATATTATATACAAACTTAGTTAAATTTCATATACAAGCAGATCTTATATATTTACCTTCCCCCTTTTTTATAAGGAGGAGGCTTCCAGGTTCGGGTTAGTGGAGGAGGTGGTTGCGGCTACTAGGGTATGAAGGAAGGTCAGCGCGTGCAGGGGTGGTGGTGAGGCCAGAGGGGAGGAAGCTGATGGCGATGGGCTGATGGAGTTGGATCGGGTGGCGGTTTGGGTTTTGCTTGGGGTTCGGAGGGATGGTTGATGAGGGCGGACGATGGAGCAAGGTGGAGGTTTTGGTGGTTTGGATGGAAAATGGGGAAGGTGGAAAGTGGTGATCAGGTGTTCGGCTGGGGTTAAACAGGTGGAGAAAGGAGAACCGCGGGAAATGAGGCGCTGCATGGGAGGACGTGTTTGGCTTTCGGTGGTCGAATGGTTGAAGCGGTGGAGGGTTCGGGATGTTGCTGCTCACGGGAGGGCTCGTGAGAGGGGAAACAGCAGACTGTGGTGGCGCGGGGCGGGGATGAGGCCGGCGTTGGTGGAGATGGCTATCAGGTCAGGGGATGAGGAGGCCTTGGGTTCGGTTGCTGGGTGGGTGGAAGAAGAGGTAGCGTGGCGATGGGATGGTCAGAAAAGAAAGAGGCGGACACGACAAGGATTGAACGAGCAGGCTTCAGCAAGAAAAAATGAGTTCCCTATATATATTATTATTAAATTTTCCTTTCTTTGAGAAAAGTAGGAACCCAAAACGGGAAGAGGAATAAGTGAGCAGGTAAATTTGGTGGATAAAACAAAGAGACGTGCCTTTTGATATATCTAAGTTACTAAATAATTATTATTATAATATTATTTTATATATATAAATCGGTACAAACAACAGAGAAGAGAAGAGAGAATAGCAGGCAACTAACAGGGTATAAATTGAAACAAGGGAATATCACAAGTCACGGGCACGAATTCTGGAAATACATTAAAGCTATAGACCATTGGTTTTTCACGGGTAGACCATGAAAAGTCACGTGGAATCAACCGGTTAAATTTTGGGTACCAGTACGGCTAATCATTTTGCCGATTTCGCCGCATACCAGATGCCGAATTACAGAAATGAATATACTATGGAGAGCAGCATGACAAGACGAACAGAATGGTATATAGATAACAGCTATACGACCATCCTATCAAAAGTCGATATTCGCTGCAAAAATGCTGCTAAAATTCCGAAAATAAGATAAACGGAGCTAGAGCAGTCCAAATTTGGCGAAACGAAACATGACGTCCCACTAGGAAAATAGTCTACATTTTTATTATATAAAAATATTCAGGTTTTGAAAATGTTTTATTTCCATCAAATATTAACTAATTTAAATTTAAATAAAATTACACAAAAAAATAAAATTCCATATTCTTTGATGAAAATCTGACATTTGATTTGTCTAAACAGACGTATTTCAAATATCAAATTTTCATTGTTAAATTTAATTGTTTAATTTCAAGCAAAATTTTAGTAAATTACATTATAAAAATCATTAAAATTTCCGAGTCGTTACAGAAATCATCCAAGTTAGAAGCATATGCAACACATGCAAACAAATCTATCAACCATTTCTTCTTAGATTTGGAAAATTCAGATTTTAGAGCAACTTTCAAATTATTGTTCAAATGATAAAAACACGAACCATGAGCTGAATTGGGAAACACATTTGGAACAGCAACAAGAAGACCAGGTTGCCGATCAGAAATGAAAAAAAAATTCTAAGATCATCTTTCAGAAAGTCTTTAAGTTGTTCACAATAACAAATCCAATTATTTTCATCTTCACCAGAAACAATTGCAATTGCTATAGGGAAAAAATTGATAAAATAGTAAACATATAAATAACTAAGTAAAAAAACAATACGACATCAGTTATTCGGAATAATTGCAGAAAAGTAATCAACTATTGTAAAATAGTGTAGAATAATATGCAATTATTTAGAATATATGCTGATGACAAGGAAACAATTGTGAATAATTGCACCCAAGTATGCATACAATCTGCATAATTGAATTAAAACGTTAATATTATATCATGTATGGTATGAATTGTTTGAAAACAACTACATAAAATACACGAGAGTAAGAAGAAGCAAATATACAAGTCTATGATACAAACAATTTCAAATTTTCTGCAGTTAATATGAAATTTTGCAGAAAAATCAACAAATTTTAATATTAAATTAGAATAATACAAGATATTGAAGCAAATATATAAAAAAAGTAAATAATATACCTTCATTGCCATATTTACCAGTAGCAGCCATCAAACAACCTTGAATTCTGCCCTTCATAAAAGTAGCATCCAAAAATATTAATGGCCGACAAAATTGAAAACCATGAGAAAAGGCTTCAAAACCAATAAAAACCCTCTCAAATTGACGAGTACTAGAATTATGCTCCAAAACAACTTTACTGCCAGGATAAGCATCAAGAACAACATCACAATAAGACTTCAAGTGATGATAAGACATCATATCACTACCATGTAAATCTTCTAAAGCGAACCTCTTCCACTATAAGCAAAATATTACTTCAAAATAATACTGTACTCAGTTTAAAAAAGATTAATAATGTCCTTGGTCTTCATCAATGGATTAGCTTGAATATGATCATAAACCAACAATTTAATCAGTTTACTTGAAACCAGAGGATCATTAATATCATGAATTCCAGCACCACAAGAATGCTCAGGTTGAAATCTCTTTATAACAAAATAGCCAGGAAGATTAAACTTAATAGAAGCATGAATCCTGAAGCTACATTTAGATCGAGAACAAATAGCAATAACTCTTTCCTTGTCATTCTTAACCAAATCAAGCTTGTACCCACTCTTAATACTATATATCATCAAATTGAGCCTATATTCAGTAACACCACCTGGAAACTGTTGACCAACACCAGTAAAGACAGATCGATTGGAATCATTTCTCAATAACTGCCTAAAATGAATATTAGCATCACCGGTGCTGGAAAAGGAGGAATCACTACTACAAGTAACTGCATTTGACCTAATAATATCAACGTTGTTTGCCGAAGAACTAGAAGGAACAATGTCAACAAAAATAACCAAGTAATCCTCATGATTATGAGCAGACGACAACAAGATAGATTGAAGATCAGAATTAGTTTCAATATTCCTTCTCATACCATCCCCAACATAATATAAATCAAATGAAAGTGGACTTAAATCAGACCATTTACCATAAATAGCATTTCTCAACATATCAACTGTATTATCAAAATGAACATGTAAAGAAAAGCAATCATGTCCAACCATCAAAAGCACTAAAACACCAATATTGCCAGCAACGCTGTAAATTAAAATAACAAAACATCATTATAATTACAAAATAATAAATAATAATAAAACCAAAAAAGAATGCATACCATTACAAGTAAAAAAAATAGATTATTTGCTGATACATATGCAATTATTATAAAAATAATTGCAAATAAACCTGCAAATAATATAAGAGTTTCAATTTTAAAACAGTATTATTATCACAATCAATCTTTTACCTATAAACAATCATAAAAATCATAAACAACTAACGGAAGGCAAGTTTGCATGTATTTACAATAATTTCACGCAAGCCATCATTTATTTACATTAATTACAGACATGTTTGCAATTATTTACAATCTTTGCAGACAAGTCTGCAATTATTTACAATCTTTGGAGACAAATCAGCTTTTATTTACAATTGCAACTAGTATAATTCAATTAATACTTCTACAACTAGAATCAAACTTTATCCTATGAACACTCATTAAATTCTGCAATTATTTACAATAATTGACGAGAAAAGAAACACGGTCAATTAAGAAGGAAAACTGTCGATTAAAAGTAGATCGCATGTTTACCTAGAAGATGAAGAAGCCATAATAAAGCCGAAATATGATTTCAAAAAGTAGATCGATCTAAATCTGAGTTGGAAACGTAGATTTCAAATCTTGGCTGCAATCAAATCACCGCGACAAATAAACGAGGGTATTTATGGGAAAAAATCAAGCCGAAACAAAAATAGGGACCCGATTTATAAAGTTTGAAATGGAGGGAGTTTTGGAGGATTATGTTTGGTTATAAGGATGTGGGCCCAATTTTCACTTTAGTTTATTTACTAAATATTTTATTTTATATGAATTTATTATGTTAAATACATTTAAAATTCACAATTAATCATCAAATCATTAAAAAATATTGTATAACGAATAAAAATAACATTTTTAATATTTCGAAACAAAAGTGGGTTATTTTAAACATTTTAAAATTTTAATAACAAATTAAATTAAACTAAATTTATTTTAAATAGAGAGAAAATTTAAATTGATATAATAAATTATCGTCGAAAGCCGTCAAAAATTAGTCATCGATAACCGTTGAAATATCGTGAATATGGCTTCAGCTGAGCCGGTTTCTTCCTCGTTTCTTACTTCCCAAAACCCTCAAACCAACCCCTATTCCACCAAACTCTATCCCTAGCCGTTGTAATCTGCCTAAATCTGTCGTCATCTTCGTCAGATAGGAATCTCCAAGCTTCTACATCTTCAATCCATCAAAAATTATGTATACCATTAACCAAAGTATTTTGAATTGTGGTAAAATTAGTGTTAATATGTGCTTATATTTGTTGATAATAGCCCATTAATTGGTTATAATTGTCTACTGGTTGATTTGATTTGAAAATGTTAATTAGGGTTATATAATGTTTAAATCCTAAATTAATGTATAATTAGGGCTAATTTGGGTTGATTAGTGTATGTGGTTATTAGTGTAGCATAATTTAGTATTAATTATTGTATGTGTTAGCTAAAATGTCGAGAAAAACAATTTATTTACTTAATCCCTTTATTAGTTTATACTATTAATTATACATAAATTTAGTTTACGTATATGTGGTAATATAAACAGATTAGTGTATAATGTTAATTTTTTATTAGTGTGTAATAAATTCAAACTAGTGTTAGCTAAAATGTTGAAAAAACAATTTTTTATTAGTTTTTAACCGTTAACGAATTCAAAAATGAATTAGCGTATAATATTAATATAAACAAATTAATGTATAATGTACTTTATTTTTTAAATCCATAAGAGTTTTTTGCCTCCATCGGACAAGTATTGTATATGATTGTTATATAGATATTCATTTTTACTAAAAAAAAATGGATATCAATATTTATCTGGTACAGTATTTGTCATAATATATATAATAGTTACATTTCGTAAATTATTTCATCTTAAACGGCTCACAAAATTTCAAAAGCACTTCCTTTTTGTTCCATGTGTATGACCATTTGTGTACGTTACGGGTAACAAAGGGGAAGTGCTACCAAAATTTTATTGAATTGTCTAAGATGAAATGATTTGTGAAATGTAATTATTATGTTTGTAATGGAAAGTAGGATGACTGACAATCAAAATTAAAAAAACAATAATGTGAAAAAATAATATTATAATTATAATTTGTTAAAGTTGAAAATAAGATTTTATAAAAAAAGGTAAAAGGAATAATATATAGTACAATTAATAATAATGATTATACTGATTTTGGGCCACTAAACAATGAATCAAATATTTTAATAGAACATTTGAGACGATAGAGGGAACGTTATAGTACACAAGGCCGAGTCTAAATTAGAAAACAAAGAAGATTGGTTATTAATGTATGTTTTAATAGAAGGTAATTTTTTGATTATTAATGTTACATGTTTTCTCATAAAAAAAGATATGTTTTCCCATAATAAAATGATATGTTCTCCTATAATAAAATGATATGTCTGTGATAGATATTATGCTTCTATGTCGAAGATCTTTCCATTTCTCAGATTCCCTCTTTTCTAGTAAGAGAGGGACCGGTGCGGGAGGTAATGGTGGCAGCCCATTACATGTAGACCATCCCATAGTTAGATTAGCAAGTAAAGCGTGTGGGTAAATTGTTGGAACTGAACCAGCCCGCAAAAGAATTTATCGGTGAATTTCAAAATTTTTTTACCCTATATGATTTTTATTAGGCCTATGAAGTCTAATTTATTTAGATCATTTCTAAATTTAATTTATATAAAATCATATATTTTATTTGAATTCATAAATTATTGATAAAAATTTATTTAATTTATTTTCGATTTATATATAAGTACACATATATATGTGTACGTGTGTGCATGTGTAACATGATATTCCATGTAAGGTATAACAAGCATGTATATAGATGTTGAGATTTACATCACAACAGACATATTAGCACATCCTATATGTTTGGTATGTTGTCCAAATATGTGTATAAATTTATATTTGTTATATATACAAACCCAAGTGTGTGTTTGTGTGTATTATGAAAAAATATTATAAATATATTTATAATTAAAATACTATAGTGTTAAATATTAAATAAACATATATATATATGTGTGTGTGTGTGTGTGTGTACGAAAAATACAACTTTAATTTTTAATTTTTTAATATGCATATATATATGTATGTATGTATTAAAGTAACATAATTTCATATACATGTATATATATAACAATATGTATATATATAAATATAAATATAATAATTACTTTAATATGAGTTAGAATAGTTTATATAAATATACATAAATTTTAGATTTTAAAAATTATATATATATATATATATTTGTATTCTAGATGGAATACACAATAGCTCTAATTTAATTATAATTTTATTATATTAATATATATATATATATATATTATTAATCAATTAGTTAAATAACAATAAATAAATGATAGAAAATATGAAATAATAAATGTTTTGAATTTTAAAATTTTGGAAAAGGGATAGTCTGGCTAATGTCCTTATTAAGTTTCAAAATATACCAAGCATCCTTGCCAAAAAAAGTATTTAATTAGGTCTCTAAAATTAAGTTGCTGAATAATTTCATTCATTTACGCAATTATTCAGTGAATAATTGCAGACATTTATGCAATTATATCCCAAAATTGCAGACATTTCTGCAATTTTTCACTGAAAAATTACAGAAATATCCATAATTTTTCAAAAAGTTGTGAAGAAATTATATCCCAAAATTGCAGAAAATTTTCAAATAATTGTAGACATTTATGCAATTATATCCCAAAATTGCAGAAATTAACGCATTTTGTCACCGAATAATTGAAGATATTTATGCAATTTTTGGATATATTTTCAGAAATGTCTGCAATTATTCACTGAATAAATGCATAAATGTATGCAGTTATTCAGTAACTTAATTATAGGGACCTAATTTACACTTTTTTTGGGGGTTGAGTTATCGTGTATTAAGTTTGATTTTAAAGTCCTGAGCCTAATATTCACTTTACAAAATCAGGTTTGATATTTAATAGCTCACGAAAAAATTTAAAAATTTTTAAGTCAAAATTTTATTTTTTATTAATTAAATACTTTCGGCCAAATTTAAAAATGATTTTTCAAAAATAAAAAAATTGATCTAAATAATATGATTTTTGACCAAGAGCTTATAGGATGACAATAAATTTTAGAAAATATAAAATTGAGTTTTCAAAACATAATTTATTTTATATTAATCTATTAATTCATATAATGATTAAATAATAATATAAAATATTAAATAATTCCCAAAAATTATTTTCGATCGTTAAAAATCATAATCAATGTAAATATACAATTGAAAAATATTAATTTAGTTATTTATGTGAAATAGTTATATAGTTTAATACAAATCATATAACAAATTAACTTATTAATATATGTATAAATTAATTAATATAATATTAATTAATAAAATATAATGATTTTAGCTATGTATATTGGATCCTTAATGAAAAACAATTATTTTTATTTTATTTTATAAACATATACACATAACCAATCAATACGTGACAACATCAATACCCATAAGAATCTCACCTAACTAACAATACAATAATCATAATATATATATATATGAACAATATATAGTTATGCAGAGGTTATGTATCAAATATATATAACCGAACACTTACCTAAAACTAATGCCCTTAAGTCCACCTTATAATGATGAGTTCTCTTTCGAAAACTTCTCGATTCAATAGATTGATAGTCCTGAATCGTAGACCCTTTTGCTATCAAATATATGTTAATTTGATTTGAGTTTCGTTGGAGCTTTTAGAAGGTGTAATTCGGTCAAGATGAAGGATAGGAGGCAACAAATTTTTTTAAAGTTGGGGTTATGGTTTCTTATATAATGGTTGAATCAGAGAGAAAGTGGATCACATCGCATACCTTTTCTTACTAAATCTCTACCATCCATCACAAACCCTTTTAACCTATTTTTGCCACACACTGTATCCACTGTTTGCTGTCGAAATTTTGCCTCCAAGTTCATGAGCTAATAGTCCATTTAAGCCCAAGTAAATATATTTAATTAAATCCAATTTAATTCCTTATCAGTATCTCATATCGATCGATATATTTATAAAAATTATAAATACATATACTGAAATATATATTCCTCAAATCAAATTCAAATTTTATAATTGATATTTTATAAATATTAATTAATTTAATTAATTTATAACTATTATAAACTAATTAAACCATTTGGTCTAAAGAGAATCCATCATTTCGGTTGCGTGACTCGCATGTGTAAATTTAACAAGCAATTAACATAGAACTATTCGAATGTTAACGTTCACACGTCACTTAGTAGGTAGTGTTATATAGTTATCCGATATCATATGATTTATAATCATATAATAAAATAATTTCTCAAAACTACGGCTTAGTCTATAATTCCAAAATAATTGTAAATAATATTAGATACTTCTATATTTCCAAAGCATCACTTTTGTTATGAAAAAATACCACATTATAGTTTTATTTCATAATGAATATTCATAATATTCATATTGAAATATATTTATTTCTATCTTTCAATTGATACCCAAAAATAATCATTATTTCATAAATAATGTTCGGTACGTTTTATGAAAACAGTTTTTGTTATTTGATATAATCAATAAGTGCTATATGGCATGCTCCCACTATTTCCGCCATTACTATAATAGCGTACTAAATTCGGAGTTCCATCATTCACTTAATATGGATTATTTATTTCATATACTACAACTAGTTTACAGCAGAGAGTTCTTTGATCAAATATCTTGAACTCGAAGAAATAAATCTCATAGTAAACAATTTTGTATATGAAAATAAATTTCAGAATAGAAATCATATTTCTTATTCCAATATTAAGTATCAATTATTATTATTACAATTCTCATTTTCGATGTTTCTTTATGAAGCAGAAGTGACTATTCGCTCTCTTCATCCCAACTGTAGCTTAAATTACATCCACTCTTGTACATTCGATTTTCTTTCTAAATGGTCGAATCATTCAAAAAAAACCCTTGCTACAACATCATAATGAACTCTGTAAAAAGATGCAGTTGATCATCCTTAACATTTAAGGACGTCAAATATGATGCACTTTATGTAACCGATCTAATTAACTTTTCAGCGTTCGAATTCTTAGATTTTTCTTGTAGTTTTGGTCTATTGTTATACTTAACACAATATGATCGTTTTGTAATCAATCAAATTGAATACTCGATCTCACGGTACTATTTATTGGCTTATTTCGAGTGAACTAACTTCATCGAAGTATCCTACATTACGAACTGTGATCGTACCCCATATAACACTTATATGCAATAGTATATGGATCAATTATCCATAGTCTTGTATTGATTTTAGATTTTGGAACTCATAGAATACAATACACGGTCTCGACCAAATAAACGTGTAAATGGTCAAATTATGAATGAATTTAGCAGTCGTAAAATGAGGTGCTTGCATCGGTATTGAAATATTAACATGCAAGAAGCATTTATTAGTAAGTATATGTTATATTTGTATTTGTCAATCTTTGATTCAAATCATTTGTATATATCTTAATTGATAAACGTTTTATCAATCATATTAAATGCACAAACTTATCATTGTGGATTATTGTAATATTATATATCATATGTTCTTACAATATTAGAAAAGTTAAATGTTATCTTCTAATAAGGCTCCCACTAGTTTTTTATGTTTCACCAAACCCTAAGCCAAACATAGAAGTCTTTTGACTTCACTAGTGGCTGTTAGGACTCGTATATCTTAGGGTTCTGGCCTTGAGGAAAGCTCAACAAATCATACTCCCACATACGATGTAACAACCCACTCCGAAACAGGCCTAAATTTCGACCTAGAAAATGCCTATCGAAACTTAGATTCATTCTAAGGTAAGCTGTTGGTAAAACTAAGAAAATAACAGTATAAAGCCATAACTAAACTTTCAGAACTCACAGTGGATGAAATAAAATATAATAGCAAAGTGTACCGATTTATTTCAAAACCATAGAAATGTCATAATATAAAATTTCATAAAAACCGTAACATAATATCTGTTACAACAATTGTCTAAATACATGGGTACACATAAAACCAAGTAATAATAACAAATACTGCCACAAGCTAAGCTTCTCCATCTCTAAGCATCGTTACCACCATCACTCCGCCCTTAACCTTTTTTGTAATGAGGAGGGAGTCAGAACAACATGTGTCTGGTGAATAAAAACCTCGAGTGTTACCTTTTCAGTACTTGGGCAGTATATTTCAAAAGAAGAATATGCCTACGAACATAAAACCATTAAAATCATTTAATACTTCTTTGTAAGGAAAGGAGGCGGGTCGAACCACTTAATATCTTCCATTCCATAAGTAGATCACATATCCCAATCATACGTAATAAATAGCCAATAATGTGAGAGACTGTACCCAAGCCACTTAATACTTCCCAGTGGAAAATAGGCAGACCCCGTCATTTAAGACCTATTTCCAAAAGAGTGCTCCTCAATAGTACTATCTAGCTAACATCATATGGAATCTCATAGGCCACTTAATACTTCCAAGTGGAAAATAGACAGGTCCCATAATTTAAGACCTATTTCCAGAAGCGACCCCTGTAGAGATGCCACCTAACATAACCCCTTGGCCATTTAATACTTTATCTGAGGAAAAATGCGGGTCCTACCACTTAATACCTCAAACCTCAAAGCAGGCCCTTTGTTTTATGGCCCATACCCATAATGACGTCTCATATTAGTCCGCTATTTGTAGGAACTGGTAGTTAGATTAGCTGGGTAGATTTCCCCTATAGAATTTGTAACTAACATCGCGTCATTACAAATATTTATCACAAGGATATCCCACATCAATTAAAGTACATATAGAATATACTAGTGTATGATTTTTGTTTGATGATAATAAACATATATATATATATATATATATTTGTTTAAATGTATTTGTTATTGTACTATTTTATTTTTCCACATAATTAAATAAATATTTGTTGAATAAAATAAATAACTTGGAATTCATATTTAAACAAATATTTTATTCAAACAAATATTTTATTACAAATTCGGATAGTACAAATTTAAGCTCTCACTATACAAGTTTCAATTACAGCATAATTTTCACTATAATTTACATACATATTTCACCTCACTACATAATTCACTCACCACTCGTATTTGATCTTCAACACTGTTCCAGCCTATATTCAGCATCTGAACTATCTGTAAAATAAACACAGATGCGGTAAAATCGAAAAAGAAATATTTTGCAGTGCACAATGAAGTGTTTGTTTGAAAATATTATTTACCTCAGTTATTTGAGTAGTTCTTCATTTTTTTAATTCATCCTACACGAACAACTTGTGACATGCACAGTGTATCACTGTACATGCCATAAGGTTATGCACACCGATATACACTTGCTTGTTAAAATTGCAGGGACAGTGAGCATAAGGTCAAATCCAAGCCTAGACTGGATTCAACTCAAGTGCAAATACAAAATATCCTCAACATAATGTACATATGAAGCCTCGACCAAAAGTCAACATGAATGCTCAAAACAACAACAAAGGCAGTTCTCTAAATCAATACGGTCCACATGAAGGCATGAACACACTTGAACCAGACTTCAAATGAAAACAAAATATGGAACCAAACATGGAAACATACTCATATGAACATGGAGATGACCAGCAAACACTGCACAGGGTTTCAGAGGCAACAAGACATGGTCAGGAGCAACAAAATCAAAAGGGCAGTTTAACTCGAGGAACGACAACATGCAACCAGGTTCATATTGAACCAGACAAACAGCGGTGAACCAAAAAGCTCAACCAGACCAGTGTGTACATGCATACAACATACAACATGAAGACTCAACATAAGGGCTGTAACCAACCAGACCAGAATAGAGCAGCGGTGAACATAGCAGTGGTGAACACAAAATCTCCAACCAGAGATGCTACACTTAGGCAATCAAATTCGTTTTCAAGTTCAATGGTCAGTCAAAACAATCAAGTAAGAGCCTGCATATACACATGTATACATGTTCACATGTGTCTCGAGAATCAAGTGTAGACTCCAAATGTACAAAGACACAAGGAAACACACATACAACATTTCAGACCAACTCCAATTAAAAACAACATATCAACACAACAAGACTTCAATTGAAACCAATAAACTCAACCTATCAACCAAGCACAGTATCTGGCACATGCACAAGGGCAATTAGATTCGAGCAAAGCAACAACACAGCAATATATATGAATATGAATATGCATACAGGCATTCAACATGCAAGCATTCAAGCAGTTCACTTAAACAACACAAGAATGAAGCGCACGCACAGACACACACACACACATATATATATGTATGTATGTATGTATGTATGTATGTATATATGTATGTATGTATGTATATACATGGAGACCGGAATTTAACTCGAAGCAAAATCACAATGTTCAAACTAGTACAAGGCAATGCAAGAGACTCCAAGTCCAGATCAATAAAATGACATACACCAAAATCATATCAAATGGCAGCCATGTGTTAAAGAGATGCAATAAACAGTGAAGTAGTCGTAAGTTATAACGAAGAACATGATCAAAAGCATAGTAACAAAGCAGTTCGAACAAAGCCATGGGTCACGTTTCAAAAAGAAATGGTCAAACAAAACATTGTTGAAGTGTTCAACTAAAATTTAGAAAATTATTTAAAATTGCAGAGGGTAACAAGTCAAAATTCATCAATTCAAGATTATCTAAAATTCAAATGCCAAAGTCGTAGTAGCAAAGAACGGAACCGACTCAACTATGTTTAAGCAAATTCGAATATAGTCAACCGATGAACAAGTCAGAATGCATCAGTGATCGTTCGATTACAAATCAACGAGTGCTAAAATCACGAAGGAGTCAAACCAAAATATACGAAATAAAATTATAGGGTTTCATTCCCTATAAATTAACCCAAGTTCATCATCGGCAGTGCAACAAGTCGAGCATAATCAAAATTCGAAAAGGGGCAAATCACGTACCAATTCAAAGCAACTTTCAACTCGACATTGAAGTAGTCGCAAGCTATCAAAGCCAGGGAATCGATTGACGAAGCAAATTGAAGTGAAATCATCACTGCAAATCAATCAATTGAATCGGCGTCTTCAAATACAACAAAACCCTAAATTCCAGATTGCAAAAGAAACAAGGCGGCCGCAAAACAAAGAAAAAGGAGACGTTTTTTTTTTAGTTATATTTTAAGTGGGTCGGTTTAGTTTATGTGAATTTGGGCTTAGTTTACAAAAATAAGGTTCTGTTTTAGTTTTATTTTTATTTGTAACTTTCAATTTTAAAATTGTGTAAATTTCTAGTTGTGTAACTAGGTATAAACTACGAAGCGTAGTTTGAGAATTCGCAACTCGGTGGCTGAGTTGTGGCAGGGTTTTGAGCTTAGATTTAGGTTAATCAAGTTAGCAGGTATCGCAAGTTTACGTGCGTTTAGAAGCGTCTGATTACTTAATTTCTAGTAGAAACCTTGGTGGCAGCACTTAGGCAGGTTTTTGTCGAAGCTGGGTAAATTTGTGTGTGATCTCTGCTGCATTACTTTCTGTTTTTTATTTTTATTTCCACATTAATTTTTAGTATCACCCTATTCACCCCCATCCCTCTAGGGTGAAAATGATCCTACAAGTGGTATCAGGGCTAGGAACAAAAACCATTTTATGTTAAAAAAAATTTGATTTGCTTTTTCTTTTAATAATGCTTTTGTTGAAGGTCAGTCCATAGCTAGACCACCCATGTTCAATGGTGAATATGCATATTAGAAAACTAGAATGAATTTAAAAAAAACCATAGGTGCATGGAATATTGTTGAAACGAGATATAGCACATCAACAGTAATGGTAGGCAATCAAGAAGTTGATAAACCTATGGATCAATAGATAGATCTTGAAAATAAACTGCAAATTGCTAATGCTAAAGCTATGAATTCTATTATTTGTTCATTAGATCAAATTGAATTTAATCGTGTCTCACATTGTCTAATTGCGAAGGAAATTTGGCACACGCTTGAAGTGACTCATGAACGAACCTCCGAGGTTAAAGAATCTCGCCTTGCCATGCTTAGTAGCGAGTACGAGAACTTCACAATGGCAAAGGATGAAAGTGTCAAAGAAATGTATGGACGACTTTCTAATCTTGTATACAAATCAAAATCTCTAGGAAGACCATAAATAGAACTGGAAATAGTCCAAAAGATTCTTAGAATTCTTCCACGAAATTTTGAGGCAAAGGTGACTGCCATCCAAGAATCTAAGAATCTGAAACAGGTTAAAGTTGAAGAACTCATCAGACCTCACCACTTATGAGCTAGAAATCAAATTCAAGGAAGAACGTGAAGGAGGAGATACGCGAAAGAAATCAATAGCTCTCAAAGGAACAATGGAAAGTGAAGATGATGATGGTGATGATGAAGGAGCAGCTGAACTGGCACTGATAATAAAGAGATTCAAAAGGTGGAACCACAAATATGGAAATCCAACCCAAAATCAACAAAAAAGAGCAGAATCGTCAAAGTTCTAGACAACCCAGAAA
Organism: Allium fistulosum; assembly: GCA_030737815.1. Classification (NCBI taxonomy): domain Eukaryota; kingdom Viridiplantae; phylum Streptophyta; class Magnoliopsida; order Asparagales; family Amaryllidaceae; genus Allium; species Allium fistulosum. Next base: position 209,844,829 of record CM060908.1, read on the forward strand.
GGCAAGAGATCATTTGTCACAAGTGTAATAAACCTGGTCATATCAAGCCAAATTGTCCTCAAAATCAATTCAGCAAAGGAAAGAAATCGATAAGGAGAAGTTTTGCAGCAACTTGGGATGAAAGTGATGAAGATGATAATAAAAGCACCGGTAGTGAGAGTGAATGAGAAAATCTGTGTCTTTTAGGAGAAACAAGTGACAGCGATGATGACGAGCCAAGCGAGGTATCAAAGCTTACTCACTCGTAATTACTTATATATTTTCATGAAGTAAATGGCTGTTTTGAAAAACTTAGGGAAAAATACGCTAAAATTGAATCACAAAAAGATAGTTTGATAGAACTAAATAAGCAGCTTGATCAATTGGTTCAAAACTATAGAAATAAGAGCCCTAAGTGTGATAAGTGTCCATCATTAGAAGAGGAAATAAAAAAAATCAAAAACTAAAATTAAATCGTTTGAAAATGAAATTCTGATTTTGAAAGAAAGTGAAAATACTAGGAGAGAAAATTCTATTAAAAAGTGCACTTTGTTATTGAATGAAAATGAATCTCTCAAGTCACAAGTCCAACAATTGTTTACAACTTTAGAAAAATTATGCGAAGGAGAAAGATTACTAAATATGCTATTAGGGAAACAAACTATTAATACTATTAGACAAAGACTTGGGTATACTCAATCTGAAAAAGGTAGAAGTAAATCTTATCATGTCAACTTCAAGTGCACGATTTGTGGAAAAATTAGACACAATCAAAACAATTGCTGGTATAGACCCAAACACACGAAAACCATACCAATTTGGGTTCCTAAAGGCACGAATGTAAAATTCATTAAAATCAAACAAATCTGGGTGCCAAAAGGAACAAACATAGACTGTCTGGGTTCTACACAAACTTGTTTTTCAAAATTTTTTGTCACTAACAATCATGGACCTATAAAAACAAATAGGTCACAAAACTTTTTTCTCATGTAGGTGTGTTGGCAGGCTAAGGAACAACAAGAGTTGTACCTAGATTCTGGTTGTTCCAAGCACATGACGGGCGACAAATCAAAGTTTCTTAGCCTAGAGAAGTACAAAGGTGGCAGAGTCACAATGGACAACAACGATAAATGTAAAATTATCGATAAAGGTAAAGTAGGTAATGGTACATTTACCTTAAACAATGTATTATATGTTGAAAATATGCACCATAATCTAATTTCAACCAGCCAGCTATGTGATAAGGGAATGAATGTTGTTTTTTATTCTGATTTGTGCAAAATTGTTGACCAATCATCAAAAGAAACCTTATTTTCATGTAATAGGAAAGGTAATATATACTCTCTATCTTTTGATGATCTCACTCTTTCAAAATGTTTGATAGCTAAGGATGTAGAAGTAAACTTATGGCACAAACGATTAGGACATGCTAGCATGAATCTGTTAAACAAATTAAAAGGAAAAGATTTGGTAAAAGGTTTACCATCTCATGATTTCAAAATAGAAATTCTATGTAAAGCATGTACTATGGGAAATTTAAAAAAAAATCATCTTTTCATGCCAAGAACACTGTAAGTACCTCTAGAGTCCTTGAACTAGTTCATATGGATTTGTTTGGACCTAACGATATTGCAAGTTTAGGTGGTAAGAGATATTGTTTTGTATTGGTTGATGATTACTCTAGATACATGTGGGTATACTTCTTTATCTTACTGCTTCTAGACCAGACATTATGTTCTCTGTTTGTTTATGTGCACGGTTTCAATCAAATCTAAAAGAATCTCACTTAAAAGCTGTAAAAAGGATTATAAGGTATCTGTTGCACACCCCACGTTTTGGTCTATGGTATCCTACTAATGATAACTTTGAGTTAAAAGGGTATTCAGATGCAGACTATGCTGGAAGTCTAGTTGATAGAAAAGGTACTAGTGGAACGTGTTTTATGTTGGGACATTCGTTAGTTGCATGGTCAAGTCGAAAACAAAATTGTATCGCATTATCTACCACTGAAGCAGAGTATATTGCTCTAAGCGATTGCTCTGCTCAAATCTTATGGATGATACAAACCTTGCAAGACTATGGTTTGAATTTTAAATGAGTTCCACTTATGTGTGATAGCATAAGTACAATTGATCTCACAAATAATCATGTACATCATTCTCGCACCAAGCATATAGATGTTAGACATCATTTCATTAGAGATCGTATTTCCAAAGAATATATCTGCATAAATTTCATTCCAACTGATTCTCAATTGGCAGACATTTTTACAAAACCTCTTCCAGAGAATAGTTTTTGTTGGCTTCGTCTTAGTTTAGGCATTTTTACTAATCTGACTCCTTATTGATTATTGAAAAGAAAAATAGTGACTGAAAAAAGTGATTGTGATGAGCTTGATCATACATTATGTCTTGAGAGAGTATATTTAGAAAATTTCTTTAAAATTTTAAACAAAATTCGTAATAACTTTGGTTGGTAAAAATTCCATGACCATCTCTATTCCTTTCATATTTCCACGACTATCACTCATCAAAATCCAATATAGTATGTTAAAATGTGGTATTTAAGTAGGAAATTATTCTTTTTTTTAATTAATTAGCAATAAAATCATCCAAAAGTACTCACTTTCATTTAAAATCCTCATGGTTATGCATGGGTGAACTACTTGAAATCTTTATGTGCTCTTATGCTCATTTAAAAGTTCCCGGTTATGCATGTATGTAACACATATCAAAATTGGATGAAATATGCAAGTTGATTCTAACCCCAATTAAAAGTCTTCACGGTTATGCGTGGTTAGAAGATGCTTGAAATTCATTTTTTTTAATAAAAATAAGGAATACTACTAATCTCATTTAAAAGTCCTAACGGTTATGCATGGTTAGTAAATATTCAAATTCATGTCATAAATATACCACAAATGGACACGACTATATGATTTATTTTATGCCGACATCACCCCTATCACTCTAAAATGGAATATGCACCTAACAAAGTATTTATGATTTTTGTTTGATTTTTTTTGAAATTTAATATTTATACTCGATTAGGTATTAATGTTGTATTAATGTCTATCACTTTATCACTCTTATCTAATACTATTATTCTTTTGCTGATAACAAAGGGGGAGAGAAGTTAAGATTTTGGGAAATAAGTCATATATTTTTTATTTGTATATTTTTTTATTTTCAAGCATATGTGAAGGGGGGCTTTGTTGTAGGGGGAGTATTCAAATAGGGGAGCAAATAGAATTCATAAAGACCAAATACATTTAATAGAGTCAAAATCTTAATATATGTTTGTTATCATCAAAAGGGGTAGATTGTAGAATATATTGGTGTATGATTTTTGTTTGATGATAATAAACATATATATATATATATTCGTTTAAATGTATTTTTTATTGTACTATTTTATTTTTCCACACAATTAAATAAATATTTGTTGAATAAAATAAATAACTCGGAGTTTATATTTAAACAAATATTTTATTCAAACAAATATTTTATTACAAATTCGAATAGTACAAATTTAAGCTCTCACTATACAAGTTTCAATTACAACACAATTTTCACTATACAATTTTACATACATATTTCACCTCACTACATAATTCACTCATCATTCGTTTTTGATCTTCAACTCTGTTCCAGCCTATATCCAACATCTGAAGTATCTGCAAAATAAACACTAACGTAGTAAAATTGAAAGCGTAATATTTTGCAGTGCACAATGAAGTGTGTGTTTGAACATATTATTTTCCTTGGTTGTTTGGGTTGTTCGTCATTTTTTTAATTCATCCTACACGAACAACTTGTGATATGTACAGTGTATCCCTGTACATGCCATAAGGTCGTGCACACCGATATACACTTGCTTGTTAAAATTGCAGGGACAGGTGAGCACAAGGTCAAATCCAAGCCTAGACTGGATTCAACTCAAGTGCAAATACAAAACAACCTCAACATAATATACACATGAAGCCTCGACCAAAAGTCAACATGAATGCTCAAAACAACAACAAAGGCAGTTCTTTAAATCAATACAGTCCATATGAAGGCTTGAACACACTTGAACCAGACTTCAAATGAAAACAATATACATAACCAAACATGGAAACATACTCATATGAACATGGAGATGACCAGCAAACACTGCACAGGGTTTCAGAGGCAACAAGACATGGTCAGGAGTAACAAAATCAAAGGGGCAGCTTAACTCGAGGAACGACAACATGCAACTAGGTTCATATTGAACCAAACAAACAGTGGTGAACCAAAAAGCTCAACCAGGCCAGTGTGTACATGCATACAATATACAACATGAAGACTCAACACAAGGGCTGTAACCAACCAGACCAGAACAGAGCAGTGGTGAACACTAAGACTCCAACCAGACATGCTACACTCAGGTAATCAAGTTCGCTTTCAAGTTCAATGGTCAGTCAAAACAATCAAGTAAGAGCCTGCATATACACATGTATACATGTACACATGTGTCTCGAGAATCAAGTTTAGACTCCAAATGTACAAAGACACAAGGAAACACACATACAACATTTCAGACCAAACTTCAATTAAAAACAACATATCAACACAACAAGACTTCAAATGAAACCAACAGACTCAACCTATCAACCAAGCACAGTATCTGACACATGCATAAGGGCAATTAGATTCGAGCAAAGCAACAACACAGCAATACATATGAATATGGATATGCATACAGGCATTCAACATGCAAGCATTCAAGCAGTTCACTTAAACAACACAAGAATGAAGCACACACATACATACATACATACATATATATATATATATGTGTGTGTGTGTGTGTGTATGTATGTATATACATGGAGACCACAATTTAACTCGAAGCGAAATCACAATGTTCAAACTAGTATAAGGTAATGCAAGAGAATCCAAATCCAGATCAATAAAATGACAGACACCGGAATCATATCAAGTGGCAGTCGTATGTTAAAGAGATGCAATAAACAATGAAGCAGCCGTAAGTTATACCGAGGAACATGATCAAAAGCATAGTAACAAAGAAGTTCAAACAAAGCCGTGAGTCACGTTTCAAAAAGAAATGGTCAAACAAAACATTGTTGAAGTGTTCAACTAAAATTCAGAAAATAGTTTAAAATCGCAGAGGGTAACAAGTCAAAATTCATCGAGTCAAGATTATCTAAAATTCAAATGCCAAAGTCGTAGCAGCAAAGAACGGAACCGACTTAACTATGTTTAAGCAAATTCGAATATAGTCAACCGGTGAATAAGTCAGAATGCATTAGAGATCGTTCGATTACAAATCAACGCAAGTGCTAAAATCACGAAGAAGTCAAACCAAAATATACGAAACAAAATTATAGGGTTTCGTTCCCTATAAATTAACCCAAGTTCATCATCGGCAGTGCAACAAGTCGAGCATAATCAAAAATGGAAAAGGGGAAAATCACGTACCAATTCAAAGCAACTTTCAACTCGACATTGAAGCAACCGCAAGCTATCAAAGCCAGGGAATCGATTGACGAAGAAAATTGAAGTGAAATCATCACTGCAAATTAATCAATTGAATCGGCATCTTCAAATACAACAAAACCCTAAATTCCAGATTGCAAAAGAAACAAGGCGGTCGCAAAACAAAGAAAAGGGAGACGTTTTTTTTCGAGTTATATTTTAAGTGGGCCGGTTTAGTTATGTGAATTTGGGCTTAGTTTATAAAAATAGGGTTCTATTTTAGTTTTATTTTTATTTGTAACTTTCAATTTTAAAATTGTGTAAATTTCTAGTTGTGTAACTAGGTACAAACTATGGGGCGTAGTTGAGAATTCGCAACTTAGTGGCTGAGTTGTGGCATGGTTTTGAGCTTAGAGTTAGGTTAATCAAGTTAGCAGGTATCACAAGTTTATGTGTGTTTGTAAGCGTCTGATTACTTAATTTCTAGTAGAAACCTTTGGAGCAACAGGGAGGCAGGTTTTTGCCGAAGTTGGGTAAATCTATGTGTGATCTCTGCTGCATTACTTTCCGTTTTTATTTTTATTTCCGCATTAATTTTAAGTATCACCCTATTCACCCCTCCCCCCTCTCTAGGATGAAAACGATCCAACAATATACACAACTGCTGGTACCCTGAAAGTGAAGAGCAAACTTCCGTAATGTAACTCCATTGACCTCGCATCTTTATGACTTAGCCATAAATTAATTACTATACACACACACACACACACTCGTCTCACCGTTTCATAAAAAAGGCCAAGGAATCTTTCTTATTACGCCTTAAAATAATAATTAGGCTATATAAGAGTTTCCTCTTATGTTCACCTAACAATCAATTACCTTCCGAATGGGGGAATAAATGAAAATAAATGTTTAATTAACCACGCCATATACGTAGTAATAATACGTTAATTACGTAAATAGAGATAAATAAATATTCGCATCTAATAAATTCTAAATGCACGTATTTTACGCTCTAAACTAGCATTAAATGTCAATTCCCTAATCAATTATTATTATAAGTCATTTTTCTTCAATTTTCCAAGATTTCATGGAATTCAAATGTCCAAAATAGGGAATAAATATTCATAATCAAAACTGCAATTACAGACTTGTAAATAAAATAGAAACTCAATTTATTACACCAATCCAATAGAATATCTTAAACAAAAAGAATTGCAACCTAAACCCCATATTCTATTTAAGTCCTTTTTTTTACTGAAGGATCACAATTTGACCCAAAGAAGAAGGAGAAGTGGAATAGATTATTAAATTATCAAAAATTGCATAAACGAAACAAATTCCACCAAATTAATGTAAATAATTGGGAATCTCATCATCAACTTGACATATCGAAATAAAAAGGAATTTTGGGGGATTTTATCTATCATATTTTCGAAATCCCTAAGGAATGTTCAAATCCAAAAAGAAATACATTAAACAATTGCTGAAAAGAAATACTAAAATTTCCACTCACTGAATAGCCTTAGCTTTGCATTCCTTGTATTTGCATGCCTTATAATCTCTTTCAAAATCTCTCTCTTTTGATATACACATACAATAGGAAAGAGGTATATACATTTATTAGATTCAGAATAGTTGGAGGAGAATAGAATAATAATAGGTTGAAGGAAGAAGAAATGAATAGAAAATAGATTTGATTCTTACCTGAATTCTCTACGGAGTTTCTGAATCTAATTTGGAGACATAACAGTAGCGGAATTTCGTTGAATTCCTCAAAATAATAAAAATAAAAAATAGAGAGGATAGAGTTCTATTTATAGGAGTTGAACACACCAGAACCGTATGATGAAAATGGTTTAAAAAGTAAAAATTTGGAGTATACAAATAAATAGCACACCCCTTCAAAACCTAGCCGCCACTGTCAAAATTTAGTTTTGACTGGTCAACTGCCCCTCCCTAACCGATCAACCGTTAAGAGTCGACCGGTCACAATGATAGTGTTGACCGGTTGATTATTTTGAGTATTTCTTTATTCCGCTGCTTTTTAATTAATTTCTTAACCGATTTCACTTTAACCTTAAACACTAATTAAAATGTTTACTTACCCCAAGCTAATTTTGAAATTTAAACTCTAAATTTAAATTCTCATTTGAATTTGAATTCAAACTAAATTAATTTAATTCTGAAAAATTGAAACATTCATAACTTTTCCATTTGAGCTCCATTTTCAATATATAATATATGGAAATAGATCGGAATTTCACCACAAACGCAATTTGGAATAACTTTCATGGTCAAATTTCAACCATTATAAAATTCCCATATTCAACCTTATCATATTTAATTCAATTAAATCCATTTAATTATGGTTCATTTTACGGGGTGTTACATACAATGTATAACTCTTTATCGGTTGTATCACATACAACTCCTAATTCGTATTTCCTTGTCCTAATCCCGCCTTTACCTCAAGGAAAGCTCAACAAGTAAAGTGGGACTATTCACTCAGACCTATCATTTCACGACGGTCTAAGTATAATGCACATACCTTGAGGAAAGATCAATAAATATGTACAATTATCTTATCTCATCTATTCAATATATTAATACTACTACACATAACATTTCTAGCTTGAGGAAAGCTCAAGAACTAAGGGGTATGCATGTAATATATTAATAAATAAATTATAGAGGACAACTTTATACTAAAGATTCATAATCTTCAATATATTATATTGAGTGATATCGACTTATAGAATAATGTATTTCTTATCAAATACCCTCGTGATTCAAGTGTCGAACACATCTGAAATCACGATATATGTACAATACGTATGTGCTTATCCCTTAAGTCCGTTTATGTTTTCTTTAATGTTCCATATTTCGTTTATACATTTATATTATATACGTTTTATTATTATATAACTTTTATATTTCATACTACTTATAAAATAGTCTTATGTATAGTATTATATTAATGAAATCTTATTTAGTTAATTTTTAATTAATTAACATTTTAATTAATTTGATATTAATTTAATATAACATTTATATTAAATGTTTATTACATACTATAACCATTATAGTATTATACATATATCTTATATATGTGTATTTTCATTTAATTAATCAACCTTTAATTAAGTTACTTAATTAATTAATAATTAATTAATTTGTATAATTAATTAACTTTTAATTAATTAATTTAATTAAAAATTTAATTAAATTATATTAATTTTAAAATTCAATTTATATACATACATGTATACTTAGGTTATTTTAAACATTCTAAAATATCATAACATATATCATAATATATAATACATTCATATATGTTTTTATTAATTAACTTATTTATTTTATTTATTTTATTAATCCAATTAATAAATTTTAAAGTTTCAAAATTAATATATATTTTTTCAAACATTTTGAAAATTTAATTATATTATAACTAATATAATATATTTATATCTTATTTTAAATTTAACCTTTAAATTTAAAATCTTATATTTTGGTTTTCAAATAATTTTGAAAATTTATATTATAACATTTATAATATTTTCCTTAATTTAAATGTAACTTTTAAAATTTACATTTTTTTTAATTTCAAAACAAATTTGAAATTAACCCAAGGCCCAATTCAAATTGGGCCTCTTCTATTAGGGTCAATCATTTGGGCTCACATATCTATTCGGGCCAGGCTGGTAGCTAGGTAGGGTATAGTACTAGATTATTCAAATCAAATACTAGACACTACCTTTTTATACATCTTACTATTTGAGCTGTGAGCCTACTTAGTTAATCCTAACATAACTAATTAGACCACATAAGCTATTGAGCTATGATACCATTGTTGAAACTGGACCAGCCCACAACGGAAGTTATGAGTGAATTTCAAAAAATTCTAACCCTATAGAATCTTTATTGGGCCTGTGAAGTCTAATTTATTTGGAACATTTCTAAATTCAATTTAAATAAAATCAAATATTTCATTTAAGTTTATAAATTATTGATATAATTTTTTTTATTTATATCCAATTTATATATAAATATACATCTGTATCATATACATATGTGTGTGTGTGTGTGCATGTGTAACATGATAGTCCGTGCAAAGTATAACATGCCCGTATATATATATGTTGAGATTTACATCACAACGGATATGTTAGCTCATCCTATATGTATTATATATTGTCCAAATATGTGTATATATTTATACTTATTATATATAAAAACCAAAATGTGAATATATGTATATATATACACACATGTATGTATAAATGTATATTATGAGAAAATATTCTAAATATATTTATATATAAAATATTATAGTGTTAAATATTAAATAAACAAGTGTATTTGTGTGTGTGTGTGTGTATACATAAGATATAAGTTTATTTTTTTTATTTTTTCGAACATGTGTGTGTGTATAAAAGTAACATAATTTCATATATATATATATATAACAATATGTATATATATAAATATAAATATAATAATTAATGCAAATATGACTTAGAATAGTTTATATAAATATATACATAAATTACAAAACTTAAAAATTATAATTTTTTTAACATTCCAGATCAAATACACAGTAGCTCTAAATTAAAATATAATTTTATTATGTATATATATTATGCATTAATTAGTTAAATACCAATAAATAAATGATATAAAATATTTAAATAATAAATATTTCGAATTTTAAAATTTTATAAAATCAAGATGATATATAATTACTTACAGAACAATTTCAAATTTTTCTAAGTCAAAATTTTATTTTTTATTAATTAAATACTTTCAACTGAATCTAAAAAGGATTTTTTTAAAAAGGAACTTTGTACGACAAGTCACTATCATTAATTAAAAAGAACAAAATGCCTCTACCTACTAGTTTATGTAAATTAGCTCCCTTCGTAACCATTTCTTTTATAAGTGGCCATTATTCTCACGCTCTTATTTAAAATCTGTATCTCATTAGTTATCATTCTTTAAAATGCAATAAATTTTTCTAGAAACATCCGATTAATAAACCGTTTCACCGTTAAATCACAAATTTTATTATCATGCTAATAATAGATATTATAGATATGTAAAAATCAAAATTTCGAAATTCAATTTTTTCAAGTTCGAATTTAAGAAAATTCATTCTTATAATGCAGTATTAAAAACCGCAAAATGTTAATGCAATTGCAACATATCAATGCAGTCCTTGTTGCTAATTTATAAATTAGACCACCGAGTACTTCACTGAAAACACTCATGAATTGAAAATTTTTAACAGTTCGTAATAATAAAATACCTTTTTGCCTTAACGCGATTCTGTCAACGCAAGTCCATCTCCTAATCTTATTAGCAGTCGAAAGTCAATACTATTAAACAATCGCGGAAGAATCTCGAACCGTTTTGCATTACTGCATATGGAGTTGACTATGTTGACATATTAGTTCGAAACTATCTAGTAATCCTGGTCGACAAATGTCGTACAAGTTGACTTATAATGCACCATTTTCAATACTGTCATCAGATTTTCCAATTCATATGAATCAACCATACGAGCTGCTTGAGAGAAAAAAGAACATTGACTCAATCTACTTAACCTAATAAATGTGTGGTTGGTTTCTACGGTTCTGTGGCAATGAAGAAGACAGGGAAAAGAATATAGGATGCCATAAATTGGTTGCTGTGTTTGGAAGATTAAGAAAGTAAAAGTTTAGACAGCGGGGAACACGCAGAAGCTGGCAAGGAATTGCCGACAAAATGACGAATGTGAAAACTAAATAATTTAACTTTGGCTTGGTGCAACAAAGTCCATGGCCCAAGTGAAGGGAACCAAACAGTTTACTCCTGGCCAGTGCCGGCCCAACAAATATGATGCCCCAGCCCAAAATGCAAATTCAGGGATGAAAAATTGAAAATCAAATATTGTTGCCCCTCTTTGAGAATCGAACCTAGCACATTTCAATGGAAATCATACACCTTACCACTACACCAAGGCTTTTGCTATCATCGAGCTATAACTAATTTTATATGTTTAAACAATTTCTAACTTAAATACTCACAAATTTTGCCCCCGCCCAGTGGGTTGCCCCAGCCCACGGGCTTGGTGGGCTGCCCTCTGGGCCGGCCCTGCTCCTGGCCTCAAACGACAACAGGTGCTGGTCTTTTGCTGCTGTCGTGTTATAACATTTTCAAATGCCCGACACATATACACAAACCCTTGAAAATGTAGCAAAACCATCAGACGTATACAATACTAACTGCGTTACAGTAAAGTTTACTAGCACAACCATGCAACCATTGATATATATATATATATATATATATATATATATATATATATATATATATATATTTTTCTCTGTTCTCACCTCTTATATTATTTAGTTCGAAATCTGAAATGGAAATTAAACAATAAGAGAACTGAGGTGTTGTCAAAACGAATGTATGTATGTACATACGTTCATGTGTTTTTAGAAGGTTTATAGCAAGGTTCGAGAACTCGGATTTCGTCTCGGTTTCGGTCTTTTTAAATTTTGTTGGTTTCGATCAGTTTCAGAAATTTCGCTTGTTTCGGTTTTTGTTTCGGTTTCAGTCCTAATATCGAAGATTTGTATTTGTAATAGAAAAGTAACTATAAACGATGTAAATCATATAAAAATAGAGTATACAACAAAATAATAATGATACACACAACACTTTGAAACTATTTCTCGGAGCTACATATGGATTGTTTTCATAATTTTCTTCAACGTCTTGTGTTGTATAATACGATGAATAACCATATTGCATTTGTCCTGGATCCATAAATATCATCATCATATTATCAAAAAGCGATGGTTCATCATTTTGTGTTGCATACGTAGCTTGGCTATTTTGATCACTCGAGATATCACTATATGTTTCATTTGTCCCATAGTATGAGTTACCACCTGTATCATTTGGTGGATCATTTGATGGATCATTTAAAGTATATGAATTATGTTCATAATTATGTTGATGTTCGTAATCAACATTTTAATTACTAATTCTTGGGCTAGGATTGTCACTTCCACCCTTTCTTCTTGAATATGTTTGAGTTGGTCTATAAAATTCACCACCATCACTAGACCGAATACCATAATTACAAGTTAAACCAACATCACTTCCACCAGCATCATTTGACGAACTGCTACCATTTTCATTGATTTTACTCCTTGATCCTCGTGTAGGTATGCCATCAACAGCAGCGACTACTTCATTCAGTGTATTAGTCATCCAAGGGTCATCGTCCAACAAGGGTGGTTCAACTTCAGTAGTCCATGCTGCTAATGGATCCTCTTCATGAAATATATAGTCCAGATCAATCAATTGATTTTCAGTATCGAAGCAACTTGAATTTTTTGCTCTTAATCTCATATTGTAATGCACATATACTAATTTTCTAGATTTTTTATTTTTGTTCTATTTCGTAATTTTGTATGGATCATTGAAAATGTAGTCCAGATTCCTTCGTAGTTTGAAGAGGAAATTGTTTGATTTAAAATGTGCATTGTTAAACGTGTTAAATTTGGAGCATCCTCTCTTCCAATTATTGACCACCATTGAGCGGAAAAATATGTCTTTACGGCTGCGTATGCTTTTGCAGAACCAATGCACCAATTTTCATTCTATATCTTTCTACCTGTGATGTTAAGTTAAATATTTAATATGTCTTAAACGTTAAAAGTTTGACGTAACTATTATATATGTTAGTTTTACCTCTTTTCCAATTTCAATCTGTGTTAAAATGTCTGGCACCATTCTTTCAACTACGTTGTTAAATCTGTTTAATACTTCTCCATTGTTTGTTGCTTCCCCATATTGAATTATGGAATTAAGAAAATAACCTATATGGGAAAGATTTAAAATATTATTGAAATGTTATATATTTTATTATTTGTATGGCGATAAGATAAAACAAATTACCTGTGGCGTGAAGAGGTCGATGTAACTGTCTTTTCCATCTTTTGTCTATTATATCCCACTTTTGGCATTGCCTTCCACCAACATTTTTTCTAATCGATTCTTTTGCTCGATTCATTGCTTCATAAAGATATCTCATATCTGTTTTGTCATCACTATCTATCATTTGTAAAACTTTCACTAATGGCTCAAAAACAAGGATGACGGAAGCAGCACCGGTCCAAAAATTATTGTTGTAAATTAGTGTAGAGACAATATTTGCTGTTCTTTTGTCTTTAGTATTGAGTCTGGGAACCCTTGATGTCCACTCTCTCGAAGCAATCATCCTTCTTAGGTCATCTTTATGTTTATGAATAGAGTCTAGTGCGATGAAATGAGTTGCAAACCGTGTTACCGCCGATCTAATCAATTCTTTATTATTGGTCTCTTTCCTCATGATGGAAAGTAACCAACCATGATTGTATATAAATGTCGTTATTAACTGGCAGTTTGTGATAACGGTTATTACCTCTGGCTCTTTGGAAATATCTTACAAAATCAAATCAATGCAGTGTGCTGCACATGGTGTCCAATATAAATACCTTCTTTTCTGCATTAATAATTGATCGGCAGCTTTGTAGTTTGCTCTGATATCTGTAACAACTTGCACTATTCTATTTTCACCGATTGTTTCAACGACCTCATCCATTAATCAACAAATATATTCTTCACATTGGAATTCATTAGTGGCATTATTTAATAAATACTATTCCATGGGTAGAGTACACGAGAAAATTTATTATTTTTCGTCGATTCTGTGTACTCCAACCCTCACACATTAATGTGCAACCATATTCATCCCAGAAATTATGCAATGTTTTAATATATTGTCCAACTTCTATTTCCATTTCAAGGTACGAGTGTGATATTTCATATGCAGTTGATGGATCAATTCCACGACCACATTCTACAATTGCATCAACCATTATTGTATAGTATGCACTATTAGCAACATCATGTGGAATATGGTTGAAAAAAAAGAACTTAGAAATTGGTCGACCTATATGTTTTTTGGCATCTTTAATACCTTTCATTGAAGATTTAATAGAAGGTTGAGTTCTACCTCCTCGTTTTTGCATATATGAGTCGATTCGTCCAGCGGTATGAGTGTCAAAATCACCACCACCCGATCGTCCAGTGGTATTAGATCTGTGGAATGTTTGACTTGAACCACCACCCGATCGTCTAACAGTATGAGATCTACCCAGCTCTTCGCCTCTAAATGCATCTCTGCTTTGCCGCATGACACGTTGAAGTTCTTCATCATCTTCATTTTGATTGTCCGATAATTGTTGCGGTCTGCTCATTAATTCCTCTTGCAAGCGTTGCTTGTCAAGCTTTCCTTTGTTTCGTTCATTTATCTTTTGAACGATATGTGATCGTATAAGTTGTTTAACTTCTTTAGGGACAATTAAACATGCTGATACGTCACCGCCCACTCCTGCCAGATGTTCCTTTAAACGTGTCACACCACCGCCATTAATTATTTTATTGCAAAAGTTACATTTTGTTTTTCGAAGATTGTCATCGATCGCAGTACTATAATTCCAACCAATTTCAATCGGATTTGCCATAATGTACCTAAAATAATTAACAAAAGTTACTAAACAAATTAATAGTCCAAATCAAATCAAACATAAAATATGAATGAATTAAAAAACAATAATCGAAGTCATCAAAGTTCAATGTTTAAGTCCAAAATTTCGAGTCAAGTTCAATGTTCATGTTCAATATTCAAGTCCAACATATTCACGTTAATGTTCGATGTTCTAAATCCAACATATGTAAGTCCACATTAAAATTGGCATATTCAAGGCCGATATTCAAGGCATATTAAGGTCAGTTCAATATATTCAAGTCCAATATATGCCAGTTCAACTTATTCACAGCAGCAACACCAATCGTTCTAGCACTTCCCATATTATATAAATGAGATACTACATGACAATTGGTAGTGCTAGCAAAGTATGTATGTTTTTTTTGGAAAATTTGTTCATATTTCCTGTGGAAATGACTTATTTTTAGGAAGCAAAAATACAATAAATTTGATGTTTCAATATCTAGTACTTGCAAACTATAACTTTAAAAGAACCTATATTTGAAAAACTTTATGTATATGTTTTTGACAAACTAACAAGCTATGTCAACATATATCAGGTTGTAGATCTCATTTAAAAATTCACGCTCGCCCATTTCGAAACAAAACAATCGGCCCAAAGCCCAGCCGCAAACAAAAATTCACGCTCACCAAACGCTGTTACATTCTCACCTTCTTCAAAAAACACGGTACTTTCTTACTCACCCAGTTAAAAAAAAGATCGAATATGAAAGAAAAAAAATCACCTCGCTGTTGAACGAAGTCGGAGCTTCTGCCGTTAAACTCGAAGTCGAAGCTTGTTGAAGTCGTGGTCGAACTCGAACTAGGGTTTAGCTATGGGGAAGTCGAACTGGATTCTCGAACTGTCGAATTGGAGAAGACAAAGATCGGTTGTGGTAATTTGTATTCGAACGATGAATTTGTAGGCAAATTTTATATTCTCTTACTGTTCAAGCACGCGATTTATAGGCAAAAGTCGAACTAGGGTTTTTCACCTTTTCTATTTGTGTTCGCCTATTCGATTTTGAATGATTCTTCGTGTTTTTTTTGTCGGTCTACTTCTCTGTCTACAATTATGCAATCCCCCTTTTTTTTACTGCTGCTTTGAACGGGACGGGATTTTGCCCCGACTCCATCCAGCCACCGGCCGGAACTGGTTCAAGTTCATCGGAATTTCATGGTTCGGGTCGGATCCTCATACCATGGTTTATAGCTGATTTTATGTTCGTACGTCTTTGAAAGCGCCACTATAAAAACAATCAATTTGAAATCAATAGGTGGTAACGATGAAAGGTGAGTGATGGGAATAGTTGTGTCATAGATAAAACCACTGTAGTGAAAGCTAAATTCGACACGACTATGGTACAATCGATAATTATCGTCTGTTCTCAAATTTAACAAAACGATCTTTCAAACCGTGCACTTAAGCTTGGAAGATTTGGAGATTTGTAGAAGTTGTTACCCAACAATTTCAAGTATATTCCGAAGATGATTATATTATAGAGAATTTGTGGAGAGAAAGAGATGAGGACGATGAATTTTATTTAGTGTATGTTCCTATGTATTCTACAAAGCAGAGAGAGAAACAATAAAAACATAAAATGAACTAGGATTTTCCTATATCTCTCTCAAACAAATCAATCTCAATAAATACTCATTACAAAAATAGAAATTGTTGTTTATTAATATACAATAGAAATCTGAATCTGTATGATGAATTATTTGTGATATGGAAACCATTATTTATGATATATTATCCTTCATTTTTTTAAAGTATTTTTATATTAGTATTGCAGCAATTACATAATAAGTTTATGTTAGTAACGCTTATAAATGTTCCAATATTTGGATTAGCAACACTTATAAATGTTACAAAGCAAATGATAGACTTTATTACAGTTATCTTTAGTAACGCTAATAGGTGTTATCAAATCCATGTTTTACAACACTTATAAGTGTTGCTAAATAATATGGTAGCAACACTTATGTGTTAGTAAGATGCAGTTTAGTAACACTTAAGTGTGACAAATTTGTCCGCTTCATTCCTCACAGGCCATTGCCAACACCAAAAAAGTGTTGCTAAAATTATAAGTAACACTTATAAGTGTTAGGAATTGCCTGTTTTGGTGTAGTGTAAAAGAATTTGATGCACCAATATCAAATAGTACTCCAACGGATATACCATGAATCAAAAGCGTACCTCCCATCACAGCCTTTCCTTTCTCCTCGGCTATTGATCTCGAGGTAGTCGGTTCCAAAGCAATATCTTTCCTTTTTCCGCTTTGGCCACTTTTGGACATTTATTCTTGTAATGTCCCCCTGGTCGAAGCACTTAATCTTCTTCTTTCCAACAACTTCTATTCCCTTACCGATTCGGCACTCATTAGCATAATGGCCCTTCTTATCACACTTGTAACATACCCGTGTAGTTTACCCCGCTATAACCCTGCTATATCTCCTAGTGGATTTCTACCGCTATAATTTTTCCATATAGCCTCAAATATAGTCTTTCCATTTAAAGCCCCGCTATTTCCGCTATATTCCATTATTCTCGCTATATTCTGTTATTTCCGCTATATCTTCTATAAAAGAAATGAATTGAAAAATGACGTTTATACATTATAAAAATTATGAAATTAATTTATTTAATTAAAGTTTTAATATATTTTCAGAAATGAAAATACTTTAATATTCTACTAAATCCAATTATGTTATATAACAGTTTTATGTTTATTTACAATATATTTGCACATGTTTTTATTTAAAATTATTTATGTATTAGTTATAATTCAATTGAATGTTAACTTTTTAATTACCATTTATATATTTGTAAAAACATTAAGTACGAGTTTTTATGCTATTTTAGAGGCATCCGATATATCCCGCTATATCCTCACTGTATTCCCACTATGACTTTTTGCACCTCCGCCGCATTGAATCTACCGAGCGTTTTAACTGCACAGTAACATACAACCTCAAACTTTCCTTTCTTGGCAGCTCCGCCCTTCTGAACTCTCTTCTTCTGGTAAAAATTTCCCTTTTGATTATGTCCGCCCCGACTCTCTGCTAGATTGTTATTACCGAACAAAGCAAGCATCTCTTCATTTCGTAAAGCCATCTTCACGACTGTATCATATGGATCCTTGAGATGTGGTAAAATTGACCTAGCAAGCTCAGGTCTCAGTCCACAGACGAACTTCTCGTTTCTCTTAAACACAGTATCCACGATAGCATACCCATATCGGGATAGCTCCTCGAATATGGTTGCATACTCAAGCATTGTCATATCACTTTGCACTAGCTCAGCAAACTACCTCAACTGAATTGACTTAGCTATCTCAGACATAAACCTTTTTCAAACTTCCTTTTGAATCCATCCCAATTCAAAGCTCTTCTACTACCCCAACAATCACACAATTCCACCAGTACAACGCAGCTCCTTGCAATTGTCTAGATGCTAATCTCCTCTTCTGTTCGTCATTCAAACCAAGATCAGTGAAAATCCTTTCACAGTGAAGCAACCAATTCTCCACTTCAATTGCATCCTTCATTCCAATAAATAGCTTCTCTCCAAGCTTTGCATAATCTCTACTCAAAACAGCATAATTGTTGACAACTGGAACTTCCTGATTAGCTCCACCAACATTTCTCCAACTAATCCAACAACATCTTCTGTTTGCATCATGTTGACAAAGAACTGATACATTGCTCCTATATCAACCAGTGGTGTTCCAGCACCTGTGTTAGCAGTTGTCTGTCGACCTGGATTTCTCCTAGTGTTGGGCCTAACATTTCCATTGGTAGTTGTGCTTCCTCTACCGAGATTCATTCTTTCGTTTCCTGCCTCCATATCTTACATCCTTAAATCTGCATTCGAGTCATAGTAAGATACAAAAGAACGGTCTAAGAGAGAGGGAGAATAGGGATAAAGCGAATACTTATATATTGCAAATACAAGTACGTTACTAGAGTGTTATCCCATACCTTAATCTTATTCTCTGATTCATTTGGATCATGTTTTCAAAGCTCTTTTTAAGTTCAAAATTCTTTTAGTTTTACATAAACCTATGCTCTGATACCAAGTCGTAACATCTATAGTTTTGAGGTTCGAAACTAAGCGCTACAGATGCTGCAGTCATTTATAGTATTAATTTCAAGTGACAAAATACGGTCATGTTAATGGTATCCATAATATCAGAAGCACAAGAATATGAAATAATTTTAAACACAATTTCAAAGCAAATTTTGACATTTTTTTTCAAAGATGATATTTCATATTCATTACATAATCTCAAACGTAGCCCAGGTTCAGATAAAATATAACTATTAGAAAATACTCCAAGGGCGATATATGAAGATGCACCCTTGGCTGATCAGAGTTGCTAAATAGATAGATATTACTACTGTCAATACATTCATAGAACAACTGACATAACACATCGGGTAATAGTGATAAATAGACTCCTACATAGCTAGTTTTGCCTCCTGCATGTCTCCGGAAGCTTTATTCGCCAAAACCTACTTAACCTGTAAAGCTCCTACCCTCGACCTACTCACACCAAATTTTTGAGCACCCGAGAGTTTAAGGAAAAACCATAAACATCGAGTCAGGCAAAAAGCCTAGTTTGAATAATAATATGCCATCTCGTTTTATAGATATTAAGTGAGACCACGCCATTGAGCGGAACGGGATTTCTCCTCCCTAATATCCTTTTTTAAAAATATATCTTTTACAAATCAATTCCTGCAACCAAACTGGTTATAATAAACAATATAACAATAATGTGCATGCATGCTACACAGGTAATCATGACTATCCATCAAAGCAGTGGACTGTCCTTCCCAATGTTTAGTTTTCATAGGCTAACTACCAACCTACATGGCTGACTCGGGCCTACCAGATATACTAAATTTCTAACCGACTGTTAGAAGAAAACTGAACGGTTTATCCAAATACAGTTATCCTAGCATTTACCTGACTATCTGTCAATCTCATAGTTTTGCTAGGCTTGCTATAAACCTAAAGGTTTTGCAGACAAACCTATAACCTATTTTATCTTTATGTTTTGCTTTTTTTGTGCGTAAACCTACGTTTTGTCTTACTCTCGACAAAGCATACACACTGAAATTTGAACTAATATCAGCTAGGGGCTAACAACTGAAGTATAGGGCGCTGCCCTACACTAGTTCCATCTGGTTTTTCTAATCTTCGAGTCAATTCATCCTATCAAAATCTATCCAAAAGTGATAAGAACGATGATTTTATTTTATAAATTTTGGGCTAAATACCCTTTTCTATTTCCTTGAAAACACTTTCTTTATAATGATTTAACACTTGAAATCATATTTTTAAACAAGAAAAATATAGCATTTTACTTTGTCCAAAATAATTATGCTATGATATATGTTTTTATAAAGTGATATTATGAAGTTCGAAGTCATTTAAGGTCATCGCCTTACAAAACCATAGCTATAAAGCCAAAACAATATAAAGTCTTTATATTGATAAAACGTGACAACGACATAGTTGACGAGGGTCTTCGCCCCTCAAAACATAAGCTATAAGCCAAAGTTAATAAAACCATTTAATTTATAACGTCGACGACCTCTTCGCGACTGAAGGTCTTCGCCCTTCTTAAGATAAAATATGTTAAAGCCTTTAATTTTTAAAACATAAGGCCAAAAGACCGATAACAGTGACGTCGCACTTCACAGAGTGTCAACGTCGTAGGATATAAAACATAGCTTGCATAGTTTAAGATCTTAAAGTTTAACGTCGACATAGTTAAATCTCGGCACCAGGTGTCTTAAAGAAAATAAGCGGCTTCATTATAACCGAAGTCATTAGGAGCGGTATCATATCCCTCTTCGACAACATGCAGTAAGAATAAAGGCGACAAAGGATAAGGTCGAAGTGGTAAAATGCGTCATCATTGCCTAAGTTAAAAACAAGGCTTCCTTGCCTTTCTGAGTCATTATTAAAGCAGGCAACGTCGTTATTGCCGCTGTAAGTCTCTTCAAAAGTAATGCGGTCAGCGACGTTGAAGAAATGAGCGGCGCTATGCCGTTATATATAAATAATAAAGTGGCACAACATCGGCGATTGTAATCTAACTATTATTATCACTTAACATATATAGATTATTGAGGGTGGGTTATGACAAAGAGAGAATGTGGGAAGGAGATGGCGTATTTTTTGGCCTAACCAGGCTGATTGACAGTTGATCCAAGTGGAAATGCTAACTTGACCAGGTGATAGGTTAGCCCCCAACCAACAGCAGTTAATACAAAGATATTAACGTCTAATGCTATTGGCTAATGGCATTTTGTTTTTTGTAGCACAAGTTGAAGTATTAAGATAAATGCTGTACCAGTTAATCCTTCCGACTGCTCTTACAAACGTAATCATCCTTCCTCGACCGTTAATCTCAGCTGTCAAACGAAAATATCTATAGAAGATGTCGTTTATAATGAATAATATCATTTTCGTTGGTTTTCAAATTAGTCAGCAGTGTACTGCTTTCGTAGCTGTACCAGGTAAGTAATGAATTTAATGCCTTACGTACAGTACAGTTAACAGGCTGCACATAATAATTAATGAAATATTTGACGAATACTCGTATTCGTGTTACATCACATTTCCACAACAAACAGCAAATGTTTTGCTTTTAAAACAGAGTTTCTTTTGACATTTCAAAGAATTATTCATCTCAACCCATAATAAAATCAAGTACATCTAAAACCACTGATTTTCTTTTTGGCTATATAAACGAAAGTTTCTAAGTCTCTGAACTAGCGTTCCAAAATCGAAACATCTAACCACTGGTATGATAATGTTAATTGTCCTGAGTAGTTTTATGTTCATGATATCATTTTCAAATTTTAGATATTCGTGTCCACAAACAGCACACAAATATATTATATCATCACAACTGTTTCTCTACCATTAATAAAGAGAATTAAATAAATATGCTATTCACGGTTTGGTTTTGAAATTTCAAAAATATCTCTATCCATCAACAAAATCTCGCCACCGGTTTACACCTCCACCAACGTGTCCTTTCCGACTATCTACCAACGGAATTTTAATATCAATTTGCCATCGACACTTCCACCAAAACAAGTTGAAATAAAAATGCTGTGACTATCAAAATTTTACACTTAAAACACACATTTGTACACTCATTTTTATTATTAAATAAAATATAAATATCTCTACACAATAAATGCAAGTACATGCGGATTATACTAGTATAAATGATGAATCTAAAGATATAACATAAAATTGTCTTGGTCTTGAGATTATAAAAGTACATTTGGTATTTGTGTATAAGCGAAAATCAATATCATCTTTTATTTAGGAATATTTGTAGCTTTGACATCAGACACAGATTCAGAAAAGAAAAATAACAAATATTTAAATTCAAAAAAGAAAAATAACAAATATTTAGAAAGAAACTTGGAGATAAATGATACTATTGATCCTACCTATTTATATGCATGTGATATTAGCTATTACCTTGATAAGACGATATAAGTCCATGATTCCCTGCATTAAAATACATATAAATAAACTTCATTTAATTAAGCAAAAATTAAACCGATAATCTTTGGATGTGAATATATTTATTTTGGCATTCATATCCTTTTGTAGATATTAAATATTTTATCTACTTTTCAAATACAAATGTTAACAGATTTCAGACCTTTCTGGTATCTATCCACGGAAAAATAAGACGGTCAAATATCTAATTTAAAAAACTTTTAGTATTTGTTTTATATTATGTAATAAACATTAAAGCATGACCATAGCATACGTTATGACTAACACGAAGGACAAAAGAATTCATACTAGTCAAGCTAGAATATGGAAAATTTATAATGAAGGCAAACTTATGTCAATGGTCAAAAAGATGATTAAGAGCGTCTTGTGTAATTAATTATGTGCTACCCATCACCATTTGCATGTCTCCCAACCATGCATGAAAAGACGAAACTAAAATGCTTATATTTTTTTGAGAAATCATTACCATTAATCTTCACGTATACACTCATTTCAATTTTTATAACAATGTTTTGTTACGGTTCCAACTTATTTTTTCGAATTTATTACACTCTACTGTCCATTTAAAATTACTTAAAACTTACCACTTTGAAATTCATTTATTAAAATAAATCTTAAGATGTCATAAGGTGCTTAAGACGAACAGCAAATAGAACATTTAAGCGATTTGATGTCTTTAATTATTATTATATCATCTCCAACTCATTGTTATTTTGAATGTAAGTGAACACCAATTAATAAAATTATCCTATTTTCTTCTCCAGCACAAATGTTAATTACAAATTAAAAGTAACATCGTGAATTATAATATCTAATTCTAAGAGCATCTTCTCACAAATAACATATTGCTTCTAAATCTTATGCGTTCAGGACTTTTTCTCAATGTAAAGTACACTTGATAATATTATATACATCTTTCCTCCCATGCTTAGCGGTTAATGGTTAGAAACAAATTTCGCATGCATCAAACCACTACTAGGAAAAAGCAAAATAGCAACGGACAGTTAGGACGGCCGTCGACGGCTTCGTCAATCTATTTTCAACAGTCTTCGACGACAGGTTATTTCAAGTAATTTAATTTATTACATTATTATAACTTATCAATTATAGAAGTTTGAAATTTGTTTAAAAATACTAATTTGATTCATAAAAATTAAAGAACATATTTTTATTCGATTCGTCAATTTTATGACGGTTTGTGATTAATTAAATTAGTATTTTCGATAATCGTTTGTTGTGTACTTCGATATTTAACTTTATTAAAAATCGAACTCAAACAATCAATCTATACAACTTTTAATCCATCTATTATACAACTTCGGTGAAATTATGCTGTGTAATAGTTATATGAATTTAAATATAATTTTTAATTATTGTGTAACTAATTATGAATTTTTAAATATATTTAACATTATAAATTCTTATAAAAGAAAATATTCGACAGAAAAATAATTTTTTTGAATCTTATGTCGACCCAAAATATTTTGGACATACTTCCAAAATATGATAAGAAGTAATAAATTTAGCGTGTCGATCTTGATTCTCAAATTTACAGTCGTTCATCGACATTAGGACTAAAATCCTTTCGTTTGAAAGTCAAACGATCTTCAAATGAGACGAAATTCACGCTTCGTATATTTTATAATGTATTTATCCAATCCGTACATCTAGAATAGAAAAAAACGAAAGAAAAAATTAGACTCAACATATACCATTTTCCATGGAGTTGTATAACAATCAGTATATATTATAACAATCATATATATTGTTAGGACAACTTCTACGAAAATATCTAAAGAAGATGTGGTTTACGATGAATAATATATTTTCGTACATTTTCAAATCAGTCAGTAGTGTACAACTTTCTTAGCTGTACTAGGTAAGTAATGAATTTAATGGTTTACGTACAGTTAACAGGCTGCGCATAATAATTAGTGAAAATATTTGACGAATACTCGTATTCATCTTACATCACATCTCCACAACAAACAGCAAATGTTTTGCTTTTAAAACAGAGTTTCTTTTGACATTTCAAAGAATTATCCATCTCAACCCATAATCAAATCAATTACATCTAAAACCACTGATTTTCTATCACTGCCTCTACAAAAAAAAGTACTAGTATTTTAAATTATAAACCTACCGTAGATATTCTTGAATGTGAGTGGTGTCTCGGTCTTGAAGATTACCAAAGTATAAAAATGGTTTTGGTATTTTTATGCCAGGAATAATTACCCGGTCATATTCTTCAATGTCCCGATGGACCAATTGAATATCTACCACACAATTATGATACTTTAATCAATTAAATTAAACAAAAATGTAGAATGTGCGGTAGTGATTGAATTGGTCCATCGGGACATCGTAAATAGGACTGCCTAGTTGATTTCAATCCTTTGTATATATGCATTAATATACATACGACATAAACTCTGCATGAGATAATGCATATCAATCATTCGCTACATTTAAAATACAAATAATATAAACAATTATCTAAATAATTACTAAACCAAATACTAAACGGATAATTTTAGAATATACATGGTTTTATACACGCATTCGCTATCAAATATTTATCCGTTTTTTAAACACGAATGTAGACGGATTTCAGTTTGTTAGATATCCATTAACAACTAACATTCAATTAACTTATTTTTATAAACTTTAAATATTTTAAAATTGCAAATCTGAACCAAACTGATTAAAAAAGATCCGAATCCAAACCGAACTCGATGGGTCTCGGATCAGGTCGAGTATGGATGATAAAAAATACCATAAGGACCCGATCAAATCCAATCTAAAATGATCTGATAAATAAACATTAAATATATACAATTTTAGTGTTATTAACCAATCAGATCTGACCTGAGCTAAACCTCGAATCGATTCGAATCTAGATTTTAATACAATTTTAAATGTTAAGGGGAAGACTAAAGATGATGTGAAATCAAGATGTGATATAGAAGAGTTATGTAAGCATCCCAAGCTTCATATCAAGTCAAATGACACTAAAAAACCCAAAGCACACTATAAGTTAGATAATAATCAAGTAAAACTTGTGTTAAAATGGATGAAAGGATTAAGATTTCCTGAATGGATTTCTTATAATCTTTGTAGATGTATCGACTTTAAAGCAATAACTGAGTGGGATGAAAAGTCATGTTGCCATGTAATGATGAAAAATTTGTTATCCGAAGTTTTCAGATAATTGTTACCCGTAAAAGTTTAGAGGGTTATAACGAAACTTAGTTTTTTTTATAAAGAGCTTTATTCGATTACATTAAAAGTTGAACGTCTACGTAAACTTGAAGTAAGTATTCTTATATTTCTCTGTAAACTAGAGAAAGTCTTTTTTTTTGGGTTTTTTTAATGTAATGGAGCATTTCCTGTTCATCTTTCTTTTGAAGCACTTCTTCGAGGTCCTGTGCAATATGGATAGATGTATCCAATTGAGAGGTAATAATATTGAGTATGTTAAATATTAATTTAATTTCAAATTAATAATCACATAAATAAATTTAATTTGAAATAATTTTGTAATAGGTACTTAGATCATCTAAAAAACAAGTTAGACAAAAAACATGAGTTGAAGGTTCGATTTGTAAATCATATATCGAAGAAGAAGCCACATTCTTTTTCTCTAATAATTTCAGTGACCATATGAACTTATCATTTGAAAGTTTTCCACATAATGATAAAGGCATTGAACATGATTCTTTTCAAGTAATGTTACCTATTTTTAAACAACATGGTCCACCTACAAGAAAGTGTATGGAAACTTGGTTAGACGACAAGTATTATCATGTAGCAAAAACATATATACTTCTTAATTGCGTTAAAATTGCACCATTTGTTAGGTATCATTACTCAATAATTCATGATACTAGTGCGAACCCGTGCTTCGCACACGGATGTTGAAAAATTATTGTTGTTGCATAGGTCATATCCAAATGTATAAGAAATTTAATACGGTGGTAATGAAAAAACATTGTTGAACGATAGTGTTACATCATGAATAACAATTTGGTAGGATAAAGAATACATAGATATATTTGGTTATGATAATCACAATTAAAATCGAACAAAACAATTACAGTGAATATGTTAAAGTTCACAGACTATTTAGAGGATAATGTGTTAAGAATTTATCCGCTAATGCATAGATATATTCACTGTGGCATATAACGCCAATGTTGTTGCTTTTGCAATTACACAGCTGCTTCAATGTGCATAGATATAGTTGAAGTATTCACTGTGAACTGCAGACACAAAGACACAGTGCAGTTCGATTCAATTAAATAAGAGTAACAAAAGTTTTTTGCAATGGGGAGAAATACAGTAATAGGATGAAATTTGTAAACAGTCAGGAAAAGTATTTGTCAACAGCTGAAAAAAGGGAGCAAAAGAAAAAAGAAAAAAGCAACAGATGTAGTACAGGGGAAAAGTAGTAAAACAAAAGATTCAATTGAAATAGAAATGATGATGCAATAAGAAAATAACATGGGTTCCAATATAAATTACTATTGTTCACCGAAAACTGATCTATGTCGATGCAGGGTACAAAACACGGCATACAGCTGGTCGTAGTAACCAATATTTGAAAATATCCAAAACATACAGAAGAGAACAATTGTGAGAAGTCCATTCATTTTTTAGCCTCAGAAATAACTGCTAGCAACGCATGTATGATATTGGCTTGAGCGCAAATAGGTGATGTTTTCTTGGTCTTAATAGATGCATTACATCAGTCAATTATTTTAACCATTGAAGGTATTTGTACCTGCAGCCAAAAAAGGCAAAAGTGTCATTCAAGTAGTATTATTACTAAATTCTCTCACTACTCGTTTGACCTATTAACTATATCTAATAATCAAACTATGACTACATAATCATCTATACAAAGATACATTCATCAATTGTTTTCTAGAAGTTTTCCGACGGTGGCGGTGCAAGTGATTTTAGAATTTACTGCAAAAAATAAAAAATAAACTCTTTTAGGTGGTTATCAACATTATTCTCACTACAACACATGTTTTGACCCAGCACTTAAACTATGCATCTACCTTAAGCCCGAATACAACAATTTATATGCTTATTGTATTATTGATCATCGTAATTGTAAACGAAATTGAGTAAACTTAGCCAAATTATGTCATCAAACCTGGAAGCAATGTATTAAACGCTGAGCTGCACGGTTGAATCAAGCATCAATTATGTGAAGTCATTATTTAATCATCTCAAGCTATCAAAAATCAAAACTCATTTTTCAATTATATTTTCATAATGCGGTTAAATAACTATCGTTAACATCAAACAAAATTATTACTACAGCTAAATTAGTATTGCATCACACAAATGCAGTTAAAATATTCAAAAACAATAATTGCTTAATTCCAAAAATACTGCAAAATAATAACCGCTTTTGCTTAATGCATATAAATTTTAACTACAGTAAGCTCGAATAAATCATTGTGTACAACCAAAATTATTACTGCATCACATAAATATAGCTGAAATATTCAATTTCTACCATGCATAATTCAAAATTGTCATTAAATTATAACTGCATTTTATTAATGTAGTTAAATTTTAATTGTATTAAGATTGAATAAATTCCTGAAATGTAGCCAAATTTATTACTTCATCACATAAACGTGGTTAAAAACCTTCAAATATAGTTAAATTTACCCAAAACTTGCTGATAAATTATAATTGCATTTTCTTAATTTCATTAATTTATAACTGTTTTAAAATTGAATAAAATTATCAAATATAGTCAAAATCATCAATGGTAAATGCAATAAAAAAATGCTAACGTAGTTAAATTAATTCAAAAAATGCCTATAAATTATTACACCATTTTTTGATGGGGTTAAATTATAACTGCACTAAGTTTGAATACTATCAAACACAATCAAGATTATTACTTTATTACATAATGTAGTTACAATATTCAAAGGCAACCATAATTGTATAATTCAAAAAAAATATTCCATTCAAATATGTTAAAAGATAATAAATACATTATAATAATCTAGGTAAAACTACTATGTAATGTTTATGATCATCGTAATAATGCTGTTACAGAAACGCGGTACACAGCGGTGACACAAAATAATTGTGCAATTAAAGCTGCTATATAAAATTATGATTTTAAAAAATTTATTTTTAGCTATCAACAATGGATATCATTGGAAAGCAAATTAAATTTGAGATTTAATAGTGAAAACGATTCTTAAATCCAATCAATGTAGAAAAAGTTATCACATTTTAAAGTTTGGAATATAAAGAAATTAAAAATACGACTATTCAGTTGCCAAATTTCAAGGGGGCTTGTGTGAGCTTGAAATTCAACTCACTAATAATAATATAGTATAGATGTAAATTCTTAAATTTATATTTGTTTCAATCATACCTAAAAAATACATGCAATATATAATATTTGAAGTATTTATGAATCACAACATCAATGTGGTGATCTCAGTAAAAAAAATTGCTGATTGGTTTTCAAACTACATTTACGATCCAAGAAATTGTGTTGTCGACGATGGATTGAAACATCTTGCAATGCGACCAAAATGAAATGTCAAGACATATCTAATATTCTTCGTCAATGGATTTAAATTCCACAGTGAAGAATATGGTGCTGAAAATTAACTAACAATACCGATATATTTGTTAAAAATAGCGATGATCCAAATGAACATATAAAAAAAATTTACGTCGTCTTAACCAAGGTTTTGAAATTGACATATTTTATATGACCCGTAGGGAAAGTTTTTTTTATTTAGATGCAGTTGGTTCGGCATTGTTCCAGGTTCTGAAATCAACGTGCACAAAGATTATAATCTTATTGAAATAAAACATAACTCACATTACCATATGTATGATCTTTTTGTATTAGCCAAATATGCACTACAAGTTTATTTTGCTCTGTATCCATCCCTAAAAAGAGATAAAGCAGATTGATAAGTAGTTTTTAAAATAAAGGCAAGATTTACGTTTGATGGAAAAAATATTCCAAATGAACAAGCTTATTAGACAAATCTTGAGCAAAATAATAAAATAATAATAACTAATGTTCATATTGATTTTGGGCATTTGAATGATAAATCAAATGTTTTTGATAGAAGGTAATTTATGTGATATTAATGTCACATATTTTCTCATAGAAAAAATGACATGTTTTCCCATAATAAAATGATATGTTCTCCCATAATAAAATGATATGGCTGTGACTGATATTATGTTTCCACGTCGACGATCTTCCCATTCATCAGATTTCCCCTCTTCTAGAGAGGACTGCCACCGGAGGCGATGGCGGTGGCCCATGACATGTAGATCGTCATATAATTAGATTAGTAAGTGAAACAAGTGGGTAAGTGTCAAATTTATTGCAACATCATAAATATTTCATGTATGATACATTATTCATGATTTATTAAATGTCCATATCATAATTAATACAGCGATTTGAATTGTAGCCTTCAGATATTGTGCTTGATATTTCTAAGGTTGCCTACAAGAGCATAATTACTACTTGTTGATTTAAGTGAGAGAATATCTCACTTCACGTTGTAGAGTGTATTTGGTAGGATATTTACGTAAGTGTAAATGTGTATTTCATTTTATATACAACCACTATGCAATTTGTTGACTAAGCACAAATGTATAACTCATTTTAATTTCAATGTGCATGGGGCAGTAGATTTACAGAAAACAGACAAGTCCCTTTTTAGAAATTATTGGACCAAAAAAATGAGGAAAATTTACCGCGATACAATATCAAGCATTAAAAAAGGAAAAATAGCCTGACTGGATGAGTGCAATAATATAGAAAGCTTTAAATGCTTACTGGAAATGCCCATAAGCGATTGAAAGTTTACTAGTCTCGTATATTTATAACAAATTTAGTAGAATTTAGTATAATAATTGCATCAATTTACAAATATGAAATACAATGTTTATGTTAAATTTACAAACAGAGTCTGAGCGGAATTCTGCAAATAGGAATACAAGTCCTGACACACATCATGGGGGTTTAAAGTCATTCTAGCATTACCGTCAAGAACTAGTTAATTAATAAATTACAATTATAAATACTTATAACACTGTATAATCTTATATATATATAACATAATACATAATAATTATTTCAGGAAAGAGAGCATGGTCGTCCCGTCTCCTACTTGGAAGTTTTTACTCATACTCACGCCATCGAGCATGTCAATGAAGATGAATTAAAAACATACACACAATATGACACAAAATCACAAGAGTTCATGGTAAGCATATTTTATATTATAAGGTATTAATAGTCACTTTAAATTATAAGTTATAAATAGTTACAATAAAGTAATATGAATTTTAATTATAATTTTATTTTTAATCGTAAGATAAATTCTTTAAAGAACAAGATCGACTGCTCGAGGGAATATATCGAGACGAGCTGGCCATTGATAAGGAGGACGTGATTTTTGGTGCTATCATGGAACCGCCAATGTGGAATAGATGCTATGATTTTGGAAATCAAAAGGTAATGTTTATGTATAATATATTGGTAAAAAATTTTTAAAGGACATTATCCTAATAAATTAAGCACAAGGACACACATCTTTTTTTCACAAGGACATGCCTAGCTCATTACGAAATTAATCGTTCCTCCTACATTTCTATTTCCTTCCATTCGACACTCTTCTTCAGTTTCAAACTCACTCTTCGATTCGCTCTCAAAACTCATCATCATTATAACGATGATGTCTCAAACCGGAAGCAAATAAGTATCACCTACATAACCGCAAACTTTAATGCATGTCGAACAACCACTAGAAATTCAACAACAATCCCAATTCGAGAAACCGAAAACCTAGCTCAAATCAACCCAAAACCACATATGACGAAAGAAAACGCTAGAAAGCTAAAACTAAAAAAATTGCCAGTTGAACAGGAAGCACAACAAAAGTTAGAAAATACAAATATAAAATGAAAATCAAGAAAAAATGAAAGAAAACATACTTCAAAAGATAACCGATACTATAAAATCAAATATAACAAAGTTAATATAGTTGTATTGTAACAACATTGAAATTTTTTGATAGAACAATGAAGAAAATACACAGTAGTAAACAACAGCTGAGAAGGAAAGTGAAGAACAGTCCCAAAAATTAGAAAGAAGAATAAAGACAAAAAATGAAAAAATAATTTAGAAGGAAATTTAGACAGAAATTTAAAAGACAGTTCAACAGGTAAATGATATTATAGAACCGATACTAACAGTTACATATTATTAAATATATTCGAATAGTATCAAAAAATTTAAATAGTAAAAAACTGAAAAAGAAAAGGGAAAAAATTGCAAATGAAGATTACAAAGAGGAACAAAATAAATTCGGTAAAATTACAAACAGTATCACTTTATAACATATTATTTATTGCAAAAATAATGCATACATCATGTTTGTTTGAAGATAGGGCTTGTGGTTTTAAATTGTTTTCACTGTCATTTGTAACAAAGCTGATACCAATATGTTGGAAAAGTGATACTCACTATCTGTCTGATTTAAGTTGGTGCTCTGTAATTTTAGAAATTATTTTTACTGTCATGTATAACAATACTAATACCAATATATTGCAAAACTGATGCTAGTTTGTTGCAAAACTGATACCCACCGTCTATTTGAGTGGAACTGATGTCTTGTAATTTTAGAAATTATTTTCCATCTCATTTGTAGCAAAATTGATACCAATATCTTACAAAAATGATACTCGCTATCTATTTGTTTGAAGTTGATACTTTGTAATTTTAGAAATTGTTTTCAATGTAATTTGTAATAAAATAGATACCAATATAAACCAAAAATGATATCTACATTATCTTTGTTCGGAGTTAATGCTTTGCAATTTTATAACTTGTCTTTACTGTAATTTGTAACGAAACTGATACCAACATATACCAAAAACGATACCTACAATCTGTTTATTAAAAGATAAAGCTTTGCAGCTTTAGAAATTGTCTTTACTGTAATTTGTAATAAAACTGATATGAATGTATACCAAAAATGGTACCTACAGTCTGTTTGTTTGAAGTTAAAGCTTTGGAATTTTAGAAATTATTTTCACTGTAATTTGTAACAAAAGTGATATCAGTATAAACTTAAAATGGTACCTACATCCTGTTTGCTTAAAGTTAATGCTTCAGATTTTAGAAATGGTTTTCACTATAATTTTTATCAAAATTGATACCAACGTATGACAAAAATGATACATACGATCTGTTTGTTTGAAGTTAAAGCTTTGCAATTCAAGAAATTGTTTTCACTGTCATTTGTAACAAAACTGATATTAATATAAACCAAAAATAATACCTACAATCTTTTTATTTAAAGTTAAAGCTTTGCAATTTTAGAAATTGTTTTCACTGTAATTTGTAACAAAACTGATACCAGCATAAACCAAAAATGATACTTACAATCTGTTTGTTTGAAGTTAATGCTTTGGAATTTTAGAAATTGTTTTCACTCTTATTTGTAACAAAACTAATATCAATGTTTAGCAAAAATGATACCTAAAGCTTGCTTGTTTGAATTTAATTCTTTTTTAATTTTAAAAATTGTTTTCATTGTCATTTGCAACAAAACTGATACCAATATTTAACAAAAATGATATCTACAGTCTATTTGATTGAAGTTAGTGCTTTGTAATTTTAAAAATTGTTTTCACTATCATTTGTAACAAACTGATACTAGTTTATTTTAATAATGATATTTGCTAATCAACTAGACGCCACTTTTTTATACAATGGGATGATGATGATTTTGTGGACACCTATCTTAAAAGCGAGAAAATAGAATCTACAGAATCTAAGCAAAAAATAGGTGAAAAAATAAAATATGTGACACTGCTTATAGATGTGACTTGCAAGCAATATTAAGATTCTACAATTGATGAAAAAAGAATGGACTTACAAAAAAGCCAGATAGACATTTTGAAAGACACACAATTTTACCAATTCTTTGTAGGATCGTTTTCACCATAAAGGTGGGGGGTGGGATGAATAGGGTGATACTAATAATAATAAAATTTAATGCAGAATTAAAAACAATAACAGAGAATAAAGCAGTAGAGATCACACACAAATTTACCCAACTTTGGCTAAACCCTACCTACGTGCTGCCCTCAAGGTTTCTACTAGAAATTAAGTAGTCAGACGCTTACAGACGTAAACTTGCGACACCCGCTAATGACTAACCTAACTCTATGCTCAAAACCCTGCAACAACTCAGCCATTGAGTTGCGAATTCTCGAAGTACACCACCGTAGTCTGTAACCTAGTCACAGGACTAGAAAGTTACACAGTTTAAAAAGGAAAGTTATAAAATAAAAACAAAATTAAACAAAACCCTTTTTAATTTTAAGCCCAATACAAATAGATGACCGACCCAATTAAATAATTAAAGAAGAACATCCCCTTTCTTTTGTAGTATCTTCGACCGTTCTTTGTTCCACTTCAAAAATTAGGGTTCGGATGATTTTCGTTGCTGCTTGAAAAATTAAACCATGAATCCTTTGCTGGTATGCTCTCAATTCACTTCTATGCTTCTTTGATCAATATAATTGATTTGCTTTGCGGCCGCTTCTCGATCGAGTTCCAATACTGGTATGCGATTTTACCTTTTGATTTATGATTAAGCTTGACTCAATTTTCTTTCGAACTCGATGCCTTAAGCCGATGATAATATGGGGTAATTTATAGGGATAAAATCCCTAAAATTACGTTCGTATATTTTCCTTTGAATTATTCGTGATTTTTGCTTTGCCATTCGATTAATGATTGAATGTTGGTGATGACTTCTGACTTGTTCCATTCGTACTTGTTATTCCATGAATTCAAATTTTCGTGAATTGCTTTGGTCGATTCCGTTCTTTGTGCTCCTATGACTTCGACACTTTGAAATTTGAGATAATTTCCGCGACTTCGTTTATTTCTCTGGTATTTGAATTTGCTGACTTGAGATAAAAATTGACTTCGACTTGTTCATTATGTTTCACCTGTGAGTTACCTTCCTTGCTGGCTTTGATTTGATGACTTCATTCAAACTGCTACCTTGACATTTGAATTTGTATTTGAGATATATTTTGACTTGTTACTCATTTCCTCTTCACTGCTATATTTTTCAACTTGTTCGAACTTGCTGCGTATGATTTTCGATTGTTTTTTTAAAAAAAACTTCAACACAGTTTTGTTTGTCCATTTGACTTTGAGCAATAACTCATGGCTTTATTCTTGTGCATGTATTTGTCACTGTCTATATTCATGTATGCTTATGCTCTGGCCTCTCTGTTGCAATTGAGTCTGGTTCATGTTTGAAGCTTCATGTATACATTTGTGCACTTGTATGGTCTTGATGTCTTTACTGTGATCATTGTTGTTGCATTTCATGTGAGGTCTGTATACATTTGCTTCAAGTGCTCCTTTGTGTAGTCTTGCATCTATGTCTGGTCTGGTTCTTCATGTGTCTTTGAGTATGATGCACAGTTGATGTTCATGCAGTCAAGTTTGGTTGAGATACACATCCATGCTGCTGGTAATTGAAGTTGTACATTATCACTTGTATGTGTGTCTTGTTCCATATGAGTGAAGTCTTCATTGATGTTGACTGTCTAATGATTGTGGTATTCTTTGAGGTCTGGTCAGTTCATAGCTTCATGTGTATATGTATGCCGTGTTTTCTTTTGAAGTCTGGTCTGCATTATGAATTTGACACTTGATTGAGTCTTGTTCACTTTGTTATTCAAGTGGTCTGGTTTGGTCTCTTTGCATTTCATTTGAACTGTGGTCATTTTGTGTGCATGGTTGCACTTGAGTCGAGCTGGTTTTCATGTTGTATGCATGTGTATAGGACTGGTCTTGCGTTATCCTTAGTACATGTGACCACTTTGGCACGTTGTATGTGTTATCGTTGCACTTGGTGTTGGGGTCTTGTTGTACACACTGGTCTCTGGAGTTTGCATTGCTTTTGATTCATACTTGCTTTTGTACATTTTTTCTAAAACAATGTCTGATTTGCTGTAACCATGATATATGTGTATACATATATATGCATATATGTATGGTGCATTCGAAACTTTGTGACTTTGTTTTGATCGAGAGTTATTTGCACTTGAGTTGAATCCAGCTTATGGCTCGGGTTTGACCTTGTGCTCACCTGTCCCTGCAGTTCTAACACGTAAGTGTATATCGGTGTGCACGGCATTATGACATGTACAGTGATACACTGTGTATGTTACAAGTTGTTCGTGTAGATGAATTCAAAAGAAATAAATGACGAACAACCCAAATAACTGAGGCAAATAACATTTTCAAAACTCACCCTTTAATTTGCACTGCAAAATATTTTCTTTTCAATTTTACTGCGTCATTATTTATTTTGTAGATAGCTCAGATACTGGATTCAAGCTGTAACAAAGTTGAAGACAAAAATACGAGTGATGAGTGAATATGTAGTGAGGTCAAAATTGTAAATTGAAATTTGTGATGTAATTGAAAATGTATATATGTGGTGAGAGCTCAAATTTGTACTATTTGAATTTGTAATAAAATATTTGTTTGAATTTGAATTCTGTGTTATTTATTTTATCCAACAAATATTTATTTAATTATATGAAAAATAAAATAGTATAATAACAAATACATTTAAATGAATATATATATATATATATGTATGTTTATTATCATCAAACAAAAATCATATACTAGCATATTCTACATTCTTCAATGTTTTTTATGAAAACAAAATTACAATGAAAGAAGGCAAGAAGCACCAAAACAATTTGGATGCATTGTATAATTGTTAGTCAACAGAGCATGAAGCTTTCATATTTGGAGAAGAGAAAACACTACTATCTGCAAAGGATATCAGCTTATTATTTGGTTTGCCGTTGAAAGGAAGAAATATAGAACCTACAACAAAAATGACAGGAAAAACCATTCCAATGCACACTACTAGAAATGCGCTAAATAGCAACGGACCATTCTGACAGTCGTTGATGGCTCCGCCATTTCATTTTCGATGGCTTTCAACGGCTGTATGTTTTATTGAATTTAATTCATCACATTATTTTAACTTATTAATTATATAAGTTTGAAATTTGTTTAAAAATATTAGTTTAATTCCTAAAAATTAAAGAAGATATTTTTATTCAATTCTTCAATTTTATGATGGTTTGTGGTTAATTAAATTAGTATTTTCAATCTTTTATTGTATAATTCGATATTTAACTTTATTTTAAATCGAACTCAAAATATCAATCTATGCAACTTTTAGTCCATCAATTATACAACTTCAGTGAAATTTACGATGTGTAACTATTTTATGAATTTAAATATATTTTTTAACCATTGTATAACTAATTATAAGTTGTTATATATATTTAACATTATAAATTCATATAAAAGTAAATATTCGGCAGAAAACTAATTTATTTGAATCTTATGTCGATCCAAAGTATTTTGGACCTGCTTCTAAAATATTACAAAAAAGTAAATAAATTTATGGCGCCGATCCTAATTCTCATTATTGACGTTTGTCTACATTCAGACTGAAAACCTGTTGTTTAAATGCCAAACAATCTTCAAACGAGATGAAATTCGAGTCACATATACTTTATAATATATTTATCCAATCCGTAAGGCTAGAATAAATAATGGAAAGAAAAAAATAGACTCAAAATATATCATTTTCTAAGGAGTTGATATATATTGTTAGGACAACATCTATGAAAATGACATGTTTAATGTTTAAATTTTTTTCTGCATGTTTCTTTTTAAATCCAACCATACAGATTAGATTGATACATAATATACATGTATGGTTTGAATTTCGTATCGTTTGAAGATCGTTTGACCTTCGAACGAAAGGTTTAAGTCTGAATGTCAACGAATGACTATAAATTTGAAAAATCAAGATCGATACCTTAAATTTGTTTATTTTCCTTTCATATTTCGACCGTATGTCCAAAATATCTTGGATGGATATAAGATTCAACCAAAAAATTTCTACCAAATATTTCATTTATATGAATTTATTATGTTAAATACTTTAAAATTCATAATTAATTATCAAATCTTTAAAAAATTATTATATAACTTATAAAAATAACATTTATAGTTAGAAACAAAAGTTTATTATTGTAAACTTTTTAAATTTTTATAGCAATTTAAACTTTGATAATAAATTAAATTAAACTAAATTTATTTTAAGTAGAGTGAAATTTTAATTAAGTAGTCGGAAGCCGTCGAAAACCATCGCTAATCGAGGCCGTAGACGGCCATCGAAAACCATAAAAATGTCGCATTATAGCTTCAGTCGAACCCGTTTTTTCTTTATTATCTTCCTCCTACAACCTTAAACCCAAAAATTTCTCCCCAATTCCACCAATCTCAGTCCCCGCCCCCCTTCGGCTTTCGTTGCAATCTTCATCAATTTGCAATCTCCAACCATCTACGTCTTCAATTTATCAAAAATTAGGTATATTCTTCCCCAAAACTGATTAATCCAAATTATGGTAAAATTAGTGTTAATTTACTTTATATTTGTTGATAATTTCCCATTATTTATTTACAATCTTATTGAAATAAAACATAACTCACATTACCATAAATATGATCCTTCTGTACTAGCTAAACAAGCGATATAAGTTTATTATGCTCCATATCCATCTCTAAAAAGAGATAAAGTAGATTGTTTAGCAGTTTTTAAAACAAAGAAAAGATTTATGTTTGATGGAAAGAATATTCTTGATGATCATGCTTATCGGGCAGATCTTGGGAAAAATAACGAACTAATAATAACCGACGATCGTACTGATATCAGCCCTCTAAACGTAGAATCAAATGTTTTAGTAGAAGTATTTGAGACTACAGAGGAAGATGATATATAGTGTGAGATCGAGTCTGATTCGAAAAACAGCGAAGACTGATTATTAATGTATATTTTGGTGGAAGGTAATATATGTGATTATTAATGTTACATTTTTCTCATAAAAATGATATGTTTTCCCATAATTAAATGAAATGTTCTCCCATAATAACATGACATGTCCGTGAAAAGTATTTTGTTTCGAGGTCAATGATCGTCCCATTCATCAGGTTCCCTCTCTTCTAGTCAAAGAGGGACCATCGCGAGAGGCGGTGACGGTAGCCCATCACAGGTATAGCATCCCATAGTAGCATTAGTAAGTAAAGCGAGTGGGTAAATATCAAATTTATTGCAACATCATGAACATTTTGTGTATGATATATTATTCATGATTTATTAAAGGTCTATATCATAAATAATTCAAGGGCTTTGACCTGGAGCCCTCTGATGTTATTCCCGATGTTTCCAAAGCTGCTAAGAGCAGAATGACCATGTGCTGGCCTAGGTGAGATAATATCCCACTCCACATTTTAGAGTGTATCTGACAAGATTTCATCGTAAGTGTAAATCTGTATTTCATTTTATATATAACCACTGTACAATTTGTTGACTAAGTATAAATGTATAACTTATTCTTTTCCATTGTGCAAGGGGCGGTAGACTTACAGGAATCCAACCTTGCGATTTGCAGAAATTACAGGATGAAAAAATGTTAAAAAACTACCACGATATGATGTCGAGCATAAAAAAGGGGAAAAACCCGACTAGATGAGTGGAAGCGTACGGCAAGATTTGGTTGAATACTGGAAAACTCTAGAAATGAAGGTAAGTTTACTAGTCTCATATATTTATTAGAAATTTAGTAGAATTAGTATAATAATTGCATCAACTTACAAATATGAAATATAATGATCATTTTAGATTTACAGGCAAAGTTGAAGAGGAATTCTGCAAATAGAAACAAAAATCCTATCACATACTACTGTGGGTCGAAGTCATTCCAACATTACCATCAAGTGCTAGTAAATTTATTATTCGCAATTATAAATACTTATTATTACATTGTATAATTATATATATAATAATAATAACACATAACAATTATCTCAGAAAAGAGAGCGTGGTCGTCTCATCTCCTATGTGGATGTGTTTACTCGTACTCACACCATCAAGCATGTCAATAAAAATTGCACAATAACATACATATGACATGATACGAAACCATAAGAGGCCATGGAATCATATTTTAAATTATACGTTATTAATAATCACTTTAAATAGTAAGTTATAAATAATTTTAAATAATGGAGTATGAATTTTAATTGTAATTCTATTTAAAATTGCATGATAAATTCATGCAAGAATGAGAGAAACTGGTTGAGAAAACAGGACGGTAAGAGCTGACCGCTAACGAGGAGGACCGGATCTTTGACACTGTCATGGAGCCGCCAACGTGAAATAGGTGTTATGGTTTTGGGAACCAAGAGGTCATATTTATGTGTAATATATTTATGAATAAAACATATTACTTTTATTAATCACATTATATGAAACTCATACACTTTGGTAAACAATGTTACAGGCTAGAGGCAAGCAAAGCAACTATCAAAAAGCTAAGGACAATCAGGAAATTATAGAGTTGAAAGCTCGAATTGCTGACATCAAGGATCAAGTGAGACGTCAGATTGCTGACCTCGAGGAACGAGACAAACGTCACACTGTAGAGATGTACAAAATGTTGGATGAGCACATTGTTGCGTATGTGAAGTAGCATGACATATTTCCTTCATCGGCAGGATCCAGAGGCGATGATCATGATCGATAGGTATGGTTTTTTCTATTTGTGTTGAGACATTGTACATATATGCACTTTGAGAGGGTTAAGGTAGTTCAACTTTATTGTTAGGTAGTTTGAGAGTTACATATACTATAGATGGGTGAGGTTGATGTGATTTGATATGTATGATACATTTTGAGATGTTGTCAGATGTATGAGGTTGATTGAGGTAGTGTTAGATGTATTTTGACACGGTGACTGATTTGAGGTAGTGTTGGATGTATTTTGACATGTTGACTGATTTGAGGTTGTTGTTATTGGTTTATTGTATATTGTTGAATGTTTGAGGTTGGTTTATTGTATATATTGATGTTTTTATAATTATTGATTTGATATGTGTGATCTGGGCTTTGACATATATGATTTATATATGTGAAATTAAGCTGCGAAATATATTGTTATATACGTTTAGTTTAGGCTTGAATGACTGCTGGAATAAACACTCCATATTATCTATGGCAGTGATGGTGTAATGCTAGTAATATACCGACGGCTTTCGACGGCTAGCGACACCAAACTGGTGTAGCCATGAGCTTCCCTACGTACACGATGGGCCGTCGAAATCCGTCGGCATGATCATAAAAAGTCGTCAGAAATGAGGCGACGGAGCCGTCGAAAATGTCATCGAAGTACAATTCTTTGACAATCAATATTTCAATGGTTTTTTCCATCAGCTTCTGACGGCTACCAATAGTTTCAAGCCATCAGAATTCTAGTTACTTCTTCTAGTGGAGATGCAAAGAATTGGTTGGCTACAAGAAATTTTGAAAATTGTGCTTTCATCATAAAGAATTTGCTCCAAAGGAGAATAAAACAGAAAATAGAGAAGAAGAAAATGCAAAATAAAGAAGACTTGCCATTATTAATAATAATGGAAATTTAATTAACATTCTTCTTTCCCAATAATCAACAAAAGTTAAGATGATGATTACTACACTATTTGATTAATTTGGAAAGATTGAAGATAGTTTCTTGGAAAAAACAATAGAAAAAATGTCAATTAGTTTGTAAAAAAATTTATCCTCTAGCCAAGGAATATGTGGGATGCTCCATGCTTCCATTGGTGAGATATGTTATTCAAAAATATTATTATTTAATAGAAATATTATTTTTTCTTATAATATATAATAAGTATTCAAATATTTATATTATTGCATTTGTGAAAAAATGAAGCTCATTCGACCAAGGCGGCAACATAGTAAAAAATTTCCAAGATTTGGAAGATGGGATTTGCGGAAGCTAAAACCCATACTAGTCAAGCAAATTTTGGATGATGTTAAAGAGGGTGGGGTAAGTTAAAACTCTTTCTTACCTACATTTATCAATATCATTTTATTTTCTATTTAGAATCAGTTTTCACAACATATTACTTCTACTATCATTTTTGCCTCCGTATAGTATAAGTTTTTGCCTCTGTACAGTATCGGTTTCAATACTATGATTTTTTCTTCTAAAGAAAATCAATTAAAACACATTATGATACTTGGTATCATTTTTGTCTCTATATAGTATCGGTTTTTACCTCTGCATAGTATCTATTTTGCCTCTGCATAGTATCGGTGATAATATACTATAATACTTGGTATCATTTTACCACTACATAGTACCAGTTTTTACCTCTGCATAGTTTTAGTTATAATACACTATAATACTTGGTATCATTTTTAACACCGTATAGTATCAGTTTCACCTCTGCATTGTATCAGTTATAACACACTATAATACTTGGTATAATTTTTAATACTACACAATATCAGTTTTTACCTTTGCATAGTATCATTATAATACACTGTAATACTTGGTATCGCTTTTAACACTGCACGATATCATTTTTTACATCTGCATAGTATCAGTTATAATACACTATAATACTTAGTATCATTTTTAACACTTCATAGTATCAGTCATAATACACTATAATACTTGGTATTATTTTTTAACATTGCATAGTATTTGTTT
This sequence comes from Allium fistulosum, assembly GCA_030737815.1. Classification (NCBI taxonomy): domain Eukaryota; kingdom Viridiplantae; phylum Streptophyta; class Magnoliopsida; order Asparagales; family Amaryllidaceae; genus Allium; species Allium fistulosum. The sequence goes on from CM060908.1 coordinate 209,887,139, forward strand.
ATACCTCTGCATAGCGTCAGTTTATACCTCTACGTAGTATCAGTTTCAATATTTTTATTTTTCTTCAGTTATAACGCTATATCATACTTGGTATCAGTTGTAACATGTTGCTAAGTATCAATTTTACATAGTATCAATTTTGCTAATTATCAGTTATAACACAATATCATACTTAGTATCAGTTATAACGCAATATCATAGCTTAAAACTAATACAAAATTTCCCTACAAATTATATAGGTGAAAGAAACATAAAATATTCTTCCACATGAGATAAACCTTCTTCAAATAGCCTCGACAACAAGACATCAAGCAAAACGGAAAAATAAAATTCGAAGAGAGGAAAAAACTTTTAGAACATTTGAATAAGAAGTAACCATCAAAGTACTGCAAATATATATATAAAATTTGAATGAAGTTAAGAAAACAAAGGAGCAGTTGAAGAAAAAGAAAATAAGGTTAGAAGCAGAAAAATAAGTTCAAAAATTAAGACAAGAAATCAAAAGAAATAACATCAAGAGTTGGACGTAATGAAGAAGACATTAAAGAGAGAAATTCAGAGGTCGAAACAGAAAAACTGCACACAACAAATGAAGCTGACTACATATTAGATCAAGATACAGTTGAAGAGATAGAAATATAAAATGCAGAAAAGAAACCCACAGCTGAAAATAGTGAAGAAGAAAATGAAGACACAAATGCCGAGCCCTACATAGAAAAAGTCCACACAAAAACTAAAACAGACAATACAACAGATGAAGATACACATTTAGAGACGGAAGTAGAAAATGCAGAGACAAATGCTGATCCCTATGTAGAAAAAGTCCACACAACAACTGAAATAGACAATACAATGGATGAAGATACACGTTAGAGATGGAAGTAGAAAATGCAGAAAAGAGATCTGCAACTACAAAGAATAAAGAGAGAACCACAGAGTGTGAAGCAGAAAAGGTGCACCCAATAAATCAAGATACATCTATGGGGATAGCAAAAGAAAATGCTAACATGATGGACAAAATAAATGAAACAATCTCTTGAATAAAGATACATTTATAGACAAAGAAACAGAAAGTGCACAAAAACTGAATACGACAATGGAAATACACAGCCCAATGGAACAAGATACCATTATTAAGAGTTAAATCATACCCTACCATGATTCAATAGTTGACTTCACTCCTCCGTCTTTCAAACTATATGACTCATAGGACCTTGAAAGGCAAAAAATTGAACCAGATTAGGAAATGAAATCAACAAAACATGTTGGCCAAAGAAGGAAGAAAACAACAACAAAACAAAAAACAGCTTCTTATGTCAAGAGAGTAGAAGAAAGAAAAAGAAAAGATAGTGACAGCTTTGTGTGTGGTCAGCGAGTGAAAAAAGCAGCAAATAAGCTAAAAACTGAAGAAGAAAAAACAAAGACAATGAAGAAGAAATTACAAAAGAATCCATCCTAGAGCCAATTGCAGTAATAGAACCAACATTTGTAGATTTACAATTGGGACATTGCAAATGCTTAGCATACTTGAACAAAGTACAACAGGGCATAATCAAAACCTTTTTTGCTCTAACAGGACCACAAAAGTAAGTTTATAAATATTGTACTAATGCTACATATATTGAAATAACTTTAGATAATTGATTCAAATCTTTTTTGTTAAAACAGTGAAGTAGCATGGGATTACAAAAACACTATCAAAGGTGGATGTAAAACAACAAAAGATACACTCCACATGTTCTAGAAGGAAGTTTCACAGATGGATAGGTACATATATTTATTTTTTTAATTAATGATACTGCTCTCAATCAAAATAATTAAAAAACTAATACCTAGTATCTGTTTGATTGGAGTTGATGCTTAGTTATTGTATGGATCATTTTGACTGTAATTTAAAACAAAAATGATACCAAAAATATTTGCAAAAATGATACATAGTTTCTGTTTGATAGAAGTTGAAGCTCTTTAATTTTAAAGACAATTTTGACAGTCATGTATGATAAAAGTGATATCAAAATAATGTAATACTAATGCCTAGTGTCTTTTTAGTTAGAGTTGATGCTTAGTAATTTTATAAATCATTTTGATTGTAATTTAAGAAAAACTGATATCAAAATATTTGCAAAAATGATACTTAGTTTCCGTTTGATAGAAGTTGAATCTCTGTAAGTTTAAAAACTATTTTGACTGTCATGTACGACAAAAGTGAAATCAAAATAATGCAAAACTGATACCTAGTATCTGTTTAATTAATGTTGATGCCCATTTATTTTATAAATCATTTCGACTGTAATTTAAAACAAAACTGATATCAAAATATTTGCAAATATGATACCTAGTTTCTGTTTGATCTATAATTTTAGAAACTATTTTGACTGTCATGTATGACAAAATTGATACCAAATCAATTCAAAACTGATACTAATACTTTTCAATATATACCGACACTGTTTAGATTACCTATACTATTCAGTGCTTAATATTGCTTTACCAATAATAAAAACTTAAAATTTCCCATGCAATGACCACAAGCATAAAAATTACTACATACATTGAATTGTAACTAATTTCTATATCAAAAGAAATGACTAGTCACTAATGTTGAAAGTAATAAAAGACATTTAGCCATGCCTTTACTTGAATAAATTGTGCGAGATAAATATGTAGAAGATATTTATTTCCCTTTACATTATGAGGACCAGTGGACATTATTAGCATTGACATATCCTACAATGCAATGGTCTAAAGTAGACTCTTCACGACCTAGAAGATCATATGAAAGAAATAACCTAAGTCTAAAAGAAGCAATGAAACTGGTATGATACTTTTTTCCAAAAAATTAACTAATATAATTGAAACAAAGTTGACATTAACCAATTTTGTATTGTTTTGTCTTTAACAAAAAAATAAGTTGAGGAAATCTTGCAAGAACCGTGAAAAAACAACAATATACAAGATATGGAAGTGAAGCAAGATGAAATTCATCAAATTAAGTGTGCATAGCAAGGGGAAGACACGTAAGCAATTTTTCTGTTAAAAATGATACCTACTAACAACAAAAATGATACTAGAACTGAAACTAATAGTAATAATGAAATGATAGTTACTTAATATTTAGAACTTGTATTTTGTTTTTATTATGAGCTTCTATATAAAGTACTATAAGTCTTTATATGCCTAGTGCATTTAATTGAATTCGACCGATACACAAGCTATTTTCTTTCAATTCAGTAAATATTTGCTTCAGATCAAAACTGATACCCATAGGCACACAAGCTGATACTTAAAGGCATAAAAAACGATACCTACGGACGCAAAAACTGTATATAATTAAAATAGAAACAAAACAATTATCATGGATCTTAAAAATGATAGCTACAGGCACTAAAACCGGTGCAAACATTGATACACAAACTGTTAATTATTTCATTTTAAAGCAACACTATGCTAAAAAATGCATCAGATGATAGATCTACCCTGTTGTTTGAAAGCATATCTATCTATCGTTAAATCCGGTGTCACCTCATTGCACATCAAACCATAGATATGCTCCGTCATCTGATATGCACTAACATAACATAGAAAAAAAGTCATATGTTGTCTGATGTTATAATATCATTCCCAGAATTACCTATTAGACCACATTTAAATATTAACTGGTATTGAAGAGTATAACGATTTATGATTTTTGTTTGATAATAATAAATATTTTATTCAAACAAATATTTTATTTTATTTCAGTTTCAAACAGTACACATTGAGCTTCCACTATATTTCACACTTTCATACATAACATTATTTTCACACTCTCATATACAACATTTTTTTACTCTGACTCACACACTCAAATTTTATATCTTCTTGCTTCTGCTCCAGTCTTTTACCTTGGCTGTCAAACAAAGAACAACATAGTAAAAAGCAAAAAGGAACAAACTGATATTTGCAAAAATAAGAATGTGGTTTACTATGCCTCAGTTATTTGGGTTGTTTGTTTTCATACTTCAAAACTGGAATCAAAGTGCACGAACAATGTATGACATGTTGAATTTTGGCGACACTATATGGAGATATTGAAGTGGTCGGAAGTAGACTGGTGACGAAAGAGATGGTTCATGAATCGAAGTTTGGAGAAAGGAGTTGCGGCGAAGAAGGTGGAGCTATTGCATTAACAGCGACTAACGTCTGTGGGAAAAGCCACAGATGTTTGTCACTTCAGGGGTTTCCCAAGAGTATTGACAGACGTCTGTGGTTTTCCCACAAACGTCTGTGGCGTCTTCAGAAGCAATTCTGGCTGGACTTATGGATGTTGGTTTGTGAAGGTTAAAGGGGCATTTCAGGAATTTGCCTAGGTTTTCTTCTCTCCTATATAAGCTATTTTCAGATTCAGAGACGTTAGTGACTGTAAGGATTTTATCCTCCATTAACTAGGGTTTAGCAAAACCTAGTTTTCTTCAATTCTTTTCTCCACAAATCAGTTCTATTAGTATATTGATCATTGTAATCAATCTCTTGTACTCTTCTAATTGGTATTAATAAAAGATCTCTCTCAAAGTGGATGTACACCAACAAGACGTTAGTGGAACCACTATAAATCGGTGTGTGATTTATTTTATCGTTATTGCTTTGATTTTCTATTATTTGTATGGTTATTGTCATTGGTTTTGGATTGGATTGAGATATTGATTGGTTGTTTTTGCACTTCATACCACAATCTCGTTTTCCACTGTGCTTTGGGATTTTGATTTGAGTGGTATCGAGTTAGAATTCCCATAACATTTGGTATTAGAGCTTTTGGTGTTGGCAGGTGGCTGTAGAAATGCCAGGATAAGATAATACCTCAGGTAGTTCCTCAATGGTTAATCCAAGTGGTGTAGCGTCGTTTGTACGTGGATCGTATGCGGCTTCGGGATCACAATTGGTTATAGACAAGTGGAATGGCGATAATGATTTCGAAAAGTGGTAATGGAAGATGAAAGCAGTTCTTAGGTGGAATCGAGTGAATCGGGTAGTGTTTGACACACATTTGTTGTCGGCGGACATCTTGGATGTTGAGAGAGAGGAAATGGAAGAGTGGGCATTCACTACATTTCAACTTTCTATGGGGGAGAATATTATCTTCGAAATTAGTGGTGAGACTACCGCTAAGGGTATTTGGGACAAGGTGGAGGAGTTGTATACGAAGAAGTCACTAACTAATCGTTTGATCTTGTTGCGAACGTTCTTCACCTATAAGATGAAGGAAGGTATTCGCTAAAGGCACACTTGAGTATCTTTGATGATTTGCTAATGAAGATGAAGGTGGTTGATTTGAAGATTGAGGAAGAACAAAAGGTGATGATATTGTTGTGTTTGTTGCCAGACCGTTATACGGGTTTCTCAAATAGTTTGATCTATAGTCGGTATACTTTGATTCTAGATGATGTCTTTCTTAGCGAGAAGTTGTGGGATCAAATGAAGGAGTTGGGTGATTGAAGTAGTGGTGCTATTAGTGGTCACGGTTTATTTGTGGAGAAGGAGAGATATCTGAAGAAGGAGAACCGTGGGCGTTCTAAATCAAGGAACCCCGGTTGGAGAGAAAAGTCGAAGGAAAGAAAGGAAAAGTGCTATATTTGTAAGAAACGCGATCATTGGAAAAATGAGTGTTCGGACAAAGAGAAGGCAAAGAAGGAAGCATCATCTTCATCCGTAGCAGTGGAGAGTGGAGTTGGTGAGGGAGACATAGATGTGTTAAGGCGGTAGCATCAGATGTTTCGGGTAGTGAATGAGTGCTCGATTCTGGGCCGTCTTATCATATGATGCCGAATATGAATTGTTTTCTTCTTATGTTGACAAAGAAGGAAATTCAATTGTTAGAGTAATGGTGCTATTTGTAAGTCAAAAGGCATTGGTTCCGTGCAAATTCGGATGTTTGGTGGAGTGGTTCGTACTCTCACTAATGTACGCTATGTTTCAGGACTTTAGAAGTCTCTTATCTCTTTGGGGCAGTTGGATTTTTTAGGATGTAAAATCACTACTGAGAGCGATAGCTTGCGGATTTCGAAGGGTGCGCTTGTGGTGATGAAGGGTGCTAGGAGTCATGATGTTTATTTGCTTCAAGGAGTGACTATAGAAGATGAAACTTGGGTAGGAGTTGATAGTTCTCGTGGCATGGATGCGACTAGGTTGTGGCATTTGAGGTTACGTCATGTCTTGGAGAGGAGTTTGGATATTCTTTGAAAAAGGGAGATGATCGATGGAGAGAGTTTCAACAAACTAGAGTTTTGCGAGCAATGTGTCACGTGGAAGCAAACTAAAGTATCATTCTGTGAAGGAAAACATGATTCAAGAAGGGTTCTTGAGTATGTTCAAACAGACGTTTAGGGAACAACACCATAAGCTTCTTTGGGAGGAGCAATGTATTATATTTCTTTCATTGATGATTTTCTCGAAAGTTGTGGGTGCATGTAATGAAGGCCAAGACGGAGGCATTTGCAAAGTTCAAAGTATGGAAAGTTCTTGTGGAGAATGAGAGTGGTAAGTCTTTGAAGATTCTAAGGTCGTGGATAGTATGTTTCCGGAGAGTTCTTGGAGTTTTGCAAGCATCATGGTATTCAGAGGCATTTTACTACACCGGGAGACCCACAATCGAATGGTGTTGTGGAGTGGATGAACCATACTCTACTTAAGAAAGCTCGATGCTTGAGATTGACATCGGGTTTGTCAAAGGGATTTTGGGCCGAAGCTTTATCAACCGCGGTGCATATTATTGATCGAACTCCGTGCTCGGCTATTGGTAACAAAATTTCGGAGGAAGTGTGGAAGGGAAAGAGCGTTGACTTGAGTTATCTTCGTGTGTTTTATAGTCCGGTTTATGTGCATGATCCGAAAAATGATAAGCTTGAGCCTAGAGCTTTCAAGGGGATTTAGCTTGGTTATACGGACGGAGTATAAGGCCATCGGATATGGAATCCAAAGATGAAGAAGGCAGTGAATTCTCGTCATGTTACTTTTGTTGATTCGGCTTTGTTCAAGGAGAATGAGAGCTCATCGGATGTTCCGGATTTGGTTCATGGTGAATCAAAGGAAATGGAAGTTATTCGCATCTTTCATCCAAGGAGTAGAGTAGTTGGAGATGCTTGTAAGAAGGAAGCGGTTAATGTAACATCACATAGTCCACATGGTTCATCCAGTAGTGTTGGTGATGTACATGATTCTAGAGAGGATTCGGTTCGAGGTGGAGCCGAAAGGAGTTTAGGTGATGGTATTGCTAGTCGGGTGGGTCGACGTTCTATAAGGCCACCCAATAGATATAGTGATTGGAACTATCTTATCTTTTGTGATAATTTGGACTATGCTCTTCATGTAGTCCAAGATGAGCCGATGGACCTTAATGGCATCATGGAGTCGAGTGATAGTTCGAAGTGGATTTGTGCCATGGAGGAAGAGATGCAATCGTTGTTGAAGAATTAAACTTGGTATTTGGTTCCACTTCCTAAAGAAAACCGTGCTATTGTGTGAAAATGGATATACAAAGTGAAGGATGATGGGAGATACAAAGCTAGGCTAGTCGCTAAGGGGTTTGCACAAAGAAAGGGAAAGGAGTATGATGAGATATTCACACCGGTTGTGCACCATACTTCAATCTGGATATTACTTGCTATAGTTGCTATTTATGACTTGGAGTTGGAGCAACTTGATGTGAAAACCGCCTACTTGCATGGTGACTTGGATGAAGACATCTACATGGAGCAACCAGAAGGTTTTGTTGTAGATGGTAAGTCAAATTTGGTTTGCAAGTTAAAGAAATCACTATATGGTTTAAAGCAATCACCTAGACAATGGTACAAGAGATTTAATCATTTTATGCTTGAAAATAGGTTTGATAGAAGCATCAAGGATGCTTGTATATATTTCAAGAAGTTGGAAATGATCGTTGGGTGTATTTACTCTTGTATGTGGATGACATTCTCATTATTTCTAAGGATATGAATGAAATCAACAAGTTAAAATTGAGTTTGAAAGCGGAGTACGAAATGAAGGATCTTGGAGAAGCAAAGAGGATATTGGGATGGAAATAGAAATGGATCGTAAGTGTTTTGAGTTGAAATTGACACAAAAGGAGTACATAGAAAAAGTGCTTTGCCGGTTTAGCATGGAGAATGCAAAGGCGTCAAATACACCTTTACCTTTGCGTATGAAGCTTTTGAGTAAGGGATCACCTATCTTGGAGAAAGACATGGCTTATATGGCAAAGGTGCCATATGCTAGTGCAGTTGGAAGTTTAATGTATGTTATAGTATGTACAAGGCTCGATATTGCAAATGCCATCGGTATGGTTAGTCGGTATATGGCTAATCCAGGGAAATCGCATTAGGAAGCTGTGAAGCTTACATTGAGATACTTTAGAGGTAAATCATCTCATGGTCTTGTTTTTGGCGATAGTGAGGGGATGAATTGCAAGTTAGTTGGTTATTGTGATACGAACTACGCCAGTGATAGGGATCGAAGAAAGTCAACTTCCGAATATGTCTTCAAACTTGGTGGTACGACCATAATTTAGAGATCGAGATTGCAAACCATAGTTACTTTATCCACTACAGAGACGGAGTTGATAGCCGCGGTGGAGGCAACAAAGGAGGCACTTTATTTGGGGCGATTGTTGTGTGACTTGGGACACAAGCATGGTAGTGTTGATGTTCAATTTGATAGTCATAGTGCTATTCACTTGGCAAAGAATTTGGCATTTAGCTCATGGATTAAGCATATTGAAGTGAGAGAGTCATTTTTAGTAGCCATGGATGAAGATAAGCAAGTATATCTTTGGAAAGTGCACACAAAGGATAACACGGTGGATCTGTTCACTAAGGCATTGCTAGTTGGGAAGTTTGGGGGTTGCTCGACCTTGATTCACTTGTTGAAGTGCTAGGTACCACGAGGTGGCACGGTTAAGGGAGGAGCTTGGGTATGGATGAGGAAGAGTATCAGTGAGATATTGGGGTTCTATCTTCTTGGTGAGTACTAGTTTACACTCTATAGTGCTTTTGTCTTTTGGTGAGACGGTTTTGGATTTGGGTGCTTTCAACACTTCGTTAGTGGGCGGGGGCTTTGCCTGAGTTCGTTGATGGAGTGCAATGGGCGGTGGCTTTGCCGGAGCTCATTGGGAAAGCATTCATGTTTGGTTGAAGGTAGAAGTGGTGATAGTTGGTGCTATCGGTTGTTGATGATGGTATGGTACCATTAGAGTTGGAGATGGATATAGTGTCGAGGTGGAGTGTCGAATTTTGGCGACACTATATGGAGAAATTGAAGTAGTCGGAAGTAGCTTGGTGACGGAGGAGATGGTTCACGAATCGGAGTTCGGAGGAAGGAGTTGCGGCGAAGAAGGTGGAGTTGTTGCATTAACAACGACAGACATTTGTGGGAAAAGCCACAGATGTCTGTCACTTCAGGAATTGATTTCCCGAGAGTATTAACAGATGTTTGTGTTGTCTTAAGAAGCAATTCTGGCTGGACTTATGGATGCTGGTTTGTGAAGGTTAAAGGGGCATTTCAGAAATTTGCCTAGGTTTTCTTCTCTCCTATATAAGCTATTTTCAGATTCAGAGACGTTAGTGACTGTAAGGATTTTATCCTCCATTAACTAGGGTTTAGCAAAGCCTAGTTTTCTTTAATTCTTTTCTCCACAAATCAATTCTATTAGAATATTGATCATTTTAATCAATCTCTTATACTCTTCTCATTGGTATTAATAAAGGCGCTCTCTCAAAGTGGATGTACACTAACAAAACATTAGTGGAACTACTATAAATTGGTCTGTGATTTATTTTATCGTTATTGCTTTGATTTTCTATTACTTGTTTGGTGATTGGGATTGGTTTTGGATTGGATTGAGATTTGGATTGAGATGTTGATTGGTTGTTTTTGCACTTCTTACCACGATCTTGTTTTTCACTGTGCTTTGGGGTTTTGATTTGAGTGGTCTTGAGTTAGAATTCCCACAACATGACATGTATAGAGTATCAATGTACACACCTATTTCCTGGAGATTTGACCAGGCAATTAGAACTCGGCATCAGGGAGTGTTCGGCATCTAGGAGTACTCGGCGAAGTACTCACCATCCAGTGGAACTCGGCATCAGGGAGTGTTCGGCATCTAGGAGTACTCGGCGAAGTACTCAGCATCAAGTGGAACTCGGCATCAGGGAGTGTTCGGCATCTCATAGTACTCGGCGTGGTACTCAGCATCCATAGTACTCGGCGTAGTACTCGGCATCCATAGTACTCGGCGTAGTACTCAGCATCCATAGTACTCTACGTAGTACTCGGCATCCATGGTACTCGGCATCAAGGAGTACTCGGCGTAGTACTTGGCATCCAAGAGTACTCGGCGTTAGAAGACGTTCGGCGTATATGACTACTCTACATGGCAGTATCGTTCGGCCAAAGGATCGTTCAGCTAAGAAGCATCGTTCAGCCAGAAGGCACGTCAGGCCTAGGAGGATCGTTCGGCGAGAGGTATCGTTCGGCCAGAAGGCACATTCGGCTTCGACTGACAACTATTCTGCTCTTCCCACACATCAAACGTACCGTTCGGCATAGAAAAGGTGGTTCGGCATCGACGTGTTCGGCCTACTTGGTTCGGCATACAACGACCACTACACTTGGGCTAGAGTGTTCGACCACCGAGCCCACCTGGGAAGTCCAGCCCATCTTTGTCTATAAATAGAGGGGCAGGGTCACAGTGAAGAGGGATCTTTTTTCGAGAACACTGGGGAGACTCTGCCATTTTTCAGACTCATCTCCTCTACTTAGCCACGACATTTAAGTATTCAATCTACGAATTGTATTTGTAATCAACCATTAAAGAAGATCAATAAAGTTTAACCTCAAAGTGGATGTAGGCAATTACGCTGAACCACTATAAATTTGGTGTTCTTACTTTCTGCATTTAAATTAGCATTGTCTTCTCTGTTTAATTTATCTTCATCACTTATATCTCTACACAATCTTTCTCTACGAGGTTAGTGACCAATTTTGGTGCTAACACTTTGGTGCTTTCATTGAGAGATGAATTCTCAGGCCTCAAGGATCTGCTTTGAAGCTACTGGATTGAACAAATCCCCCAAAGAAGATCCGACTCCTTGATAGGACATCCGTTGATTCTACTCAGAGTTCATACCGATAACTCTACAATGGCAGGACCACGTACCAGGTCAGCTTCTCATAATGCGGATGCCCACGAGACTGCTAGCGTGCAACAAGCAGGACCTAGCAATCAACCAGCAATTCCGGGTGCAGGAATTGCCGCCCAAGACCAGACTCCAGTTGTCACCAGAATAGAGTTCAACGACTTGATGAGAGAACTCAGGGAAAGCAGGAGACAACTAGGAGAGCAGATGCAAGCTAACGCCAACCTGATGGCACAACTCACTCAACAACAGCAACAGAATGCTGGGGGCAATCCCGCTCCTTATTCCTCATCTGACAGCTCTACTTCCTCTGATGAACCACCCAGGCACAGGCGTCGTAAGACTGAAGCTGTGCGAGCAGATGCTGCTATTCGAACAGTTGGAGACCGTGACCAATCAGGAGCTGGAAACCTCGGGACCGAAGTGCGAGTGGAAGCTGGAGGCCCAGACCATCAAAACGCTGACGATGTCGAACATCAAGACGCACGATTGGCAGATCGCCAAGAGAGGAGGCATCAACACGGACAGTCGCGTAGAACAGACTCTAACCTTCCACCTTCCATACAGACACCAGATCTGACAGCCATGATCAGGAAATTGATGAAAGAAAATCAGGGCTTGTCGAATGACGATTGGGGAGTGTCAAGGAGTCACACTCCGTTCACAGATGTTGTACTACAGGCGGCGTACCCCAGAAAGTTTAGTATGCCAAATATCCCTGCGTATGAGGGAAAGACTGACCCCAGACAGCATGTCATGAGGTATGAGTGGATGATGGATTCAGCCAGAGCAAATGATGCAACCAAGTGCAGATGTTTTCCAATTACTTTATCCGGGATCGCTACTATGTGGTTCACCCGACTTCCTCCGCGGTCCGTATCCAATTTCGAGGAGTTGGCGAAGAAGTTTATCGAGCAGTTCAGGATACACACTACTCGTCCAAAGGACGTAATGTCTCTGTCAAGTGTAATCCAAAATCTTGGAGAGTCATTGAAGGAATATTTACAAAGATTCCACGTTGCGGCGACTGAAGTCAGTAATCCCAATGATCATGCGATTCTAATGGCTGTAATGAGAGGTGTGGATCCAGATTCTGAGTTTGGAGACTGGTTGGCAGGCAAACCTCCGACTATGCTAGAGCGTTTCTACTCGAAAGCACACCAGTTCATAAGAAGAGAGGAAGCTAGGTGGGTAAGGCGAGATAAGGCACCAGGACCTGTCCAAGAGTCTATGAAAAGCAACGTTGCTGTGAAGCAGTCCGGAGACAACTCGGGAAAGGTCCAAGTCAATGTCCAGAACAAGCCTGGGCAGCCTAAGGAGTCCGGAGGAAGAAATCAAGGGAAGAAGAGAGAAGCGGGGAAGTGGAAATCGAGAATTCCAAGCTACAACGAGTATACCCCGCTGAATGCGTCTCTTGAGAACATTTACCTATCTACCTGCAATACTTTTCAGTACAGAAAACCACGTCCAAAAGAATCAACCGAGGAACAGAAGCGAACCGGGAAATATTGTCGCTTCCATGAGACTTATGGGCACAATACGGAAGAGTGCAAACACCTGCACGACGCTATCGAGAAGTTGATCAGGCAAAAGAAGTTGCAAGAATTTGTGAAGGATCCACAGGAAGGAGGACAGGGAACGTCCAACCCAGGTCGCGCACCAGCTCCGCGTCATCCCAAGGAGCCTGCCCGAACTATGGGTAGACTAGTCATAAATACTATTATCGGCGGACCTCACCCCGCGGATAAGAATTGGCAAGAGATGGAGCGGTATGCAAGTTCCCTGAAGCGTGCAGATTTTGAGTGATGTTCGAACACGGAGGATGGGACCCCTACTAAGCAGCAGCGCGTAATGACAGACGATATAGTGTTCAGAAACAGAGATGCTGATCAAGTAGAGGCTCCAACCATCGACCCGATGGTCATATCTGCGACGATCGGACCGGCATATGTGAAAAGAATTCTGATTGATTGCCGGAGTTCTGTCAACATAATCTTCAAGAAGGCTTATGACCAAATGACAATGGAAACGAAGGACTTGAAACCGTCCAAGGCTCGTATACACGGCTTTAACGGCACAGCGACCGATGCAGTGGGGTATGTTGAGTTACCAGTTGAACTGGGACAAGGCGAGCGTCGGAGGGTGCGAATTCTACCCTTCGTAGTTTTGGATGTGGATTCTCCATATAATGTTTTCTTGGGCCGACCGGCCCTGGCTGAGTTTAGGGCAGCGTTAGCCCCATGGTGTTTAACTTTGAAGTTCCCAACTGACAAAGGAGTAGGTATTGTTCATGGCGACCAAGCAGTTGGTCGTTCCTGTTATGTGGCTGAGCTCCGAGAGGCCCATCGGAGGGAGAAAGGGAAGGTTGCGGACAATCCTGTCCGCATCCTTAATACGGATAATTGACAAATAGTGCCCGAGCCCTGGCTCGGGCATAGTTCTCGGATCTTCAGAGACATAGATCTGAGAGACGACGATGAGAAACCCAGGGAAGAGAAGGCAGCGCCGACTGAATTAACGATTGACATTTCAGTTAGCCGTGACGACCCTTCGCGAATACTGAAGATCGGATCACAGCTTGGCCCCGCGATAACTGAAGACCTTAGCGACTTCCTCCGGGCGAATCTTGATGTTTTCGCCTGGATGCATTCTGATATGTGTGGGATTTCTCCCGCCATCACGAGTCATATGTTGAACATAGACCCGAAATACGTCCCGGTTAAACAAAAAAGGAGAGGAATGGACCCAGAGAGGTCCGCTGCTCTTGGAGAGGAGGTGGACAAACTCGAAGCAAATGGGTTCGTCCGCGACGCCCTCTACCCTGAATGGGTATCCAACCCCGTGCTGGTAAAAAAGGCGAATGGGAAATGGAGGACTTGCGTAGATTATTCCGACTTGAACAAAGCATGCCCCAAGGACAGTTTCCCGTTGCCTAGGATCGATCAGTTGGTCGACTCCACCGCAGGACACGAGCTGTTATCATTCATGGATGCATACTCAGGATACAACCAAATCCCGATGCATATTCCGGACCAAGAACACACCAGCTTCGTTACAAATATCGGACTATATTGCTATGTAGTAATGCCCTTTGGATTGAAGAACGCAGGAGCAACTTACCAACGTTTGGTGAATCGAATGTTCAAGGACCAGCTTGGTATAACGATGGAAGTCTATGTGGATGACATGCTCGTGAAGTCACGACGGTCAAATGACCACATTCGAGACTTGGCTGAAATGTTCGACATACTCAGGTTTTATGGGATGAAGATCAACCCTCTAAAGTGTTCCTTCAGCGTTGCATCAGGGAAGTTTTTGGGATTCATCGTCAATGCTAGAGGAATTGAAGCTAACCCAGAAAAGATCCAAGCTATTCGAGATGTGCAAGTGCCCAGGACTATAAAGCAGGTACAGAGCTTGAATGGAAAAGTAGCTGCGCTAAGTCGATTCATATCCAGGGCAACCGACAAGTGCATCCCGTTCTTTGATATAATAAGGAAGGGAAAGAGGAATTTTGAATGGACGCCTAGTTGTGAGGAAGCATTCCGGGATCTGGTGAGGCATCTGGAGAGTCCATCAGTGCTGTCAAAACCAGTAGACCACGAGATATTGTATGTATACTTGGCTGTATCCCCGCATGCGATAAGTGCGGCTTTAGTTCGTGAGGAGGATCGAGTCCAGAAGCCGGTATATTATGTTAGCAAGCGTTTAACGGGGGCAGAGAGAAATTACCCTAAAATCGAGAAATTGGCTTATTGCTTGGTGATTGCATCACGTAAGCTGCGCCCATACTTTCAAGCACACTCAATCAGTGTTTATATCGATCAACCCCTACGGCAGGTACTCCAACGACCAGAAACTTCTGGAAGATTGCTAAAATGGAACATCGATTTGAGCCAATTCGATATCGCCTACTTACCACGGAGAGCCATACAAGGGCAAGCATTAGCAGATTTTATCGCTGAGTTTACCATACCCGTCGAGCCGGATAATCACGACGTCATTCCCCCCGTTCGATGGAAATTATACACTAATGGGGCATCAAACGACCGTTGCTCCGGCGCGGGCGTAGTTCTTATAACTCCGGAAAACCGATCAATCTGTTATGCTTTGAAGCTCGATTTCCCAGCCACAAATAACGAAGCAGAATATGAAGCACTGATCGCTGGCTTGAAGCTCATCGGGGAACTCGGGATCAAACCAGTTGAAATCTTTTGTTACTCACAGTTGGTGGTTTACCAAGTGCGGGGAGACTACCAAGCAAAGGGACGAAAGCTTGCCCCGTACCTTGTTCAGGTCCAAGAACTACTATCAAATCTTGAGCGTTATGACATTTCACATGTCCCGCGCGAACAGAACAAAGAAGCCGACTTGTTGGCTAAGTTTGCGAGTACCGGCGATGCGCAGCAAATGGGATTGTATCCCGTTGAAGTCTTGCATGCCCCGAGCATAGACGAGATGAAAGTCGATCGCGTGTTGGAAACGGAAATCGAGAAGGAATCGTGGATAACTCCATTCAAACTGTACCTGACGACCGGGGCTTTACCAGAAAAAAGGAGCGAAAGACGGCAGGTCCTTCGAAAGGCCGTGCGATACGTGATGCAGGATGGATTAATGTATCGAAAAGGATTCTCAGTCCCATTATTACGGTGCATCGCTCATGACGAGACAAAGCGGGTCTTAAGAGAGGTTCACGAAGGGGAATGTGGCGACCATACTGGGGGGCAAACGCTAGCAAAGAAGATCCTTCGCTATGGATATTACTGGCCAACCGTAAATCGGAACGCCGCAGACTACGTAAGAAAATGTGACAAGTGTCAAAGATATGCGAAAATCCCGAGGACTCCGTCAACGAAACTCACACAAATGGTTAGTCCTGGCCATTTGCAATCTGGGGAATCGACATAATCGGCTCTTTGCCTATATCCAAAGGTGGCGCGAAATACGCGATAGTTGCAGTCGACTATTTCACAAAATGGGCTGAGGCAGAACCTTTGGCCACAATCACCTCTAAGAAGGTCATTAACTTCGTTGTACGAAACATTATATGCCGCTTTGGCCTTCCACGCACCATCATTACGGACAACGGGATGCAATTTGAAAGCAGAGAGTTCAAAGAGTTCTGTTTAAAGTATGGAATCTAGAAGAAGTTCGCCGCCGTTGCACAACCGAAAGCTAACGGGCAAGTCGAGGCCGTTAACAAAATAATCAAGTCCATACCGAAGAAGCGTCTGGAGAAGGTTGGAGGCAAGTGGGTAGATGAACTCCCGACAGCATTATGGGCATATAGAACTGCCCACAAGTCCGCGACCGGCCACACTCCATTCGCCTTGGCATACGGCTCTGAAGCCGTTATACCCGTAGAACTTGAAGTTCCATCACACCGAGTGACATACTATGATCCCAGACGAACCAGGACCTCTTGTTGGAATCACTGGACTGCATCGATGAAAAGCGTGAAGAAGCCGAATTAAGGGCGGCAGCGCATAGACACCGAGTCAAGCGTTACTACGACGGCAGAGTCTGCCCAAGGATTTTTGATGTGGGTGATCTCGTTCTGAAACGAGTTTTCCTGGTACCATCACGTATGAATCCCAACTGGGAAGGTCCGTACGCCATTGAACGGAAGCTTGGAGAGGGAACATTCAAGCTAGCGACCGTTGATGGCACGACACTCCCCCGAGCATGGAACAGTGAACATCTACGGCACTATTACATTTAGCATGTTTTCTTTCTTGTTCTAGGCACTGTTATTTCCTGCATGTTTCCGTTCAGTCATAACTTAGTTTCTTTTTAACTATGTAATCGAGCAGTTTAGTTGATTTTCATTAATAAAGGCTTGAAGCCGTATTTTCCACGAATCACTAATGTTTCTATATCTCATAATCGGATGACGAACTACATTATCCTGTACGACGTACGGACTCATATGAACAACCTCAAATCTCCGAATCCCCAGAGCGCGGATCGGAGTACTCTAAGTCCCCGGAGCGCGGACTAGAGTATAAACGATTTCAAATCTCTGAATCCCCAGAGCGCGGATCGGAGTACTCTAAGTCCCCGGAGCGCGGAGTAGAGTATAAACGATTTCAAATCTCCGAATCCCCAGAGCGCGGATCGGAGTACTCTAAGTCCCCGGAGCGTGGACTGGAGTATAAACGATTTCAAATCTCCGAATCCCCAGAGCGCGGATCGGAGTACTCTAAGTCCCTGGAGCGTGGACTAGAGTATAAACGATTTCAAATCTCCGAATCCCCAGAGCGTGGATCGGAGTACTCTAAGTCCCCGGAGCGCGGACTAGAGTATAAATGATTTCAAATCTCCGAATCCCCAGACCACGGATCGGAGTACTCTAAGTCCCCAGAGCGCGGACTAGAGTACAAACGATTTCAAATCTCTGAATCCCCAGAGCGCGGATCAGAGTACTCTAAGTCCCCGAAGCGCGGACTAGAGTAGAAACGATTTCAAATCTCCAAATCCCCAGAGCGTGGATCGGAGTACTCTAAGTCCCCAGAACGCGGACTAGAGTATAAACGATTTCAAATCTCCGAATCCCCAGAGCGCGGATCGGAGTACTCTAAGTCCCCGAAGCGCGGACTAGAGTATAAATGATTTCAAATCTCCTAATCCCCAGAGCGCGGATCGGAGTACTCTAAGTCCCCGGAGCGCGGACTAGAGTATAAACGATTTCAAATCTCCGAATCCCCAGAGCGCGGATCGGAGTACTCTAAGTCCCCGGAGCGCGGACTAGAGTATAAACGATTTCAAATCTCCGAATCCCCAGAGCGCGGATCGGAGTACTCTAAGTCCCCAGAGCGCGGACTAGAGTATAAACGATTTCAAATCTCCGAGTCCCCAAAGCGCGGATCGAAGTACTCTAAGTCCCTAGAGTGCGGACTAGAGTATAAACGATGCGAACCTCCGAATCCCCTGAACGCGGATCAACTTACTCTAAATCCCCGAAGTGCAGATTTAGAAAAAAGTCCAAGTACTCGAGAGATGTGGAACAAGAAGTATGCCACGTCTGGAGATGTTTGAACAACACGAAAATGGACTGGGAGATAATGCGACTCATAAGAACTTGAGCTGCGACTACAGTTAGTCAGCAAACCAAAGGAAAGCGAGAGAATCATTCAAACGAAAAAGAAACTAAACTTCATTCAATAGTTCAAAATGGGGTTACACGGTTACTCCTACAAAACTCAGACCTGTCTATACAAACTACAAAAGATAAAAGCAACTACAAGACTTAAGCAAGGAGCTCGTTGAACGAGTGTATCGATTATTTCTTCAGTTTCTTCTTCTTGTCTTCCTTTGTTTTTTCGGACGACTCCTCTCCCTCACGCTTTTTCTTGGATTTCTTGCTTGCTAAAGAAGCGGAGTCAGGAGTAGGAGACGGAACATCCAGTGGTTTGAACTTGCCCGGGAGAATGATTTTCAAAGGTCTGTTCCGCGGGTCGGTCAGTTCCAGTATTCCAGGTTCAACTTTGACCTCGACCTTTTTCTTCTCCTCTTCGGCGAGGCGGTCCTTCATGCTCATCTTTGAGGTATGCTCAGAGGCGCCAGTGATTTCGATTTCATCACTCCCTTCGGCAGGAGATGAAGTGTCAAGCTTATCATCGTCTAGCGCCCCGATCACTTGAGCGTCGGGACCAGGAGTTACTCCCGCGTGAACAACGTCGCTTGTTTTCTCTGCCTCCTCCTTGGCGTCATCGCTCCTCGGAGTTGGCTCGGGGTCAGAGCAGCCTGCATGAAAACATAAAGAATGAACATTAGAACGAATAACCACTGCTGGAAAATGACAGATCTTTCAACTTCTAGAAAAGAAGAGTTTCCTACCGGGTTCTGGTTGGCTGTCGGTTGCGCGTGGGGTTTCACCCTCCAGAATAGGAGATAGCACATGAACGCCAAGCCCGGGATCTTCAGGATCGTAGCCGGTGTGCTGCTCGAACGGGTCAAGTGTTGGCCGACCGGCCGGTTTAACAGCGGGAGGAGCAGCAGTATGAGGAGCCATAGTCTCAGCCCTAGACGGGCCAGCTTCATCACTTTTCTCTTTCGAAAGGGGAGAGCCTTTGCTATAAAGCGCCAATGCTGCGGATAAATCCGCTGGCTCATTCCCCCTAAGGAACTCCTTCACCAAGGCATCCTCATCGACCTCTTCAGAGCCCGACTCGATTTTCCTGATCTTTATTAAGGTTTCCCAGGCCTCAGCTAGGGACTCAAGATAGCCATCGCCCAAGAATGTTAAGTCACGATGCATAAGGACGCGGGCTCCGTACTCGGCAATCAACGGGTCAAACATGCATTTGACCTCTTCCCTATCGGCTTCTGCGGCCGCCTCGAGGCGAGAATCAATCCCCTTCGTAGCTTTTCTTTTGCCCTCCTCACAGGCTTCGTCCTTCATTTTTTCAACCCCAGCAAGTTCGCCATCGAGCTTTGCTTTTAGGATCCGAGTAGCAACGATTTCATCACAATATCGTTGTGATTCTTCTTGAGCAGCTACTTTGTCCTCTTTCTCCTTGGAAAGTAATTCTTTCAGCTCTCTGACTTGTGTGGCGAGCGCGTCCCTTTCTTTTTGGACAGAGTCTTTTTCTAGGGCGAGGGCACCGCTGCGCTGGACTGCTTCATCAATCTCCTTCTTGTGAGCCATCTCTAAACGAGTAACTGCCTCAGCAGTATCTTTTGCGCTTTTTTCAGAGGCTTCCAGCTTCGACTTATACGAAGCAAGCTCTTCGTCTTGATGCTTGATGATGTTCTTGTTGCAGTCAGCCTCCAATTTCAGGCGATCAATCTCATGTTGACGCTCAACGGACACCTCCGAGATCTTTTCAACCAAGTGTATGAACGCGTCATGTTGAACATAGACGTCGTTATTACAAGCAATGGCACTCTGTTTCACGTGCCCAGGAATATGGTGAATAGCCGGGAGGAACTTCAAACCGTCAAAGAAAATCTTCGGAAACTTGGCCTTCAAATCGACCATCTTTTCCGCTACAGTTGGATCAACCACGGGAGTAGGGGGAGGAGGCTTTGGAAGTTCTGCCCTTTTTCGTTGCTCCCGAACTTGCCTTGTGCTCGATGAACCGGAGTGTTGTTCTCGAGGAGCGTCAGGTTGGTAACCCTTCTGTGAAGACTTCTCTCTATCCGGCTCAATTGGAGGAAGAGGATCACGGGACTATGAAGATTGAGAATATGCCTTCTTACGGTGAGACGAATCGTGGAGACGATTGTCTCTATCTTCATAATCGTCTCTGTCCCTGCGTCTGCCTGAACCTGAGTCCCGTCCGGAGTGATGAAATATGGAAGAGCCATGAAGGCGATCGAGTCCGTGAGAGCGCCCCATGTCACCTACAAAGAACGGAGATAACAACGAGTTAAGAAAAATCCGGGAAATAAGAAAAAACTTAAAGTGTATGATGGAATGCGTATGTGCGTGTGTGTCCTAGTGTTCCCCCCGACGGACCAGTTCTTTTGTCTTTACTAATCGGAGTATTGTCTCCATGGATCGAGAGTTGAACTCCCGCGTTGCCTCTAGCGGGCGAAGAAAACTTGAGGGCTTCAGGACCGTCAAACCCGTAATTAAGAAAATCATCGGGAATAGAAAGGTTCGACAGACCCCTCAGGGAACTTTCCAGGTGCTATGAGGAAGCCTCTTTCTTGGGCGGGATAGGCATCGCTTTTGAAGTGCCACCAACTTTCTCCTTCCGAGTTTTATATTTTAACCTCTTCTTTCCCTTCAAAGGGGAGGATGGCGTTTCAATGTCGTGAACTTCGACAACCGGATTCCAAGCAGGACCTACATTCTCGCCTTGGGTCTCAGGAGCTTCATCCTCTTTGTGCTCGCCTTCTTCATGCGCATCGGGAGTGCGACATGATGACGATCCAGCCTGTTTTTTCCCTTTACCGGATGTTGGCTTGGGGATAGAGACGCCCTCCGGAAGGCTAATCCAGCGACCAGGGGCAAGCAGGCCAAACCTCGACAATGACTCGTTTGAAATGATGGTCCGAATGTCTCGTTCCTCGGCAGGAAGAGCTCTAATGGCCTCAACGGCCTCAGAATATTCTCGGCCCTCCGGACGCGGGTTGATACCTAAAAAAGATGAAACGAGGAGTTAGAAAAAGCATGATTCCAATTAATCGCGAATGATGACTCAGTGAAGAGACTTACTGCCTTCAACCCATCTCCTCGCAAAACCAGGAGGGCAACGCACGTAGAACCATTCCTGTTTGTACAGGGCAAATTTACTACATGCCCCTGTCAAGATCTGGCAATTGTGGTATGGCTCGAGAAACATGAAGGAAGGGCTGTCTTTCCGCTTCTTGATCATATAGATGTATCTGATGTCGCCAGAGGTTGGAGGTCTAGAGAAGACGACCATGAAGAGTAGGTAGGTCCCATATAGAAACGCATGACCGTTCGGGTGTAGCTGCGACGGAGCAATGTCGATGTACTGCAATACATCCCGGAGGAATAAATTAAACGGAGGCACGCTGCCCATCCAACACATGAACTTGTTACAGGCAGTATATCCGACTGGGGGCAGGCGAGGACGATTGTGTCGCGAAGGGACTAACACGTCGGCGAAAGGAATCCCATGGACGGAGCATATCCGTCGGAGTGCGGCTTCGTTGATCTTCGAAGCTTGTGAATCGATCGGATTGTCTAGTAGAATTGTTGCCTCCAGGGCATCAGGTGCTAAGTTATGCGCAGGAGAAGTCGATGGATTAGAAGTATCAGCGGCTTCTTGCCTTGATGACGGCCCAGGCCTATCAGATATAGTGGCGGAGCTAGACTTTCTTGACATCCCCGATAAATAACGAACCTGGCTAAGTGCCTGAGAAAACTATACTTGAAAAACGTTGAACGTTAGAATTAACAACACGAATTTTCCCCCCACGTGATGTGTGAACTAGTGCAAGCAATTGTGTACAAGCAATAAGAATCTAGAGACTTCAAAGATATAAAAATGAGCTTCGAATCGTCGCCTTCGAAGACCGTCATCGCTGACCGTCTTAAAAAGCCCGCCTTGTGGGTCTACTAAAGCTAGGGAGTTAATGATCCGGGTCAGTTTCATATGATAGTGTGCTTAGGTCCAGGTCCTTGTTTTGCTATATGAATAGGAAAGGTTAATAAGTGTTCGGCCTAGTTCCTACTCGGCTAAAGATATCGTTCGGCATTCATGTGGTTCGGCATCTGTATTGTTCGGCGTTTGTAGTGTTTGGCATTTATATTGTTCGGCATTTATGGTGTTCGGCGTGTATTGTTCGGCATTTTTGATGTTCGGCGTGTATTGTTCGGCATCTATGGTGTTCGGCGTGTATTGTTAGGCATTCATGATGTTCGGCATTTATATGGTTAGGCATTCATGGTGATTCGGCATTTGGGACTGTTCGGAAAAGCATCGTTCGACCGAAATCTCGTTCGGCCGGGACAACATTTGACATCCTATTTGGCTCATACTTCCTCCACATCCTTCCATTGCACTACCCGGCATATGACGAATCGTGCCGAGCCAAGGTTACGCCGAGCGCCAACGCTCGACACACCGTCCTTTACAGCGACCTCATTCCCCCTTTTCTTCTTCCATCCACACCAAACCACGAGGACGAATCGTTCGGTGAGTCGCACCGAACCATCCTGTTCGGCATTCTAATCAACTCCTACCTTCCTCCACATCGTCTGGCCCTAAGAATCCACGCAACGCCTATCAATTTACGAACTCGAGCTTCATGTTGAAACCCCTTTGTGGATTTAGTTAGAGGGATTGTTACCTAGTTAGTAGATCACGACTTGGAGAAATTTGGAGTTGAGGCCGCGGTTTCGATTAGCGCTGAATAAGTTAGGAAGAATTGTTAAGTCTTTGAAGGTTGATAACATGCGAGGTTCTCGAAAGCAAGATAGGAGAAGTGAGCGTGAAAAGAGAAGGAGGAAGAAGGTATCGACTTTTATAGGACAGAAGGAGAAGTCGAAAAGGCCATATTCGGTGGAACCGGTCAAGGTCATATCGTTCGGCATCGGCGCGTAATGGTTCGGCACTGAAGTATCGTTCGACAAGGAAGCATCGTTCGGTTACGAATGTCTCATTCGGCATTCGGAACACGCTCTGCACACACCTGAATCGCTGGAATTCACAAAGGAGCATCCCCGTACGAGGTTAGCCAAGGGTTTAAGACGTGACGAAAAGGTTGCATGATTCAAAGCGTACCACGTTCGGCCATGCGATACACTTTGGGGGGCAAGTGTTTCCTGGAGATTTGACCAGGAAATTAGAACTCGACATCAGGGAGTGTTCGGCATCTAGGAGTACTCGGCGAAGTACTCGGCATCCAGTGGAACTCGGCATCAGGGAGTGTTCGACATTTAGGAGTACTCGACGAAGTACTCGACATCCAGTGGAACTCGGCATCAAGGAGTGTTCGGCATCTCATAGTACTCGGCGTGGTACTCGGCATCCATAGTATCGGCATCCATAGTACTCGGCGTAGTACTCGGCATCCATAGTACTCGGCGTAGTACTCGGCATCCATGGTACTCGGCATCAAGGAGTACTCGGCGTAGTACTCGGCATCCAAGAGTACTCGGCGTTAGAAGACGTTCGGCGTATATGACTACTCTACATGGCAGTATCGTTCGGCAAAAGGATCGTTCGGCTAAGAAGCATCGTTCAGCCAGAAGGCACGTCATGCCAAGGAGGATCGTTCGGCCAGAGGTATCGTTCGGCCAGAAGGCACATTCGGCTTCGACTGACAACTATTCTGCTCTTCCCACACATCAAACGTACCGTTCGGCATAGAAAAGGTGGTTCGGCATCGATGTGTTCGGCCTACTTGGTTCGGCATACAGCGACCACTACACTTGGGCTAGAGTGTTCGGCCACCGAGCCCACCTGGGAAGTCCAGCCCATCTTTGTCTATAAATAGAGGGGCAGGGTCACAGTGAAGAGGGATCTTTTTTCGAGAACACTAGGGAGACTCTGCCATTTTTCAGACTCATCTCCTCTACATAGCCACGACATTCAAGTATTCAATCTACGAATTGTATTTGTAATCAACCATTAAAGAAGATCAATAAAGTTTAACCTCAAAGTGGACGTAGGCAATTACGCTGAACCACTATAAATTTGGTGTTCTTACTTTCTACATTTAAATTAGCATTGTCTTCTCTGTTTAATTTATCTTCATCACTTATATCTCTACACAATCTTTCTCTACGAGGTTAGTGACCAATTTTGGTGCTAACAACACCATAGGGCCTTTACATACAAAACACACTTGTGTCAATAAATTTCAAGGACAAATGCAAAGGTCGAGCCCAAAGGCTCAACGCAGTGCAAGTGTGCACGTGGTCAAGCCCAAGCAAGCTCAGGCTCAACTCAAGTACATTTCGTAGTGTGCAATGGTGCAGCCGTGAGTTTCAAGCCAGCAAAGCTCACAAATAATATCAGTAAGCACATAATGGAATGGTCGAGCTACAACTAAACAATACAGGCTAGAACGAAACCATTCCGCACAGCAATATGGAGCAACATTGATGTAACGACCCGTAAATTTTCGATAATTAAAATTTGTTAATATAATGAGATTTTGGTAATATAATATTGAAAGAAATAAAATTGGTGGTTTAAGAATGAAATAATAATTAGAATTAAAGGTATTAATGTTAATATAAATTGACTATTAACAATTTGAATGAAACCCCAATAAATGAAATAGTGCAAATGTTATACTTGGCTATAAATGGAATATATGAAAACAAATGTAAGTTAATTATTAATAACCTGAATGGGATTCCAACTAATTGAATTTATGTAAATGTTATAACTTGGTTATAAGCTTAACATGAGAAAACCAATGTAAATGTTTAATTGTGTAATGAAATGGTATAATAAATGGTAATTGAATAAAACCAGTATTGTGTAAAGAATTATAATAATTGTTGTATTAGTGTGTGCATTTATTTATAATGGGATATAAAAGGTAATTTATAATATAAAATGTTGACTTATTGATAAAATAGTGTGTAATGAATGGAAATGGAATAAAATTAGTGTGATGAAGGAAATGGTAACATTTGCTGTAAGTAATAAACTTATAAATGTAATTAAAAGTAAATAGTGACAATTATTATAAGTAACCTGTTTATTTAGTTAGTTGAATTGAAATTGGAGACCAAAATTTGCAATTTAATGAGATAAAAAAAACTACGTTAATTGAAATTAGACGAATTGGAAATTTTTAACGCACTAAGTATAAACCATGATAATTATACCAAAAGATGAAATTGATTGAATAATAAATGGAAAGCAAATTAAATTGAATTATTGGAAATTTAATTTATAATCTCTAAATATATTGAAATTGAAATTTAAAACTTTGAAATTGGTGAAACATGCACCATAAATTTTTTTATGGAAATTTGATATAAAGAGTTATAAATTACTAAGTAAGCCAAAATGATAAGAGTTGTAAATGATTAAAAATTTCAATTGAAAGTGATTTAATTAATATGAAAATAGCCATTTTGGCCACTGACTTGGATTTTGACAAAACCAGTTTCATCGGATCCGTAACGGTAAATTATTATAGGATTTCAAGTTTCGTAGCGATCGGATTTGTTGTTTGATCGAACAGACTCGAAACGCCTAGAAATCAATTTAATTTAAATTAATTTGAAATCAGCTGATTTTTTACATAACTTCTTCATACGATGGAATTAGGACTTGAAACCTGTTCCATTGAATTTGAGATCATCAAAAACATCTATTTTGATATATGTGATGACCGATTTTCGTTTCGGAGACAGAACGGGCTTTTCGAGTCGATTATCGTTCAACTTTCAAACCAACCTTGTCCATCCATTCTATTTTCAACTTTGTCTATAAATAACCCGTTATAAACCCTAGGCACTTCTTATTTTCATTTGTCTATACGTACAATTCCTTCTCAGCTCCTCATTCCAATGGCAGACAAACCCTAATTCCCAAATTTGCAAATCCAAATAAAAAAAAATCAAAGTGAAAGTCAAACTCCTCAAACTATATCGAATTATATATCGATCTGAAGCTCTCGCAGAGCGCATCTCAGATCTGTAATTTGTTTTCCAGTTTGAACCACTATTTTCCAGAAATTGAAGAACAAATCGAGGCTGTTCATCGAGTCGCGATCAATTTTGCCTGATCGTCGATTTGAAGGTACCGTTCTGTAGAGAGGACCGAGGAGAGTTCATCGTCATGTCTTGTCCTTGGTTTCAACGGCTAGATTGTCGCCATTAATTCGAATAGGGTTTTATGTGAAAGCGGCGGCTGCTCTCATTTGCGCGCGCCTCGGTGGCCACGATGGTTTTGGCCGGTGTCGGTGAGAAGGCGAAGCTCGGGGAGGTGGAGTGGCGGCCGCGGTGGCCTGAGGCGTTGCTGTACGACGTCGATTGGTTAGGCAGTGTTGGGTCGAGCGCGAAGCTTCGCGTGGATGCTCTGGATGATGAAATTTAGATGACGTGGCTCCATTGTTTTCTTATTTTAATTTAATAATAAATTTGTTTTCCAATCGTTCTGATAATAATAACTTCTTTATACGAGCTTGGATTTGGGCGTCGCTTGTGGCGTTGGGACCGTATTAAAATTCCGGACATCTAGAGGCTGGGTTGGGAAAATTTGGAGACTGTTTAAATTTTGGACTTAGATTGAATTTAAATTCAATTTAAATTCAAAGGTGAGTGTTTTAACCCACTCACAACTACTAAAATTTCTTATGTTTGTTAAATTTAATCTATGATGTGATTAGAAAATTATTTTTGACTGTTTGGTATATTTTAATCGCCATCTCAATTAATTTGAATTTATTTGAATTAAATCTTTATTTAAATTATTATTGAATATAAGTTGCCAGTTAAATACCTGTTATTGATTATCAGTTCTATGTTGATATCTATTGATTGATTTGGATGATGATTGTGATGGATGTTGATTGTTGATATTGGATGAATGGGTGTTTTATTTTATATCGTTATAAACTGCAAGTTCACTATGGGTTGAAATGATACATACTCGAAAGATCAATAGATTAAGGAAAAATCGTTATGGGTTGAAATGATAGACTCGAGCGATTTTATGGATTTCATTATTAATTCGGGATTGCGGTTTGAAATGATATATAACCGTAACATTTTAAATTGCGGATTGAAATGATAAATATCCATATCACTTGACCCTAGGGTAGAAAATTATACACGGACACCGGATTGGTTAAATTTAATGATTTTGAACTTCTTAATTTTTGAATTAATTAAATGATATCTTGAAATAAAATTTGATGTATATAAATTGAAGTATTATTGGAAAATCAAGTTTTGTGTTGAAATGTGAATTGGTTTAAAATGAATTGCTTTAAGAAATTAAATTGGAAGTTTAAAGTTAAACTTTTAAGTATAAATGAAATTTTATCGAAATTAAGTTATTGAAGTTGTTTGAAAATATCTTTGAAATGTTTTGAAATTGAAAGGTTTGGAATTTGGTTTGTTGACTTAGAAATTGAAAATGGTCCAAAGGTGTTGAAATGAAATGAATAGTTTAATTTGATATTAATTCCAAATTCATGTTTAATATAAACTGTTTTAAAAATATATTATTTCAAAATTTCTAATTATTAAGATTTCAAAGTATTAAACTATTTATCCTGTATTAATTATAATAAATCATTTTAACCTATTTTAAACCATTTAATTTATTTAAACTAATTAACCTATTTTAAATCTAATTAATCTATTTTAAAGCTATTTAATCTATTTTAAATATATGTTAACTATTTATAACTATTTAAAACTATTTTCTTATAAATTCCAAACTAAGTAAAATGGATGGGTTTATATTCAAATTCTTGATTTTTTTAAGTGAATATGGTTAATGATGTTATAACCTAAGTTGGGATTTAAATAACATATTTGGTTTAATATGATATTTTGAGATGAGAGTTTAGCCTATTTTGGAAATATGACTTTTGAAAGGAAATATAATTTCGAACTATGATTTCAAATGTGATAAGATTTCAAAGGTGAATATGATTTCGAAAGTAAGTAATGATTTCAAAAATGATATGACTTGAATTGAATATGATATTTTGATATCAACTATGAAATGACTTTGGAAATGTAAAAGAATCATCCGGTGTGTAATAAGCGATTGGTTGTTAAAGAGACCGGGATTAGATATTGTCATACTCTCTGCCAATACCGAAAACCACTTTGACAACTGTGTATGCGGTGGAGATTCCAGAATGAAGTAGGATGGTTGGAGACGATCCTATATGAGGTATATACGTGGACCTGACTCCCATGATTTAGCTTAAGGTGGCTAAAACATGAGCAATTGACGGGCCAAGTGAGGTCCACTACAACAAAACAGCTATATTACAGCTTTTTATTTACAACTGGCATAAGCGGACAGTTGTAATATGCATTTTGTAACAACTGTGTATTTTTGGCAGTTGTAATATACATCTGGAACAACTGCCCTTTCGGTACCAGTTGTTATATTTGTTTGTAACCACTGTGATCCGAAGTTGTTGAATAGTTGTAACAAGTCCGTGCAAAAGAAAAAACGAGTGTCATGTGAAAATCAACGTTCCCTCCAACATTTCTTTCCTTCCCGCTGAACTTTCTAATTATCTTTTATTCCCGTGCAAAAGAATTCACTCCCAACATTTGGAAAACCTAATCCAATCCCGCTCAACACTCACCGCTCGCCAACGAAAGGTAAACCCCCGCAATGCCCTCGCCGTCGTCGCCATCTTCACATCTGAACCCCGTTGTGCCCGCTGCTGTCACCATCGACAAAGCTAGACCGTGCTCGCCTCCGTTGCCGATTGCAAACCCTAACCGTAATCGTCGTCGCCTCCGTTGCCGCTTATATAGGTATTTTCGTTTATTTCTAATTTTTAAACTACAAACAATTAATTATATTATTTTGATTTGGTTTTGATTTTGATCGGTTTGGTTGTTGTTCGATTCTGATTTGGCATATACTTGTTACTATCAAATAGCTCATATGCTATTTCAGCTCTCATTTTTTGAATTTGTGTCTTTGAAAAGGCTTCCGGTAACCATTCATTACTGCTAGTGTTTTCCATATACTTCTTAACAATTTGGTGAGCCTTGTTAATATTTATTACCTCAAATACTAATTCTCGTTGCAGTTGTGGAAAAACTGTTGCTTTAATTACTGCGTTCAGCAAGTAATTTGGTCAGATTTGTGATTTTATTGTTGCAATTGGGGAAAAGTTGTTGCTTTAATTACTGCATTCATCAAGTAATTTGGTTAGTTGAGTGATTTTATTGTGTGATTTTTTAATTACAGGTAGAGATAACTTGCATTCATACTTGATTTAGTTTGCTTACTGCCATTCATACTTCTAATGCATGTTAAATGCATTACGAATAAGCAATAACAATTTATTTATTTGCTTATTCTACTGTTAAGAATTGAACGGCCACATTTGTATAGTTCTATTTACTGTTAAAAATATTGTACTAGTTGAGAATCATAAAGATATGTTCAGTTGACGGTTTTAAAATTTTATAAAAGAAAATTGGTAGGGACGTAGAGCTTATTTTTTTACTTACAAGGATATGTATGCCAAAATTTCCGTTTAGTATTTTTATACCAATAACTTCATGCTACTTTGTGTATTTATCCAGTTAGTCACAAAATTTGTACATTTCCAAAATAATAAAAAACATTAATAGATAAGTGGAGAATAAATTCTCATTCAGTTTTTTTAAACAAGTTGTATTAATTCAATAATTCAGTAGTCAATTTGTTCGTGAATTCAGATATTAATCTTCTCATATAGTTCTGGATGAAAAGGAGAAAGGAATATAACGAGCTTTCATGACTTATTCAGCATAGCAAATGAGTATATTGGGACGTTTAAAACAAATTCTTGTTATCAGTCATTTTCACTTTATAGAACTTTTAAACATATTTTTACATACTAGTCATGCAAAGTTATCCTGAACATTTTATAAAC
This sequence comes from Allium fistulosum, assembly GCA_030737815.1. Lineage (NCBI taxonomy): Eukaryota > Viridiplantae > Streptophyta > Magnoliopsida > Asparagales > Amaryllidaceae > Allium > Allium fistulosum. The sequence goes on from CM060908.1 coordinate 209,917,327, forward strand.
TCCCTCCCATTATTTTGGATCTGTACAAAATATTCCATGCCAGTATTCCAATATCTGTTTATCATTAACAATGCATTCCTTCGTTCCTAATTTTTTTTTGCCTTTTTTCTTGAAAAAGTGAATTATTGCTTTCCATAAATGTTCTGTATCATACTTACATGCATTTCGTACACGTGCATATAAATTTGCATTCATTGCTTTCTTTACTTGTTGCCTTTGGTTAGAAACACATGATCCATCATGCGGAATATTCCAAGGGATCTGTACTTATGTTTTCAATCATTATTACAAATCATTCACAACATTCTTTATTTCAACTTTTTTCAATTACATTTGGCAATTACATTTGCAATTTCAATGCTAAACAAAATAACATGAAGAGTGTTGCATAAAATTTTGTTATCATTGCTTCAAAATTTTGTGGTCCGTGTTTTAACGTTTACTTCATGTCAGATTATGTATTTAGTAAACAATAACATTGTAATTACTGTAATCTTTTATGGTAATAGTGTGGTGTTTGTTTATGTCTTTCCATTAGGTTCACGCATTAGAGGCATTTTATCAAAATGGACAAAACATGGGTCAACCTGCCAAGGTTTCATTATTTTGATTATTACTTTCATAGTTATGAGCATTTTAGAATGAGTATTAATTCGTTTATTGTTTCGTAGAATGACAGAAGAATATAAGCAAGCGGTTCGAAATTTTGTATATAGGCATGCTGAAAGCAAAGGAAATCCAGAAAAAATTATATGCCCCTGCTGTAAATGTAGAAATCTAATATGGCAAACATCAAGGAATGTTGTGTCACACTTGATTTGTTTTGGAATTGACCCAACTTATGATGTATGGATTTTTCATGGAGAAAAACGCCCTTCGCAAAATAAAAGCGATGAACCGATAGATACATACAGAATGTATTTGGATGCACAAATCTGTTATGAGGAGGTAGAAGCTAATGCTAATGAAAGACATGGGGAAGGTATTAAGGAAATGATGGAGAATGCCGAAATTCCTTTGTACCATGGTTGTGCAATGCACACAAAGTTATATGCTACAATACTCCTTTACAAGCACAAAGCGCGAAATGGTATATCTGACACAACATTTACAGAACTCCTTAAACTTCTCAAGGATATATTGCATAAAGAAAACACGCTTCCTGATTCGACATATGCAACAAAGAAATTGCTTCAATCATTTGGTTTAGGCTATAAGCAGATACATGCATGTGTAAATGATTGTTGTTTATTTAGAAAAGAGCTTGCACATAGTGATTTTTGTCCTAAATGTGGTAAGTCTCGTTAGAAAAAAAACAAGACTAGTGAGGATGGGAAGCAAGCCAAAATACCTGTGAAGGTTTTGAGATACTTCCCATTGATACCAACATTGAAAAGGATGTTTACATCACCAGAAACATCAGAACAACTAAGATGGCATAGCAGCCATAAGAGTGAAGACGGTAAATTGCGTCACCCAGTAGATTCTTCTCAATGGTCTATGATTGATAGAATGTATCCTTCTTTTGCTTCCGATCCACGAAATTTAAGGCTTGGTCTTGCATCTGACGACTTTAATTCTTTTGGTGATTGGAATTCTGCATATAGCTGTTGGCCAGTGTTTCTTGTTGCTTAAAACTTTCCTCCATGGCTTTGTATGCACAAAGATAATATGATGCTATCTTTGTTAATTCCTGGACCACGACAGCCAGGGAATGATATTGATGTATATCTACAGCCACTTATTGAAGATTTGAAAAAATTATGGGATAAAGGGGTGAAGGTGTATGATGCTTATACTCGTAGTGAATTTAGATTAAATGCTATTCTGATGTGGACAATTAATGATTTTCCAGCTTATGGAAATTTAGCTGGTTGCACTGTAAAGGGTAAGAGAGCATGTCCTGTTTGTGGCATTAATACATGTTCAGTATGGCTACCATTTAGTAAGAAGTGTGCATACATGGGTCATAGACGATTTCTTGAACCTAACCACGAATATCGTCAACGGAAAAACTTATTTGATGGAACCGTAGAAAATAGACAAAAGCCTCAAATACAAACCGGTGTTCAAATCTTTGACGATGTTCAAGATATTAGTAATGATTGGGGAAAAAAATCAAAAGATGAAGAAAAAGGTGAAAGGAAAAGGAGTGAGTTGAAAAAGGATATAAGATGTGGAAAAAGAGTCCATTTTTTTGGATTTGCCTTATTGGAAGGTAAAATTAAACTAGAAACAAGTTGTTTTTCATTTTCTATTTATGTTTGCTACGTAGTACGTTATTATTACTTAATGATATGTGTTTTTTCAATTTCTTAGGTACTCCCTTTACGGCATAATTTGGATGTGATGCATGTTGAAAAAAATATTGGTGAAAGTATTCTTGGTACATTGCTTCATTTCAAAGGAAAATCGAAAGATGGCCTCAAATCACGACAAGATTTAGAAGCGATGGGCATTAGAAAAAAGTTGCACCCCATAGACATTGGAAATAAAGTATTGCTTCCAGCCGCGCCATGCACCTTAACAGATCAAGAAAAGGAGATCTTTTACAGTAGAATGAAGAATTTAAAAGTGCCAGATGGATATAGCTCAAATATTGGAAAATGTTTTGCAAAACAAGACAAGATCTCAAGTCTTAAGTCTCATGATTATCATGTTTTGATGCAACAACTGTTGTCTGTAGCATTAAGAGGACTTCTACCTATAGGGATAAGAAATGCACTACTACGACTATGTTCATTTTATAATGACATATGCCAAAGAGTGCTTGATAGAGATAAATTAGAATTATTGGAGTATCAAATTGCATTAACACTATGCGATCTAGAGAGGTTCTTTCCCCCTTCCTTTTTTGATATCATGATTCACTTGACAATACATTTAGGGAGGGAAGCAAGAATATGTGGACCGGTCCATTATCGATGGATGTATCAATTTGAGAGGTAAAATTTATTAACAGTACTTAAAGTGGTTAATAGTATATGCAGTTATGAAAGTAATTTGTTTATGCATTTTGGTTATAGGTATATGAAAATATTAAAGGGGTATGTTAAAAATCAAGCACGGCCTGAAGGGTGCATTGTTGAGCGCTATTCTGCCGAAGAATGCATGAAATACTGCTCTAGATATATTAAAGATGCATTACAGATTGGAGAGAGGAAAAATCGAAATGAAGTGGAACAAAATGATTTTATACTCGAGGGGCGTCCTATTTCCAAAGGAAAACCTATGACAGTCGACGCGAAGGTGATTAATGCTGCTCATCGATATGTCTTGTTTAATACGGAAGAAGTAGAGCCGTATATAGAGTACGTATAAGTTCAACTCAACTATGATCTATAAAATAAATTAGATCTTTAATTACATTTATGTATGCATAATGCACAAAGAGGAGCTAAGATGTTTGCATCCTCATCTTTTACGAGATGATTTGGAACTTTCAAAGTTGCATTCAGAGACTTTTAGTTATTGGTTTGAAAGAAAGGTTGAAAGTTATATTTTAAAAAAACTATTAACGATGAAAGGATTACATCATCATAAATCTTTATTTAATATATTATACTTGTCCAGGTTAAAGATGATAGAGGTGTATCCAATGTTAGCAACATAATAAAATGGCTTTCATACGGACCTCATTCGCAAATAATTTCTTATTATGTCTATATTATTAATGGTCGACGTTTTCGTACGAAAGACTTCGAGAAGGGTACACAAAATAGTGGTGTTTCCATTAAGTCAAGTACTGTTTGTGTAAATGGGTCCATTGAGAAGGTAATATACTATGGGGTCTTGCATGAGATTTTCTTGTTGGATTATCGTCAATTTCAAGTTGCCTTGTTTAAGTGTGATTGGGCAAATATCTATCGTGGAGTTAAGGTTGAAGATGGATTTACATTAGTCAATTTACACCAGTTCCAAAATCAATTTGCAAGCGACCCTTTCATCTTAGCAACACAAGCCATACAAGTCTTCTTCTCTAGAGAAAGTAGTTCTTCAAATTGGTATGTTGTGTTGAGAGCACCCTATAGAGGGTTTCATGAGTTGGAAAAATATGATGAGGATGAAGAGTCAACTAGTAAACCACTAGATGAGTCACTACTTGATGATATAGACGTAGATACTGGGGATAAAAGTTACATAAGGAATGATTGTGACGACATTTTGGTATGATATAAGCATACTTTATTGATTTCTTAATTTATGCATAGTCGTTTAAGCATAAAACTCGATCGATAACTAATTTAGAGTGAACTTTGTTACTTTGTTACTTTCAACTTGTAAATTTAGAGCACCCTCTTAATTTAGTGTGATGTTCTAATTCTTTGTAAATTATTATGTTTTTTTATAGGTCGATCACTTAGTAGAAGAAGAGTGAACTTGTAGTATCAATGGGGAAGAGGGAGCAACATGACGGAGAGGTATTCAAAATATCTTATTTTATAGTGCAAAGTAATGATTGTAGGATACATTTCGTGCTACTTTCACAATGTTTCTATGAAAAATTGATCTGTTAAAAGTTTCCATTTAACATTGTTAGTAAATGCTTTCTTTTTAGATTTATATATCATAACTATATAATCACTGGACCATGGCACCTCTATTTATCACACAAGGTTCATGATCTCTGTCATCTCACCTTTAAAATCTTTTATTCAGCAAATCCACCCAAAACACCTTCATTGTTTTTTTCCATACTTCATAATTAGGCATGGAGGGATATGAAAGCCTATTTTTATATTTAGCAATCTCTATACTATTGCTACCTTGTTTCCTCATACTTTTTGTTATCAAACAACCACTATCACATATTGCATGGCCCGATGATTCTCAGTTCATCGAGCAAACTCCAGTAAGTCTTCAACAGTTAATAACCAACTGCGACATGAAAATAAGAGTATGTAGCTTCAAGAAAGAAAGAGAAGAGGGAGTAAAGTGTATTGTATGTCTAGGCAATATGAAAGAAGGGGAAGAAACAAAAGAACTGAAGTGCAAGCATGTGTTTCATAGAGGTTGCTTGGACCAATGCATTGAGTTTGGACGTGTTGTTTGTCCTCTTTGTCGAGTTCCTTTATTAACCGCTGAGGTGAAAGCCTTGATTACAGAGACAGTTTATACAGAGGTCAGCAACACACGTTATGGTTTGGAGAATGATGTACGCAACGATTGGTGTTTTCGGTGATGTTCTGGTTGAGTTGTTTTGTACATGCAGAAACATGTTTCATTTGATGTTGCTCATATTTGTTGTATATGATTATTTCATGTTTCATTTGATGCCTTCAGTTTTGCATTGTTAGTAAGTGATTGGATGCATCAAACTTGATATGCCTCGGTTTCATTTTCAATTTGGCATTTTCTTTTCAACTATTCTATTAATTCCTCTGCAAATTTTATGTCATCAAGGCCATAATGGATACACTGTTTTTTGTTTTTGTTTTTGTGGGTGCTTAGTTTAATAATGTACACACATCGAAAACAACATACAACTTGCTCATCTCATTCTCCGCTCAAGTGAAAGCTTTGAGCACTAGATAGATGATGATGACAGTGACTTACAAGAGTTCTTTAACACCTAGCTATTCAATACGCCGCAGCAGCAGCAGGCTGCTTTGCTGCAATTTTTTTTACTTTGGCATTTTTTAAATTCATGGATCGAATTGGCTGCTTTGCTGCAATTTAAATTCATGGATCGAATTGGCTGCTTTGCTGCAATTTAAATTCATGGATCGATGCATTGTTATAAATCCTTTTTACTTTGGCAGTTTTTATTGATTATTAACTACACTTTCTGTACTATCATATGACGCTTAAGTTAGCATGTATTTCACTGACTTCAATTTTGATATTTCAGAGCTCAAAGACAGCGATCAAACGAGTAAAGAGGCAAACCCGATACAGCCTCCTTCTCCACCCACTAGCAGCCCTGTCCATACTACAAACTTGATACAACCCCCTCCTCCACCCGCAAGCAACCCTATACATACTTCAACCCCCTCAGATGTCACTCCAAGCCAGCTTCCATCAGATTCTGGTGAAGGTTATACATTGAAGAAACCTAGAAAAAAAAGAGGGAGGACAATGTTGAAATCATTTGCTATGTTACCGAGTGAGAAGCCGGAAGTAGAGTTTAATAAACGAGGACAAGCCATAGGTCCCAATTTCAAGCATTAGTCATCATATATTGGTGTTCTAGCAAGGGAGATGGTGCCAATGACCATTAGCGAATGGAAGAAAGTCGACGATGAATTGAGGGATGATCTATGGACTTGTATTCAGGTAATTGGTTTCATCGTTAGTATTTATTGTAATTGGCGTTCTGTTTATTGGTAATTCATGCAAGTTGTTGTCATGAACTGTTTCTTGGTATTTAATGTTGGTAATTGGCTGTCATCCAAAATTTGTGCCATAAGCTTTAATTGGCTGTCATCCAAAATTTGTAGCTCGCAATAATGTCGGTAACAAATTAACTGACTAAGCTATGGTTAACCTCCACGAATTTTTTTAACTTGCTGCTTTTTCCTGCCTTTGTTATCTTTACATCAGTTCTTTGGATTTTGATTGATGTACAATGCCCAACACAACAACAAAGTGGAGGTGGCTGTTTCATTTTTGTATGGTTGTATGTCTAGGTTCCTCATGTGAACTGTTTGTAATAGAGACATTGTGCTGCCATTTTATTTTGTTTTGACTGTTTATCGCTTGGATACTGTTTAAATCCTTTGTATAATTCTGTAACTGATAGCGGCCATTTTATACTGATTTCAGACTTCTTTAGTATTTGTTCTGCTAAAACCTAACATGTTATTCCCAACTAATCACTTAACTGATCACTTGGTTTATTTTAAACATTGAACAATGAACAGAATTATTATTTTCAATCACTTGGACATTTGCAACATTTAAGGATTTGTGTGCTTAATAACAATGGCATTGAAGTATTTGTTTAATATTCTATGTATTCTTGTTGTGCAGTCGAGATTCAAGGTGGATAAAGTGTACAAGGATTACTTGTTAATGATACTGGGACAACGATGGGAGGAGTCGAAATCAAGATTAGTTGCAGCTATCAAAAAAGCGTCCACTTGTCCCGACTCTACTTATAGAGTAGCATACTTAAAACCAGATAATATAAAGAGCGTTGAAGAGTGGAATGCTTTTGTAAAGGAAAAATTGTCGGAAAAGTTTAAGGTGGTTATTTTTATTTTATTGATTACAACTATTAAATTTATTACATTTTCTTATATCATATTTATTGAATTTATCTTATGTAGGAAACTAGCCAAAAATTCAAAGCTATGAGAGATAAGAATAAATTTCCATATACCATGAGCCGAATGGGTTATGCAAGATTGGAAGAAGAAATGGTAAGTAAATATTAAAAACTTAATCAGTACAAGTTCCAAAATTTTAACATTGCAATCCCATTTGATGTATATTGATTATTGCTAAAGCATTTTTATTTGTTATTACTTGTACGTTCTTAAGCTCTTATGCTATTTTTGTAGAAAAAGGAAAGTGCAACGTCTGATATCAGTAGAGACAAATTGTGGTGCAAAGCCCACACCAGAAAAAATGGAGAACTCCCAAATTCAGTTGTTGCCGACTGCATAGTAAGGATAATTTCAAATATACGAAATAAGCAAAAAAAAAATAAGTGGCCGCGGCTTTATGTTATTATTAATGTAGTATTTTTTTAGTTGCTTAATATTGGTGTTTTTTGAATTTGTAGTCTAAGATAAAAGAGCATAATGCCACGAGTCAAAGTTCTCAGGGAACAACATCAATTACTCAAGATGGAGTGTCAATGCTTTTTGGTCAGGAACATGGCGGACATGTAAGAGGATTAGGCTTTGGGGTTGTACCATCTCATCTGCGTATTCATCGGGCTAATTTAGGTGAAGTACATGCGTTGCGAAACCAAGTTAGTGGCATGGAGGCTAAATTACAAGAGCTTACTGCGATTATACTGGTAAGTGTTAATTAGCTATGATAATGAATATGTAACATGTTCTTACAAATTACTAGTTATATATGTAATAATACAATCTTTACAGGATATGAAAGGAAAGCGAAGAGTCAATGAGGAAAATCAAGAGACTCCTCCTGCTAATACGCCTCAGGTACCGTTTCCATATGTATGTTTCTAGTGATATAGTATAGAACTTGACTAGGACATCCGCATATGTTTCCATATGTTGCTGAGTTATAGTATAGAACTTGGCAGCAGACTTGCTTTTATTTATTTTTCAGATATATTTTGGCATTTAAAAAGCGGGAAAATTATTTTTACAAAATATTTATTTACAAATTAAGAAAATTGGGAAACAATGATCAAAACTATTTTAAAAACCAAAAACGAAAAGATAGCATGTTTTAGTTAGGCGAAAAAGAAATCTATTTCATAAAAGATTCGATCGGTTTGCAAAGAAATAATGTTTGTTTGAGGAGGAGATTTGAATGAAAGCCAGTGGGTTTGGATTGATTGAATGTTGTGTAGAGAAGTTTTTTTTGTAGGGTGGAGAGATGATTGAATTTGTAGAGAGGTGTTAAATGTGTGGAGAGGTAGGGGTAATGAAGTTGAAGTCACAGGGGTGATGAAGTTGTATATGAGGTAGGTGATGGGTACCAGGTGACGGATTTTGCTGTTGATGGTTTAGGGGGATTGCTTTATGGAATATTGAATGGAGTGGGGAAGATGAAGTGTTTTCGGTTGGTTAACTTGCAGTGTTCGGGAAATGTGAAGTTAGTGAGGTGGTTTTGATGGAAGGAGGAGCTGTTTGGTGTATGAAAGATTTGAGGAGATGAAATGTTGGTTTGGTGGAACAGAGTTTGGAAGGAGGTTGTTGTGGTGTAGGACAGTTTGTTGCTTGAAGCAGGTAGTGATAAAGTGTGCACTGTGCACGTTGATGAGGAGTTGGTCGAAATTGTCTAGGTTGGAGTGAGCGGAGATGCTCAGTGGGATTTAAAATAGATTGATGTTGTTCAGTCTATTTAGCATATGGGAAGTAAAGGTGATGAGGTGAAGGGAAATTATATCTCTGTCTTGGATAGTGAGGAGTTGGTGATTGATATTTGTACTGATGTTGTTGTTATGGAGAAGTCTGATATTGGTTTGGCTAATCTTCACAACCGCAATAATGGTAAGAAGGTTTTTTCTCGCTAATCGGATTTCGGAAGTATATGTTCACTTCGAAGAGGCAGGGGCAGTATCCCCTACCATAAGTATAGAGAGGACCAACAAGATGTGGTTCGTGGGTTGATTATTTGAGGTAGTGTTGTTTCAAACAGTTGTGGAGTAATGGGCTTGAGCATTGGATTTCAGGGGATAAACTGCTTTTTGTTTAAAAATAAGGCTTTGCATATTGTGTCTTTGGACATGCACAATTTGTCAAGCTTGCATTTCAATATTGTCGGTTTTGTGTTGAAGGAGATTAGGGGGTCTGATTTGGGTGTGATTATGGCTGGTTCTCGGGTTATTGTAGATGGGTACGTTCAGTTGCAGACTTTAACAGATATTTCATACTGCTGCTAGTGTATTGGTTTGTGTTTGTCCATACTGTCTTCAGTTTTCATTTCCTTTAAGACTTTAACTGATATTTCATGCCACCGTTACAGTTTTGCAAACCTCTGTTTTGTGTATAAGCTTGTTATCTACTGTTGCCTTCAGTCTTTATGCTTCTTGTTTAATTTCTGGAGCAAAACATATTTTTGTTGATGTTATACAGAGGTTTGTGCTATTTAGTCCACATTTTTAGTTGATGTTATACATATACCATAAATAGTCTAATGTATTCGTAAATTATTTTTGTGCAGTCACACCGTGAGAGCAATACTCTGACTGTTGAAGAACGGCCTAAACGGGATGCAAGGCATGCTAGAATTGAGGTCGGAAAATGTAAAATATTGAGTTGGCAAAAGCAAGTTGTTGCAGAAGGAACGGTAGTATCCACTGATCCTGATTGTTTGGTGCATTTTAAAAAACTAGGACCAGATGGTTGTAAAGTTTGGGTTGATGTGGCAGTGGATCCAGAAGCTTTCTTGTGGAGGCCGAGTTCCGAGATGTGTACTATTGGAGAAGCAGTTGGATCGACCGTGGCTTGGCATAAAGACTTCGTTGCCTTCGACTAGTGTATTTCCTTAGGGTATGTGTTTTGCGATACAAAACTTTATCTTTCTTATGTATTTTGTGTTGTATCCTATTTTGGAATGGTTATGTGAGAATGTTGTTTTGGTACTGTTTTAGTTGGTGATGTGAACGAATACTTTAGATTGTTTTATTTGGTATGTATTGTGTTTTGTTAGAATTATATAAATATTAATATTTATGAATGAATTTGTTTCGGTTATGTATATTTATAGTTTTGGTAAATTATTAAATGGTGCATGCAATTATATTTTTGGGTTTAAATTGCAATTGATGTGGTTGTAATTAAAGTATATTACAACTGTGGAGGAGGTCGCAGAACATACTAAACTGCAACTGCGTATAACAGTTGTAGTAGGGATAACTACAACGGTGGCCACGTAGTTGTCATACCTGCTATATGACGAATGTTACAATCTATAACTGCTATCAACTGTTGTAAAAAGATTAATTGCAACTGTGAATAACAGTTGTAGTAGATAACTACAACAGTTATCCAGCAGTTGTCATACCTGCTACAACACAAAATGTTACATATCTACAAGAGTTACCAACAGTTGTAAAATGGTTATTTGCAAAGGTAAGAAACAGTTGTAATATACAATATCACAACGGTATATGCAACTAAAGAACACAGTTGTAAAAAATTGATAGTCTTTTACAACTTCTTAAAATACGACTGTGGTTCCACCGTTGTAATATGTCTTTTACAACTGTGTTCCACCGTTGTAATATGCCTCTTTTGTTGTAGTGGTCATTCCTCTGATCGGGCACACTCCTTCGATACTATATTCTGACTTTGCGATTGATTTGGTGCCCACCCTCTATTTTTGATTTGGGAGTGTGTTCCGAGGTGGGTGGTAGTAGCTGCTATGCATTACCACCAATCCAGAAGTGTAATTGGTATATCTACCCTGGCATTGCCTAGTTGTGTCGTGTCACCTACCCTATCGAGACCACTACGAGTTTGTTTTGTACCATACCTATGGAGTGCCCTCTGACGACGTCCAGTACGGACGGGATTACAGTACTGTATAGACTATGAGAATATATAGAAATGTGTAAAGGGAGAAATGGGTAAAGCCTTAACTCTATTTTAATAGTTTATCTTACTGTAAACATATTATAATAGCGTATTGTACTACATAGTAGATAGTTTAACAGATCCTTAGGAGATGTCAATCCCGAACATCTCTTAAGTTACTGCACTCACATTAGACACTGGATAGGAGATGTCAAACCCTGTAAACATCACTGATGTCGTTCCACTCATAGTTATTTACCGTTGATTTAACTCACATAAGTTCTTTTAGTTCTGACTCGAGTGTTTTGTCTTTTCAATTTGCTCGGGTCAGCCTAAGCATTTCAGGATTTGAAGACCTTATTTATGGAGGACGAAGATGAAGATTTGTACTACTATTATTTACTATATTTATTCCACTGCATTCATACTGTTCCGCTGCATTATTTGTTTATCTCTGATATGTGTAACTCTGATTTTTGTATTGTATAAGTATAACCAAATGTTTTGTATACAGCTTCATGAACTGTTATTTGATTATTATATTTTGTCATTCCACTGCGAGATTCTATTTTATTTTTTTTCTTTCTCTGCTTTTTCTTATTTACCCCATAACAGTCCACCCTTTTGTATGGTTTGAGTTGGCACGTGTGTCTACTTAAAACATACAAAAAGGCGGGATGTTACAGTTGGTATCAGAGCGAGGTTTAGCAATAACCTTAACTTTGTGGGGTCTGACTCTTTAGAAATGGGGTAGTAATACCCTAGAATAAGTCATTGAGTGTATATATATAAGAGAGCGTATTTGTTAGTGTTATAAAAAGGTTTTTATATTGTGTTAATTTGTTCCGTTTTGTATTTATAAATTCTGGTTGGTGCATAGGACGCTATGACATCGATAGGGATTTCTAAACACTTAATAGGGCAGACCGACACAATATTGTTTTGAAATATAGGTAAATGAAATAATTTTGCCTATTATATATTTTTGTATATAAAATAATAAATTTTATAAATGATATATTTGATTGTAATATATTTGTTTGTTAGGTAGTGAAATTATAAGTATTGTTTGCAAAATGAGTTATAAATAAAATGAATATAGAATGAAAATTTGAGAACTTAATTTCCGGGATTTTTGAAAAGGGGCATTTCACCAGAAAGACAAACTATGCACTCCAATTAGTTTCTAGGACACACATTCAAAGAAATTACTTTCAAGGCCAAATTCAGTAGAATAATTACTTTCAAGGACAAAGCCAGCAGTCCAATTACTTTCAAGGACATAATTTCATAGGTTTTTAGACCCTAGAAACTAATTATTTTACGTTTTGTCCTTGAAAGTAATTATTTCAGTTGTGTGTCCTAGAAACTAATTCCACTTGGTAAAGAGGCCCTTGTGGCTAATTTCCACTTTTGAAAATTTCTTTCGAAAGATTTTGGAATATAATAATAATATTATTTAGAAGTATTTTCTGATATTAATATTTCAATATAATTTGAAAGAATTGTTTTAATGAATTTTTGGAAAGAAATAAGTTCTGTACTCCCCTCTCTGTCGTTGGAAAATAATTTCGGTGATGAGTGCACGGATCATCGACGTTCATTTTCGAGTTTCAAGGTGGGAAAGCCATTGTAGTAGTTTTACTGCAAATTTATTTTGATAAACAAATATAAATTTCAAATTTAAATATGATTGAATATAAGTTGCATATACCTATGTATTGTTTTAAATGATTTAAGATGGAACCCAACATTTAGTTCTTAAGTTTCTATAAATTAGAGATTTCAACTATTGTAATGGAATAAATTTTTTACTATTTAATAATTGGGACTTCTAAAACGAAATAAGAAATTAAATGCTAGGTTATAAATGAAATTTACAAGAAAATTGAAATGGTAACCTATAAAACAAAGGATATGATTATTGAACATTAAGTTAATTAAAAGAAATGAGATAAACTTGTGTAACTTTCAATTGCATTCTTAAAGACATATATATAACTTACCAATTATAAAAGTGGAAATGTTAAAATAATATGTAATGGAAAATTTTACAAGTAAAACTTATGTAAGGGAAGGGTTCAATGAATTACTTTTATAAATAAGAATTTGATGTTATAGTTGTTATAAACCTAAGTTATAATTGAAATGTACTATATAAAATGAGATGGGAAGTAAGTATTGTAAACAAATGATTAAAAACTTAAGTTATTGAATTGGTATGCTAAGTAATTGAATTGAACATGAATACTATAAACAAATGAATGTAAACAAATGAAATTAAGTAATAAATGAATGAATGAATGTAATGCAATAAAAAGAATGATATGAATAAATGAAAATGAATTTTTGTAAGTAATAAAGGAAAGTGATTGAAATAAACACTGAATGAATGAATGGAAATAAAATTTTGTAAGAGATAAATGTAAGTTAAAGAAATAATCCTTGTATGAATGAAAATAAAAATAAAAATTGTAAATGTTGTGAAGGAAATTTAACTAGAATAACTCAAGTACATTGTAAATTATTGTTTGTTTTGGTTTATGAGTTGTTTGGGATAGGATACTTCTAATTGTTTAGGATGTATGAATAATCTATTGGGTTCATCTAAGACTATTGAGTAAATGGTGCACTTAGTATTTTATTTGTCATTCTAGGTGGTTAAAAATTTCTGAACCTGAACAAACCATTTGTTTGTTTGCTATGGATGGATAGTTGATTTTATTAATTTCATATGATGATTGTATGCTGTGGTTGCCAGTGATTGTTGTTTATATTGATTTGTTTGTTAGTGGTTGAAACAACTTTAAATATTTTATTTTATATAATTCTTAACTCTTTTAGATTATATAAGTGAAATACAGGTTATGGAAGCAATTGCCACTACTTTTGGTTTCGTAATTAAGCGTTGTTTGCCCGACAAATAGGTACGTTCTCGGATTACGGTTTTATAGCAATATTATATTATTTTCCCGTTGTTGGGATATATTATTTTGAAAAATTATGAAATATATTGTTTTGTTTGATATTATATTTTTCTCTTGAGCCTCTCCGTACAAAGGAGACTCTGCCAAAAATTTTCGTGAATTTTGGACTTAGAAACCTTTGAAATGTTTTCCAAATTTTATTAGCTTGAATATAAAAGGATTTAACTGTTATAAATTGATATATTTTATTTAAATTATTTTATTTTGTAAATTTATTGTTTATAAATTTAAATATTTTGAAAAAGATATATTGATTTCTAAATTCTCTCATTTCCCTTCTTTTCCTTTTCGAGGACGAAAAGTTTTGAGTGGGGGAGAGTGTAACGACCCGTAAATTTTCGATAATTAAAATTTGTTAATGTAATGATATTTTGGTAATATAATATTGAAAGAAATAAAATTGGTGGTTTAAGAATGAAATAATAATTAGAATTAAAGGTATTAATGTTAATATAAGTTGACTATTAACAATTTGAATGAAACCCCAATAAATGAAATAATGCAAATGTTATACTTGGCTATAAATGGAATATATGAAAACAAATGTAAGTTAATTAACCTGAATGGGATTCCAACCAATTGAATTTATGTAAATATTATAACTTGGTTATAAGCTTAACATGAGAAAACCAATGTAAATGTTTAATTTGTAATGAAATGGTATAATAAATGGTAATTGAATAAAACCAGTATTGTGTAAAGAATTATAATAATTGTTGTATTAGTGTGTGCATTTATTTATAATGGGATATAAAAGGTAATTTATAATATAAAATGTTGACTTATTGATAAAATAGTGTGTAATGAATGGAAATGGAATAAAATTAGTGTGATGAAGGAAATGGTAACATTTGCTGTAAGTAATAAACTTATAAATGTAATTAAAAGTAAATAGTGACAATTATTATAAGTTACCTGTTTATTTAGATAGTTGAATTGAAATTGGAGACCAAATTTTGCAATTTAATGAGATAAAAAAAACCACGTTAATTGAAATTAGACGAATTGGAAATTTTTAATGCACTAAGATATAAACCATGATAATTATACCATAAGATGAAATTGATTGAATAATAAATGGAAAGCAAACTAAATTGAATTATTGGAAATTTAATTTATAATCTCTAAATATATTGAAATTAAAATTTAAAACTTTGAAATTGGTGAAACATGCAACATAAAAATTTTACGGAAATTTGTTATAAAGAGTTATAAATTACTAAGTAAGCCAAAATGATAGGAGTTGTAAATGATTAAAAATTTCAATTGAAAGTGATTTAATTAATTTAATATTAATTTATTTAATTAATGTGAAAATAGCCATTTTGGCCACTGACTCGGATTTCGACGAAAGCAGTTTTATCGGATCCGTAACGGTGTATTATTATAGGATTTCCAATTTCGTAGCGATCGGATTTGTCGTTTGATCGAACGGACTCGAAACGCCTAGAAATCAATTTAATTGAAATCAATTGAAATCAATTTGAAATCAGCTGATTTTTTACATAACTTCTTCTTACGATGGAATTAGGACTTGAAACCTGTTTCATTGAATTTGAGATCATTAAAAACATCTATTTTGATATATTGGATGACCCATTTTCGTTTCGGAGACAGAACGGGCTTTTCGAGTCATTTATCGTTCAACTTTCAAACCAGTCTTGTCCATCCATTCTATTTTCAACTTTGTCTATAAATAACCCGTTATAAACCCTAGACACTTCTTATTTTCATTTGTCTGTACGTACAATTCCTTCTCAGCTCCTCATTCCAAAGACAGACAAATCCTAATTCCCAAATTTGCAAACCCAAATAAAAAAAAATCAAAGTGAAAATCAAACTCCTTAAACTACATCGAATTATATATCGATTTAAAGCTCTCGAAGAGCGCATCTCAGATCTGTAATTCGTTTTCCAATTTGAACCACTATTTGTTCAGAAATTGAAGAACAAATCACGACCGTTCATCGAGTCGCGATCAACTTTGCCTGATCATCGATTTGAAGGTAAAGTTCTGTTGAGAGGACCGAGGGGAGTTCATCGGCATGTCTTGTCCTTGGTTTCAACGCCTAGATTGTCGCCATTAATTCGAATAGGGTTTTATGTGAAAGCGGTGGCTGAGCTCGTTTGCGCGCGGCTTGGTGGCCACGATGGGTTCGGCCGGTGGCGGTGAGAAGGCGGAGCTCGAGGAGGTGGAGCGGTGGCCGCGGTGGCCTGAGGCGTTGCTGTACGACGTCGATTGATTGGGCGGTGTTGGGTCGAGCGTGAAGCTTCACGTGGATGCTCTAGACGATGAAGTTTAGGTGACGTGGCTCCATTGTTTTCTTATTTTAATTTAATAATAAATTTGTTTTCCAATCGTTCTGATAATAATAACTTCTTTATACGAGCTCGGATTTGGGTGCCGCTTGTTGCGTTGGGACCGTATTAAAATTCCAGACATCTTGATGCAGTTTTGGGAAAATTCGGAGACTGTTTAAATTTTGGGCTTAAATTGAATTTAAATTCGATTTAAATTCAAAGGTGAGTGTTTGAACCCACTCACAACTTCTAAAATTTATTATGTTTGTTAAATTTAATTTATGATGTGATTAGAAATTTACTTATGACTGTTTGGTATATTTTAATCGCCATCTCAATTAATTCAAATTTATTTGAATTAAATCATTATTTATTTATTATTGAATATAAGTTGCTAGTTAAATACCTGTTATTGATTATCAGTTCTATGTTGATATCTATTGATTGATTTGGATGATGATTGTGATGGATGTTGATTGTTGATATTGGATGAATGGATGTTTTATTTTATATCGTTATAAACTGCAAGTTCACTATGGGTTGAAATGGTACATACTCGAAAGATCAATAGATTAAGGAAAAATCGTTATGGGTTGAAATGATAGGCTCGAGCGATTTTATGGATTTTATTGTTAATTCGGGATTATGGTTTGAAATGATATATAACCATAACATTTTAAATTGCGGATTGAAATGATAAATATCCATATCAATTGACCCTAGGGTAGAAAATTATATACGGACACCGGATTGGTTAAATTTAATGATTTTGAACTTCTTAAATTTTGAATTAATTAAATGATATCTTGAAATAAAATTTGATGTATATAAATTGAAGTATTATTGGAAAATCAAGTTTTGTGTTGAAATGTGAATTGGTTTAAAAGGAATTGCTTTAAGAAACTAAATTGGAAGTTTAAAGTTAAACTTTTAAGTATAAATGAAATTCTATCGAAATTAAGTTATTGAAGTTGTTTGAAAATATCTTTGAAATATTTTGAAATTGAAAGGTTTGGAATTTGGTTTGTTGACTTGGAAATTGAAAATGGTCTAAAGGTGTTGAAATGAAATGAATGGTTTATTTGATATTAATTCCAAATTCATGTTTTAATATAAACTGTTTTAAAAATATATTATTTCAAAATTTCTAATTATTAAGATTTCAAAGTATTAAACTATTTTAACTTGTATTAATTATATTAAATCATTTTAACCTATTTTAAACCATTTAATTTATTTAAACTAATTAACCTATTTTAAATCTAATTAATCTATTTTAAAGCTATTTAATCTATTTTAAATCTATATTAACTATTTATAACTATTTAAAACTATTTTCTTCTAAATTCCAAACTAAGTAAAATGGATGGGTTTATATTCGAATTCTCGATTTTTTTAAGTGAATATGGTTAATGATGTTATAACCTAAGTTGGGATTTAAATAACATATTTGGTTTAATATGATATTTTGAAATGAGAGTTTAGCCTATTTTGGAAATATGACTTTTGAAAGGAAATATAATTTCGAACTATGATTTCAAATGTGATATGATTTCAAAGGTTAATATGATTTCGAAAGTAAGTAATGATTTTGAAAATGATATGATTTGAATTGAATATGATATTTTGATATCAATTATGAAATGATTTTGAAAATGCAAAAGAACCATCCGGTGTGTAATAAGCGATTGGTTGTTAAAGAGACCGGGATAAGATATTGTCATACTCTCTGCCAATACCGAAAACCACATTGACAACTGTGTACACGGTGGAGATTCCAGAATGTAGTAGGATGGTTGGCGACGATCCTATATGAGGTATATACCTGGACCTGACTCCCATGAGTTAGCCTAAGGTAGCTAAAACAGGAGCAATTGACGGGCCAAGTGAGGTCATTCCTCCGATCGGGCACACTCCTTCGATATTATATTCTGACTTTGTGATTGGTTTGGTGGCCACCCTCGATTTTTGATTTGGCAGTGTGTTCCGAGGTGGGCGGTAGTAGCTGCTATGCGTTACCACCAGTCTGGAAGTGTAATTGGTATATCTACCCTGACATTGCCTAGTTGTGTTGTGTCACCTACCCTATCGAGACCACTACAAGTTTGTTTTATACCATACCTATGGAGTGCCCGCTGACGACGTCCAGTACGGACGGAATTACGGTAGTGTATAGACTATGGGAATATATAAAAATGTGTTAAGGGGGAAAAGGGTAACACCTTAACGCTATTTTAATAGTTTATCTTACTGTAGACATATTATAATAGCGTATTGTACTACATAGTAGATAGTTTAACGAATCCTTAGGAGATGTGAATCCCGAACATCTCTTAAGTTACTGCATTCACATTAGACACCGGATAGGAGATGTTAAACCCCGTAAACATCTCTGACGCCGTTCCACTCATAGTTATTTACTGTTGATTTAACTCACATAAGATCGTTTAGTTCTGACTCGAGTGTTTTGTCTTTTCAATTCGCTCGGGTCAGCCTGAGCATTTCAGGATTCGAAGACCTTATTTCTGGAGGACGAAGACGAAGATTTGTACTACTATTATTTACTATATTTATTCCACTGCATTCATACTGTTCCACTGCATTATTTGTTTATCTCTGATATGTGTAACTCTGATTTTTTTATTGTATAAGTATAATCAAATGTTTTTTATACAACTTCATGAACTGTTATTTAATTATTATATTTTGTCATTCTGCTGTGAGATTCTGTTTTGTTTTTTTTCTTTCTCTGCTTTTTCTTATATACCCCATAACAGTCCGCCCTTCTGTATGGTTTGAGTTGGCACGTGTGTCTGCTTAAAACGTACAAAAAGGTGGGATGTTACAATTGAATTCAAACATCTATAAAACAAACTGAGTGCACAAGGGTCACGACCAAGTTCAGAAACAAGATGCACAAATAAGTTCAGAAACAAGGACATGCATCAATAAAGAAACTAAGTGCACATGGTAGAGCAATGCTAAGCAGCAGACCAGCAATTGATATGATGTTACAGATCAACATATGCGAGTACAAGGCAGTTCAGCATAAATCAAGGCAACCAGTATTAATTCACAAACACTACAAGAAATTAAATAATACATGACAGTGTTCATCCTGGAAATGCAAACAAGGCAACTCGACAACAAAACATGAAAAGGTGAAACATCACAAAAACAATGGAGACTCACTTAGAACATGCACACAGTTCAACAAAAACAAGCATATAAACTTGCAAGTAGATGTGTGGACACAAGCATAAAACGAATTTAGCAAGGACAGGTATGAAGCTCATGCATACAAGTTAAGAAAGAGCAACAAGATACAATAGCAAATCCAAAAGCATTAAGAGAATTATCCAGGAACAAACACTAATGAACAAAGCATAGCAGCAATCACACTTAAATGAAAAGTAAAGTAACATGAATTCTAAAGTATCACTAACCATCACAACAAAGTAGTAACAGAGTATCAAATCTTTCAACGGGGACAAGTACCATGTTTTAATCGAACTAAATAATTAAACCATAGTCAAGGTATATTCGAATATATCGAACATATATATCAACCAAAGACCAAGTCAGAAAGCATCAAACCATTCAACTAGAACTCAACAACCGAAGTGTAAAAATTCAAAGTCAAGTTTGAACGTTTCAATTTGAAAATATAGGAGGGTGAATTAAGGAATAGTGATAAACAGGAAATTTAATAATAGTTTGATTATAACCAGCAATTTCATAACAACAACCATCATAAATAACTACTACATCATATGGTAACAAAGATCTCAATCCAAGTATCACAAGAATTATCGAAGTAGAACGGGTCTACAGAAGTCAAGGCAGAAATCATAAATTCAACCAAAATCTCAAAAAATTTCATCGGCATAATTGTCGATAAGCACCAATTTTTTGATCACCGAAAGCACATTTTCTTCGGCACAATTATCAAGGCAGAAAACGTAATCGTAGATAATCGAATTAAAATCTTAAAAATTTTTGAACCAAAATCTCAAAACAAAAATATGGGAAATCAAATCCTATATAAGCACCCATATCATCATCGACACAATTCTTGATCGAGTTCGAGCAAAATCCAAAGATCATAAAAAATCATGTACCAATTTTTATATCATCCAATTCGACAGTGAAGCAACCGAAGAGTTTCCTCAATCAATCAAGCTATCAATCGATAAAGGGACGCAGGAAATTTCATTATCAATCGATGCTTCGATTAAGAAACCCTAATTCTAGAAGACGGCTCGAAGACAAAAGGAAGCCGGGTTTAGAGTTCCGTCGATTTGGTTTTGAGAGTGAGAGAGTATCAGGAGAGCGAGAAATGGTTTGCAAAATAAGTAAATAAAGAGAAGAAAACTGGATGAATATGGTTTAATCATTTGATTCTCTAGCTTGAGAGATGAGGAAAAAATGGAATGGAAAGAAAGAGAAGAGATAAATAATTCAAGGAACATGCGGCCACGAAATAATTCAGACAATATTGAGGGGGAAACCAAATTATTGACATGGAGCCAAAACTAATTTTTTTGATAATTTAAATCAAACAATAGATAAAATTTGTCTAAATGACAAGCATGAAGTTTGAATAGAATAATGGTTCCATGGGCTATCATATAACAAATGATTTTTCCGTACGTTAAGTGAAAAATTGGGATAACAAAAAATTTACCATATGTTGTGTGATCACTGTTATATGATTCAATTTGTGGCATAGTGATATGACATGTTTGCACCATTATCTTTTAAATACAATGTTATATATTTGTTATATACTTGATACTATAAGTGATGCAAGCTGATACTAATAATATATTTTGTTTTAAACAGGGTTGCCTGTGAGATATCATGATATTTATCATATCACTGAACAAAATCCAAATTTCGATCAAGATAAAACCTGAACATATGTTGCAAACAAGAGGAAGAATTGCGTTAAAGATATTGACAAACTACGATCACTGTTGGAATTTATCCGAGTTCATGTTAAGACTGGAAGAAGAAGAAGAAAATATAAAGAAGTAAATTTGTTGTAAAAATTGCTTTGATGTTCAATTCAACTAATATACATTGTGGTGTTGTGTTAGAACTAATTGAATTTAGCTTTATTTTAATGTAAATATAAACACTTGTCGAAATTTTGTCAATTTATTGTAAAAACAATAATCTTATTTCTAATGTTGTAAACATTAGCTTTGTTTAACTCTACCTGCACGTGATACTATGTTTTGACTCAATTTTATTTCCAGTTATACCTAAACCTGATACTAATAGTATGCACAAACTGATACCATATTTTCTTATACCTCAAACTAATACTGTATTTTGTTATAACTGAAATTGATACTAATAGTATGCAAGAACTGATGCTATATTCTGTCATACCTGAAACCAATATTGATATTAATAGAATGCGAAAACCGATATCATATTTTGTTATACCTGAAACTTGTACTGATACTAATAGTAAACAAAAACTGATACCATATTTTGTTATATCTGAAATTGTTACTAATAGCATGCAAAAACCGATTTCATACTTTGTAATACTTGAAACCGATACTAATATCATGCCTAAACTGATACTAATACACGAACCGATACTAATAGTATGCACAAACTGATACTAAAAAACTAATATTGAATAAACTAACTAACATCACCAACTGACATTACAAATTGATACTAAAAAATAGATATAATGGTGTGCAAAAGCTAATCTGATGCACTACAAAATGACGTTACAAAATGATAAAATCATATTACAAAAAACTAATACCCTACTTAACTAAGAAAATAGATAAATAATAAAACTGTACTGGATATACTACAAAATTGTTACTAAAACTACAACTGATACTATATAACCTACAAGCAAATAAATATTAAAACCGATACCGCTTAAAGTACAAAACTGATACCGAAACCGAAACTACATATGATATTATATAACCAAGATCAATTACAATCAATGTCAAATTAAAAATATGATAAAACAAATATACTTTTATAACCAGATTCAATTGCAAAAAATTGCCCAAAAAAGTCATACAACTAAGTATAAATCACAATAAATTCATAATAGCATGAAAACAAATCATATCTTCTTGGAAGCTTGACAATTATGCTTATTGCGAGCAAATTACTTGCATATGCCACATTTATTTTGCTTATTTTGAAAGTATGCAAATCCTCCTTTATGTTTGATAGAAGGTCTACAAGAAGGCTATTGTCACAAATTACAAAAAAAATAAAAATAAAAATTGTTTGCTTCAGATTATCAATTATTCTAGTACAATAATTTTTTTTATAAACAGAAACAAAAACAAATAAATAAAATGAAAATATTAAAAATGATACCTACCGACACTAAACTAATACCTAAAAACTGATTCTCAAGCTGAGAGTAAAATAGATACTCAAATAGACTTCGTTGAATGTTTGATGCTAACAAACACTAATTCATTGAATGTTTGATACGTATCATCATATTTACTATATAATAGTTTTGTTAGAAATAACATAAATCAAACTCTGATAGAAGAAATTGTAAAAACAAAGTCAAAGAATCATATCTAAATATGAAAATAACAAAGTCGAAGATAGAAACAAGTGTCGAAATCAATAAGAGGAACAAATTCACGTACCAAAATAGAGAAGTATGAAAAAGAGCAACGTGCAAATTTGAAGAAGAACAAGAAGAAGGAGCTCGAAGAAGAAGAAGAAAGAGCACGCGACAATTAGGACTCAAACGCAAATTTAAACGTTTTTGTCTTGGGGGAAAAATATAAGTGGGTTGTTCTTGATTATAAAAAAACCTTTAATTTTGTTCTTGAAAATATTTTTTTGTAATATACTTATGAATAACGTATAACACATTGATTTTATTAATCACATACACGAAACTCATACACTTTGTTAAAAAAATATTACAGGTTTGACGAATGCAAGCCAACCATTGAAGAGCTCGGGACGATCAGGAAATTGCAGACTTGTGAGCTCGGATTGCTGACCTCGGGGATTGAGATAGACGTCGGACTGTGGAGATGTACTAGATGCTGGATGAGTGCATTGCTGTATATGCAACAAGTTGTAGATTTCCTTCATTATAGGGATTTGGAGGCGATGAGGATAGATATGATTTTTATATATTTATATTGAGATATGGTATATATGCGCTTTGATGTTGTGGAGTAGTATGAAGTTATATATACTTGAGATGGATGCGGTTGATTTGATGTGATGTATGATACATTTTGAGATGTTGACAGATGTTTAAGATTTCTGGTATACTGACGGATGTTTGAGGTTGGTTTATTATATATATATATTGATGCATTTTATATTATTGAAGTGGTATATTTTATGGTATATTTTATATATATGATTTGGCTTTAACATATATGATTTTTATGTGTGAAATTGAGCTACGATATATATTATTATATATGTGTTGTTTGAGGCAAGAATCACAACTGGAATGCAAAAAAAAAGTTTTGGATTTTCGATGGTTAGGTATGACTAATAGGAAAAAACATGATAGTCTTCATGATTGACACGTGTACTCCACGAGGCGACGAAAAGCATCGAACCATTCAATGAAGGCAGTCGAGAAGCTATCGACGAAGCCGTCGAAAACTTTGTCGATGAGCAGTTGCTCGACGCGGATGTTATTTCGATGGCTTTTTCCATCGGTTTTCAATGGCTTTCGACAGCCATTGACAGCTATTGATCGTCGAAACAACTATTCTCTCTTGTAGTGAACTATTATATGATTAAGAAATTTGTTTTTAAAACTATAGAATAAATTTCAAAGTAATCAATAATTGATGATACTTCATATTATAATGTTCAATGTGTAAAACTAGACATCATAATTTGTAATTAACATTTGCATTGGAGATGAGAATTTCAACAATATTGTTAGTTAGCAAGGTAGCTTTCAGTTTACATTCAAAATAAACATGGATTAGAGATCATAGAAACATTGAACATCACAATACGCAGAATGACCATCAACAATTATTAATTAATTTGAAATAATAATCCATAAATTACTCTGTTAATATATATCAAAAAACTTTCTTTATCCACATATCAAAAAACTTTCTTTATCCACACAATAATTGAGATATATGCAGAAGTAATTTCTAACACATTAAGATTTGGAGAAATGAGGTATATAATAATGCTAAACATACTTTACATGGTTAAAAGGTACTTGACACATAAGTTTTACAAGCTAATATGTTATGTGTGCCTTGAAGATGCTATGAAAGGATCTTAAAGCTCATGTTACCATGGTAAGAGTGATAAGAGTTTGTTGACGCATCATTATTTAACATTATTCTTTAGTGTAAAACATTTACCATGGTTTAAAACGTTGTTGATACTAAAGAAATGGAACATTCGTTTTGCCATGCGTAGCTCTGAAAATTTTAATGTACTTGCATTTGTCAAGAACCACAAGCAACACTCATCTTCTAAAGAGTATTGTTATACTTGACATTCCATTAGTAAAAATAGACTCTTCCTTATAAAGAGTATTGTTATACGTATTGTTATACTTGACATTCCATTAGTAAAAATTAGACTCTTCCTTATAAAGAGTACTGTTATACTTGACATTCCATTAGTAAAAATTAGTGGGTCACACACTATATAATCATTAAGTTCTACATAATTGGTGACCATCAATCAGTTCTACATAGTTCTACATGGTTGCTTTGTAAAAAGAGTGTATTATGTTTTACCTATAGCTTTAGAATTGGTGTTCTAAAACTCTTGATAATAATGAGAGAGACATTTTTGAACAAGGGATTGGGTAGAGAATGGGTTGGAAGTATTATTTGTGGATAATCATGCAAAAATAATTGAAAATTTTATTACTATAATCGTTTTTAGTGTATGAAAATAAAAGGATAATACAAAATATATAAAAACATACCACCCCATGCTTATTATATTACTTAGGAACAAGGATCCTGACAAACTCTAAAGTAAATTGATTTCATAAACAATCATCATTAGCAACATCACATAGTCGAAACTATCAACAATTCACAAAACATCATCTGCGTCGCATCCTCCATTATTTCTGTGCACATTGAATTGAATGTAAAACCAATACAGACGTAATCGTTACGATATGATTTTTCATGGATGAGAATTGTGTGCAAAAAAGGAGATTTTAAGAGTGCGAGTAACTATCAAAAAAATATTACGAGTAAATAACTATTCGATAGTATAAACAGAAATATATGTGTTTTATAGATGAAATTAAAGTTAAAAAAAAACTATTCCATTCCAAATACCATAAGAAAAACACTTTTGAACATATGTGAACCGTTGAATGCTTCTTGCTTTTCTACATTGTGAAATTTATTATTTGAAATTGCAAATGTCTACTTATAGTAAAAGTATCTGTCTTACAATGTACAATGGAAAAGCCAGTTCATATCTTCACGTATGATATACTTTTCATTCTGTGAAATATATATAAGGCCTGGCCTAAACTCTAAGTGGGCACCGAGTAACAAGTGTACATAGCTCATCGGAAAGAAACTAAAATGAACATAGGTCGACTACGAAGAAACAAAAGATGCAGTGCCCACAAATATTCGAATCTTCAGCAAGCTTACAATCGTCAAACAACATAACCAGCTGAGCTACAAAGGTTCTTATTACACTCAAGAGATGCAAATTTTGCAATTAATAATGGCCTCTCTCCATAGTTTGTTCTACACCCAACTTTTTGTACTGAATTTGAAAATCTTTATTTAATACTTTTTGGGCGATGCTATAATGGGCCGGATGAATCCACTGGGCCAGAAATATCTAAAGTAAAGTAGGATACACCCAATAACGGAAAACCAACTACTCCATAATGCTAATTTGCTTTATTCTTCCTTCATATTCCACCCACTACATAGTTGGACGAACCAAAAATTGATTCAACGACAATGACGAAGATCACATTTATAAGCTCAAGATATGGGTACAAGCAAATGAAAATAACGAAATTTAGCACACACATACACAGTGTTGAACAACAGCGTAATACATCAATCAAATTATACAAAGAAACCCAAACGATAGAGCAATGCATTATTACACATATAAGTTTATGATCACGTTCATCTTAGCAGGACGTAATATTATGTATGGAGTAGCTTTTAACATATATACAGTATTTACATGTGATGAAGTGTTGAAATGGAATAAATCTCATCTACCCAGCTTCAATTCCAAATCGATGAACTGTTCGTCGCTCTGATGAACGCTGGCACAAGGGAAGTCATGAGTGAACTTAACCTTTTTGTTATTCCGACACAGGACAGGCGCGTTAGACAAGAGCAGGAGGCAGGAAGCGACCTCGTACTCCTCCTCAAGGGCAAAACCGTCATTGCGAGGTGGAGGGTTGATGCCGCGCCAGTGGCGCTCGGGGTGGCAGCGCATGTGGCCGAAGAGGGCTTTCCAGGAGAGGAACCGCTTGCCGCACTCGGTGCAGGGAGAGATGGTGGCGGGCCTGGATAGAGTTAGCGGGTTGGGCTTTGTTCTTGGCAGTTTGGGCTTTATTGGTTTGCGGATGTACGGTTGGAGGTTGATGAAAGAGGCTGGAGTGGACATGGTTTTTTTTGGTAAGGTGGGTGAGTACAAGGAGAAATGGAAAAAAAGAGAGAAGTGGAAGCGTGGTTTCATTTGAAGACGATTTTGGCGGTTCAGCAACTGCCCACTACTTCCTCTTTCGGGTCGGGTTCGCTTCTCTACAATACATCATATTTGTTTCAAGCTGTTAATTGTCTGAGCCGGCCCAACCAAATTGTACGTCCTGGCCCAATACTGAAAATAAGAACAAAACAGACGACGTTTCTGAAAAAATAATGAAGCAACCAAACTTCAACTCAATTCAAAGAAGCAATTGTCAAACAATTGGCTTTGCATAACTAACTACAGAAACCAAACCATGTTGATTATACTTGTATGCCGTTTTTCTTCATTGTCATCCTAACCAAAATCTTGCTTGACTTGCACCTTTGGACCAAACCTGCTAATTGTTACATGCTGACCGTTGCTTTAAAAACTATGGTCCAGGTGAACTCAGGCCAGCCCAATAGTTTGGATTGCTCTAGGCCAATTAGAAGTCCTTGAAGAAAAATGAAAAAATGTGAGAAAAAATATCTGCAGTTTGAATATTAAAGGGATTTGAACTTGTAACATCCCATCACAGTTGCAACTACTAGACCATTGCCAAACAATCTTACCGATAGATTACATAGTACTGAACACACAATTAATGTTTTTTTTTCTGTTGCCCCATCAATAGAGGTTGTCCAATTCAAAAGTCTCATGGGTCTTGCCCTTTTGCCTAAAAGTGTTTTAATGAAGAAGGAGATATTGAATTTCTGAAAATTACCTTTGTTATTACTGAATTGGATACTTGATATGATACATGGTTGTTACATTATATATGGGTTACAAAATGACTTTGTCAATGATATACAGCTGTACTTTGGCCGTTTACAATTTTGCCCCTGTGCGGTGTAATATATCATCACATTATTCTTTGTTTGACTCATTCCATTACTCTAGCTCCTTCCCTCATTTCGATCTAGGGTTTTGGTCTTCTCTTCAAATCCACCGCCATGGCTTCTAACTTTCAGATCTTCCCTTAATCGACATAATTTCTTTGTCGATAAGGCTTTAGTAAGTATGTCCGCTCTTTGGTAAGGAGCTGGGATGTGATTTATGTTGATTTTACCTTTGTTTACTTGTTCTCTAACGAAATATAAGTCGATCTCCATGTGTTTAGTCCTTGAATGTAGAATAGGGTTTGCTGATAGTGGTACGACACTTAAATTATCAGACCATATCACTGATTTGTTGTTTTTCTCGATTTTGTGTTCATTGAGCAGTGATTCTAACCACATCACCTCGGCTGTTGCGCTGGCTAGGCTTTTATACTCCGATTCTGTGCTGGATCGTGACACGGTGGGCTGCTTTTTCGAACACCATGAGACTATGTTTTCGCCCAGATATACGCAATATCCTGTAGTAGATCTACGGTCATCTAGATCGGAGGCCCAGTCAGGATCGGCAAATGTTGTTATGGCGAGTTTTCTGCTTGCTTTCATTGTTATACCATGGTCTAGTGTTCCATTTAAGTATCTTAACACTCTCTTAACTGCTTTCCAACGATCTGATTTTGTTTGATGCATAAATTGACATACTTTGTTGACACTATATGCGATTTCTGGTCAATTTATTGTTGCGTATTGCAGAGCCCCAACAATGCTTCTATCTTCTTTTTCATTTAAGATTGATTCACCACTGTGTTTTGAGAGATGTGAGTTGCTTGTCATTGGTGTTGGTAATGCCTTCGCTTTGTCCATCTTTGCTTTGACAAGTAGTTCCTTCATATACTTTTTCTGGCATAGATGTAGTTTTGAATCTGATAGTTTGTTGACTTATATGCCGAAAAAGTAGCTTAATGAGCCTAAATCTTTAATTGAAAACTGCTAGTCCACATGCTGAATTACATATTTGATTTCTTCATCACTGTTACCTGTAATTATAAATTCATCCACATATACAAGAATATATGTAATTATATTATTATTGAATTTGATAAATAGAGAACAATCTAACTTAGTAGGATGATAGTTTAGTTTGACAAGTGTTGCTTTTAACTTGTCAAACCATACTCTAGGAGCCTGCTTTAGACCATAGATTGCTTTGTGAAGTTTGCATACCATTGTGTCTTTTCCTGATTTGATACCTGGTGGCTGATCCATGTACACTTCCTCTTGAAGTTCACCATTTAAAAATGCATTATTTACATCCAATTGCCTGATATTCCATTTCTTTAACAATGCTATGGTTAGAATTACTCTTATAGTTAATGGTTTTGTTATTGGAGAAAAAGTTTCACTAAAATCAAAACCATGTTGTTGGGTATATCCTTTTGCAACCAACCTTGCCTTATATTTTTGAATTGTTCCATATGGATTTTTCTTTAGTTT
Source organism: Allium fistulosum (assembly GCA_030737815.1). NCBI lineage: Eukaryota > Viridiplantae > Streptophyta > Magnoliopsida > Asparagales > Amaryllidaceae > Allium > Allium fistulosum. Next base: position 209,946,820 of record CM060908.1, read on the forward strand.
ATAAGACCACATATACCCAATTGTACTCTTGTTTCTAGGTAGAGGAACAAGACTCCATGTCTTGTTTCTTATTAATGCATTGTATTCATCTTCCATGGCACTCCTCCACTTTTCATTGTTGATTGCTTGACCAAAGGTTGCTGGTTCATCATAGATGATGTTTGCAGTGTATAACTTAGGTCTAAAGGTAACACTTTTTTATCTTGTTATCATGTGATGACCTCTAGTTGCATGTTCCTGCTGTATATTTGATTGATCCATGCTTGCTTCTTGACTGTCATTGTTCATGTTCTTTGAATTGCTTTCATTAACTGGTGTGTCTGTAAAGTGTTGAGGTGAATCTTGTTCATCTTGACCTGGTTCACTGTAAGACATTGTGTGTTGATGATCTGAACTGCTTTCACTTTCCATATGTTTTGGACTTTCATTGTGTGAGTAGGGAGGTATTGATGGAATAGAGGTCCTTGCATTGTACACTTTTTGAGTAGTTTTTATATTTTGAATAGCAAATGGAAACACATGTTCATTGAATACAACATGTCTAGACACAAATATCTTCCCACTAGTGTCTAGGCATTTGTATCCTTTCCGATTCACACCATAACCTAAAAAGATGCATGGTGTGGATCTAAAGTTTAATTTATGTGAGTTGTATGGTCGTAGATGAGGAAAACATAGACATTCAAATATTTTAAGACTTTGATAATCGGGTTTTTCTTTGAGCAGCACTTCCATTGGAACTTTTCCTTGCAATGCCTTGGTTGGTAATCTATTAATTATATAGACAACAGTTGCAAAAGCATCTGGCAAAATTTCAATGGAAGTGAGGCTTGTGCTAGTAAAGTTAAACCAGTTTCGACTATGTGTCAATGTTTTCTTTCTACTAAACCATTTTGTTCTGAGGTATGAGGACATGCCATTCTATGAATTATTCCTTTCATTTGAAAGAATTCTTTTAAAGTTTTATACTCTGTACCTCCATCAGTCTGCACTATCTTTACCCGCCGATTGTTTGCCTCTCTACTTGCCTTATAAATTGTATAACTGCATTGTGTGCCTCAGATTTTGATCTCAAGAAAAATATCCAAGTATACCTGGAATATGCATCTACAAAAGATATATAATATTTGAATCCATAATCTGAGTTGATAGGTGCAGGTCCCATAAATCAGTTGCAATAAGTTGTAGAGGTTTATCGAACTCAGATTTTGATTCTAGAAATGCCAATTTGCTTTTTCCCATCTGACAGTAAGTATAAAAAGAAGGTATATTCTTTACTACTATTTTATTATTTGCCAATATTTGTTTTACAACTTTTACACTAGGATGACCTAGCTTACAATGCTATACATCAAATACACCTTTGGTGGGTTGCTGTAAATCTGATTCAGCTATATTGCAACATTTTCCTGAATTATTTGAACTACTGTCATTTGATAAGTTGAATATGTAAAGTCCATTATGTGTTTCACCCTGCAACAGAATTTGTTTACTCTAAATATCTCTAACCAAACAGTATTTGGGATAAAACTCAAAGAATACATTATTATCTTGTGCAAATCTAGACATACTGATAAAAAAATTCTTATATTAGGCACTCTTACACTACACCACAGATAGGATTTTGGCGCAACCTTAGGCGGCACATTTGATACGGCTATAAGCCGTATCAAATTTTAATATGGCTTATAGCCGTATCTATATTATTTAATACGGCTGTAAGCCGTATTAATATTTGATATGGCTTATAGCCGTATCAAAATCTGTGCCTCTTTTCGTGGGAAAATTTCCCCAAAACGCACACCCTCCCTCCTTTTGTCTAATTAAAAAATGAAAGTTGGAAATAGCGCTCCTCCAAACCCTAACTTTCCCAGTCGATCTCCGCTCCACATCATTCCGCTCTGCCGTCGCTTCTACTCTGCCCTACCGCACCGCATCCATCTCGAGTCCAGCGTTGCACGACCACATCGACGCACAGGTATTTGATTTCTTAGGTAGTATTCGATTTCTCTTTTTAGAATTTCAATTCTAAGCACGTCTATTTTGATATATGTTCGCCACTGTTTGTCAAGTGCCTAGCTATGCTGAGTTCAAAAATAATCTGAAATTTTTCCTTAACTTTCGAAAATTGTTGTTTTTCTCTTGGTCAGTTTATAATATTATAGCTAACTGGATTTTCATTTTGTTGTATAACTTGTTGATGATAACTATTAGAAAAATGATCTCTTTGTTTCTTGCATGTAATGTGGAGTGATTGTTTTTAGTAAACGTGTTAGTGCACTTTGTATTGAAGTCCTGTTTTTCATATAACGTTTCCTTATGCATTCATAATTACATATAAATTTTGGATGGATTGCTTCACAGTAAATTAACCTATGCATTTCCACTTAGTAATCTAGTTTAATTTCATTGTTTCTTGCTCCCCTGAATATTGGAAAGATATCTGTACTACTATGCTCCCCATTAAAATCAATAAGATATAAGGGTTTTACACTTCATCAAATACTTCGCTAGTCGTACGAAATCATTGTAATATATTGCTAAGCAGTAAAATCAGTATTAAACTGAATGTACACATTCTTGGGATTGTGAGACAATTATAAATTAATCTAGCTAGCTCTAGTGTGGATTTATTACGATTTCCTATTTATCTATTAATCAATTAAATTTGATTGCTTGAATTATTTATCTATCTGTGTCTATCCTATAGTCACCGTGGCGGTTTTCAACCAGTAATGTTGTATATGGTTCTGACATTGTATATGGTTTTGACATTGTTGTGTAAGTGGATAAAATTATTGTTAATGGCGCAAGTCAAGTATCAGGAGAGGGGTAATGCATAGACATTACTCCGGTGCTACAAAATAGCGCCGTTGTAATGGCAAATTTTTTGGAAACAGTTTGGTGCTAATGTTGTATATTGTTCTGACATTGTTGTATAAGTGGATAAAATTATTGTTAATAGTGCAAGCCAAGTATCAGGAGAGGGGTAATGCATAGACATTACTCCGGTGCTACAAAATGGCGCCGTTGTAATGGCAAATTTTTTGGAAACAGTTTGGTGCTAATGTTTAAAATAAACCCTATATTTTGAGTTCCATTTATTGAAATTTAAATAGTCCATATATTTTAACTATTTAAAATTAATAAAATCAGCTAGATCATCTATTGAAATTAATAAACCCTATATTCTAAAAGTTCTTAAATTTAAAAGCTATATTAATAAAATCAGCTAGATCATCTATTAAAATCAATGGTTATCAGAACCATCCCACGCTTAATTAACACAATATTACTTGAATTTTTCATTTTATCATGAATACAGCTGTCGCTTTTCCCTGCTCGTGGTATCGACTGGCGATAGGACGTTAGGGTTTTGGTTCTATTTAAGGTGAATTCCTTGATTTTGTTCTAAGGTAAATTCCCCTTTTTATGGTTATGATTTTGAAGGCCGCATATCAATGCAATTGCTGGATAATAATTGGAGCTATGCAATAAATCATATTGTCCTCTGTTTAAATCTATTTATTGCTTGCTAAATGGCACTCGATATCGTGTAAAACTTATACTAATTAAAAAACCAATTTTCGGGTTTATACGGCCGCCGGGTTATTTGATTAAAGGACTTGATCCATAGAAGTGATATATCTGCAATATAGAATTAGTACTTCTATGGAGATTACACGCTTATGATTAGCTAAAATGGTTAGACCATCTCCAACCGTGTTGTTTCCATTGAATTTTTTAAGTCATTATTTTTTGATCTGTTTTGTATGCAATAGTCCTAGGTGCATAAGAAAGTAAGTGGGAAAACCATACTCAAGTGGAGATTTCCCAGGCTGAAAAGGAGCGGGGCTTAATGAAATAGTCTCAATATTAGTTGTTGCAATTAACGTTTGAAGTAAAAAGTAACTTGAACAAGTTAATTTTGTGGGGTTACTAATAAATTTTGTATCTAGTATAGATGCTTTTAGATCATTTTAAACAGATATTATTATTTATTTATGCCAAAAAGTATTAATGCAAATGTTCCCCAACTGAAACTTATTAAAATTTATACTATTTTTCATCACACCATTGCCACAATGGAATAATAATACGTGCAAGATTTAAAATAACATCTGTAGTATAAAAGTACAAATGTGATTTTAAATTGAGACCGTATTTACAGATTTTTCCAAACTAAGTATTATATTGAGATAAATTTGGTTTTGAGATGAAAGTTGGAAAAAAGGTGAATTTTGATATATTGATCAACATATGAGCTTAATTTCTGGTACAACACAGCAGAAATTTTATTGCTCTCATCTTCTTCGCTCTCTACACTATTTTTATCATCGCTCTCCGCCTTCACATCTACATCGGTTGACCTCTCTATACCCCTACCTTTTTATTTCTTATTTCGTCTATGTTATGTTCATGGGCTTTGTTGCTGTTGTCCACTTTCTCATTACTCCAGCTACCGAAATGTATGAATGTGTTTGTGTTATCAAATTTGGTGGAAATAAGCACTTCTGCTGTACTGTTCTAGTTCCATTTACCTGTTTTGCTATCTATTGTATTTTACTGTTGCTGTTTCGTTCTAAAGGCGATTTAAGGCAGAGGATTCTTTTTTCTTCGATTCAGAGGATGCTCCGGAACATTTTGTAGACAATAATTGAAAAGCATTTCCAGCTTTCAATCACAACAACCAATAATTCGTTTCGAAATTAAATAAGAGCAACTCCATTCCTCTCATCATTAGCGACAGGTTTATGTATTATTTGAACTTTTATATTTAGAATTTTAAACTCCAGATATTTTTAGTTTTACTACTAAAAATTACTTAAAAAGTTTTTCTTCGAGTGTGCTTCTAAGGTACTTTTGAATAATACAACACGTTTACCCGTCATTCTGTGTTTTCCTACTCTTTAATTACACTCATTTATCGCTGTTTAATTCAAGTTTCATTCCGAGTTCTTTCATCCATTAGCTCTAATTTCTATAAAGTTTATTATTAATATGTTAATGGATAATAAACAGCGCAAGTTATTATCAGTGGATATATTGATCAACATATGAGCTTAAAATTAATGGATAATTAGCTAATCATATTTTGATATATTGATCAACATATGAGCTTAAAATTAGTACTTGTAGTGATATTTTTGTTTTCTTTTAGTTAGATTGCATTAGTAGTGCACCAAGTAAATTTTTGTACTGAAATTCAATCATCTTATCTACTGTTTTCTGTGAATATCTGTATTCCGTTTAGGAGTTATGAATCATTAGTCCAACTATATGTTACATATTTGTTTAGACTTTGCATTCAACGCAGTCTTGCGCTTCATATAGTTTCTTTGTTCAGCTTGTTTTTCCTTTTTGGTCAGTCTGTCAGACTAGGCACTTCTTCTTAGAGAACATTATTTTTCTTCCATTTTTTGCTAATAAGCTTCTTGGTTTGTTGTTGGGTAATTCCAGGTGTTGTCAATTAATAATTTTGTATGTGCAAGTGTGTTATATTATGGAGTGTTGACATTGATACATTGATATATGTATAATTATTATCGTGACTTATTAAAATAATTAGTAATATTATATTTTGCAGGAAACTATGTCAGAAAATCCACCATCTTCACATTCGTCATGTTCAGAGGCGAAGAAAGTTGATCAAAACTTAATTGGTATTCCGGTCTCAGATAACGCTGGAAAAATCGCTACTATGCTCGGTAAACTAGTAAGAGCTCATGTGCCGATATCATATATAAGTTGGAATAAAGTACCTGGAATATACAAGGACAATGTTTGGAACGAATTGGTGGTAAGTATCCTTATCTGTTTGACAACAACTATTTCATTCAATAGCCTTATGGTTTCAACTCTTTGCACAACACATAATTTAATATATTTTTTGCAGAAAATTTATGAGCTCGATCCGCTTTCAAAGGAAATGTTTTTAAAGAGAATGGCCGAGGCTTTTAGGAGATACAAGAAAAACTTGAGACTAGTTTATTATGACCCTTTCAACAATGACGAAGAACGGTTGAAAAATTGCCCACCTACAGTTGCTCAAGAAGATTGGGTAGAGTTCGTAAAAAATGAAGCAACGCCTGAAGCGAGCGGAAGAAGGGAGGTAGGCAAAAAGAACAGAGCATTGCTCAGTTATGCTCATCATGCAGGACGTAAAAGTCACGCTAAAATAGAACAAGAAATGGTAATTTATATTCATTTTCATTCAAATGATTTACACATTGTGATTGGATATTCATGTCGTTGCATCAACTTGTATTGCAGATCGTTGCTAGTCCATCAACAAATATCAGTCGTCGTCAAGTATGGAAGAAGACACACAGGATAAAAGATGGTAGCATATCAGATGCCACTTCTTCATACTTTGTAAGTTAAACAAATATTAACTTGCATATTCTTTAAAATTCCTTATTCATGTAAGTATTATCATATTACAGGATCAAATTGTGAAAGCGAAGGAAAAGATCACTGATAGTGATGAAGAAAAATTGACAGTGGATGAAGACATCTTATCACAAGTGCTTGGTAAGGATGCAAGGGGTAGGAGCCGCGATGTTGGGACCGTTATACCAAAGACTAAAGTTAAGGCTTGTGCCATTGCACAGAAACGACTCCGACATGTTCATGGCGAGCAGGATGAGTTGAAAATGAGGGTGGGAAGTTTGGAGGGTACAGTGGGAAATTTGTCTGGGCAAATGGAGGTTTTGATCAACATGGTGGGAAATATTGAACAGGGAATTCGTGCACCGGTCAATTCTTCTGATGGAGGATGCGCCACACAATTCAATGCTCCTGAATTCATTGCTTCGTAGTTCCAGGATTCGACCAATGTTACGAACAATCAAAAATGTGAAATCCTCAACTCTATTTTAGAAGTAATAGGAACAGGTATTTTTAACATTTAAACATTTATGACATAATAAGTAGAAAACTTAAATAATAATAAATATTCCCTTTTATTGCAACAGGTACTATATGCCGAGATTCTACATTGTCCAACATCCATGGGAAATCTGTACCATCCACACATGAAAATGTGGTGTTGGACAGTATACTGCTACCAGATGAGAGAACCAGCAAAATGAATCATCAATTTGCAGAGACCTTTGCTGATGTTGGAGTGGGTGGATATGTGTGCCATCCGAAGTGTCTTATTCGATATCTCTAGATGATGGAGCAGGTATATTTTCTGTTTATGTTGTGTATTTGTATTATGTAGTAATTTGATACATTTGTATTATTGTTGTGTATTTGGATCTTGGTACTGGAGCGATAGTGTTTTCTAGTATCCGCTACTGCGATATATTAATGTGCTAAATGCTAGTATTATGTAATGATATTATGTAATGATATTGTTAAGTTATTACGCACTGCAATGCGGATTATTGAATCATTTGAATGTGCACTGTCTATAATATTATTTGTTTTGATGTCTCAGAATGATTATTGATTATATATTGGATATAAATAGGTCTATAATATTATATATTGGATATGAATAGGTCTATAATATTATATATTGGATATTGATTATATATCTATATCTAATTGACTAATTAGATACGGCTTTTAGCCGTATCTAATTGGTTCATTAGACGCTGCATATTGTCAATTTGATACGGCTTCTGGCCGTATCTAATGTGTCAGTTAGATACGGCTAATGGCCGTATCTAATTGATACATTAGATATGGCTAAAAGCCGTATCAAAATATTAAGCTCGACATATTTTGATATGGCTTTTAGCCATATCAAAATATCGTTTATGGTGTAGTGTTAATAAACTGTTAACTTGTAAAATTCTTTGGACCTTAATTTATGTGCTGCCTGGGTGTGTAATATTAATACAAGTGCCATTACCCATTGAAATTGATTGTTTACCTTTGTACTCCTTGCTTCCAATATTCAGATTCTGCAAATTGCTAGTTACATGGTGGGTTGCACCAAAATTTGGATACCATCTCTCACTAATGATGTCTTCTGGTTTTGCTGCTTCACCAATGTTCAGGTTATGTACTCTCTATTCATCTTGTTGCATACTAGCCAAATTTGCATTCATAGACATTATTCTTTGATTGCTTGATTTTTGTGAAGTGTTGTAATTTGAGTCAAATCTGAAGTAGCACTTATTTGCCGTGTGTCCCACCTTTTCACATATTTGGCATTTTGGTCTGTTATTACTGTTCCATCTACCTCCTCTGCCTTTAAACCTTCCAGATTGAATTCTTGGATAATTTGTTCATTTCATGGCCCTGTTTGTTGTTAACACTTCTTTCATATCCCTTGTTTCTTGTGTTTGTTGCATAGTTAACCAACATTTCTGAATCAAAAGACTTTATGTTCAATTCTTCCCTCATGTACTGGTAATGTTGAATGAACATAATGTATTGATGGTATAACTTCTTTGGATGTTATAACTGCTGCCACAGCTTCATATTCACCGTCCAATCCATTCATAATTGTTAATATTTGTTCTGTATCTGAGATCTTATGCCTAGCAGCCTCAAGCAAATCACAATATTTCTTGATCTTGGTCAAATAATTTCTCAATTACATACTATCTTTCTTTAAATTATACATTTGTCTCTTATAGTGCATTATTTTTGCTGTTGATTGTGAGTTGAATATTTGCTCGACTGTTGTCCATATTTCATTTGAAGAGTTGCAGCCTATGATCTATGGTAGTAATTCTGTGCTGATTGATGATAAAAGCCAAGAACTCGGTAGATTATCTTGTCTTTGGTGTGTAATGAATTCTTTATTGCTCACTAACTTGCCTTCACTGTCTGAATTAAACTTTGGTGGTTTAGTTTTTGTGCCAAGAAAAAAATCTTCCAGTCCATACCTCTTTATGGCTGTTAGAATTTGAAATTTCCACAGCAAATAATTGCTTTCATCTAGATGCACTGTTATTAATTGACTTTGTGTAAAGAACGGGGATTTCGACCTTCGAAAACCGACATTAATACGTCCATTGCATAAAATGCCGAGCAGCCGAGTGCTGGAAAAACCAATTCATTAGGGGTGAAGAAGAAAAAGGTAGAAAAAAATAGAACACAACAACGCAGAATCTCATAATCGCAGTGGAAGAAAATATAATATATAATAACATATTTTATACAAAAGAATCTGTAGCTATTTATTACTTACAATCATCATAGTACAAAAATCAATACATCGATCTGGACAGTTATAACAACCTGCCCTGGTATACATAACTCACACAACGGGAATAACCAAGTACGTGATATACGTCTGAACTCCTCCAGCTCATCTCCTGAGCTCCATAGCATTCTAACCTGAATCTGTAATACTCGGTTTGACCCGAGCATTATAATAAAATAACACCCGAGTCAGTCTGGAAAATCAGCGTGAGAAAACACACTCAATTTTAATTATTAACTTTTATCAAAATCCTTTGAAAACAAAGGTTTCTCGTAAGACCACGTCACACATAAACACCACGGGTTTTTACCATATGATAACCAAAACATTTTTATCAAATCCATCTGATATTATAATAGTATTTAAATCAAGTAAATAGAAAATAGCAGAAATGCTTGCATCTCACGTTTCAGCATAGTTTGGCATAATCAAAACCGTATGGCGCTTATTGGAGATTGGATTCCATACAATGACTAGGCACTGGTGTACCACCTATCATGGTACACTTCTAGAAGCATGTACCAAGGACCTCACCGGGATCCCCTACAACATAAGACCAGCCCTATCCCAAACTTGGATAAAACCGAATACGTTATCACCCCGGGTGTTCCCACCCTAACCGAGAGCTCTTTCACATGCACCATATCCATCTAATATAATATATCCGAGGTTATCTAGAAAGGTGATAACATACCCTAATTGGGTATGACCCACTTAGCCTTGCTGCGTACCTCCTGGTTTTCAGCCATTCCGATTGATGAGGCTAGAGGCTATGATTACCTTTCAAGAATAATTTCACTTAGAAAGCCCATCGTCCTCCAATGACGATGTTCTGATAGCATTCATCCATACAAGTTGTCCTAGGTATAGACAAACCGAATCACCGTCTTCAACATCTTCACGGTATTCATTCGTAACATTCAAACCGGATCGAAGTGGTTTCGGATAATTAAATTCGATCCCGGTCTCTTCGAAACGATTAACGAAATTGGCCAAAATTGATAGTCGGTTATTTAACTATCAATATAACATCCATAAGCAATCACTAGGCCATTATTTCAACCTTTTCCAAAATTTATTTCAAAATATCTTTATAAGATATAACTTCCAGTACTTCAACATTTGAAAACAGTTTTCAAATCCTTATATTTTCAACAGAATATTTCCACCCATTTCCAATATTCAGAATATTTTTCCACTTCATTTTATATCCAATATTTAACACTTAGGAAGTATTCCATTTATTTCCTATTTCTTTTCTCAAAATCATTTACAAATTTTATTTGTAAATTCCTTGACCAGTTTATAACGAATTCTATAAATTCCGGAATTCCCTAATTAATTCCCTTTAATATTTCCAAAGTCAAATATACTTACTTATAATTCCAATTTTCCTTTCTACTTCTTTTACGAATTCAATTTCATTTTCGAAGTTCACTTTTATCTAACTTCTTCCGAAATTTCCTTACTTTTTACCAATTTTCGTTTTGAGAATTCTCTTATAAGTCCCATCTACTAAATAACCATTTCCCAACTCTCGAGAAGATTTATAAATACATTTAAACCATTTCTGAAACTCTATATATATACATATGTAATTAAAAATAAGTATTTTAAAAGAAAATTATTAATTATCTATTTTTAAGACATGTTCAAATAATTGTCTAATATTGAAACACTTTTATAACATCACTTATCAAAGTAGGTTTTAAATCCAGGATTTATTAAAATAAATATTAAGTATTTGGAAAAATCTCACTTCTAAAGTATTTCAATACTAACTAACTTAAATTACATAGTTTAATAAATAAAATTTTCCCTTTTAAAATAAAAACTTAATTTGTTAATAAAAATATGTTTTTAAATCTGAATAACCAAATTTCAATTTATAATCCCTCTTGATTTTTGTCTCATCACTTCCACTTCGGCCTCCTTAACCATTTACGCTTCAAAAATAGTATTCAATATTTTTCTCCCACCCTATTTCCATATTCAAATATAAATTATTGCTGTAAATTCATATTTCCAATTTATCACCAGATATCAATTTCTTTATTTATAAACATCGTTTATAAAAAAATTTATAACTCCTTTGAGTTTCACTAAAAATAATCTCATTTATAAAATTTCATTTTATGGATTCAATTCCTTATAAAATCCATTTTATTTTTGCCAATCTATTTTTAATATCGATTTTCAACTTCTTCCTATATTATTTTCCGAATATCATTTTAAAACTCCAGTCTTAAAAATTCCTTTATATGTTTATTTTAAAATCTATATTTAAAATATTTTTCCCACGTTATTTAATACGATCAAAAATCCATTATTGCCTATTCAAATCAAACTCTTTTAAATAATCCAAAATTCGATATATATATATATATATATTATATTAAAATTTCATTTTAATTCCTTATAATTTCAAAATGATATTTATGGTATTTAATATACCCAAGTTAATTTCCATGCTATTTAACATTTAAAGATTTATAATACACAATAATCCAGCAGATTATTTAATCATATCATATATTTTTATATATACGAAAAACACTAAATATATTTGAGGAATCCCGTTGGATCCCTCCAACCTGTTTCCCTGCATCCACAGATGTTTGACAACAATAAAAATACCAATCCTACTTCGAAGGGGATATCGCGGTAAGTAAGGTCATCCGCTATTATGCGGGGCGCATATGGTCTCATCGGTTATAATGTGCGGGAATTTCACTCCAACTACTAATATATATACTACTATATATATATATAATTATCCAACAGATAATTATAGTTTATCAAATCATTCAATCAACCGATAATTTTAAATGTTCAACATTTTAATTTAAATTATGGCCATCCAAATGAGTGAGAAATGCTCACCTTGATTTTTTCCGAATCTGTTTATCGATCCAATTCCAAATTAAATCCATTGTGAAATTATTTGTTGCCGCGAATCCAACGTGATCGATTTTGTAATTTGGACCTCGAGTGAGTTTAACATGGATTAATGAACATTTTAATTTATTAATTGACAATTAATTTAAATAAATAATCCTTTAAAACTTAAGTACTACCTTAACATTCCCTTACCGTCTCGCATCATCGCTTCAGTCAAGTATACAACCGCGACCACAACATCGACCAACGATGCCCATTCATTCGTCGAGCTTCCCATGTAACAGCGCCCCTCCATCCTCGCGTGCATGTGCAACACTAAGTTACTATCGCCTTCCAGTAACAATCCCACCCAGCATCGCACTACCATGGCCACTAAAGACTGCCGTGCGCCAAGAATGACGACCATGACCTGCACACACAACCTCATGCCAATTCCTGCTTCTTTCCTCCGATCATCTATCCTATCATCGACCTCGACAGCGAGACAAATCCACCACCAGAATGAACCCGAACCATCCCTTAAACCGCGACATCATCATTTGCCTGCTGCCGAGTGACTAAGTCGTGACCCCCCTTCTTTGATCATCGCAGCCTCGGTTTCCGCCTCCAACCCCCTTCCCACTACGCTCGAGCGACGCCCAAGCCGAGAACCCTTTTCTTCCTTCGCGACTCGAACTCCCACCCTAAACTCGACCACCGCCACCCATCATGACCCCTAAATCCCTTCCATCTTCCACGTACGCACGCACGATCACCAGATAATCGCGATCGATTCGATCGCGTGATATATATATATATATATATATATATATTTCTTTTCTTTCTTCTTGATTTTTGATTTTATTGAAAGGGAGAAGGATATGAGAATTTTTCTGTTCGATTTGAATTTTGAAGAAGGGATGGGGGAATGAACGGTTTTTGATTTGTTTATTTTGACTGGGAAGGGAAATGAAATCGAAGTTTAAACAGGGAGGAGCCATTTTTTTTTCTCGGATTGAATTTGAACTGAATGAAAAGAAGGAAAAGGCTCGTGACTTTTAAAAGAAAAGAAAGGGCGATCGCATGTTTCAGAAGGAAAAAAAGAAAGACGTGCGAGGGACTCAACTGTTCATTCGATTTGACCTTTATTTTTATTTTTTTATTAAATATCTCGAATCAGATATCGTGAAATCTCGACCTCCTATTGAGGCGTGCCACTAGGCGTTTATAATGTTATACCCCTATTCTGAACGCAATGGAAAAGGTTTCAAGTCCTAATTCGATCATATGGAGAAAATAGCATTTTGGACCCAATTATTATATTAAATTTCGATATTAAATTCAACGCGTTTATATCCCATACGATCAAATACTAACTCCAAACACTACGAAATTTGAAATCCGACAATAATACTCTATTACGGATCCAATGGAATTGGTTTCGTCGAATTCCAAGACTGTGCCCCGGATCGCTATTTAATTCGTCGATTAAATCGACGATTTCAAAAATTTGCGAATCGCTCAAAATTACAGGTTTAAAATCTTACTAACTAAATTAAATCCCAAATTCAATATTTAAAACCATTTATATATTCGAAATTAATCGTTGAAAAATCTGGGTCGTTACATTCCTCCCCCCTTAAAAGAATTTCATCCCCGAAATTACTAAGTCAGGGAAAAATGCTTCAAACCCATTACTTATTCATAACCCACTTAGTTAACTTGCTATTTCATTTTTCTAATCTTTTAGCTTCAACTATAACAATTAGTTCCCATTACCAATTCAAAACCCTCTATTTCAATTTCAATTCAAAAATCAACTTTTTAGTTAACTTCAAAAAATTTCTAACACCCTAAGTTTCCGAAATTTTTTGGTAGAGTCTCCCTTGTACGAAGAGCCTTTTGCAATATGACAAGAGAGATAAAAATGTATACATCGACCCACATGGTCGAAAAACAAAATATATATCAATATTTTATATTTTTGTTGTATTTAATCCGAAAATGTACCTTATTTTAGCATTTTAAAGCATTATTAAGCAAGAAAGTTACTTCATATGCAAATACGCAACCAAAATCTTGTCCGAAAGCCTCTGATTACCTGTACTTGCTCAATTTAAACCACGTAAGTACCAAAATATGAAAGTTGAATAACATTTCATTCAATTAACCAATTAAACACATGAATTTCATATACAACATGCCAAACAAAGATTTATAGCAATTTAAGGTTCCGATACTAATTCAGTTACTTTCAATCGATCCACATATCATTTCATTCAATTCAAAATGATTTTCAACTCAATTTATTGCATTCAATTCGTATTTATATCAAGCAAACCAATATCCATTTTAAATTGATTAAAAATTAATTTATTCACCTTCTATTAATTTATAGAATTTTATTTACTTCCATTTATGACAAACGCCAATTTTTCTATGCAAATTTGGCGCTATTCATTCAATAGAATAATCATTTCAGTTCATAGCTATTTTAAATTAATTCCAAATCAATTTATATTTAATTCTATTCTATTTCAAATTCAATCCATTCATTTTCATTTCATTCATATCCATATTATTTTCAAATTCATTTTATCAAGCTCGGAATCATCCCACGCTATTTATTTAATAACCATTTCACAATTTACTCGAGCCAAACTTCCATCCAAACCATTAACTTAAGTTAATTTGTTTATTTTCAATTTATTCGATCATATACTTAAGTTTGTTTCCCTTGCCATCAAATTCCAATTCAAATTTTTGATTTGATTTTTATTTAATCAAATTCCATTTCATTCTTACTAATTAATTTAATTAGTCCCTTCATTTATCCTACTTCAAATTTCGATTTCAAACTCAAATTCATTCTCGAATGCATTTAAAATAATGTTCAAGGCCATATTTAATTTAGTGGAAATTAGGGAGGCATCCCTATCATACTTTCATATTGTAAAGCGGGTCCCTGTCAAAGTTTCATTGTAAAGCGGGTCCCTGTTTTCTGGAAACGAAGAAAAATTATTGCTGAAATGTCAGCAACTTTTATAAATAAGTGCTGATATTTCAGCAACTATCTGTGTCAAAGTTTTATTGTAAAAACAAAGAAAAATTATTGCTGAAATATCAGCAACTTTTATAAATAAGTGCTGATATTTCAGCAACTTTCATAAACTGTGTTCACAGTGTACATAAATGTTGCTGAAATATCAGCAACTTTTATAAATAAGTGTTGATATTTCAGCAACTTTCATACACTATGTTCACAGTGTACAGAAATGTTGCGGAAATGTCAGCAACTTTTATGAAATGTTGCATCATGCTCTGCAATAATCGTGAATAAAAAACAGGGACCTAATTTACACTGAAATTTAGTGAAGGACTTTTCGTGAATTTTGAAACTTAATAAGGACTTGTGCCAAAAGTACCCTTTAATTTATTTCCACACACATTGAATTTATTTATAACTCAAGCCGTTTTTATTTCAATCTAATTCCATTTTATTTGATCACACTCAACATATATTTATCAGCTTATATATAAGTCGAATTTTGTTTATTATTCAAGTTCTATATTCCACCTCAGTGTCAGCCCACGATCCATTCTATTATATCAAGTTAAATCCTATTCACATTCAATTAACTAATTAATTTATCTAATTAGTTCACTTCCATTTTACAATTCAATATCTGATTTTTATTTCAAAAATCATTCTATTTAATCCACCTGAGTTCAAATTTATTTTATAATCCAGGTTTGGATTTTTATTCCTTTACTAAAATATCAAACCATTTTTATTTTTGGTTTTCTATTCCACTTTCAAATTTTTATAAATTACACAACTTATTTTTTCACATTTCCCTAAATTTTATACTCGAGTATATCCACATTTTATTTTTAACTCAAGATTTACATCACTCATAGCTTAAATATACTTTTATTCCATAAATTCAAATTTTATAAGCTATTCAAATTTATTTATTTGCAATCCTAATTTTCAGTTAAATTTTTATTTCCTTCAGAATTCATATCCTTATGGTTATAAAATCACTTTACCATTCAAGTTCTATTTATAATTCCATTCATTTTCATTTAATTTCAATTTCAATTTCCTTTAACCAATATTTCCGAACCATATTTGAATTTATTCCTACTTAAATTAATTTCATTTCAAACAATTTATTTTTAATACATTCAATTTAATCAAGTAAGAATTTAATTCCAATTTCAAATTTCAAATTTTTCCACACTTCCTTACTTATATTTATTTGTTCCATTCACTTACACATTCATATGCACTTTATACTTAGTTAATCCATTACATTCTATTCATTTCATCTCTTTTATTATAACCACTTCATTTAATTTATTTTCTTTAACCTTTACTTAAGTTAAATTCCAATTCCAACAAATTTTCTTTTACAAATCCAATTTATTTAATTTACCAAGTTAAATTTTGATTCCATCTTGAAGTTCACTTTTTCCATGTTTATTTCAAAAACTTATTCTCTCCTTATTCCACTTCTCTTTTAGTTAGAAATTTCAGAATTCAAACACCCGGTTCTTATTTCAAATCATTTGAAATAATATATATATATACATATAAATATATAACTCTTTTTTAAAAAACCATTTCCTTCAACTTTCAAAAATCAACTTGATTTTTTTTCCAAAACAGTTCCCTTGGAATTTCTAAAACAACATTTGGTTTTCACAAAAATCTCCATATCAAATTACTACGGTAGCAATCCGTCACCTAGACTCGAAAATGAATACTGGTAATGCTGTAGTCATCGCCAGAATTATTTTCCAGCCAGTGAAGCGAGTTCAGTGCTATGTCCCTTCCAAAATCCATTTTAAAACAATTTCCTTTCGAAAATATTCTCAAAAATAATACTCTTGTTATTATTTTCCACACCACTTTGAAAAACATTTTTTTTTCAAACTTCACGGGATTTAAATTTCCAGATTCTGTTTTGAATCCAATTTAATTATAATCCATTTGTATAATTTATACTTATACAAATTTTCATTTGGTTATATAGACCATTTCCAATTTTATAATCTTATTTGATTATAATATTATCAACCAAACAACTCCATCTATATATAATAATTTTTAGAAAATTATTTTCTTTTATATCAAAATATATTCTTGGGTAAAATTAGTTCATTTACCCCCTTTCAAAACAATACTGTGTCGATTTGCTCTATCCAAGTGTTTAGAAACCCCTATCGATTCAATTGTATGGACTGTGCCGACCAGAGTTCATAAGCCACTCAATAAATCAACCAACACAATATAAAACATTTATATTCACTAACAAATACGTGCTCATATCTATTAATACACTCGACTCATTTTAGGGTACTACTGACCCTATCTCTAATGAGTAATCCACACCAGAGTCAAGATTCTCGCTTAACCTTCAGCCTTGATGCCAACTGTAACGAACAGGGATTTGACCCTCGGAAACCGACATTAATACGTCCACTGTATAAAATGCCGAGCAGCCGAGTGTCAAAAATACCAGTTCATTAGGGGTGAAGAAGAAAAAGGTAGAAGAAAATAGAACACAACACGGAATCACAATCGCAGCGGAACAAAATATAATATATAATAACAGATTTTATACAAAAGAATCTGTAGCTGTTTATTATTTACGATCATCAGAGTACAACAATCAATACATCGATCTGGACAGTTATAACAACCTGCCCTGGTATACATAACTCACACAGTGGAAATAACCAAGTAGGTGATATACGTCTGAACTCCTCCATTTCGTCTCCTGAGCTTCATAGCATTCTAACTTGAATCTGTAATACTCGGTTTGACCCGAGCATTATAATAAAATAACACCCGATTCAGTCTGGAAATCCAGCGTGAGAAAACACACTCAATTTGAATTATTAACTTTTATGAAAATCCTTTGAAAATAAAGGTATCTCGTAAGACCACGTCACACATAAACACGACGGGTTTTTACCTTACGATAACCAAAACATTTTTATCAAATCCGTCTGATATTATAATAGTGTTTAAATCAAGAAATAGAAATAGCCGAAATGCTTGCATCTCACATTTCAGCATAGTTGGGCATAATCAAAATCGTACGGCGCTTATTGGAGATTGGATTACATACAATGACTAGGCACTGAGGTACCACCTATCACGGTACACTTCTAGAAGCATGTACCGAGGACCTCGCCGAGATCCCCTGCAACACAAGACCGACCCTATCCCTAACCTGGGTAAAACCGAATATGTTATCACCCCAGGTGTTCCCACCCTTACCGAGAGCTCTTTCGCATGCACCATATCCATCTAATATAATTTATCTGAGGTTATCTAGAAAGGTGATAACATACCCTAATTGGGTATGACCCACTTAGCCTTGCTGCATACCCCCTAGTTTTCAGCCATTCCGGTTGATAAGGCTAGAGGCTACGATTACCTTTCAAGAATAATTTCACTTAGAATGCTCATCGTCCTCCAATGACGATGTTCTGATAGCATTCATCCAAACAAGTTGTCCTGGGTCTGGACAAACCGAATCACCGTCTTCAACATCTTCACGGTATTCATTCGTAACGTTCAAACCGGATCGAAGTGGTTTTCAGATAATTAAATCCAATCCCGGTCTCTTCGAAACGATTAACGAAATTGGCCAAAATTGATAGTTAGTTATTTAACTATCAATATAACATCCATAAGCAATCACTAGGCCATTATTTCAACCTTTTCCAAAATTTATTCCAATATATCTTTATAAGATATAACTTCCAGTACTTCAACATTTGAAAACAATTTTCAAATCCTTATATTTTCAATGGAATATTTCCACCCCTTTCCAACATTCAGAATATTTTTCCACTTCATTTTATATCCAATATTTAACACTTAGGAATTATTCCATTTATTTCCTATTTCTTTTCTCAAAATCATTTAAAAAATTTATTTGTAAATTCCTTGACCAGTTTATAACGAATTCTATAAATTCCGGAATTCCCTAATTAATTCCCTTTAATATTTCCAAAGTCAAATATACTTACTTATAATTCCAATTTCCCTTTCTACTTCTTTTATGAATTCTATTTCATTTTCGAAGTTCACTTTTATCTAATTTCTTCGCAAATTTCCTTACTTTTTCCCAATTTTCGTTTTGAGTATTCCCTTATAAGTCCCATCTACTAAATAACCATTTCCCAACTCTCGAGAAGTTTTATAAATACATTTAAACCATTTTCGAAACTCTATATATATACATATGTAATTAAAAATAAGTATTTTAAAAGAAAATTAATAATTATTTATTTTTAAGACATGTTCAAATAATTATCTAATATTGAAACACTTTTATAACATCACTTTTCAAAGTTGGTTTTAAAATCCAGGATTTATTAAATTAAATATTAAGTATTTGGAAAAATCTCACTTCTGAAGTATTTTAATACTAACTAACTTAAATTACATAGTTTAATAAATATAATTTTCCTTTTTAAAATAAAAACTTAATTTATTAATAAAAATATATTTTTAAATCTGAATAACCAAATTTCAATTTATAACCCCTCTCGATTTCTATCTCATCACTTCCACCACGGCCTCCTTAACCATTTACGCTTCAAAAATAGTATTCACTATTTTTATCTCACCCTATTTCCGTATTCAAATATAAATTCTTCCTGTAAAATTATATTTCCAATTTATCACCAGATATCAATTTCTTTATTTATAAACATTGTTTATAATTTTTTTTATAACTCCTTTGAGTTTCACTAAAAATAATCTCATTTATAAAATTTCATTTTATGGATTCAATTCCTTATGAAATTCATTTATTTTTGCCAATCTATTTTTAATATCGATTTTCAACTTCTTCCCATATTGTTTTCCGAATATCATTTTAAAACTCCAGTCTTAAAAATTCCTTTATATGGTTTATTTTAAAATCTCTATCTAAAATATTTTTCTCGCGTTATTTAATACGATTGAAAATCCATTATTGCCTATTCAAATCAAACTCTTTTAAATAATCCAAATTTTGATATATATATATATATATATATATATTAAAATCTCCTTTTAATTCCCTAAAATTTCAAAATGATATTTATGGTATTTAATATACCCAAGTTAATTTCCATGCTATTTAACATTTAAAGATTTATAACAAATAATAATCCAGTAGATTATTTAATCATATCATATATTTTTATAAATACGAAAAACACTAAATATATTTGAGGAATCACGTTGGATCCCTCCAACCTATTTCCCTGCATCCACAGATGTTAGACAACAATAAAAATACCAATCCTACTTCGAGGGGGATATCGCAGTATATAGGGTCATCTGCTATTATGAGGGGCACATATGTTTTCATCCGCTATAATGTACGGGAATATCACTCCAACTACTAATATACATACTACTATATATATAATCATCCAACAGATAATTATAGTTTATCATATCATTCAATCAACTGATAATTTTAAATTTTCAACAATTTAATTTAAACTATGGCCATCCAAATGAGTGAGAAATGCTCACCTTGATTTTTTCCGAATCTGTTTATCGATCCAATTCCAAATTAAATCCATTGTGAAATTATTTGTTGCCGCGAATCCAACGTGATCGATTTTGTGATTTGGACCTCGAGTGAGTTTAACATGGATTAATGAACATTTTAATTAATTAATTGCCAATTATTTTAAATAAATAATCTTTTAAAACTTAAGTACTACCTTAACATTCCCTCACCGTCTCGCATCATCGCTTCAGTCAAGTATCCAACCGCGACCACAACATCGACCAACGTTGCCCATCCTTTCGTCGAGCTTCCCACGTAACAACGCCCCTCCATCCTCGCATGCACGCACAACACTAAGTTATTGTCGCCTTCCAGTCACACTCCCACCCAGCGTTGCATTACCCTGGCCACCAGAGACTGCCGTGCGCCAAGAATGACGACCACGACCTGCACACAACCTAACACCAATTCCTGCGTCTTTCCTCTGATCATTTATCCTATCATCGACCTCAACACTAAGACAAATCCACCACCAGAATGAACCCAAACCATACCTTAAATCATGACATCACCATTTTCCTGTTGCCGAGTGACTAAGCTGCGACCCCCCTTCTTTGATCATCACAGCCTCGGTTTCCGCCTCCAACCCCCTTTCCACTACGCTCGAGCGACGCCCAGGCCGAGAACCCTTTTCTTCCTTCGTGACTCAAACTCCCACCCTAAACTCGACCTCCGCCACCCATTGCGACCCCAAAATCCCTTTCGTGCTTCCACGTACGCGCGCACGATCACTAGATAATCGCGATCGATTCGATCACGTGATATATATATATATATATTTTCTTTCTTCTTGATTTTTGATTTTATTGAAAGGGAAAAGGATACGTGATTTTTTTCTGTTTGATTTGAATTTTGAAGAAGGGAATGCGGAAAGAATGGTTTTTGATTTGTTTGTTTTGACTGGGAAGGGAAATGAAATCGAAGTTTAAATAGGGAGGAGCCATTTTTTTTCTCGGATTGAATTTGAACTGAATGAAAAGAAGGAAAAGGCTCGAGAATTTTAAAAGAAAAGAAAGGGCGATCGCGTGTTTCAGAAGGAAAAAAAGAAGGACATGCGAGGGTCTCAACTGTTCATTCAATTTGACCTTTATTTTTATTTATTAAATATCTCGAATCACATACCATGAAATCTCAACCTCCTATTGAGGCGTTCCGCTAGGCGTTTATAATGTTATACCCCTATTCTGAATGCAATGGAATAGGTTTCGAGTCCTAATTTGATCGTATGGAGAAGATAGCTTTTTGGACCCAATTATTATATTAAATTTTGATATTAAATTCAACGCGTTTATATCCTGTACGATCAAACGATAACTCCAAACACTACGAAATTTGAACGATAATAATACACTATCACGGATCCAATGGAACTAGTTTTGTCGAATTTCGAGACTGTGCACCAGATCGCTATTTAATGCATCGATTAAATCGACGATTTCAAAAATTTGCGAATCGCTTAAAATTCCAGTTTTAAAATCTTACTAACTAAATTAAAATTCCAAATTCAATATTTAAAATCATTTATATATTCGAAATTAATCGTTGAAAAATCCGGGTCGTTACACTTTGTGGACTAATCACAGTTTTGATCAACTCATCTACATATGATTGTTGCTGATTCTAATCAGTTGTCTGATCTGGTGAAGTGGTTGTAGAGGCATTATCTTCTCCTGCCATTAGTGCTGGTTCTTGATTCTTGAAATTAGGATCTTGTCAGAAGTTCGAATAAGAATAGAAGTAGCCATGGTTCAAATGATGTCTTGATGAACTTAGTGGCGAGGCTTCTGTTCTTGAATAGGCAGCTACTGTTCAAATGATATCTTGATGAACTTGGTGGTGAGGCCCTTGATTCTTGGATGCTAAACAGTGGTAGTATCAGGTTTGTGATACTAATACTGACAGATACTGTAAAGCTGAAGATTCAGATCTTCTACTTCTTGATCTTCAGCCTTTTCAAATGATGATTTTATACTCGATGAGAAAACTATGCACTGCTAGCTTTTAGATGATGAAATTTTTACTGATGAAAGTTAGTAGGATGCTTAAGCCATGAGGCCTTTTGTAGCTCTGATACCATAAGAGTGTTTTAATGAAGAAGGAGATATTGAATTCCAAAAAATTATCTTTGTTATTACTGAATTGGATACTTGATATGATACACGATTGTTACATTATATATGGGTTACAAAATGACTTTGTCAATGATATACAGTTGTACTTTGGCTGTTTACAATTTTGCCCATGTGCGTTGTAATATATCATCACATTATTCTCTGTTCGACTCATTCCATTACTCTAACTCGAGCCTGGATAAACTCTATTTTTTTTTTGAATTTACTCAGGAGAACCTAACGGACAGGTAAACTCCTGAGGTGAAATTAAATTGTGCCTGTCCGTGGTAAACTCCAAATTTAAAACAAGGCATTAGTTATAGCATCGTAAATAACGTCTAATGCTCTGAGGACAATAGTTTTAGATTGTTTAATGACTCTATGTATGGAAACTGCATTTGCTTATATACATTCAACAACACTATGATCATGGTCTCAAAACACATAAAGTGAGACATTACTTATCTGCTCTGACACAAGAGGGTATCATCGTGGAGAGTAGTGCAAAATCACCAAATATCTAATCAAGGGAGCATAGTTAATCGATAAATCCTTTCGTATTTAAAGGTCGAGTCTCACAATTAACTTTGTACGTAGATAGTTATGACCGTTAACAAAGTTACAAGGTTTGAGTGATAAAGTTTTGAGACATTAGGTGCACAGTGTATCATTGTTTTAAGATGTAATTTGAAAAGAAATAATGAGGTTACAGTTCACCTACTTGATTTGTAAGCATCCAATATCACGTCCACAGTTGAGACTTAGCAAAGTTTGCACAAATTATAATAATGAATGTTTGAATATTTAAATAGATCAAGAGTCACACCTACGAATTTACATCCATAAAAGCTAAGCTTAAATTAGTTTTTTTTTTGAGAAAAAGGATACATGGTGTAGAATAACCTATATCCGTCTAGCATAAATATAAAACGAAGTGCGGCAAAGTCCGAGCCCACTTACTAATAACCCAAAAATTATCAAAATTTTAATTTACATAGATAGTTTAAGTCCAAAAAGCTATCATAGTAGAGTTCATACTGAAATAACATACACACAAGAACTATACAATAAACATATCAACATAATCTAATTGCTACAAGAAGGTTCGTTGTCGTTTCCTTCATCTCCATTATGCAAACTGAACACGCATAGACCGATAGCTAGCACTTACCCAGGAGTTAAGAGAAAAATGATTTTATTACTAATTTTTGAGCTATAATTTTTTTGAAACATAAATTATTCCTTTCAAATAATATGATCCATCCAAAGGCTATCTAGGATTTCTGGTTCTAATTGTGTTGGTGTTAACGAATTTCTTCGTTAATCTCAAAAAGTGTGAGGAAAGTGAGACTTGGTTGAGTAGGGACTATAGTAATCCTAGGCTAGTTCACTAGGAGGGAACATTCTCCATGGTCAAACCATATTAGTCTCGAAGTCATGAGTGCTTTGGAAATTCAAAACAAGGTATGATCGAAATCACAAGTGTTTGAAAATTTGAAACCAAATCACTATTCAAGTCTTATGTCAACTTGTCGGAAGTACGCATGTTCAACGGTGAAGTCAAGGACGTGTTGAAATCATAAGTCATAAATCATGTCTTTTTATTCAAGATGTTATGCGACTCCAATTGTACAAGCCCTTATTTGCACAAAGGTCATAAGAATTACAATTGGCATAAAAATCCCTAAATTGATTTAGGATTACAAACTTTTAAAATGTAAGAATGAGAGAAGAATCGATCGCTCCTTTTCTTCATGCCCCTAGGTCCGTATTAACAAGGGTTGAGAGGTGCGGCATCACTGCCACATGTCACTTCTGACATGCTTGGCTTTTGGCATCATCAACTATATCAATGACATTCGACATCAGGTCTTAATTTGATGATCTTTGGCATTTCTTTGTATGCCGATGAGTTACGGCATCATGCCAGGCATGCGACATTCACACTTGCATTAATAACCTTCAGAATCACTTCAGAAAGGAGAGACTTATGATATTCTTCATAGGCTGATGATTTATGACATGCTCTTGTATACTGTTAGTGTGTGGCAATCTCCTCCTACTACAACTATTCGATATGCAACATCTTCCTTATATTAATGAGTTTCGACATCCACCCTACTTATACTCTAGATTGGTAACATGTGATATCAAAGGGTGGCGGAATCGATGAGAGACGGTATTGAAGAGAGGCAGCATCACCTAGAATTTGACATCAATCCTTATATTGGCATTATTTGTTGGTAACATGCGACATCGATGAGATGCATCATTGATAAAGCCGACATAGATGACATGCGGTGCTGATAAAATATGGCATTAATTAAGTGCGGCGTGAGTGACATGCGATATCCTCTTTTACCTCTATTGTTGGAGTGTGACATCACTATGGTTGTAGGCTTTGAATATCTTTACACTTGCTAGTCTTCGATATTGACTCTCATACTGATGAGGTGTGGCATTCCATGCTACATTGATGATGCACGGTATTCCTTAGGGCACGATATTGCTTACAATAGGTTCAAAATCAACTACTCTTATATTGGTACGAAATGCTTCCAATGGTGCGATATTCTTTTGTTTTGACATCCTTGTTGTTGACATGCCTTCGGAATCAAGAATAGTAGTAACATGGGGATACGATCTTCTTCTCAGTAATTGAAGAAGCCCGAGCTGAAGAAACTATTATTGCTAATAGCATTGGAAGCACACAAATGCCAAACTATTATTGAAAAGTCACAGTCGAAGAAAAGATGCTGAAGGTACTCCTCAAATACACCACAAAGATAGCAATGGCTATTAAATGATGATTTTTTTGCTCGCTGTAGTTATGGTGTTATGCTTGTTGAGCACAAGCGGCCACATATGAAGAACCACTTTCGAAGGGACTTTACATTCCTATGGTAAGTGAAATTTTGAAAACTTTACCCAAGTGATTAAGAAATGAATACCTTCACTACGTCATAGATGACCTTCTGCAACACAAAAAAAATGTTGGCTCAGGCCTAAAAAATGTTGCCATAGGTCTATGGCAACACTTTTAGGGTGATGCAATTTTTGCCGTTGCCTTATACCTCAAAGGCAACATTTTGACTATCTAAGGCAACATAAGTAATATTGTTGCAATAGAACCCTATTTGGGTCTATGGCAACACCCATAGGTATCTGTAGCAACATTCCAAAATGTTGCTATAGATATTAACTTTCTGAATTTGTGGGGCCCACAATGTAGAGCATATTTGATTTTTTAATAAAAATAAATATTTATTTAATAAAATGCTATCGCACAGAATTTGATATTTAAACAGTAATTTATTTAAATAAATATTTTATTTCAACATTTGAAATAGTACAAATTCGTTACTCCACTATTTTACAATTCAATGATATATAACACTGATATTCACATATACAGATATTCCTCACTACATCACTCAGTTCACTCATTACATATGCAGTTTCAATTTATACAGACATCGACACTGACAAATATATGACGAGCCGAGTGCCGAGCCGAAGGCGAGCCGAGTAGCGGGTCCGGGCACAACGCCGGCGGGGGTCCGGGGCATCGCCCGATTCATCCAATTTCGGAAGATCGAGCCTTCTTTGAAGCGACGTAAAATGATGCACAAATGAACACCTCCTGCGAATTTGAACACCTCCTCAATGATTGACTTTTGCAACTCTTTCATGGCTTCTTTTGAATCATCCGACCTTTTTCCAGCCATCATTCTTAGCAAATTGTTTAGTGAAAACTGAAATAACCTTGCTTTTAGCTCTGCCTTGGTAAAAGACCTGAAACCATGATAAATAAAAATTGACATTTCATTGAACAGGTTGCGTGTTAATAAGTAATACATTACCCTTCTGAATTGGAATCACGAGAAAGCTTAAGAATGAGCTCACGGACTTCGGCAGCACGAACCTCTACACTGCCACCATCCACTCCCCAAACTGCTGCAACTTACATCCCCTACAGCCCTTAACCTATGCCAAAACACTCACCAAACCTCATTACCAACCCGCTGCCGCTGCCACTGCCAACTAAAATCTCACAATTCCAAATCTTCACCCAAACCCACACATACTTCTAAACCACTAGCCTCCATCCTCTAATTGCCTCACCAACAAACTATTTCAGTTGCCAAATTCGACTTCAGGTTGCCAAATCGCCTAATCACCTAATCACAATCGCTGGTTACCCATTCCGACAACCCAAACAGACATTTCCAGATCTCGGCAACAAAGCAAACGACGCTCGACATGTAGGCAAACAACAGCGAAATTGGAGGTGAGAACGAAATGGGAACGAAGCTTGTCTGAGATCACTACCAAACTTTGAAAAAAGGACGAGATTTTGTTTTTGGAAGAAAAAAAAGAAACGAAAATATGATTTGGAAATTAGGGATTTGGAAATTGGGGGTGAGAACGAAAATGATATGAAAAGTAAAGCGGGAAAATGAAAATTTGGGGCAAATTGTAGCGGTGATCCAGTTTAACAATCAGATTAAATGTAGATCGTTGGATCGTATTCACGCGGATTGCTAATTTTATTAATTTTTTAATCTGAATACATCTATAGCAACACTATATAAAAATGTTGCATCGTGTTACACTTTTTTAGCTAGAGCAACACATTTTTATGGCTAAGGTAACACCATAAATACAACGTTGCGGTAGGACCAAAATTTTATATCTATCGCAACATTTTAGCTGGCAACACCTTGCAAAAATGTTGCAGAAGGTCATCTATGGCGTAGTGCTTAATTTGATAATACACGATACAAATGAGGCCATCTCTATTTAAAGGAGTCTAAATCAAGGTTACGTTGGAAATTATGCATGTTGATAAACAAATCTAATAGTTGATTCTGAATCAAGGTTACGTTGGAAATTATGCATGTTGATAAACAAATCTAATAGTTGATTAAGAGCATTATGTGTCATTAGTCGAGTAAAATGGAATTCAATTAGGTCATTCTCCAAGACATGTTCAATGAGGACGAATTTGTCATGTGCAATGCGGAAAAGTCACGATATAGAGAAGAGAAGGAAGACAAAGTGAGACAAAGGTCTAGTCTGAAGGAAGTCTTATCGCCTATGGTAGTATTGAATTTGAGACCTAGGTTGGTATTAGAGAAGCAACCGAGAATTTCCCCCCAAAAGAAGATGGTTTTGCATGTGACTTTGAATTTGGGGTTAGATCGGACGAAGCCACCTTCATAGTAACGCATGTTAATCTAGTGTCTCTATGTCTTATTTACTCAAAAATCATCCCCATCTCCACTTAGCCAGGAGAGCTTGGTTGGAAAGATGTAAGTTGATAATGCCTAACCCAACTTTTTTTTATATTTGCAAACGTTGCCTCAATCAAGGAGATAGGAAATCGGCACACCCTTGTGGGATCCACTCCACAAAAAGTTCTTTTGTGATCTGGTCGATTTTATTGATGACCAATTATGGCAGTGTATAAAAAACATCTAGAAGTTCGATTGGAAGTATAACACTGTGTTGACAAGCACTAGCCTGTCTGCAACACCCCAT
This sequence comes from Allium fistulosum, assembly GCA_030737815.1. Taxonomy (NCBI): domain Eukaryota; kingdom Viridiplantae; phylum Streptophyta; class Magnoliopsida; order Asparagales; family Amaryllidaceae; genus Allium; species Allium fistulosum. Next base: position 209,975,124 of record CM060908.1, read on the forward strand.
AATTTCAATAATAACTAAAATATATATTAAATGGAAAAAATGCTAATTTTACTAAAACGTACAAAATATAGATTTTGTAAATGAAAGAATTAAATAGTGGAACTTATACCGCTGCATAGGGCATATTTTAGTTAGGTTTCAAACTAAATATGTAAAAGATGGAGACACGGTTAAGAAATTACAAGTAAAAGAATAAGTTAAAGGGAAAATGGGCCAGTTAGTCCTAACGACCCATTAGTACTAATTGCGGTACCAATAACCCTTCTCATTAGAGAATGACCTATACATTCATTTTATTCTTCGCCTCCTCCTCCTCCTCCTCCTTTAAACAAACCCTAGATATAAAATCTAAGATCGAAAATAAAGTAAACAATTCTCCACCAAAATTAACAAACAGATAGTCTAAATAGAAGAAAAGAAGAGTGCTTCTCAAATATACAAACATCTCTACATTTTACTGAGTTTGGGAGCTTAGAAAAATCTACAGAGCAAGAGGGAAAGAGAATCTTTAAGCTAATTGGATTAAACTATGAGTGGAATTTTATTTTCTATGTTATATGATCCTATTCATGGTATTATTTCTAAATTAAAAAAAGTTTGGATTTTTATGTGAAAAAACCCATAGATATATGAAATGGAGATATAAACATTTAAATGGGATTTTGAAGATATAATTGGTCATTTGAATTAAATTGGAATTTTTGTTGTTGAAATTAGTAGGTTGATGATAAATTGGTAACTAAGCTATTTAATAATTGTTTTGGGTATAATTTAGTTGACATATAATTAGAGAAGAAGAAGAAATAGAAGAAAATCAATGAAAGTAATAAAAACATCAAATACAAAGACAGGACACATGGATTTGAGGGGGTATCTAGTCAAAGGTTAGACCAACACTTATGGATCACATTGGTTCTACTTAGAGGAGTGATGAGACATTGGCTGTTATCATGGATTAGTAAAGAGAGGAGAGAATTCTTCTTATTTAGATATATAATCTATTGATTCGAGGGGGTATGTAAGGAAAGATGGTATATTGTGCATATCGAGGCTTAAAGAGGTTATTGATGAGGTTTTGTCAGAATCTCTCCATTATAGGATGACTATTCATCTCGGTGGAAACAAAGTGTGTAGGAATGTGAAGATAGCATTTCATTAGCCGGGGATGAAGATGCGGGTGGTGGAGTATATTACTAGATGTTTTACCTATCTGAAGGTCAAAGCCGAGTAGAAGAAACCAAGTGGATTGTTACTTTCCATTGACGTTCCACAATAGAAGTGGGAACACATTTTTATGGATTTTTTGATGTCTTACTTAGGAGTAGAAGAGGAAATGAGAATATTTGGGTCATTGTTGATCGCTTGACCAAATGCGCTCATTTCATTCCAGTATGGAGTACGCGATTAATAGTGCCATTGGCTACCTTATATGTTAGAGAAGTGATTTGATTGCATGGGATTGCAATGAGCAAAATCAGCGATCAGAATCCATTATTTACTAGCAAGTTTTGAAGGAGTCTTCAAGAAGCTCTAGGTGCTAGGTTAAATCTCAACACTACATACCCCCACAGAATGATGGATAGATTAAGAAGGTGAGTGGAGTACTGGAGGATTTATTAAGAGCGTGTATTCTTGATTTTGGTGGAGCATGGGAGGATCATTTACCATTAATGGAATTTACATATAATAATAGTTATCAGGCGAGCATTTGCATGATAGTGTCTAAAACCTTATATGTACGACCATGTAAATCCCCATCTTGTTGGTGTTCCATATACCATTGCATAGAGCGTATTTTTTTGGTTAGGTTTCAAAATAAATATATTAAAGATAGAGACACGATTAAGAAACTACAAGTAAAAGAATAAGTTAAAGGAGAAATGGGCTTGTTAGTCCTAGCGCCCCATTAGTACTAATTGGGGTACTAATAACCCTTCTCATTGTAGAATGAACTATACATTCATTTCATTCTTCATCTCCTCCTCCTCCTCCTCTAAATAAGCCCTAGATTAAAAAATTTAGATCGAAAATAAAGTAAATAATTCTCCACCAAAATTAACAAATAAATAGCCTAAATAGGAGGGAAAGAAGAGTGTTTCTCAAATATACAAACATCTCCACGTTTTACAGAGTTTGGGAGCTTGGAAAATCTAGAGAGCAAGAGGGAAAGAGGATCTATAAGTAGAATTTAATTTTCTATATTGTATGATCCCATTCATGGTATTATTTATGAATCGAATAAAGTTTTTATTTTTATATGAAAAGAACCTATAGATATATGAAATGGAGATATAAACATTTTAAATTGGGTTTTGAGGATATAATTGGTCATTTGAATTAAATTGGAACTTTTGTTGTTGAAACGAATAGGTTGATGATGAATTGGTAATGAAACGATTTAATAATAGTTTCGGGTATAATTTAATTGATCAATAATCAAAGAAGATCATTAAATAAAAGAAAAACAATGAAAGTAATAAAAACGTCAAATACAAAGAGAGGAATTATGAATTTGAAGGGGTATCTAATCAAAGGTTATACTAACACTTATGGATAGTATTGGTTCTAGTCAGAGGGGTGACGATACATTGGCTGGTATCATGGATCAATGGAGAGAAGAGAGTAGTCTTCTCATTTGGATATGTAATCTATTGATTAGAGGGAGCATCTAAGACAAGATGGTAAATTGTGTATACCGAAGTTTAAAGAGCCGATTGATAAGGTTTTGTTAGAATCTCACCATTGTAGGATGACTCTTCATCCCGGTGGAAAAAAAATGTATAAGAATGTGAAGGAGTATTCCATTGGCTAGAAATGAAGAGGCAGGTGGTGGAGTATGTTGCCAGATATTTACTTGTCAAAGGGTCAAAGTCAAGTAAAAGAAGCCAAGTGGATTGTTACTTCCCATAGATGTTCCATATGAAAGTGTGAACACATTTCGATGGACTTTGTTGATGTCTTACCTAAGAGTAGAAGTGGAAATAAGAGTGTTTGGGTCATTGTTGATCACTTAACCAAATGCACTCATTTTATTCCGGCACGGAGTACGTAAATAATGGGGCCATAGGCTACCTTGTGTGCTAGAGCGGTGATTTGATTGCATGGGATTGCAATGAGAAAGTCAACAACCGAGATCCACTATATACTAGTGAGTTTTGGAGGAGTCTTCAAGAAGCTTTACGGGCTAAGTTAAATCTCCACACTACATACCCCCATCAAATGATGGACAGACTGAGAGGGTGAGTGAAGTATTAAAGGATTTATTGAGAGCATGTATTCTTGACTTTGGTTGAGCATGGGAGGATCATTTACCATTAATGAAGTTCACATATAATAATGGTTATCAAATGAGTATAGGCATAGCACTATTCAAAGCCTTTTATGTGCAGCCATGCAAATCCCTATCTTGTTGGGGGGAGATGATTAATAGGGTTGTACTTGGACCAGACACGATTATGGATACTTTCGAAAAAGTAGAGCTGGTAAGAAAAAGGATGAAGACTGCAAAAATAGGCAGAAGTCATATGTCGATAGGAAATGTACGAAGTTGAAATTTGCGGTAAGTGACATGGTGTTTGTGGAAGTATTGCCACCAAAGCATGTTATAAGATTTGGTAGCTCAAGAAAGCCGGCACCTTGCTTTATAGGGCCTTTTTCGATATTAGAAATAGTATGAAAGTTAGCTTATAGGGCGAAGCTCCTTGAAAAGTTGGAGGGTGTTTATAATGTCTTTTTGTGTCACTTCTACAGAGGTATGTTCATGATTCAACCTTTAGAGTTAAGCCAAATCAACTAGAGGATGTGGTAGTGGAGTCAGATTAAATTACACCCTATGAACCTACTCATACAGTAGAGCATGAAGTGAAAATGCTTCGAATAAGGAAGTGAAAGTTGTTCGAGTACATGGGGAAACGACCTAGCAGAGAGCACTTGGCAACCAGATTTGCATCTCGAACTCTTTACTAATATGTTTTCTACTTTGTTTTTTATATTATTTAGGATAGAAAATTAGGTTTGGATGATTGGTTGCTATGTATAATTGTTTTGGATTGTTCAATCATTTGTATTTACATGGTTGTTGGGATTATGATATCCTAGAAACTAGGATTAAATCACATAGGAAATGTTTGTATTACATTTGTACCACTAGTTGTGTTATGATTATATTTTGAGATGATAATTTATTACGATACGAGGTATGCTTGCATCCATATAGAATTATGTGCTTGTTATATTTAGGATGTTAAGCATACATGCATATATGTCATACTCTTTGCATACATGTAAGAGGCTAATAATTGCATTTTTTCATTTCTATATCATGACATACTGATTCCTATACTTATATATGTATTGTTTGTCCGATTATATATCTCATTGTATGTATGTTAGTGGATATTTTATTGTTTGGATGTGTGTGTGTGTGTATGGATGTATGGATGCATGGATGCATGTTAAACGTATAATATGTAATGTACATTTAAGTGTTAAAGAGCGATTTACATTTTTCTATCCTTCAGAATTTCGAGAACTAAATTCTTTTAAGGGAACCCTGTAAATTTTAATAGTAAATTAATTTATTAAAGTTAAAATGGTACTTTTACTAAAAGGTACAAAATATAAGTTTTTAATGAAAGAATTAAATGATGAAACTTGTATCGTTGCATAGAGCGTATTTTTCTGCTCAGGTTTCAAAATATATATGTTAAAAACAAAGACATGGTTAAGAAATTTTAGTTTAAAGAATATGTTAAATGGGGAAATGAGTTTATTAATCCTATTAACACATCAGTACCAATTAAGTCATCAATAATCCTCCTTCTCATTGAAGAGTAAAATATACGTCCATTTTATTCTTCATCTTCGCCTCCTCCTTTAAACAAATCTTAGATCTAAAACCATTGAAACAAAATAAAATAAAAAATTCTTAACCAAAATTTACAAATAAATAGTGTAAACATAAGAGAAAAAGAGAGCTTCTCAAATATATAAACATCTCAGTGTTTTGCGAAGTTAGGGAGCTATAGAAAATCGAAGAGCAAGAGGGAAAGTGGATCCCTAAGCTAATTGGGTTGAACTGTGAGTGAGATTTTATTTTCAATATTATATAATCCTATTTATGCCATTAACTCATTTTTTTAGAAATTGGGTACTTAGATAATAGTACATATTAGTACTACAAGTTTTAGGTAGTATACGACATACTGCATGTCAATATATGTTCAGTGGTTCGAATCACGCTATACAAGTTTCGAACCTACAACCTCTTGCACCAAAGTTGAAGCACTTAACCACAAGGACAATTGTGCTGGTCTATTAACTCATTATTGATTGTCTAAATTAAATAAAGTTTGGATTTTTATATGAAAAGAACCCATAAATATAAGAAATCGAGATATACATTAAAACACTGTGTTTTGGAGATATAATTAGTCATTTAAGTAAATTGGAACTTTTGTTATTGAAATGAATAAGTTGATGCTAAATTGGTAATGAAACTATTTAATAATGGTTTTAGGTTTAATTGAATTGACTTATTATTGGAGAAGATGATGAAATAGAAGAAAATAATGAATCTAATGAAAATATCAAATACAAAGAGAAGAGTGAGGGTGAATGATCATTAAAATATAATATAACCATCCTATAACATAGTTAAGACTAAAATCACTGCCAAAATGAAGTAGGCGATTGAGTAAGTGAAAAACGCACTAAAAACATGAAAAAATGCAATAATAAACAATCAGTCGATTGACCAAATCCCAACGATAAACTAATTTCCTACAATAGAAACCTAAAAGAAAACAAGGTTAGAACAGTTGGCTGAAATCGTTTCATCAGTTGACCAATACCCTTTAGCTAATCGACTGATTTACTAATGTAGAACATAATAGAATAGATGAATACTCGACTAATTGATCTTGAATAGTCGACCGAATTCCTATAGCTAGGTGGCTTGAAGCTAAACCCATTGGGGCCAATACAAATGATTATGGTTACTTTGTCTTGACTAGTTAACAATGTTAGAGCATTTTATGATGCTTATATGACAAACGTCAAATAATACCACAAAGTAGAGGATGTAAGACACACTTGTGTAGATATGTGTAGGCAAACAATGAATTGTAGATAAACGAGATGGCGTATACGATTGATGGTCATCGCCTTATCGAAAGATATATTGTAGGGTGTATACGATGGATGGTCATTGCCTTAACAGTAGGTCATGGTGTATATGACATATGGTCGTTGCCTTATTATATGGATTGTGTGGCGTATACGATAGATGGTCGTTGTCTTAACAACAAGTAGTGTATATGATGTAAGATCATTGCCTTATGGGATCAGAAGATGTATACGAAACCAATGATCTAATGCAGGTGTAAATGATATATGGTCATTGCCCATGGAATAGATATTTATTATGTAGAGACCCCTATTTTGTAAGTTTACCATGCATATATAATAATATTAATGAATCATTAGAACTAGTATGTTTTAACGATACGCTAAAACATTTAAACAAGTTCTAAAATGATAAGAGGAGTATTAGTCCTTAGTTGCATTTTTCTAACATGATAGTATCATATACTTCGAGGTATTTTTTCACTCATCAAGCTTATGTCTGACTCCTTCTATATTTTCATTTTTTCTATATATGATAGGCTGACAAGGGTTAGAGAATACTGAACTTGAGACGGAGCAAGTGGAGGACGTCGGAGTTCATTGTCTACTGATATTTACAATTTAACACTTATAATATGTTGAACCACGAGTTCTGAAGTACTATTTGAATTTATGTAATAACACCTATGGTTCTTTCTAGTTTACTTTAGATATTTATTTTATGAGTTCTATTATATTTTGTTCATTTTGCTATTGTTAGCGAGATTATTCGTCTCACAACACCAGGTTTCTAGTAGGGTGATTATACTACCAATTACCTTATTAGTTGCGAATCAATTTTTTTAAGTAATATTAAATTTGCCTGTAACGTATTGATTATGTCATAGGGGTGCTTACACAATTAAGAAGATACACCTTAATTGTTTGTTAAAATGCCTAAGTTGGTTTTAGTGCCAAACTTAGCAAAATAGCAGTTAACCAGAATCTACTAAAAACAGAAAGTAATTAGTATAGTAAAGTAAAGGACACAGAAATTTATATGGTTCGGCTTTTTGAAAATCCTACGTCCATGGGTCAAATCCTTTATTATCTATCTTATTCCTTGTACAATGCTTTTAATGACAGAAAGAGTACAAGAATATAAGGTAAATTTTCAGGGAATTAATCAAAAAGTCTCTTTCTATGCTATAGTACTTTTCTACATATAGTATCATGGAGTCACATGGATCGTCAATTTCCTTCCAGCCTTTTCTTCTCCATCATCCAATTAGTCCACATGTCATTTATCCCTCCTTCACATGATTTTCCTTTAAATTGCTAAGGTGGCTAAGAGAATTCGGCGATTGTAATTAGGTAGTATAATTTGAGTATGTGGTAGGAGTTTTGAAATTTGAATCCTTAGGTGGGAGATTTGAATTCTTGATGTGTTTTCCAGACTATCTCTTGGGTTCAGCTTGTTGGATGCACTACTATTGCTCGACGCGCCCTGGGTTGATTCGATCTATCCTTCTGAAGGAGATACGATAGTCATCTCATGCTAACTGATGGCTTATGAAAATTATCGCATGGTTCCTAAGTTGAGCTTATGAGATTGCTCTTCCTAAGATGAGGATGCAACCTTTAGAGAAGTTGGTCCTACTGTCATGTTCGAAATATAGGTGTAGTCCAAGGTGTTCTTATGAGCACATTCCATGTGTAGAGTCCATGTGGAGAGTCCATGTGTAGAGTCTAAGGTGCTCTTATTGGGTGTATGAGCTATTGTTCTTGGGGTGCAGTGTAGCTTCTTCGAAGAATTGGGTTCAGTTTTAGAATAGTAGCGTAGTTATTTGAAAGAGGAGTATGCGCTGCTGTTTGTTCCTGCTTTGGTAATATTTTCTTTTGGTTCTGATTTGCGGTCATTTTCCTGTGCAGTGTCATTCATTTTTGCATCTCCCATTATCACAATTTTGTATGATATGCGCAGTTTCTTTATGTGGTTGCAAAGTAAGACCTACGCTATATATGTTGTAGTAAAAAATGGGTGTAACATTTGCCCCCTAAGTCTGCGCTAATGCATGTTAGCATGAACTTGCAGTATCCATACCCATACCCATTTCCTTTTTGTTTTTGTCTTATCATTCACTTCGCATTTAATGTTCCTTTACACGTGTCCTACATTGATTGTCTACTTTTCTGCCCATTACGAATAACCTTTTCAGGGTATCTTTCTTGTTTTGTGTGTGTGTGCATTTGTCATTATTATAATCAATTGTTAGCTTTGTGTTGTTTGTACTCTACGGTTTAGATTTCCTTAGCCATGGTTAATATAAATTCCTCCCTTTCTTCCATTCGATCTTTTACTCATTTCAGAAACTTAGAGAGAACATCTTATTCTGCTATTTCTTTATTACCAAATTGTTCTTGCTTTCTTGATCATAGTCCCATAACTTGTAAATTGGAAGTTTTCTCACCGTTATTTATTTATTTACATTGCTATCTATTTCATTGTGTTTATGATTTCCTCTGCCGTCTCTCTTCTTTGTCATCGTTTCTCTTTTTCATCATGCAATTCAACGACGACCTAATCATGTTTGTGGAAATGTTTATGTGTGTTATCTCATTGATTCATGGTTTCGATAACTTTTTTTGAAAGTTGATTTGATTGATTAGTGACAATAGGGATTAGTTTATTCATTTTCTTTGTTAACCTTCTATTGATACAAGTGATGTATTATTTTATCTTGTCCTCCCATCACTTTTTATCTTCTTCATTTTTCTCTATTTAGTTACCTATGGCTTCCATTGACCTTCCATCTTTTTTGGAAGGACATCCGGCCTCTTTATTGATCTGTCATCAGGAATTCATTAAGGAAATCGAGCACAAAGGATCCTTGACCATTTCGGGCTGCGTGGTTATACAATTTGAGTCCCCACTCCTCTTGATCGCATTAACATGCTCCTAGAGAGTTATCTATATATATTATAGTGGAGCATGTACATGATGGTCTATACCTTCCTTCCCAACCTCTTATAAGGAATTGGTTAGCATGTGTCAATTTATCGCCCATTCAATTATCCTTAGTTTCTTACCATCTGTTCGCGGCCACTATTATTTTGTATGGCGAACACTTGACCGTGCCTACTTGTTGAGAGTTGTTATTATTATATTCAATTAAGGAATGTAAATCGTTTTATTACGTTTAGGCCCTGCAGTCCATTTTCTCTATATCTTCTCCCAAATCCTTAGAGTGGGCCTATCAATTCTTATACTTCTCTAATTGTGACACTTTCATTTCATCCTTTCGGTGTCCTGTTATTGGTCTTGCTCACCTTTTTCCTTGAACTGATTATTATTATTATTTTACGCAGCGTTGATTTATTATCACCTTCTTCTTTTTTGTTAAACGTCCTCGTGACTTCTCCACGGTAGAGTGAGACTTCTTCAAGGTACACAGGACTAGGATTCTTGGTTTTAGCAAGGAGGATCAGAAATGTTCAAATATTTTTACGGAGGCCTTGCTACGCAAATACGACTTCATAACCTCCCAACATCATTTCTCTCATTCAACAATTATTTATGAACCAATTGTTAGAACCGGGCCAGCCCGCAGCGGAAGAAATGAGTGGATTTTAAAAAATTTAGCCATTTTTGGATTTTTAATGGGCCTATGAAGTCTAAATATACTTAGAACTTTTCTAAGTTTCTTTTAAATAAAATCAATATTTTATTTAATTTTATAAATAAAGTTTTACTTTAATTTAATGTGCATGTAAATTAGAGTATATCAAATATACTCTTATATACATATATGTGCGTAACTGCAACTTATAAATTTATTTAGAGAAGGAAACTTTTCATTTCCTATCTCTTAAATTATTCATTTAATGATGGGGCATAAATTTATTTAAAGAAGGAAACTTTTCATTTCCTTCCTCTTAACTTATTCAATTAATGAGAGATCATAAATTTAGTTAAAGAAGGAAGCTTTTCATTTCCTTCTCTTAATTAAATTAAATAATTGATTAATAAAATAAAATTAATGACTAATCTAAATATGACATGAATTGTAAATATATTCACAGCAAATATTATGCAAGTGCAACATATAGGGAGTGTGCATAGTCAGTGGTAATTAATATGTATACATTAAATAAACAATAACAATTTGAATGGTTATTACATAGGAATTGAAATGGAAATAGATAAGGGATGAAAAGTATAATTGATATAGTCCCCTTTTTAGTAAACTTAATTAATGCAACATATTAATGACAATCAATATGTACCACAATGTATGAATACGGAAGGTAAACAATGAACTGTATGCATACATTATTGTCTTATTAAAAAAGAGAAATGATTTCGTACTATGACAATATATGTAAAGAAAAATAAATTTTATATGAACACGTACAAGTAGATCTAAATATGTATATATGGAATTCAATCAAAACTTTCTAATAATATAAATTAGATAGTTATTATAGTCAATTTCAAAACTTTGATTTGTTGTTAAAATTCCTTTTATTCATATGTAAATATCTAATGCAATAAAAAGTGCAAGTAATGCATGCATACATACATACATGTATTAAAATTCAAAACTAAAATTACATTTTGTTATGAAAGATTAAAATATAGATCTATAATTGAAACATTATATTGATTCCATTGAAATTTCATTTTTGACTTTAACTATAATTCAATCAATCGACATGAAAATGTAAATTTCCAGATTTAAAGAAATGGAATTTAAATTAAGCGTTAAAACATATAACAACATTGTATTTTAAAATATATAGATTTAGTTTCAATTTAACAAATTAAAGAAAAGCAGCTAATCAATTCGAACATGTAAACATTCAGATATGAAGAATTACAATTTAATTAGAATGTTTGAAAACATAGATCTATACTTAATTGTTGTTTTAAACATAAAAAAAATTAATTTTGATCTACCAAATGAAAACTCAATTATATCATTCAACAAATAATTCAATCTTCATAAAAAAAATTTAATCAAGCAAGACGGTAATACATCATATAAATTATGAAAGTCAAATTAAATTTCCATCAAACATTGCAAAATCACCATGGAGAAATCATTCAATCTTTGCTTGGAACCAAAATAATCCCAACATGAATTTGGTTCGTCCCAATTTTCACGCATCTCCGAACAATGCTTCAAATCCTCCCTTTCAACCCAATCATTTCAATAAAATTTTGCACCTCCGTCTCAAAATCAACTGCAACAATCTTTTGTTCCCTAAGACGATAAACGATTAAGTTCACTTGAGAAAAGTCTTGAAACTTTAAGTATGGCAACCACTCAAAACCTCCAATCAAACATCAATTTGCAAAATTTGTTAACCTCGTACATGATGAATACGAGTCAATCTATTGCTAAACTTGAAATGCAAATGAGTCAGTTAGCTACGTCTGTATGTTAACATGAACGTGAACGAGGCACATTCCCAAGTCAGCCAGTTCCAAATCCCAGAAATCAAAACACGAATTCGAATCAAGCCCATGTTGTTCAAGATAGCAATGTAACGCAAATGAATGCTATCACAACTTTGCGTTTCGGTAAACAAATCGATAACCAAGTTGATAACCCAAATGATTACCAAAAACCCCTCTCGACACTTCTAAAACAACAAACGAATCTGTACAAAACATTGAGCCAAACATCAAATCAAATTCCACTCCAAATTCTTCTTCTACTCAAATAGACCCATCTACTGAGTATCGTGTTCCATTTCCACACCGTCTTCGACCCAAGAAACACTTTGACCAAATGGAAAAGATGTTGGAAATTTTCAAACAAGTCAAAGTCAACATCCTACTTCTTGATATTGTTCAACAAGTCCCAACTTACGCTAAATTTCTCAAGGACTTGTGTACTCAAAAACGACACACTCATGTACCCAAGAAAGTTTTCTTAGCCGCTGGACTTAGCGAAGTCTTGTCCCAATCAATTCCTATTAAATACAAAGATCCAGGATGTCCAACGAACTCGTGCACGATAGAAGACAAAGCGATTAAAAATGCTTACTCGATTTGGGTGCAAGTGTCAAATTGATTCCTTATTTAGTTTACCAGCAACTTGGCTTGGGTGAACTAAAATCGACAAAAGTAACTCTTCAATTTGCCGATCGTTCAATAAAGAAACCCGCGGGGGAAATCGAGGATGTACTCATCAAAATCATTCAATTTATATTCCTAGTCGATTTCATTGTTTTAGAGACTCAACCCGTGAACAATCTGATGAGTCAAATTCCATTGATTTTAGGAAAACCTTTCTTGACTACTTCAAATGCTCTAATCAATTGACAAGACGGTTCTATGAAAATTTATTTTAGAAACATGACTTTAGATCTTAACATTTTCAATTTTGAAAATCTACCAAACGAACCACATGACCAAACGTTGGAAGTTAGCTTCATTCAAGAAAATTTTGATAACAAAACAATTGACCTCAACCACGAATGCGAGACCGAATACGAACAACTGTTTCAAGACGAGCCTAACGAAATGGAAAATGCTCTTCCGTTTGAGCCACTTACCATTGAATCAGAACATCCACCTAATTCTTTGATTGAGCAACCCCCGAGGTTGGACCTTAAACCCCTTCCCGATCACCTTAAGTACTCATACTTAGGTGAAAACGAAATGTTCCCCATCATAATTTCTTTAACTCTTTCTCTTGATCAAGAAGCTTCCCTTCTTTCAATTCCATCGAAAAACAAAGAAGTAATTGGATGGTCGATCACCAATATAAAGGGAATTAGTCCCCCTCTTGTTCAACATCGTATCCATTTAGTTGACGATGCTAAGCCTGTTCGTGACACGCAACGAAGGCTTAACCCAAAAATTAAGGATGTGGTTCATGATGAAATTCTTAAATTCCTCGATAACGGAATCATATACCAAATCTCTAATAGCTAGTGGATTAGCCAAATTCATGTCATGCTGAAAAAGTCTGGACCTACCGTTATCAAGAATCATTCTAACGAACTCATTCCAACTCGTACTCAAACGGGTTGGCGTGTTTGCATTGATTATCGAAAACTAAACGCTGCAACATGTAAGGATCATTTCCCTCTTCCTTTATCGACCAAATGCTTGAACGTTTAGCCGGCCACGAATTCTATTGCTTTCTTGATGGTTATTCCGGCTATAACCAAATTCCAATCGCTCCTAAGGATCAAGAAAAAACGACTTTTACTTGTCCATTTGGAACCTTTGCTTATCGACGTATGCCTTTTGACCTTTGCAATGCTCCTGCTACATTTCAAAGATGCATGGTCAGCATCTTTTCTGATATGATCGAACGCTTTCTGGAAGTGTTTATGGATGATTTTTCTATTTTTGGAAACTCTTTTTCCAAGTGCTTACACCATCTTGAGTTAGTTCTTAAATGATGGTAGGACAAACACTTAACGTTAAATTGGGAAAAATGCCATTTTATGGTCAAACACGGCATTGTTCTTAGGCATGTCATTTCAAACAAAGGCATTGAGATAGATAAAGCGAAAGTTGATGGAATTGCAAATCTATCCATTCCCAAATTTGTCATGGACATTCGTCCATTCCTTGGACACGCAGGTTTCTATCGACGCTTTGTGAAGCACTTCGGTAAAATTGCTCGACCTCTTACAACTCTTCTTAGAAAAGACGTTCCATTTGACTTCAATTCCGATTGTGTTTCTGCTTTCGAACATCTCAAAAACAAATTGATTTCTGCTCCCATCATTTGCTCACCTAATTGGGATCTTCCTTTCGAAATAGTGTGTGACACTTTTAACTTTGTTGTTGGTGCTGTTTTAAGACAACACATCAACAAAATTCTTCATGTCATCTACTATGCTAATATGACTCTTAACGATGCTCAAATCAATTACACAACAACTGAAAAAGAGCTTCTAGCAGTAGTCTTTGCACTCGAAAAATTCCGACGTTATTTGATTTGCTCACACGTTACAGTTTACACTGACCATTATGCTCTTAGGTACCTTTTCGCTAAAAAGGATGCTAAGTCTTGTTTGATCCGTTGGATTCTCTTACTTCACTAGTTTAACCTTATGATCAAAGATAAAAAAGGATCTGATAATGTCATTACTGACTATCTATCACGTCTTCCAAACACACCTTCTTCTTTATCGATCAACGAAAACTTTCCTAATGAACAAACCTTTCTGTTTCTATCGATCCATGGTATGCTGATATGGTCAACAATTTAGTCACTAAGGAAACTCCTTAATTTTGGTCGAAACAAGATAAATATAAATTTCTTTCCTAAGTTAAATACTTCTATTGGGATGATCCGTACTTGTTTAAATACCGTTCTTCCGGATTGTGAAATCAAAATTGTTCTTTTGTTTTGTCATGACCAAGCTTGTGGTGGTCAATTCGGTCCTAAGAAAACTGCGGAAAAGGTGTTTCAATGCGGTTATTACCGGCCTATGCTTTTTAAAGATGCATTTGAGTTTTGTAAAACTTGCGATCCCTGCCAAATGTTAGGAAGAATCTCTCGACGAAACGTGATGCCTTTGAACCCCATTCTTACGATCGAAATCTTTGACGTTTGGAGTATTATAACATCCCCTATCTGCTGGCCCGAAGTTAAGCGCTACAGATGCTGCAGTCATCCATAGTATTAACCAGTGACCAAATACGGTAATGTTAATGGTATCCATAATATCAGAAGCACTTGAATATGAAATAAAATCATCACGGATTAAAACATTTTTCTGATTACATTTCAAAACAAAATTTCATATTCCAAGTTACAATCCCAAACGTTTCCCAGGTTCAGATCAAATATAATTATTACATAAATACGCCAAGAGCGACATATGAAGATGCTCCCTTTGATGACCAGAGTACTAAATAGTCCTAACAGACTTAATACATCACAGCGGAAATGAAATAAAACAACTCCTAAATATAGCTAGCATCAGCCTCCTGCTTGTCTCCGGAAGCTTTATTCGTCCACCTACTAAAACCTAAAAATCCTCAACCCTCAGCCTACTCAAATCAATTTTGAGCACCCGAGAGTTTAAGGGGAAAGACATAAACTTCGAGTCCGACATAAAGCCTGGTGTGAATAGTACTATACATCTCGGTTATATGATATTAAGTGAGACCAGGCCGCTTAGCGGAACGGGTTTCCCCTCACTAATATCCTTTTAAAATGTATATTTTGTAAATTTTAATCCTGCAACCAAAACTGGTTAAAACAATAAAGCAATATCATGTAAGCATATAAATCAGGTAACAAATGGACTATCTGTCCGAACACTATAGTTTTGTTTGGCTAACTACTAACCTTTGACTGACTCGGGCCCACTAGGCAAAATAAACAAATAATCTAACATCTGTTAGATACTCCTTTTCTAAACAGTCTGTCCCTAACTTAGTTCTCCTAGGGTCAACTGATCCTAATGGTTTTACGGGCTCACCAATAACTTATCCTCATTCTGTATATTCCTTTATGTGTGTAACATCATTTTAGTCTTACCTGTGACAAAGCCCTACACACTGGAATTTTGAACTAAATTAGCTAGGGGCTACTAGCTAAAGTATAGGCCGCGACCCCATACCGGTCCTATCTCATATTCTAATATTTGAGTCATTTTACTTAGGGTCATCTACCCACAAAATTTTCCTTGAAAACATTTTCGCTTAAATTGATTTAAACCTTTAAATCGTACTTTAAACAAGGAAAATATACTTTATGCTTTACTCATATCACATTGCCATGTTATATATACTTTACACAAAACTTTTTTGATGAAAACATTTAAACCTATGAAAGTATCCCTTTCGAAACCAAGTAACTACTTTGCTTTATAACCTTAGGCCGAAAGGCCAAAACATACCTTTGAAACATAGAAAAATCTTTCTTTCGAAAGCTTTAAAACTTTAGACATCCTCTTATCAAACACTATAAATATTGCCTTTTAAAAACATTGGATCCTTCCATTTAAAACCTTTCGAAACCATTGGGGAACCACCCCTTTGAAACCTTTCATAAAATCAAACCTTTCCAAAGCATTTGGGTTCAAGTAAAACATATGGAACAACCTTTCGAAACCATTTAAAACTATTCCTTTCGAAACCATTTAAAACCATTCCTTACGAAACCTTTGGGTTTAACTTTCAATAGAACAAAAGGGTCATAAAATAACTAAGTCGAAAGCACTCTTTCGAAAGTTATTTCTTAAGTAAAGAAGTGATGGTGTCGAAACCAACCCTTCGAAAGCATTAGAGAAGTGGCTAAGTTTTTAAAAAATCAAAGTAACCCCTTCGAAACCATTCGCTTTGAAAGGTGGAAAGCGGCAGCAAGGGGTTTCGACCCCGTCAAAAGCTTCTTTATAAAAAAAAGGCGCAACCTCTTTTGAAACCATTTCTTAAAACCATTTAACCAAGTCGAAAGCTAACTAAGTCGTAAGAATTCCTTTCGAAAGCAAAGCAGGCACATTTTCTTTTAAAAGCGAAGTAAGGCTTTGACCTCTTCGGAACCCCTTGTTTCTACTTCATACCTTTCCTCTCAGTCCAATTCGCTACATACCAAGTCTTTGATACCATGCGTATTGGTTTCGATGGTGATGGAGGCGGAAGTACTTGGTCGAAAGCTATGTGCCGAAAGTGGCGAAACATGTATAAAGCATGTATAAATTGATTTTTAACCTTTTAAAGCAATTCTTTTAAAATAACATGCCTTGTGTGTCAAAACATGATTGGTTGCTAATTTCTTTTCTAAAAGTACTGCCGAAATTTCAGAAATAACAAATTAAAATATTTACAAAATACACATTCTCCTTTTATAAATATATTAAACATTTAAGTCTCATACCTTAAATAATTTTATATATCTATTAAAACACTTAGGAAAAATCTATAAAAATTTCAATAAATCACATTTAATATGTTTTCTAACATGTATTAATTTTTGACCCAAAGTCATCATAAAATAGTCGTAATTAATTTTAAACCCAAATTACTATTTTCTTTACTAGAAAATTGGTATGAAATCCACATTAATTCAGCAAATTATGAAAATTGAAACCCATCTTAAAAATATTATTTCTGATCATATACTAAAATCGCAAGGCATTTGGATGTCATTTAATAGGGTTTTCACATTAAAACATATCATAAAATCTGTAAGAATTAGCATAAATCATCAACAAGCATATATATCCAATTTAACAATAAAAAACATGGCAATATACTTTGCAAAATATTCGGATCTGATCTAGAAACCAAAAACAATCAAAAATATAAGATGTAGTCATTATTCACCTTAGCTTTGTGATTAAGAAGTTGAGATTTGATCTATGATTAACTTGCTTAAGCTTTCCTCTTGAAATCTTGTTTATCTTCTTCTTATTATCCCTTAATGGTGGTCGACCTCTCTTCTTTTTAATTTTTGTTTTGAACGTGTAAAATGAATGTGTAAGGGTTTAGAGTATAAGAATGTGTCTTTTCCTATTTTTCCCCTTATCTAACTTCCCTTTCTATTACATTTTAATTCTTTTGTTAACATAGCATGGATACCTTTCTAATTACACAAACCTCAATCCCTTAATCATTTGCATTATTTTATTTAATTTAACTAATTAAACGTCCTAAATAATGTTACTAAAAATTAGGGTCATTACAAACTCCCATCCTTAAAGAATTTCGTCCTCCAAATTACGATAAGGTACACAACAAATCAATCAAAAAGGTAAAACTTACCATCAAACAAATCAGGATAAGCGTCTCTAATCCTCCTCTCAGTCTCCCAAGTACAGTCTCTCTCATCGTCACTCCATTAGATTTTTACTAATATGACTGTCTTGTTTCTTAGCCTCTTCTCATCTCTCGCAACAATATGAACTGGCTTTCT
The DNA here is from genome assembly GCA_030737815.1 of Allium fistulosum. Taxonomy (NCBI): domain Eukaryota; kingdom Viridiplantae; phylum Streptophyta; class Magnoliopsida; order Asparagales; family Amaryllidaceae; genus Allium; species Allium fistulosum. The sequence continues at coordinate 209,993,129 of CM060908.1, forward strand.
AACTATAGTCAAATTCGACTCTACTACTAAGTCCTCTAACACAGTCTGTGCTATAGTAGTCTTCGGGTCACTAATATACTTTCTTAGATGAGAAATATGAAAAACATCGTGGACTCCTACCAAACTGTTTGGTAACTCTACTCTATATGTGAGTTTCTCGATCCTTTCTATAATTGGAAATGGTCCGACAAATCTCGGTGCCAATTTCCCTGACCTTCCAAATCTGACTACACCTTCCATTGGAGATACTTTAATGAAAACATGATCTCTAACAGAGAATTCTAAGTCTTTCCGTCTCCTATCAGCTTAATTCTTCTGCCTCGACTGATCTTCCTTCATCCTAGCCTGTATCAACTCAATCTTCTCTGCAGCTTTTCTAACTAAATCCGGACCAAGAACCAACCTATCCTCGGTCTCTAACCAACAAATGGGAGATTTGCATGGCCTTCCATACAAAGCTTCAAACGGTGCCATCCCTATACTAGCCTGATAACCATTGTTATACGAAAACTTGACTAAGTGTAGATGGTCTTCCCATGATCCCCCAAAATCTAGCACACAAGCTCGTAACAAATCTTCCAAGATTTTGTCAACTCTTTCCGTTTGTCCATCAGTCTGTGGATGGTAAGCGGTACTCAACTTGAGCTTGGTTCCTAAAATTTCCTTTAGAATTTTCCAGAACTCGGTAGTGAATAATGGATCTCTATCACTTACTATACTACTAGGAATTTCATGAAGTCTAACTATATTCTTCATGAATAACTTAGCTAAAACAGGTGCCGTCCTGATTGACTTAACTGGAATGAAATGGGCACTCTTGGTTAACCTGTCCACTATGACCCATATACTTTCATTTCCTCTATTTGATCTCGCAAAGCCGTCTATAAAATCCATAGAAATAGAATCCCACTTCCATACTAGAATATCTAATGGTTGAAGTAACCTACTTGGCTTTTGATGTTCGGCTTTACCTGTTGATAGTTCAAACACTGCTTCACCCATAAGCCTACATCCCTCTTCATACCTTCCCAAAAGAAACTTCTCCTCATGTCCTGATACATCTTAGTTCCTCCCGGATGAATAGTGAACTTTGAATGATGGCATTCCTCAAGAACTTCTTTCTTGATGCCTCCTACATTCGAAACACACAATCTCCTTTTTTCCTCAACCACCCATTTTGGTCAAGACTGAAATCCTTCAAGTCATCGCTCTCTGTTCCATCCCTTAACTTCATGATCTGTTCAACTAATACTGGATCCTCACCGTGCTTAGAAGAAATCCTTTCAATCATTACCGGTCGAACTCCTAAATATGACAACACAACGATCTCCTTGCTAGATGTAACTTTAGGTCTCCACTGCACTTTTCATGTCGTCAACTCTTCCAAATCTTTCCACTCAGCTATCATTGCCAACACTGCATTCTGATGTCTTCTGCTAAGTGCATCCGCAACATTATTGCCTTTTGCTTGTGTGTACTCAATACCAAAATCATAAGCAACTATAAATTCCAACCATCTCTGTTGTCTCATATTTAGCTCCTTCTGAGAGAATAAATACTTCAATGACTTATGATCCATATATAACTCAAATCTTTCTCCCAAAAGGTAATGCCTCCCCACCTTCAACGCAAAAATCACCGCAGCTAACTCCAAATCATGAGTTGGGTACCTAACCTCATGTTGTTTAAGCTATCGAGAAGAATAGGCAATCACTTTACCTCTTTGCATTAACACAGCTCCTAACCCTGTTCCACAAGCATCTGTATATACTAATAAATTCTGATTCCCTTATGGAACAACTAGCATAGGTGCATTAGTCAATAAGTGTTTCAGCTTTTGGAATGCCTCCTCACACTTACCGACCCAAACAAACTTCACATCCTTTCACGTTAGCTTAGTCATCGGTGTGGCTATCCATGAAAAGTCCTTTATGAACCTCCAATGATACCCCGCTAATCCGAGAAAACTCTTTATCTCAGTCACTGTCTTTGGTCTCTTCCAATTATTCACTGCCTCGATCTTAGTTGGATTTACAGACAACCCTTTCTCTGAGACTACATGACCAAGAAACTTCACTTCCTTCTTTTAGAAATGACACTTCGAAAGCTTCGCCTTTAGCTGATTCTGCCTCAGCGTCTCAAGCACCACTCTAAGATGAACTTCATGCTCCCTTTCATCCTTAGAGTATATCAAAATATCATCTATAAATACCAACACAAACCTACCCAAGTTCTCTCGGAAAACTCTGTTCATCAAATCCACAAAGAATGCTGGCACATTAGTTAGTCCGAACGGCATCACTAACCATTCTTACGATCCATATCTAGTTCTAAACACCGTCAAAGGAATATTATCCTCTAATACTCTAAGCTGATGGAAACCTGTTGCTAAATCCAACTGAGAAAATACTTTAGCTCCACTCAACTGATCGAACAAATCTTCAATTCTAGGAAACAACTATCGATTCTTTATTGTCTTCTCATTCAACTTACGATAATCGGTACATAACCTTAATGATCCGTTCGGCTTCTTAGCAAACACTACGGCTGCTCCCCAAGGTGAATTACTTGGTCTGATAAAATTCTTGGCCTCCAAATCCACCAATTGCACCTTCAACTTCCTCATCTCGGTAGGCATCATCCTTCTTGGCGGTCTACTCACTAGTTCTGCTCCCGGCACCAAATCTATCCGGAACTCAATGGCTCGTTTCTGTGGCAACCCTACTACAGGTTCAAAGACATCCGCGAATTCTCTAACCATGAAAACTCAATTTAACTCATCTTCTACCTCCACAACACCCAGCAAAGCATTAACCTCAAAACTAGAGTTTTCTACGGTGTATATAATCTGATCGCTATAGTTAGGGTGTTTAAGCGATATTTTCCTATCATGGCAAAATATCCTAGCATCGCACTTACTTAACCAATCCAAACCCAAAATAATTCCAAACCCTATGAAATCAAACACATGTAAACTACAAACAAAGGTATGGCCTAACAAATTGTAACGACCCAGAATTTTGAACAATTGAAAATGAAATATTTAATTTATTTTAAATATTTGAATGATGGTTTGACTTGAATTTCAAAGTATCAGAATAAATTGGCGATTAAATTATAAAATTTAATCTATTGTAAGTTGAATAAAAATTTGAATCTTCAGTTTTAAGCTGAAGAAAAATATTTCAAAATTTTTTAAATTCGTAATGATGATACTGAAGATAATGGAAGTGGTAAAAATTTAAATTTTAAGTGTTTGTTCAGTTTTGAAAATTTATCGTTCGAATCGATATTTGAAAATAGCATTCCGGGGCGCAGTCTCGGAATTCGACGTAACCAGTTCCATTGGGTCCGTAATATTGAATTATTACCGGATTTCAAATTTCGTAGTATTCGGAGTTGTTATGAAAGCATACGACATATAAACGCGTTGAACTTAAATCAAATTTAATTTAAATTTAAATTTATAATTGGTCAACGTCAGCTACTTTCTTCTCCGTGAATTACGCCTAAAATCACGACAGTAAATCGTGCAAAGAGTATGGCCGCTACTGCCTTCACTTCCAGTTCAAATAGAAATTGAGTCCCTCTTCCTTTTAGAGAAAAAAAAATAAACGAAACAATCTTCGTTCAAAATCAAAATAAAAATGGCCGAAGTAAACAAAATTTAATGGTGACTATTTTGTGCCTCTACAAATTTATCCAGATCGACGAACTCGCGTTCGATCGGAGGCATCACAGCACGCGAAGCACCTCGCATTCATCTTCTCGCTTCAGGGTTGCGAGCGAAGCAACTCTCGATTCTAGGGCGTGAGCTCGATTTGGAGGCTCGTCGATGGTAACGGAAGCTCGAAGATAGGAGGCGACTTCATCGGCTATGGTGGATAAGCATCGCGTAATTCGATTCGAGCTCGAGCCAGGGGCTTGACCGGTGGCTTCGTCGTTTGCGTGTCAGGTGGGTCGCGAGTGGGTTTCGCGCATAGGAGGATGCGGTGGCGGTTGGGAAAAGGATCGACACTAACAAGGGTTAAGGTGGAGGCCGCGTTCGTGATGAAGGGCAACGTGGATGGGGGTCTTGGATTCTCAGATCGTAGTGAGGTATCTTCGTACACGATTCATTTATTTAAAAGGGATTTTGTTTAAATTTTAAAAGTACTAATTTAAGTTAAGAAATATCTGTTTTTAATTTAAAAGTAATAAGTAGGTATATTAGCAGGAAATTTAGTTTTAGAGTTAATTTTTAGTTAAACAATTTTTTTTAAAGAAACTGGTTTAAAATAAAACCATTGAATGATTAAAACTATCAAAATGAAAATTGTTTGTTCGATTTATTTCGAATATTAATGAATTGTATAAATTATTTATACAAGGTTTGAAACCGTGAAGAAATGGAAAATGGAATGCAAAATAAAAGGCTAAGGTGAGATCTTCTCACTCAAAATGAAAATTTGGATTGCAGTTATTAATTATTTGTTTGGATGTGATAATATATATATAGTAGTATATAGCAATATATATATATTGGCATATGTATATATTGGAATTGATTGATTTCCCGCACTATATAGCGGATGAGACCCTATTGCGCCGCATAATAGCGGATGATATTTTTATAAATCCCATATACCGCGATATTCCACCTCGAAGTGGAATTGGTATTATGCTAACATCTGTGGATGCAGGGAAACAGGTTGGAGGGATCCAACTGGATTCCTCACCAGTATTTATTTGATTACAGATATTGTGATATTTGTTGATTATCATATCGATATATGATGTTGGATGTCATGATTGATTATTTGGTGCTGTTGCATCATCGGATCCATTTTTGAAGTTTAAAATAACAATGTTGATTTTAAAAGAGATTTTTAAAGTGATTTTTGAAAGTATACGTTTTATTTAAAATTTTGAATTGATTTATCTTAAATAAATAATTGTTCAAATCTTAAAGTTATAAAAATTATGATTTTTGTGAATTATAACCGAAAGGTGATTTTTGAAATAAATAGTTAAAGTAATTTATAAAATGGTTTAAATTGGGATTATTAAAGGAGTTTTTATAAGTGTTAAAATAAAGTATAAATGGATTTCAAAAGTGAACGAAATTTTATATTTATAAATTGTGAAGTTACAAAATGAATAGATTTTGTAAAACAAAAGATTTATAACTAATTAACTTATAAATCGGATTTTGGCATTTTAATTGAGGTTTCTGAATAAGTATGAATAGTTCATAGATGAGATTTATAAAATATATATTTTTTAAATCAAAACAATGGAATTATAAGAGTAGTTCGGTTATTGTTGAAAATAAGGTTATAAATGAAATCTTATAAGTAATAAGATTTAAAATTTGTGAAGTTTTAAAAGAACGATTTTGTAAATAAATGGATTATAAGTATTTAACTTATAATATTGGACTTTTGGTATATAATTGAGTTATAAATTGAATTGGATAATAAAGGAGATTTATAAATCGGAGTGTTATAAATAGAAATGGAATTTATAAACATTGTTTGTAAATTCGAAATCAATTGAATTTGATAAATTAAACATAGAAGTTATTAAAGGAGATATATTCGTGATTTTGGATAGCGAATTATCCTTTAAGTTAAACGATGTAATAATAAGAGTTTGATTAGGAATTTTATTCATGATTTTGGACAGTGAATATATTTTTAAATAAAATGGATATGTTTTGGAGAAGTGATATTACAAAATGAAGTAATTGTTTTAAAAGATGTTTTAAAACGTGTTAAGTATCGAAAACATAGATTTCAACATTCATTGTTGAAATAGACGTTTTCGAGAAATAAGGAAATGGTGGACTATAACACTGTTGTTATAGTAAATGGTTTTCGAAAGGAAATGTTTTATATAGTATTGGGATTTATATACCTATCTTAATTTCGAATCCCTATACTAGTGATTTTGGGTCGTCGTAACGATGTTTTACGTAACATTCGTTTTGACCCAAATAATGTGTTTAAGAGAATGTTTTCCTTAAGGAATGAAATATATACTTAATTTTGATTTAAGTATATCGAATATTTTCCAAATGTTGAAAATAAATAAGATTTGTGAATTACTTATTATTAAATAAGTATGGAAATGCTTTTCCAATATGAAATGAAACGTTTATGAAAATTTATCTTTGTAAAGATAAATTGAAAGTGAATATTTGAAATCGATTGAAAATCGTATATCAGTAGATATTTGAAATATAAATTCACTATGGAATTTATAAAAGAAAAGGGAATCTGTTTAAAAATAAAGATCGATTTATTTTTGAAGTGTGGAAATTATATATCTAGTAAAGATATTTTGGAAAATAAATAATTTGGAAAATTATTTGGAATCTGATAATGTTGCGCATCTCTATTGATAGTTAAATAACCGACTATCAATAATTACCTTGAATGGGTATTTGTTGTGATTTGCTTGAATTTGAATGCCACCCTTATTTTTGAATAAGCGCTCACTATTCGGGTTAGCCGAGAAAGGACCTTTGGGTCGTATAACCCATTCTGAATATGTGATACGTCGTAATGGATTGCATTTGACGATCGGTGTTAAAGACCGGATATTTTTGAAAACGGAAGGATTACCGTCGAGTTACTCTACATCGGCTGATCTCCGATATAGAGGTTTTATCACCCTTAGTGACGGGAAGTCCGGACGTGATTAGAAAATTATCCGGATTTGCAAGGGCTTCGTAAGAAGTGCCTTCGGTTCTGTTCGATCCCGGAACAGACTTGTATGGATTGTATGTCTGACATTACAAATTGAGATATAAAGCCGATTTCTTTCAAATACATATCTGTTGGTGGTGGAGAATTTATTCTCTTAGCTTAACACCCTTCTCTGAGACGTACGAGCTCAGAGGTTATGTAGTTGAAATTTATCAGCGATATATTCCCAATTTGGTAATGTGGCATGCTGAGTGTTGCTGTGTAATGATCATTGTTTGATCATTTGTGATATGATCATTTGTTTGATCATTTATCTTTGTGATCATTACTTTGATCATTTGTTTGACCCGAAGCATGGCTTTGTGAAAAGCGTAACTTTGTGGACGAGACTTCGTCGGACCTCACACCCCGGAAATGGTCAAAAAAGGAAGGATGCAGCAAGGTTCTAGGGAGTAGCGCCCCTTATTATATGTCATTCCTTCTGGATAGAGCTGGTATCATGGTATGGAGCCTAGATACTTAACCTATGTTGTTGCTGCAAATTTATTACTTTGTGGTTGTTGGAAATCGAGGATCCTCGGGAAGATCGGTTACGATCGGGGGATGACATACGCGTGTCAGTAGTTACCTATTTTTGCAGAGGTAACCCAAACTCTAGGTGGTCACACTTCATCCCAAGTGTCGCACATCCTCCTATCGAATTTGCAACCCTTAAGGGAGTAACTAAGTATGAGGGTTCTAGGTTAAGCTTATTTACCAAACAACGAGATATAAAAGAATGCGATGCACCAGTATCAAATAGAACACTAACTGACATACCATGAACCAGAAGCGTACCTCCCAACACAGCATTTCATTTTTCCTCTGTTGTTGGCCTCAAGGTAGCTGGCTCCAATGCATATACTTTGCCCTTCCCATCCTTAGCAGGCTCCTTCCATTGGTTCTTATAATGTCCAATTTGATCGGCGTTGAAGCACCTGATATTCTTCTTCCCGATCACCTTCTTTCCATCTCCTGAGCGACATTCATTTGCAAAATTCCCTCTCTTGTCACACTTAAAGCAAACAACCTCTGACTTCCCCTTCTTTGCAGCTCCACCCTTCTGGGCTCCTTTCTTATGGGAGAACTTCCTTTTCTGACTCTACCCCACCTGTACTTCCTTTTCCTAATTTCTCTCCAGAAAAGCAAGCATCTCTTCATTCCTCAAAGCCATCTCTACAACAACATCACAATGATCCCTGAAATGCGGTAACATTGCCCTAGCAAGCTCAGGCTTCAACCCCCTGATGAAATTCTCATTCCTCTTAATCACAGTATCCACTGTAGCATAGCCATACCTTGCCAACTCCTCAAACCTAGTCGCGTACTCCAGCACAGTCATGTCTCCCTGCTCCAATTCAGCAAACTTTCCGAGCAGAGCAGACTTAGCAATCTTAGACATAAACCTCTCCTCAAACCTCCTCTTAAACTCGCCCCATGTCATCGTCTCTTCATTTACTCCAATCGTAACACTGTTCCACCAATACAACGCTTCTCCTTGAAGCTATCTAGAAGCAAGCCTTCTCTTCTGCTCATCATTAAGCCCTAGATCAGCGAAAATCCTTTCGCAATGAAGTAACCAATTCTCCACTTCAATTGCATCTTCAGTACCAATAAATGGCTTTCCTCCCAACCGAGCATAATCCCTACTCAGAATAGCATAGTTGTTGACTATTGGAGCTCCTGAACTTCTCCTCTAGCATTTCCTCCAACTATTCCAGCAGCAACACCCGCCTGCATCATGTTGACAAAGAACTAATACATTGCTCCTATGTCAACTTGCGGGACTCCAGCACCCACATTTCCAGCTTGTGCCTGACCATGGTTCCTTCTCGTATTTGGTCTGGCATTTCCATTTGTAGTGGTGCTTCCCCCTCCAAGGTTAATTTTTCCACTTCTAGTATCTATATCTATATTCAAGCCTCATAAGATATGGAAGAATAGCCTAAGAGAGATAGGAAACTAGAGATATAGCGTATACTTATATATAGCAAATACAAGTATGTTATTATAGCGTTATCCCATACCTCGTTCTTATCTCTAAATCCTTAGGATCATGTTTTCAAAGATCATTTTAATTTAATGTTTTTTTCATAAACCTATGCTCTGATACCTAGTTGTAACATCCCCTATCTGGAGGCCCGAAGCTAAGCGCTACAGATGCTGTAGTCATCCATAGTATTAACTTTCGGTGACCAAATACGGTAATGTTAATGGTATTCATAAAATTAGAAACACTTGAATATGAAATATAATTATCACAGATTAAAACATTTTTCTGATTACATTTCAAAAAAACATTTCATATTCCAAGTTACATAATCCCAAACGTTTCCCAGGTTCAGATCAAATATAATTATTACATAAATATGCCAAGAGTGACATATAAAGATGCCCCCTTGGATGACCAGAGTACTAAATTGTCATAACAGGCTTAATACAACACAGCGGAAATGAAACAATACAACTCCTAAATATAGCTAGCATCAGCCACCTACTCATCTCCCGAAGCTTTATTCGTCCACCCACTAAAACCTGAAAATCCTCAACCGTCAACTACTCAAATCAATTTTGAGCACCCGAGAGTTTAAGGGGAAAGACATAAACTTCGAGTTAGACATAAAGCCTGGTGTGAATAATACTATACATCTCGGTTATATGATATTAAGTGAGACCATGCCGCTTACGGAACGAGTTTCCCCTCACTAATATCCTTTTAAAACGTATCTTTTGCAAATCGTAATCATGCAACCAAAACTGGTTAAAACAATAAAGTAATATTATGTAAGCATATAAATCAGGTAACAAATGGACTATCTGTCCGAACACTATAGTTTTGTTTGGCTAACTACTAAACTTTGGCTGACTTGGGCCTACCAGATAAAATAAACAAGTAATTTAACTTTTGTTAGATACTCCTCTTCTGGACGGTCTATCCCAAACTTAGTTCTCCCAGGGTCAATTGATCCTAATGGTTTTGCGGGCATACCAATAACCTATCCTCACTCTGTATATTCCTTTCTGTATGTAACATCATTTTAGTCTTACCTATGACAAAGCCCTACACACTGGAATTTTGGACTAAATTAGCTAGGGGCTACTAGCTAAAGTATAGGGTGCGACCCCATACCAATCCCATCTTGTATTCTAATATCTGATTCATACCCCGGGTCATCTACCCATAAAAATTTTCTTAAATTTTTTTTCTCTCAAATTGATTTAAACCTTTAAATCATACTTTAAACAAGGAAAATATACTCTATGCTTTACTCAAATCACCTTGCCATGTTATATATACATTACACCAATTTGTTGATGAAAACATTTAAACCTTTAAAAGTACCCCTTTCGAAACAAAGTAACTACTTTTCTTTATAACCTTAGGCCGAAAGGCCAAAACATACCTTTCGAAATCATTCTTAATAAACCTTTCAAAAACATAGAAAAATCTACCTTTTGAAAGCTTTAAAACCAAAGATATCCTCTTATCAAACACTATAAACATTGCTTTTCGAAAACATTGGAACCTTCCATTTAAAACCTTTCGAAACCATTAAGGAACCACCCCTTCGAAACCTTTCATAAAATCAAACCTTTCGAAGGAATTCGGGTTCAAGTAAAACATGTAGAACAACCTTTCGAAACCATTTAAAACTATTCCTTTCGAAACCATTTAAAACCATTCCTTTCGAAACCTTTGGGTTTAACTTTCAATAGAACAAAAGGGTCATAAAACAACTAAGTCGAAAGCACTCTTTCGAAAGTTATTTCCTAAGTAAAGAAGTGATGGTGTCGAAACCAACCCTTCGAAAGCATTGGAGAAGTGGCTAAGTTTTTAAAAAATCAAAGTAACCCCTTCGAAACCATTCGCTTCGAAAGGTAGAAAGTGGCAGCAAGGGGTTTCGACCCCATCAAAAGCTTCTTTATAAAAAAAAGGTGCAACCTCTTTTGAAACCATTTCTTAAAACCATTTAACCAAGTCGAAAGCTAACTAAGTCATAAGCATTCCTTTCGAAAGCAAACCAAGCACATTTTCTTTTAAAATCGAAGTAAGGCTTCGACCTCTTCAGAATGCCTTATTTCGACATCATACCTTTCACTTCGGTCCAATTCACTGCGTACCAAGTCTTTGAAACTATGCGCATTCATTTCGATGGTGATGGAGGCGGAGGTACTTGGTCGAAAACTAGGTGCCGAAAGTGGCGAAACATGTATAAAGCATGTACAAACTGATTTTTAACTTTTTAAAGAAATTCTTTTCAACTAACCTGCCTTATGTGTCAAAACATGATTGGTTGCTAATTTCTTTTCTAAAAGTACTACTAAAATTTCAAAAATAACAAATTAAAATATTTACAAAATACCCCTTCTACTTTTATAAATATATAAAACGTTTAAGTCCCATACCTTAAATAATTTTACATATCTATTAAAACACTTAGGCAAAATCTATAAAAATTTCCATAAACCACATTTAATATGTTTTCTAATATATATTAATTTCTGACCCAAAGTCATCATAAAATAGCTGTAATTAATTTTAAACCCAAATAACCATTTTCTTTACTAGTAAATTAATATTAAATCCACATTAATTCAGAAAATTATAAAAATTAAAACCCATCTCTAAAATATCATTTCTGATAATATATTAAATTCGCAAGGCATTTGGATGTCATTTAATAGGGTTTTCACATTAAAACATATCATAAAATCTATATGAATTAGCATAAATTATCAACAAGCATATATGTCCAATTTAACAATAAAAAACATGGCAATATACTTTGCAAAATATTCGGATCTGACCTAGAAATAAAAAAAAATCAAAAATATTAGATGTTGTCATTATTCACCTTAGTTTTGTGATTAAGGAGTTGAGATTTTATTTTTGATTAACTTGCTTAAGCTTTCCTCTTGAAATCTTGCTTATCTTCTTCTTATTATCCCTTAATGGTGGCTGGCCTCTCTTCTATTTAATTTTTGTTTTGAACGTGTAAAATGAATGTGTAAGGGTTTAAAGTATAAGAATGTGTCTTTTCCTATTTTCCCCTTATCTAACTTCCCTTTCTATTACATGTTAATTCATTTGTTAATATGGCATGGCTACCTTTCTAATTACACAAACCTCAATCCCTTAATCATTTACATTATTTTATTTAATTTAACTAATTAGATGTCCTAAATAATGTTGCTAAAAATTAGGGCCGTTATAGGTATTGACTTTATGGGACCGTTTCCCAATTCTTTCGGAAATTTGTACATTCTTATTGCTGTTGATTACGTCTCTAAATGGGTCAAAGCCATTCCGTGTAAAACCAATGACCATAGAATTGTTGTGAAATTCCTTAAAGAAAACATCTTTTCGAGGTTCGTCATACCTCGCACAATAATAAGCGATAATAGAACCCATTTCTGTAATCGTTCATTTGAAACTCTAATGAATAAATACTCGATAACCTACAAGTTATCCACTCCGTATCATCCTCAAACTTGTGGCCAAGTTGAAGTTTCAAATCGTCAAATCAAATAAATTTTGGAAAAAACTGTGAATAAAATCGAAAAGATTGGTCTCAAAAATTTACGGAAGCACTTGCTTACTGTACCACTTTTAAAACTAACCTTGGGATGTCCCCATTCCATCTAGTTTACGAGAATGCATGCCATTTACCCATTGAAATCGAACACAAAGCGTTGTGGGAAGTGAAGAACTTAAATTTCGATCTCGATAAAGCTGGCGAAAACCCTTTCATTATTGAGAAATGTTGGATTCCTTTACTACAACTCAACGAACTAGAAGAACTTACGAACGATGCGTATGAAAACGAAAAAATATACAAAAAAAGAACAAAAGCTTTCCATGACAAGTCAATCCTAAGGAAAACACTTTCGTCAAATCAGAAATTTCTTTTGTATGACTCTCGACTTCATTTGTTTCCTGGGAAGTTAAAAATCAAGGCAGACAGGACCATACATTATATGAACTATTTTTCCACATGGTGCCATAGAAATACAAAACCTTTGGAAAGGTTCGATTTTTAAAGTCAATGGTCATCGTTTAAAGCCTTACTTGGAATTGCCAAGTGATCGAGAGGCGGACCTCATGACTCTTCATGAGCCATACTACATCTAGTAAGAAATGATAACCCTCTTTTGTAAATATGTACATAATTTTCACTGTTACACTCATTATATCATGCACTGACTGTGGGGATACAGTCAAAATTAGGTGTAGGGGGGAGTCTCATCTTCATTTTTTATTTTTCATGGTTTATTTTTTGCATTTTCTTTCCAAAACTCAAAACTTAAAAAAAATCTCAAAACAAATTTTCTTTTTAGCATATTAATTTACTTTTGAAGAAACACTATATGATAAGTGTATGTTTTTGGTTATTAAATTGAAATTTTTGAAACTTTATTTGTCTCAACAAAAATAAAAATAAAGTTTGAGTACAAGTTACTATGGTTTAACTAGTGTATAGGAAGGTTTATGGCTGATAATGAAGTATATCCTAATTGTAATCTTTGTTTAAAAGAGTGGTTGATTTAAAGTAAAGGCAATAACATTTTCAATCTTCTAAGTTAAGTGGTGCTAAGTTGATTTTGCGTAACTCTCTCTTTCTAAAAAATAAAGGAAAAAAATAAAACATAAAAAAATGGTTTTTGTGAAAATAAAAAAAACACCTAGAGTCAGGTGTTCACACGCAAGTGTGTACACTCGCCATGCTCTGTACCCTTCTCACGTAAGCCCAAAAGGCAGTGCATGATCGGTATATCTGGCCTTAGTTTATCCGAGTTAGGTGCATGTAAATATATTTAATAAGAATAACCACCTAGAGTCATGTGTTCATAAGCAAGTGTGTACACTTGCCATACTCTGTACCCTTCTCACGTAAGTCCGAAATGCAGTGCATGATCGGTATATCTGGCCTCAGTTTATCTGAGTTAGGTGTGTAAATAATAATAATGTTAATACTTTTCAAAAATAGAGAGAGCAAGCAACTGAAATCCAAGCACTATTTTCACTTAGTTGATTCGACTTGTTATTCAAAAGAAATAAAAATACCACTTTAAAAAACTTTGATAATCAACTAAGGATCCATTTCATAGTTGCACTATGTTATCAACCGAAACAACTAGCCAAACTAGAGTCTAATTGTGATGATAACTTAATTTTTGTTGGAAGTTTAGACGAGTAAAAAGACTTAAATTTCTTGATAATGACTAGAACTTATATTTAACTTATTCGTGTCAATTTAAAAGTAAATTCTTCATTTGTAAATATTTTTAAAAACTTGCATTCATATCTTTGTAAATAAATCTTGCATTTAGGAACTTTTCTTATTGCATTTGGATTTTGTAGGTAGTATCCGCTGAAAACCCTTACGAGACAACACTCGTCCTACTAGGGGCACCTAGAGGTTTAACGGCTTGTTGCATACACTCAATGCAATCATGCTCCCTACGAAGTGGATTTATCTTAGTTTTTCTTTATTCGAGGACGAATAAAAAGATAAGTGTGGGGGTATTTGATGTACATGTAAAAATGTATATTTTTACACACACACTTAATCTCATTTTAGTTAAATAACTGTCATAATTTGGTGTTTTAATTTGTTTAAACCAAATTTCGAAAATGCTTTCAAGTAATTATTCATGCATCTACATGAGGGCAAAATGGTAATTTTTGTGTGTGAATTAATTTGGAAAAAATTACTTGCATATTTTAATTTGTTTTGTAGGAATTTGGATTTAACTTAGAAGTGGCTTCATGGAAATATCCATGTACAAGAGTTGGAAGCCAAAGAAATGAAGAAATAAAGGAATTCATGTAATCATGGAGGACCCCACCTACCCACTAACCATGAACCACAATTAAGAGTTAATGCACATGTTAGTGGGGATCAAAAACACATGCACATTTAATGGAGGATTAATTTCATGCTAATGATAATTTGGAGGCCACACTACCTCAAGGGCATTTTAGGGAGTTCCCTATAAATGGATTAGGGTTTTAGTCATGTATAAATAACCCTCTTATGTTCATGTAATGAAGTTTTTATCTTCTTATCATATCATGCAAGTTGTAACCATAAAATTAATGAGAAATAAAATGGCTTCCTAAGCCTCTTCTTCTTTGTTCTTTAGTTGCTTTTATTGATTTTATGCTCATTTTTATTTACATGCTCTCTTCCATTTTATGTTAGTAGATTAGATTTTCATTTATGCACTTAGTTTAGTTTTATTTTTATACAAGTAGTTAGTTCTTTTTATTTTGATTAGCTTGCACTTTCCTTTTTTTGTTCTATGTTTAAATTTACATGTGTTGAAATGATAACACAAATGAGAAGCTAAACCCCTTCAATTTAGGGGTAACGAAGCTCTCTAAAATTATGTAGATTCAACATATTTTGTTATTTATGATCTCTTTTTAGTGCTTAATGAAGAGTTGGATTATGATGTAAGTTTATTAGGGAATTTGATAGCATATGTTGTGTTTCTAATCACAAATAGGCAATGCTTAATCCAACATAAATACAATTTATATCATCATCTAACTAAGTGATTCTGATCATGGAATTAAAATAGAATCAAAATTTGATGATCTATGTTACTAATCAAAAATAGTAAATAGATCATACTTAAAATAGATTTTGTTTTAGTTTCATATTCATTTTCATTACAATTAATAAGTGGTTTTAGTTGTTGTATTAAAATTTGATGGTTTAAGTTATGTTAATTAATAACATAAATAGACCATACTGATGATAAATACATCACTAATTCTACTTAGATTAAAATGAGAGATCATAGATTGATTTTGTGTTGATTTATGTGAGAGTATGAGAGTGGATTTGCCTCTAAATTGTCTTTTAATCTCATATTTTTAATCACTTTTATTTGTATTTAGTTTTTGCATTTCTTTTTAGTTTAAACAATCTCAAACTGTTTGGGTCAATTGGATTCGGTAGAATTTAAAATTAATTCAATTCCCTGCGGATCGACCCGTACTCGCATACGTACTACAATTGTATACCGTACGTTTGCGGTTATTTTTATTACATTATTCGGCAATTTTCTAACCGGTAGAAAATTCGTCGTTAAACAATTTTATTGCAAATTATTTATCCCTTTAGTTTTAACATTTTGAATTTCATGTATCCTTTAGTCTAAACTTTCATGTACCCTTTAGTTTAAACTTTCAACTCATGCAGACATAAAAATACCAAGCTGCCTGTTTAAATACAATTCAACCTGTGTTGTTCCCAAATCAAACTAATGATGGAATGAGATAAATAAATAAGCTTTATAATTATATGATTATTATAGTATGTAAATATAAGAACTGATATTGTCACTTACTTATGTCAATAAATGATCTAGATTAGACAAAGAATCAAAAATAAAAAACTATATACATGTTGCATAAAAACACCCTTAATCAAACTATAAATTCAAGAGGATCTATTGGCCTGAATTGTTCATTTTTTCATTTGTTTTAATTTAAACAGATAAATGATGTGTTATATTTTTTTTTCATTTTACAAATTTACTTATGACAAGAATTGAGTAAAATTTATAATGTTTATAGGATTGATATCAAAATGAGCGACCAGTCATGGATGTATCGTAGGCTTAAAGATGGATATATAGATCTAGAGTTTGATGACGGCGTCAACATATTTGTTGATTTTGCATTTTTACAAGTAGAATATGGAGGAACTACTAGATGTCCATGTTCTATGTGCAAAAATGGAAAATTTCAGATAAAGGAAGAAGTCTCTAAACATTTATTACAAAAAGGTTTTTTGCATTTTATTCTACTTGGATTTTTCATGGAGAGGAAGAAGTTGATGAGTCAACAATGTCTGAATAACAAGCTAGTGATTTAAATGATGAGAACCTGTATAGGGATATGGTTTTAGATGCGATGGGTGTTGATTACAATATGGAAGAGCAACTACCCAATCTCGAAAGTCAAAAGTTTTTAGACATACTAAAAGCGACCGATGAACCTTCAAGGGATGGATGCAAAAAAGAGACAAAATTATCTGGTTGTGCAAAGATGATGGCCCTTAAATCTAGAAGAGGTTTAACTGAGGCAAGTATTAAAGGTACGAGTACATTCATTGGTAATATGTTACCAGTGGGGCATAAACTAGTTCACAATTTTTACGAAGCTAAAAAAATGTTGAAACCTCTTGGCCTTGGTTATGAAAAGATTGATGTTTTTCCCAATTTTTACATGTTGTATTACAAAGAAAATATTGCAAATTTTTTTTGTGAAATTTGTAAAAGTTCTCGTTATAAACATGGAGATACTCAAAATAACTTGAAAAATATTTCTGAAAAACAAGTTCATTATTTTCCAACCATCCCAAGGTTGAAAAGGTTATTCATGTCACTAAATCATGCTAAAGACATGACTTGGCACTATTATAATCAATCTAGTGATGGTACAATGGCTCATCAGTTTGATGGTGAGGCATGGAAGGAGTTTGATCTTCGACATCCAGAATTTACTTCTTTTGAACGAAATGTTCGATTAGGCTTATGTACCGATGGTTTAGCTCGTTTGGAGTTTCGGAAAAAGTTTATTCATATTGG
This sequence comes from Allium fistulosum, assembly GCA_030737815.1. Lineage (NCBI taxonomy): Eukaryota > Viridiplantae > Streptophyta > Magnoliopsida > Asparagales > Amaryllidaceae > Allium > Allium fistulosum. Next base: position 210,010,468 of record CM060908.1, read on the forward strand.
CCAGTAATTTTGACAATGTATAATTTACCACCTTGGAAGTCCATGAAACAACCATTTTTATTCTTAAGCACATTTATCCCAGGACCTAAAAATCCTGGAAAGAATTTAGATGTGTTCTTACGACCTTTGATTGATGAACAACTAGAGCTATGGCAGGGTGTTTTAGTTTATGATGTGCAAAAAAAGATAGCTTTATTCCAAGAGCAGCATTAATATGGAATATAAGTGATTTTCCTGCATATGATATGTTGTTCGGCTGGAGTACTTATGGGAGATTAGCATGCCCTTATTGTATGGAGAAAATAAAATCCTTTACTCTTAAACATGGTGGAAAAGCATGTTTTTTGTCATGGATAATTCCTACCATTGGATCATCCATTTAGAAGGAAAAGGGATAAGTCTAGAAGGAATAGCCTTGAAAATGATATATCATCATCCCGACGTTCTGGTGTTGAGATGAAAAATATAGTGTCTAGTTTGCCTAATGTTGTATTTGGATTTAAATCGGGAAATCGTAAAATAGCAGGACTCGAGGAATCACACAATTGGGTACGTAGGAGCATTTTTTGGGACCTTCCTTATTTGAACTCAAATTTGATTTGTCATAATTTAGACGTTATGCATGTTGGAAAGAATTTTTTCAACAACATATTCCACACATTAATGGATACTGACAACTCAAAAGATAATTTAAAAGCTAGACTTGATCTTGAAAAAATTTGGAGCAAACCACGATGGGTGAGCTTAATTTAACTTTCAAATGGCAATTATTACAAGCCAAAAGTTCCTTATTGTCTCTCAAAAAAATATCAAAAAATGGGTTGTAAAAAGTATAAAATTACCTGATGGTTATGCCTCAAACATTTGAAGATGTGTCAACGAGTCTGAAACTAGAATCGGTGGATTTAAAAGTCATGATTATCACGTGTTCATGCAAAGGCTTCTTCCAATTGCATTTCATCCATTTTTACCTAAAAATATATGGGAGACATTAATTGAACTTATTAATTTCTTTTATGATCTTTGTTCAAAAAATCTAAATGTTGAAAATATGAATTCACTAGAAAAAAACATTGTTGAAATAATTTGTAAACTTGAAAAAATATTTCCTCCTTCTTTCGACTCTATAGAGCATTTATCCATTCATATTCCTTATGAAGCTAAAGTAAGCAGCTTCATTCAATATCGATGGATGTATCCTTTTGAAAGGTATGTTCATTTATTATTTTCTAAGTTTTATCGATCAATTTTCAACCTTTTTATATAATGTAGGTACTTGTTTTATTTAAAAAAGAAAGTGGGTAACAAGGCTCATGGTGAAGGTTCCATAGCTGAAGCATATCTTATTGATGAGATTTCAAACTTTACATCATGTTATTTTTGTCCAAATGTCGAAACAATATGGAATCAAGCACCAAGAAATGATAATGGAGGAGAAGTTATGTTCGATGAAAGATTATCAATTTTTCGTCATCCGGTAGGGTATTATCAAATGCATTCATTAAGAGGAAACTCACCCCAAAAGAACACCCTGCTATACATAAATATGTGCTATTCAATTGCCCCGAATTGAAGGATTTAATGATGTAAGCAATACTAAATTTTATTATAACTAAATATATGGTTGCATAATTTTTTTTTAAAAAATTTGCATTTTATGTATAGAAAATGCAAAGAAGAACTACAAGGACAACATCCCCATGAGGATGAGAATTCCATCGGCACATTGTTGAAAACACTATTTTCGATTGGTTAAAATCAAATGTAAGTTTGTTGTTTAGATAGAAAACTAAATTATTTTGCATAGTTTGTGAAATATTAATTGTTAATGTTTAACGGATTATTTTAATTATTTTCAATAGGTTCAATTTCATCATGATGGTATTGAGCATCAATTGTATTTACTTGCACCAGGCCAAATTTTGTAATCGAGTGTTACAATGGGTTTTTCGTAAATGGTTTCAAATTTCATACATTGCAATACAAAAAGAACAAAAAAACAATGAATAGTGATGTATGTGTGAAAGGAAGTTGTTATGATGGTTTAGAAAGTGGTTATTATAGGATGATTAAAGAAGTTATTAAGTTAACATATCTGGGAGACAAAAATGAAATATCTTTATTCAATTGTGACTGGTTTGACACGTTGACAAGAGATGGAATAGGAGTGCACTATACAAATGGTTTGATTGAACTAAGTAAAAATTCCAGACTTCGCACAAAAAATGTGTTTGTGTTTGCTCAAAAGTGCCAGCAAGTTTGTTTAACTTGTTAACCTGATGCATCAAGTGAATGGTTAGTAGTTATTAAAACTGCTACAAGAAGCTGTTTTGCACATAATATGCTCAACTTAGAGGAGGATGTTGATGTGGATCCAGTAGACGAAATGTATAAACCCTCTATTGTTCACCTTGACGATAGTCATGATCAACCGGTAACATTTGAACATTACGACGTTGTTGATCATGAAGAAGTAGAGCTTACAATGGAAAACAACAATGAAAAAGAAGATGAGACATAAGAGGACATAGAAGTTAATGACGAAGACGATGATGAATTTGAAGAGAGTCATGATGATGTGGTAGAAAGGGACGATGAAGTAGCTATTGAAGATGAATATTCTACCTACTAGTTGAAGAATAGTTTTGGATGATGTCATGAGTATTATTTAATTTGTTTGTAATCATTAAAAACCATGTAAAATATTGCAGTTTTATGACAAGCACCATTGTCCAAGTGGTTAAGTGATTCGGCTTTGGTGCGAGAAGTCACAAGTTCGAAACTTGCTTAGCGTGATTCGAACGTTTATTGACATGTGATATGTTGTCCCAGTGACATGTTGTATATAAAGTACCATTTAAAAAAAATATTGCAGTTTTATTTTTTAATGTAATAATAATTCATTGAAATACATGTCAAATTTTGAAAATTGTTTTTGTTGGAATTGTAGGTACAAGATATTTAGCTCCTAACGTTAGTCCTTGAAATTTGGCAATTGGTTGGTAGACATTGAAATTGCGAGTTCATTGCGAGTATGTTTACTTGCTAATATGTCAAGTTCAAGTAGTCCGAGTCTTTGTTTTGGCATGAAATTGACATGTAATATTTTACAAAAAGTTCCAACGAAACCTATGCCAACACATATAGGTTTGGATAGGTCACAAAGTACTTTACAAATAATACGTTTTTGACTTTATTGTTTGTTTGTATCAAAATATCCATACTTTCAATGAACAAGGCAAGAATTTATTCATGTACAAAATGAAGGCGTCATGATGTGTTAGCAGAGCATAAAATTAATAGTTTTTCAACTTCATCCTTGCCAATCTATTAAGGTATTTCATGTTACTTCGTAAACTAAGGAATCTTCATACAAATTTGAAATACTATTATTTATATTTATTAGGCATACAGGAATCAAATCAACTAACATTTTGGTATCCAATATATTGGTTCTTTCCTAAACTCTGATATACATGAATGTTTCTGAAAAATCACAGGGACATCTCATGTCATTGTTCTAAATTTTTTAGTGTGATAAAAAGTGATAAATCCTAATCCATATGCTTTTTGGATCACAAAATGTGTGTATGTGTATTGGAAATAAAGGGGAATAAGTTAAGTTTACAAAGTATTACTTACCTTATTAAACATATGATCAAGTTTCTTTAGCTCTTTAATATAGTATACAATTTAAGTTTTTTATGCATATGTTATATTAAACCTATTTGATTGCTTTATCATTTCAGATTTCTCAAGATTTCTCAAGTGGATTTCAAACACAATATAAAGTGGTTTGATTTTCAGATATACTACAGGTAAATATCTATGTTTTATTAAAATAACCGTCGTATATAATATGCTTGCACAATAATTTTTAAATAGTGTATTAATATATTTTTGACCTTATTTCTAACCACATAATAGTAACATGTTTTACATATTTTTCCAAAAAAACCATTTCTCTATAGTTAAGATATAATGAGCGGTTCAGCTTTTCGAAGTCTTATAAGAAAGATGACAAGCACACATTCTATACAATCAGAACTTGCAAACAACATGCCGAGACAGTTAAATCCCAACCCAAGCACAAACGCAGTAGCTGACATGTATGAAGAGAGACTAGAAGTTGGAGATGAAAGATACGAGGATGGACTTGAAGTACAACAAGAGATGAGATATGGCCCACTAGGAATCGAAGAGGATAGTGTGGAAGTGGTAGGAGAGGGATAAGATCTAGAAGTCTATAGGAGGGGCTATATTCCAGTTGGAGGATATGACACTCCAGTCGATCTCATTACACAAAAAAGACCACTTGAGTGGACAGGAAATCAGTAAGATTTAATAATACTTTTTTTATATATATCGTCTTATGAATATCTAATAGATATTTCAATATGTTTAGATTTAGAAACAAGTCTGCTCTACGTCTTATTGGAAGTATTTGGAACTAGCGGTTTACGACACCTTGGTATACGTTTCCTAAAGTGCTCCACGAAAAAAGAATAATATTATTTAATGAGATTTAGGTATATTTATGTTCTTTTGGTTTGAATTATTGATTATATTTTTTCCTTGAAATATATTTAAAATACATTTCTTTGTACAGCGAGTATATACATATGATGTAGTTTATGAGCAAAGGGTCTTTGATATTTGGACAAAAATAACTTCCTTGATCCTAAAAAAGAAACTACATCATGCATGAAAAAAGGCAAAGCAGTTAAGACAAACTACTAGGATGATTAACTATCGAGATATACCTCCAAGTTGGATTCAAGCAAATATTTGGAATCAAATGATTGATATAGAATGGCATAAAAGTACATATGATGATAAAGGAAGCATGATGAGAAATAATCGTTTGACACCTAAAGGGACTCATACGCGTCATACTGCTGGTTCAGTGTCTATTGCGTCACATGATGCACAAGTGGTAAGCCAAAATTATTTTCATATTCATTATATAAGAATAATGACATGTGTTGAGCTAAAATTATTTTTCTTAATCATTACATCAGAATAATGGCATATATTTATTGTAAACAATTGAAACTTAAAATATTTTTCCTTTTTTAACAATGCAAAAAACTGTTGGCTGATTTCCTATTGGATCTCATGATGTGATTTTATTTGAACTTAAATTTCTTGTATAATAACTCATAGTTTTGAAAACATACTCTGAGCTAGTTTTGTAGACTTACTTTATTATATCTTTAACCATGCTTACGAGCCATAATAAATTATTTTCATATCCAATTTTGAAGGAACTTGAGAAGGGTCATTCAATGTCCTTTGCTGATAGTTTATGTTATTGGCATACAAAATGAGAGAAAGGGAAATGAAAAGTGAAAGAATCCTTGGTACAAAGAAGCGCATTTGTTGATAGCAAATCAAAAAAAGTCTATGTAAGTTTTTTTTTGGAAATTTAGCTGCTGACTATCTTTTATTGATTCATCAACTTCACATGAACTTATAAATATTAGGGTATTGGATAAATCTACCTTTGGGTACACTTTCCTTTTCACTCACAATCATCATTAAACTATAAATAACTTTTCAACTGATGTCACTGCGTTAATTTGTCGCATTGCAAAGTTTGCTTGTTTGACTTGCGGACAAGAGTTATGAAAACTCTGAAAAGTTCTCTATTTCTTTTCTATTAAGGAGAAGACTAAATAAAGAAATAAAATTAAATACATATTTTACATATCTGAGCGTAGAAGACTAAACATGAATAAATAATAAATATATATGTCCAGTAGATAAATTTACTTGGTGGATCACCTAGAAATACTTTCATAAAAGGCACAAGGCAGGTGATATACTATTTCAAGGCATAAGTAGAATATTTTAAATTTTAGGGACAGAAACTAGTTTCTTCACGAATAAAGGTAGATACGAGACACCTGGGTCGAAAACTTACTTTGAAACAGTATTTTATGTTCTGCAGACTTACTTTGACAGAAACAATATTTTAAGTTTTGCAAAACAAGGATAGAAATAGATCAAAGTTTATCTACTGGACAATATTCTTTGAAATAATATTTTAATTTTTGCAGAATTACTTTGACAGAAACTAGATATAGTTTTGAATATTCTAAGCATGGGTAGAAAATTTACTTTGATCCAGTTGAATATTACCCAGCTTTATCATCATGTACAATATTTTCTTTACAACTTCTCTACCCAGAGATAATATTTTAGCATTTTTTTCTTCTCCATAAGTATTTTTTACTTACTTCCCATCGACATAAAGTAGCTCGAACTTTCATTCAAGCATTTTGAATAACAGTACAATAGTTATGTCGTTGCATTTCAGGATTTGATTGACATATCAGTAGCCTCAACTGAAATGATTCACATTCAGACAAGCACCATTGTCCAAGTGGTTAAGTGATTCGGCTTTGGTGCGAGAGGTCACAAGTTCGAAACTTGTGTAGCGTGATTCGAACGTTTATTGACATGTGATATGTTGTCCCAGTGATATGTTATATACAAAGTACCATTTCAAAAAAAAATTATTTACATTCAACCATGCAATTATGGTTACCAAAGTCACTAATTTTTATTTAATTTAGCCCAAAGCTGATTAATAAATAAAAAGGGGAAATAATAATAATGCTAATTTAGCAAAAATTAGGGTTCAGGGTAGGGTTTGGCGGGGGAGGGGGGAGGGGTTGTATGTGTGTGTGAGAGAGAGACTACTGATACATGTGCATGAGTTATTGAAATATCAGAAGCAAGTATATTCATTCATCTTGGGTCAATGACAAAACCAGGAATTACTTTTACTGGGAAAAATATATTACAGATAACAATCTTTTTATGTAACTTATTTTTTATGATTTATACAACAATTATAACTTTATGGATGTACATAGGCATCCATATGGCCATATCAATAACGGATGATCTACTAAACAATTATTGAGATTTACTAACTAACTAACAAAAAATTAACTTAATAATGCTAGCTATTTTTACTTTGATTAAGTTTGGGGAAGATGGTCCACCCACCAGAATTAAATGCTAGTTTTCTTAGTATGAATCTGTTAAAACATGGATACTTTCATTTCAAATGTTATCATAAATGTTCAATTATCATTTTTTTTTCCTTTTTCCATTACCTCCAAATGCAAGCCAATGTTCTTAATGTTAGTTATTTTGTCAATCCTGTCTAAATTCCTAATAATCCAAGACCCTTAGAGAGAAAATTCATGCTTGGAATACTTACAACAGCGACTGCAACCTGTAAATGTACACATTTTGAACTTTTTCAACAAAGTTCATGAAATATTTTAAAAAATATTTGAACTTTAATATAACTTGCCATATAATATGTTGCAAAAGTATAATCCAATGTTCTAAAAATATAACTGACAGAAGTAACTAAAATTGTGATAACAATGCTAAATTTTTTTTCAGGAAACATACATGAAAAGGAAAGATGGATGTTGAGAAATGGAATCCACGGCTTTGGCTAGAGGCTTCCGAGGGACTAACAAGAGGCAGAGGATATGGAGCACCATACATCGATACAAGTAGTATTTTAAATAAAGGCTCCAAATCTTCAATTTTAGCAGATGATATCACTTGCCACGAAGATTCTACAACACCCAATTCATCTGCAAGCATTATATTGACACTAGAGATCAAAAAGTTAATCGAAAAGGAAGTTCAACTGGCAATAACCAACAAGTATGGTTCTGCGGCAGCACCACAACCACCACAGCCACAAGAAACGCTCGAGCAATTTTCGTTTCTCCAACATGCTAACCAAATTCCTCAACAGCCCGGACAATTATCCTAGTCTTCTTTTCAGTTTGCACAACCATCCATTCCATATAACCAAATACCAGCAAGCTTCCAATCTATTCCTGTGTCACGCCAACAAACTTTTGGAAAATTTTCACAGCAACCTGGGCCATTTACGCAGCTACTTGGACCTATCACAAATGAGTATAACCTGCAACATGGACAATATCAAGCAACGCCCCATCATGGTACATTTCATCAATCCCTTAATGATGACAACTTAGAATGAATTTGTTTTTCTTTTCCTCCTTCAACATGTTTAGTGTTTTGTATTTGTTTTGGCTTTGATTTGGAAATTAGGACATCTTTGTTTGTAATTTGGTTTGTGAATTATGTTATGGAGCTGTTAACTTTAATGTATTTCCTACCTTTTGTATTGTACATGTGATTTTATATTTTCCTCCTATTTTACATTATACACCTTTGTTTGTGATTTACTTGCATTGTACATATTATTTTATATTTTTCTTCTGTTTACATCTTTGTTTGTGAATTGGTTACTAGGACATTTGCTATATATATGACCTCTTTTACATTGTACACAAACTTGCACTTTGTTTATGTAAGCATTCACTCTCTGCAATTCATGTGCATTGCATTGAAGTTAACTATGTTAAAGTTGTACCGTGTATACTTATTTTGATGCATGATGGGTTGGAGTTGTATGTTACCTATTCATTTGTATGTGATACTGAAATTGGACTGTTTAGGATAAATTTATATTTGGTGAAGAAGTGCGGATTTAAAATGATAATTTGAGACACCTTTATCATCGTATTTATGGTCTTTACTATATACATTGGAGACCTTACTAATGTCTTTAGGGAGTCTTAAACTCAATGACTTAGTTAAGACAAATTGACTAGTCTTAAGTTTTATTGAGACAAATTTTCTTGATCTTTACAAAATTGGGGACTTGATTTTAAATACCACAGTATCTGTTTTTACTGGGTCTTAAAGTGAAACTAAAGACTCAATAATTTAAGTTAAAGACCAATACACCGAGTCTTAATTCATTAGAATTTTTGTAGTGTAAGGCTAAGATTTATATTGGATTAAGAAAAATCATGCTTGAAAGCTAGAATAAAAACGTGGACATCAAATGGAAATCCGGTATTTTAATTTACAAACACTACGTAAAAGCTGGCGACGACTGTTCCTCGCGATGACCCACACGTATAAAACTCGAGGGCTTATAGATTATAGCAATGACCTCTATATTACACACAATAATTAATAGAAGGGAACATATCATACTTTTTGCAATAATTCATGGTAAGCATGCGAACACTTGTATATAATTCTTGACGAAAAATGAATTAAACATGAAAGCAGCCTAATTCAAAACCAAATATATAGTTAATATTATGCTCAGGTATTTAAAATCAAACTTAATACATGAAAAATCCTCCAAAAAAAGAGTGTAAATTAGGTTCCTAGAATTAAGTTACTGAATAATTGCAGACATTTATGCAATTATATCCAAAAATTGCATAAATGTTTGCAATTATTCGGTGAATAATTGTGGAAATTTTAGCAATTTTTTTGGTGAATAGTTGTGGAAATTTCCATAATTTTTTGAAAAAAAATGCTTAAATGTCTGCAATTTTTGGGTAAATAATTGCGAAAATTTTTGTAAAAATGAAAAATTGCGGAAATTTCCACAATTTTTCAGTGACTAATTGTGGAAATGTCTACAATTTTTGAATATAATTGCATAAGTATCTGCAATTATTCAGTAACTTAATTCTACTGACCTAATTTACAATTTTTTTAACGATGTTTGGTGTATGTTGAAACTTAGTAGACACTTTAGCCCAACTGTCCCAAATATATATGCCACGAAGGCCGTAGAAAATTATTCACGATGGCATTCAATGAAACATAACGTGAAGGCTTGAACTATTTTTTACATGAATATATAAATCATGATAGCATGGGAAGTAAATATTGAACACAAATATATAAATATTGAACACCAAAGCTTGTACATAGTTCACGAAGGCTAAAATATATGCCAGCTCATAAGGATGATTCATAACCAAATTATATAGTATATGGTCTTTAATAATTCAAGGCATGGGAAGTAAAATAGTTGATATCTCACAAGCATGCAAATTGGATACATACATACATGTGTGTGTATACACACGCACACGCGCTCTCGTGAATAGTCAAGCAAACAATACACACTATGCATTAATAAACAACTTCATGCAAGTTATATTTACAAACGCCCGGGAATGCACTAAAGCACAAAGGCATGGAAGTTTATTCACGAAGGAAAATAATTTGATAAATCACGAATGCTTAAAGGAAAATACACAATGTAAACAAGGCGCGAGTACGTGAAAACTGAAGCAAGTGAAAGAAAGAAAAATACTTATGTTAGTATAGCATACGAAAGTGCATGCACCTGGAAACAAATGCTCGCAAAACAAAAGGAAATAGAATACGGAGACTAAACTAGCATAAAGGTGACAAGTCCGATGGTTTCGGGAATATTAAATACATGCGAAAGTTTTCAATGATAGCACAAGAGGACTCTTTTACCAGATTGAATTTGAACACGATGACCAAATAGAAGGTTAAATACACGAAGGTAGTACAGTTTAGCTTAGGATATAACGCGGCCATTAATAATATTTCTAATAAACGGACGGATATGGGATAACTAATATACAGCAAGTAAGGTGCAACCTGTAATAGCTTGGCAAACTATATTTTTCTAAGTAAAATAACAAATACTTTGGATATTTTAGAAGACAGTTTCTAAGTCTTATTGAACAATTTCATAGAAAAATGAAATAAATTGAATATTTTATAAACTAAAATTTTGTTAATTTATTTTTGAATTAATGCAAGTTTAGAGAAGCTAATAAATGATAGGATATTTATTTAAATGATGGATAAAAATGTTTTATCTAAAGAATGTTTTGGGTACGCAATTAATTAATGAAAGAAAAGAATTGAACCACGATTGTAAATGTATACCGACTCACAGGGTTATTGGATGACAGGGTGTCATGACTATCAGTCTAAAATTCCATTGGTATATGACAAAGTGTCACAGTATGGTTCAATACTAGATAATTTAAACACTTAAAAGGGGAGTTATGGCAGGGTTCCAATAACATCCGGATGACGTTATAATTAAAATAATTCGACAACATGAACGATAGGTTCAACCTAAGAATATTATAAAACTCTGTAGAGAAGTTAAGGCGGGATGCCAAAAAAATCAGGGTGATATTATAACTGAAAATAATTGGTAAGGTTTCAGACATCAGGGTGATGTTATAAATTAATTTGACAACGTGGACTATAGCGATCCAAAGACTAAGAGGGGCTATTGATGTTTAGTAAGGACACTTATTAGAATGTATTCAGGATGTTTATATTCAGCCTCTTAGGAGAGTAAGGGTGGCTCTCATGGGAAAACAAGTCGACATTTTCACCAGGTGACGTTATTTTGATTTTCTTATTATATATTTACCTCTGCATGGGAAGGACAAAGGTTTAATGATGTAATGGATCTTGTAACTCAAATTGATGTAATGAAAAAGATATTTAACTACTATGTTTACTTATGTTATGGAAAAAAATATTAAACTGACTCTGTCATTGGAAAATGATTTCAGTGATGACTGCAGCATCATCGGCGTCTATTTTCGAGTCTCGAAGTGGGGGATGTTACAATGGATCCTAAAGTCAATAATAATTTTAGGGAAGCACCACTCACCAAAAGAATTATGGCCGTACCGTTACCCTCTTACATTAAAATCCCTACTATTAGATACAATAATACCACTGATCTAGATGAACATTGGATGAAATCTGAAAGTCAAATGGATTTGTACAATGCCCCGACATAGTGCAATGTAGACTATTCCCGACCACATTCTTTGGAGCGGTAGCAAAATGGTACTGAACCTATAGAGAAACGACAATTTACTTATGGGAACAATTCTCATATGAGTTTTTGGCCCAATTATGTACTTCGAAGGAACTTACAATTGATGCAAGCATACCGACCAACATTAAACAAAAGCCAGGGGTATAGCTAAGGGATTATTTGAAGCGATTTATTGCAAAAGCAAATAAAGCGGAAATGATAAGCAATAAAGAGAAATTGATTGTGGTCAAATCTGGTTTAATCGAAAATACATCATTTTGGAAAGAGCTATACATTCATGGATGTAATGACTTGCAAGATTTCAACTTTCAAGCTGACAAGTTCGTGCGAATGGGTGAAATATTTCATTATAGGAGAAACTAAAGGGAAAAGAGGAACTTTTTGGTCTTGAACAAAAAGGGGAGATGGGAAGAATTTTCCAAGGAAAATGTTGCTGGACTGAACTAGACTATCTCCCATATATATGCTGCTACAAAAGATGAACGTGACTACCCAGTTTCATTTCAAGCAAAAACAAACCCAGAGCTAAACAAAGGGGGAGATTACTGTGCCTACATAAAGTAAACAGCCAATAAATGGATGAATATAGGGTCTCGGCAAAAATTATCTATAATATGATTAGAAAGAGAGTTCTAAAAGAATTTGTACAGATCGAACAAAAGCCTATCTATAATGAAAAGCCTCCCATCAACAACACCAACACCATGGAAAGCAAGTTTCTATAGGGTTTACTACAACTAAGGAACCATATTAATGTGATCCATGGAGGACCACACATAGCAGGCTTAAGCAAGTGATCGGGAAGTAGGTATGCGAGAGAGGCTAAAAAGGGGATCTACTCAATAAGCAATGAGCCTCCATTGAAGTCTATTAAAAGCGCGATCAAAATGCCGGATTTGGTAATAATTCCTCAAGAGCTAAGAGGAATTCGACATCCCCACAATGACCCTCTTATGATAACTACCCAACTAGGACTTTCACTTATAGACAAAATTCTAATAGTCATGGGTAGCGTAGTGAATGTCATCTTCAAATGTTCTTTTGAAAAAATGGGAATTCCGGAAGAAAAGCTTGAACCTAGCCTAGAGCCGATCTTTGAATTCAATAATAAAGGCTCCAATCTAGTGGGTCAAATTAAATTGTTTGACCAAATCGGTACCCCTCCGCATTCAAGGATGTTTGGGACGTTGTTTGTGATCATGGACTAACCTTCCTACTATAATGCTATATTTGGATGGACGACTCTTGATGAGATTGATGCTTTCGTATCACCGAAGCATCTGTTGGTTAAGTTTTCTCTGCAAAATGGGAAGGGGAATTTTTCGCGGAGAGCATTTAATTCTCGTAAAGTGTATTTCGCCAAACTTGAGCGATTTAATTAAATGAAAAGTCTTGCTATATGCCTGTATCAAATAATTGTAACCAAAACCAGATGTCCTTACATATTAGTCCTCGAGAACTAATATCGAAGGAAAATAACTCAAAGACTTTTCCAATGGCAAATCATTTAATCGAAAGGAAGTGAGATTCAAAGCAAGGAAAAGCGAGTATATTGAACTAAACCAAGTTAATCACGATAAGAGTGAGGTTTTGGAGGAAATACTCCCGAACATAGATTTAAGGGATGAGCAAAAAAATGCGCAATCAACGGAAAGCTTGGAAGAAGTAAAACTAGATTCTTAAGACTCTACCAAAACCATGAAAATTGGTAGCGGGATGAATAAAGAAACCAAAGAAAGGTTGATCTCATATCTATGGTGAAGCATAGATGTATCTACATGGACCCAAGCAAACATGGAAGAGATCGATCCATCTGGAATGTGTCACGCGCTCAATATTAACCCAAAGTTTGTTCCAGTAAGACAGAAGAAAATATTATTTGACAGAACCTACACCGTGGCATTGAAGTAGAAAGTGAAAAGGTTGTTGGAGAATGGATTCAGAAGAGAGATATATTACCCAAAATAGTTGGTTAATCCAGTGCCAGTAAAGAAATCTAATAGGAAATGGAGGACAAGCATCGATTATACAGATCTCAACTAAACATGTCCCAAAGATTGTTATCCGTTGCTCAGAATTGGTCAATTGGTTGATGCAACCAGTGGTCACAAACTGCTACCTTTTATGGATACTTACTCAAGATATAACTGATTCTGATGTTTAAAACTGATGAGGAATATACAAGCTTTATCACAAATTGAGGAATGCACTGCTATAAAGTAATGTCATTCATGCTAAAGAACATAGGGCAACATATCACGACTTGTGAATAGAATGTTCAGAAATCAAATAGGAAGAAACATGGAAGTATATGTTGATGATATGTTGGTAAAATCTAAGAAAGAGGAGGATCATATAGAAGATTTGAGCAAGATGTTTGGCGTATTAAGGAAGTTTAAGGTGAAATTAAATCTGTAAAATTGCTCCTTCGGAATCCAATCCGAAAAGTTCTTAGGATATATTGTAAGTGCCAAAGGAATCAAAGTCAACCCCGATCAGATAAAAGCTATTAGGGATATGACACTACCTAAAACGTGCAAGGAAGTGATGGAATTACATGGACGATCGTGGCCCTTAATTGGTTCATATCTAAAGCAACAGATATTTGAATTCCTTTTTAAATGTAAGTAAGAAAAATAAAACCTTTGAATGGAAGAGGAATGCCAAAAGGCTTTCCAAGAGTTGGAAGATCATCTAGAATCACCATAGATACTCTCAAGTCCCGGAGAAGGAGTAGACTTATTTCTATATATGGTTGTATCGAAACATGCTATGTAACATCCCCCATTTAAAGGCCCAAAACTAACGGCTACGGATGCCGTAGTCATCCATAGTTATTAATTCTCGATGACCAAATGTGGTAATGTTAGATACATTGATATAACAGAAATACATGGAATGAAAAAAAATTAAAATCATAAAACCAATTTCTCATTCTACTTCAAATCACATTTCAAATTCATTACATAATCCCAACTGGTAAACCACGTTCAAAGAAATATAATTATTACAAAATAAGCCAAAAGCGGCATATGAAGATTCCCTCTTGGTTAGGCAAATAAACAACTTTGCCATTACATCCAAAAGACAACAGAATCAAACAGAAAGAACTCCTACTAGCTAGCTTGCCTCCTACACGTCTCTAGAAGCTTATTCATCTAAAGGAGAACCTGAAAACCTTAACTTTCAAACTACTCAAATTAATTGAGCACCCGAGAGTTTAAGGGGAAACATAAACTTCGAGTCAGAGAAAAAAGCATGGTATGAATAATAACCTACTATCTCGAACCACATAGATATCTAGTGAGACCACGCTGCTTTGTGGAACTGGTTTTCCCCTCACTAGTATCATAACCCAACTTAAAATAACCATATACTGTGCACCTGCATCCATCATGGTTAAGACATAACCTAAAAAAATGAATCATGATTATATGCAAACATGCAATAAGCTATGGATTCCCATCCCATTTCTTTGACTATCTGTCTTAAGTTGTAGTTTCTAGAGTCACTATTAACCTATTAGTTTTCATGGGCTAATTAATAACATGTTCCAACTTATGGACTATCTATCCCGTTTTATAGTTTTCATGGGATCACTAAAAACCTATTGGTATCTACCAATAACATCATCAAATCATAGTTTTCATGGGGTCATTACAAACCTATTGGATCCTCCAATAACATCTCTCTTGTCATAGTTTTTATGGGATCATTATGAATCTATTGATCTCTTTCAATAACTTATTTCGAACATAGTTTTCATAATATCACTAAGAACCTATTGACCCATGCCAATAAACATTTCAATACATAGTTTTCATGGGCTTACTAAGAACCTGTATATACCAATAATCTTTGATCAACTTTGGGGCATCCTCTACTCTGGTCTATCTGACCTCCTGGACGCAATTCTACTCCCGCAGAAGTTAATTCAAGGTATATTCACTACTGGATCAACCTAGCTGGTTATTCTGCCATTTCCACCCTAAAATACAGTTATGGGTTAATAATGAATTGAATATGATTACACCAGCATACATGATAACTATCAAATAACATAACAATATAAAAATCCTTGGTTTAATTTCTTGTAATCCTTTTCTAAAACAACATGGTTAATACCCTTAACCCGCTATCCTTAACAAGGAAAGCTTCCTTTGAAATTTCAAAGTTAAATTGCCATTTCAGAAACCTTTTTATAATGCCATGGTTTTACAAAAATGAGATTGGGTTCTTTAATTCAAAGCTAAGGCTTTCGACTGTATCCTTTCATAAGCATTACACAAAAACATACCTTTCGGAATACTTAAAGCTTACCTTTCATAACACTTAAAACATGCCTTTCGATACCTTTCGAAAGCATTAAGTTCAAGTAAGGTTTTGTGGAAACATAACTTCTAAACCATTTAAAAGTGTTCTTTCGAAACCATTGGGTTTAACATTTAATATAACTATTGGGTCAAAAGGAACAGAAGCGGAAGTACCCCTTCCAAAATCATTGATCTTAAGTAAAAGAATTTGGGGAAGATGATAGTTACGAAACCCCTTTCGAAACCATTGCCTCCATAACTCTTATTAAAAGTGGCTCAAACAACCTTTTCGAAAGCATTGAGAATGCGGCTTCAAATTTTACAAGGGCGAAGGCTTCCCTTTCATAAGCATTGATTTAAAGTTATAAAGAAGGCGGCCTTTAACTAATTCAAAAGGCATGAATTCGACGGCTAGGTTTCGAATAGGTTCAAAAGCGGCTACCCTTTTGAAAGCTCTTTTTAAAACAAAACAAGCGGCGACTCATTCGAAAGCTTCTTTTAAAATAAAGGCACGTTAATTGATTTTAAAGCTATTTAAAAGTAGCTTCAACCCCCTTCGAAAGCAAGCCTTCGACACCATCCCTTCCGCCTTTCTCCAATACACTATATACCAATTTCTTAAAACCATGCGCATTAGTTTTGAATGGGTTCGAAAGGCCTATTGGGCATGGTTTTAGAAGCAAGCAAATGGAAGTGGCAGGGTTGTAATTTGAAACAAAACTAATTTTTATACCTTTCAAAGTAATTCCTTTTTACCTAACTTGCCTAATTTATGAAAATATTATTGGTTGCCAATTCTTTATCAAAATACTTTTCTAAAAAGGCTGACGAATTCAATAATTAATAATTGAAATCATTTTAACAAATAAGCCTTCCCTTCAACAAAACCTTTAAACATTTAAGTCCTATAACTTAAATAATTTAATAACCATATTAAAACACTTAGGAAAAATCCCCAAAAATCATAGTTATTTACTTTTAATATGTTTTGTAACATATATAAATTTCTGACCGAAAAACAGTACATATTTGCCTTAAATAATTTAAAACCAAATTATATATTTCTTCCATTCAAAAATTCATTATAAATTATCCATAGCTTGAAATATTATGAATATTTAAATCCATCTCCGAATTAATGTTTTACATAATATATTCAAACCTCATGGCATTCGAAATCAATTTACATGATTTTAACCTTAAAATTGAATTATATCATTACATATAAACCCTTGTTTAAATCAAAACATGGCATATAATCAAAACATATCATCATCCATCCATCCAAACAGTTTTAAACCTTAAACCTAAAATTAAAACTTCAAAAAGACTTAAATGAGATGGTTTAGATCATTATTCAACTTGTTTGGATAAGGACCTTGAGATTTGTTCTTGCATTAATCTTCCTAGCTTGAATCTTAGCTTCTAATTGATTTTAAGCTCTTCTTCCCCTAGGGTAATGGCCGACCTTGTTTCTCCTTTGTTTATATTTTTGTTTTATGGAAAACATGAATGAGAATGAGGTAAGGGTTTAGGGGTTATGGGATTATGGTATACAGTTATTCCCATATTACCCTTGTCTTATTCTCTTAGGTATTTAACTTAATAACCATGTTTATAAATCCATTTAGTTAAGACACGACCCTATATAGTTTTAAAATCTCAATTCCCTTATCACTCTAATCTCTACATTATTCTATTTTAATTTATCTAATTAAATCTCTTGAATAATGTTATTTAAAATTAGGGGTGTTGCAGGCTCCCCTCCTTAAACAATTTCGTCCTCGAAATTCAGCAAGGACTAAATACTAATCATAGCAATCATCTGTAACATCTCCTAACTACCATGCTAGCCTACCTAACTAGCAACAGTCTCTAAAAAGCAATTATAGAACATACCCTTTAAGCAGATCAGGATAAGTATCTCTAATCCTATCTTCTGTCTCCCAAGTACACTCCTTCTCGTTGTCGCTCCACTGAACTTTCACCAACTTGACTGTCTTATTCCTTAACCTCTTCTCATCTCTCGCTACAACCCGAACTGGTTGCCTAACAAAGGATAAATCTGGTTCTACTATTAAGTCATCCTATGCAATTGGAGGAATAGTAGTCTCTGGATCATGCACATACTTACGAAGATGAGACACATGAAATATATTATGGACACCTGCCAAACTACTTGGCAACTCTACTTTGTATGCGCGAGTGTTCTGATCCCCTCTATAATTGGAAACGGTCTCACATATCTCGGTGCCAGTTTTCCTCACTTTCCAAATCATACCACACCATTCATCGATGATACTTTAATGAAAACTCTATCTCCAACTAAGAACTGTAGATCCTTACGCCCCTTATCTACGTAACTCTTTTGTCTAGACTGAGCTTCCTTCATCCTACTCAGATCAACTCAACCTTCTCTATTGCCTCTCTTACCAGATCTGGACCTAAGACTACTCTGTCACTAGTTTCCAACCAACATGCTGGTGACTTGCATGGCCTTTCATACAAAGCTTCGAAAGGTGCCATTCCTATACTAGTGTGATAACTAGTATTATAGGAAAACTCAACTAAGTGTAGATGATCTTCCCAAGATCCACCAAAATCTAGCACACAAGCTCTTAACAAATCCTCGAGTACCTTATTGACTCTTTCTGTCTGTCCATCTGTCTGAGGGTGATAAGCAATACTCATCTTGAGCTTTGTACCTAACACATCCTATAAACTCTTCCAGAACTCACTAGTAAACAAAGTATCTCTATCACTTACTATACTACTAGGAATTCCATGTAGTCTAACCATGTTCTTCATAAAAAATTTAGCTAAAATAGACGCCATCCTGTTTGACATAACAGGAATGAAATGAGCACTCTTGGTCAACATGTCCACTATGATCCATATACTTTCATTTCCTAGATTCGACCTTGGCAACCCGTCTATAAAATCCATGGATATCGAATCCCATTTCCAAACTAGTATCTCCAAAGGTTGAAGCAACCCACTATAACATCCCATATCTAGAGGCCAAGAGCTAAGCACTACAGATGCTGAAGTCATCCATAGTATTAACTTCTGGTGAATAATACGGTAATGCTAATGGTATTCATAACATCAGAAGCATTTGAATATGAACAAAACCACAAATTTAAAAACAACATTTTACCTATTAAATTTCAAAACAAATTCATATCCAAGTTACATAATCCCTTAACGTTTTGCAGGCAATGATCAAATATATCAATTACAATATATGCCAAGAGCGACATATGACAATGCACCCTTGGTTGATCAGAGTCAATATAGTCATATCTGACTTAATATACACAGCAGAATCAAAACAAAATAAAGCTATGACTCCTAATTAGCTATTCGTTAGCCACCTGCTCATCTCCGGAAGCTTTATTCGCAAAAATTTCTAAAACCTGAAAACCTTAACCCTCAGCCTACTCAAATCTATTTTGAGCACCTGAGAGTTTAAAGGAAAACAAAAACTTCGAGTCAGACATAAAGCCTGGTATGAATAATACTGTTACATCTCGGTTTACTGATATTAAGTGAGATCACGCCGCTTAGCAGAATGAGTTTCCCCTCACTAATATCCTCTTTAAAACATATATTTTGCAAATCTTTTCCTGCAATCAAATTGGTTAATCAAACTGATTATAATGATAATAATAATAATAATAGCAATGTCCATTGAGCTATAATCAGGTAACTAATGAACTATCTGTCCACAAGTAATAAATGGACTATCTGTCCGTGAACTGGGCTGACTGCCCGCAAATTGGACTAACTGTCCCAATCGTTTTCTTAAGGTTAACTACCCTTCATCTTTTTCCTTAAAAACCTTTTCAAAATTATTTAACCTTTTAAATAATACTTATACAAGGAAAATATATTCTTAGCTTTACTCTAAGCAATTTTGTCATGTTATATATATTTTACTCAAAATAATGTTGATGAATTTTAATGAGGATTTCCTATCCCCTCAAAATAAGTTAAAACCCTTTTTTACTTAAAAACATTTAGGCTATGCTGCCTAGTTAGTACAATCTAAACCTTTGTTTAAAACCTTTAAACAACCCCTTCGAATCCCTGGAAAGTAACCCTTTTGAAACCAAGTAAAACTCTTTACTTAACCTAGGTTGAAAGGCCAAATCTTTCCTTTCGAAACCATTCCAAATATTCCTTTCGAAAGCGTAAAAAAAACCTTCCCTTCGAAAGCTTTAAAACCTTTATACCATGCCTTTCAACAACATTGGAAAAACCTTCCCTCTTAGACCTTTCAAAACCATAGGAAAAATCTTCCTTCAAAAATTTCGAAATCATTGGGAAACCACCACTTCGAAACCTGCATTTAAAACCCTTTTGAAAGCATTAAAACACTAAACCTTTCAAAAGCCTTTGGGTTCAATTTAAAACATGTGGAAACCTTTCGAAACCATTCAAAAATCTACTCTTTTGAAACCTTTGAAAATCATCCTAGTCGAAACCATTTGGATTATGCCTTCAAGTAGAGCAAAAGGATCAGAAACCCATTAAAGTCTTAAGCATCCCTTTCGAAATCATTCCTAAGTAAAGAAGTGATGGTGTCGAAACCATCCCTTCGAAAGCATTGGAGAAGTGGCTAAATTTTAGAAAACAAAATAACCCCTTCGAAACCATCTGGGTCGAAAGGAAGAAAGAAGCAGCCAAAAGGTTTCGAGTTAGTCAAAAGCAGTCATTTAAAACAAAAGCGCAACCCCATTGAAACCATTTCTTTAAATTCATTTGACCTAGTCGAAAGCTACTTAGTCGAAAGCAAGTAGGCGCATTTTCTTTTAAAACCAAAGTAATGCCTCAACCCCTTCGGAACCCCTAGTTTGGATTCTATACCTTCCGCCTACATCCAATTCACTACATACCAATTCCCTGATACCATGTGCATTGGTTTTGACAGTGTCGGAGGCGAAGGTGAGGAGGCGAAACCTGGTGCCGAAAGCACCGAAAAGTGAAGAACATGTTTATTTGTCCTTTTAAACTATTTCTTTGTACCTAACATACCTTATTTGTCAAATTGTGATTGGTTGCAAGTTTCTCTTTTCTAAAAGTACTACCGACTTTCCATAATTAACAATTTAAATTTATTTACAAAAAGCCCCTTCTCCTTTCATAAATATATAAAACATTTAAGTCCCATACCTTAAATAATTTTATATTAAACCACTTAGGAAAATTCTACAAAAATTCCTTAAAATCACTTTTAATATGCTTTTTAACTTATATTAATTTCAGACGCAAACCAATTACTATTTAACCGTGATTAATTTATAATCCAAAATAACATTTTCTTCACTAGAAAATTTATATAAATTCCACAAAAATTCAGAAAATTCAAAAAACTGAAACCCATCTCCAAAATAATATTTTTGGTCTATACAAAAATTCACAAGGCATTTAGATGTCATTTAATAGGGTTTTCATATCAAAACATGTCATAAAATCTATATAAACAACCATAGATCACCAACAAGTATATATAATCACTCCATCATTCAGAAACATGGCAAAGCAATGCAAAATATTTCGGTTTTCATCTTAAAACTGAAGAAAAAAAGAAATATGAGATGTAAACATTATTCACCTTAGATTTAGAGATTAAAGAGATTGAGATGTGAATGAGTTTGATTTGAATTACCTTCTTCCTTAACTCTTCTTAATCTTCTTCCCCTTTTTCTTGTTAATGGTGGCCAACCTCAAGTTTAAAAATTTTGATAAATGAAAATGAAAGTGTATGGGATACACGACCAAGGGTTTAGGGTATAAGAATGGCCTTTTTCCTATTTTACCCCTCCTTTATTTCATTTTAACCCTTCTTTTAATTCATTGGTTAAATAATGCAACCAAAAATATTCTAAATAATGCAACCAAAAATATGGGGTGTTACAAACTCCCTCCTTAGAGAATTTCATCCTCGAAATAACAGTAAGGGACACAACAAATCAATCAAAAAGGTAGAACATACCATCAAATAAGTCAGGATAAGTATCTCCAATCTTGCTC
This sequence comes from Allium fistulosum, assembly GCA_030737815.1. Taxonomy (NCBI): domain Eukaryota; kingdom Viridiplantae; phylum Streptophyta; class Magnoliopsida; order Asparagales; family Amaryllidaceae; genus Allium; species Allium fistulosum. The sequence continues at coordinate 210,032,554 of CM060908.1, forward strand.
TCAATCTTCCAAGTACAGTCCCTATCATCGTCGCTCCACTGAACTTTGACTAATCTGACCATCTTGGTTCTAAGCCTCTTCTCATCTCTCACAACAATATGAATAAGCTCCCTCACTATAGTGAATCCGATTCTACTACTAAATCATCTAGCACGTTCGGTGCAATAGTTGTCTCCGGGTCTCGAACACACTTTCTGAGATGAGAAGCATAGAAAACATCGTGGACTCCTGCCAAACTGCTCGGTAACCCAACTCTATATGCAAGTTTCCCGATTCTCTCAACAATAAGAAAAAGTCTAACGAATCTCGGTGCTAACTTTCCTGATTTTTCAAATCTAATCACACCCTTCATCGTTGACACTTTGACGAAAACTTGATCTCCAATTGAGAACTCTAAATCTTTCCGCCTTCCATATGCATAACTCTTCTGCCTAGACTGAGTCTCCTTCATTCTAGCCTGAATGACCTCAATCTTTCCTACAGCTTCCCTAACCAAATCTGGACCAAGAACCAACCTATCCCCATTCTCTAACCAACATACGGGAGATTTTCATGGCCTTCCATACAAAGCTTCAAACGGTGCCATACCAATACTAGTCTGATAACTGTTATTATATGAAAACTCGATTAAATGCAGATGGTCTTCCCATGATCCCCTGAAATCTAGTACACAAGCTCTTAACAAATCTTCCAAGATTTTGTTAACTCTTTCCGTTTCCCCATCTGGCTGCAGATAGTAAGCGGTACTCATCTTGAGCTTGGTTCCCAAAACATCCCGTAGACTCTTCCAGAATTCGCTAGTAAATAAGGAATCTCTATCACTCACTAACTACAGCTTTCATAAACAACTTCGCTAAAACAGGTGCCGTTCTGGTTGACTTAACTTGAATGAAATGGGCGCTCTTGGTCAATCCGTCCACTATGACCCATATACTTTCATTTCCTTTGTTCGACCTTGGCAACCCGTCAATAAAATCCATAGAAATAGAATCCCATTTCCATACCAGAATATCTAATGGCTAAAGCAACCCACTTGGCTTCTGGTGTTCAGCCTTTGTTTGTTGGCAAATCAAGCACCGCTTTACCCATAACCCAATATCCCGCTTCATACCTTCCCAGAAGAAACTCCTCTTCATATCCTGATACATCTTAGTTCCTCCTAGATGAATAGAGAACTTCAAACGATGGCATTTCTCCAAGACTTCTTTCCTTATGTTTCATACACTCGAAATACATATTCTTCATGTCTTTCTCAACCACCCATTCTGGTCAAGACTAAAATCTTTCAAGTCATCGCTCTCGGTTCCATCTCTTAACTTCCTGATCCGTTCAGCTAATACCGGATCTTCCTCCTATTTAGAAGCAATCCTTTCAATCATCACTGGTCGAACTTCCAAACAAGATAACACTACGGTTTCTCCACTAGACCCAGCCTCAAATCTCAACTGCACTCTCCAATCTTCTAATGCTTCCAAATCTATCCACTCAGCAATCATCGCCAAACTGCATTCTGATGCTTCATGCTGAGTGAATCTGCAACTTTATTGCCCTTCATCGGTGTGTACTCAATCCTAAAATCATAAGCAGAAATAAACTCTAACAACCTCTGTTGTCTCATGTTCAACTCTTTCTGAGAGAACAAATACTTCAGCAACTTATGATCTGTATATAACTCAAACCTCTCTCCCAAAAGGTAATGTCTCCACACTTGCAACGCAAAAATTACTACAGCAAGTTCCAAATCATGCGTCGGATATCTGACCTCATATGGTCTAAGCTGTCTAGAAGCGTAGGCAATCACTTTACCTTTGTGCATCAACACAGCTCCTAATCATGTTCCATACGCATCTGTATAAACCACCAAATCCTGAATTCCTTCCAGAACAACCAACATAGGTGCATGGGTCAATAAGTGTTTCAAACTTTGGAACGCTTCCTCACACTTATCGGTCCACACAAACTTCACATCCTTTCTTGTTATCTTGGTCATCGGTGCTGCTATCCACGAAAAATCCTTAATGAATCTTCGATAATAACTAGCCAACCCAAGGAAACTTTTTATCTCAGTGACTTTCTCGGGTCTCTTCCAACTATTCACCGCTTCAATCTTAGTCAGATCTACTGACAACCCTTTTTCTGAGACTACATGAACAAGAAACTTCACTTCCTTTTTCCAGAAATGACATTTTGAAAACTTCGCCTTCAGCTGATGCTGCCTTAGCATATCAAGCACCACTCTAAGATGAACTTCATGCTCTCTTTCATCCTTAGAGTATATCAAGATATCATCTATGAAAACCAATATGAACCTATCCAAGTGCTCTCGGGAAAACTCGGTTCATCAAATCCACAAAAAATGCTGGTGCATTAGTCAGTCCGAATGGCATAACTAACCATTCGTACAATCCATATCTGATCCTAAATGCCGTCAAAGGTATAATATCCTCTGCTACTCTGAGCTGATGGAAACCTGTTGCCAAATCCAACTGAGAAAATATCTTGGCTCCACTCAACTAGTCGAACAAATCGTCAATTCTCGGCAATGGATATCGATTCTTTATCGTCCTCTCATTTAACTTACGATAATCGATACATAGACTTAACAATCCGTCCAGCTTCTTAGCAAACACTGCGGCTGCTCCCCAAGGCGAACTACTCAGCCTGATAAAACTCTTGCCTTCCAAATCCACAAACCGCACCTTCAACTCCCTCATCTCCGTAGGGGTCATCCTGCTTGGTGGCCTACTCCTTGGTTAAGCTCCCGGAACCAAATCTATCCGAAACTCAATGGCTCATTTCAGCGGCAATCCAACTACAGGCTCAAAAACATCCACAAATTCTCTAACCATGAAAACTCGACTTAGCTCATCTTCCAATTCCAAAACACCTAACAAAGCATTCACCTCACCGCTAGAACCTTCTATGGTATAAATAGTCTTGTCGCTATAATCAGGATGTCCAAGTGATATTTTCCTATCCTGACAAAATATCCTAGCATCGTACTCACTTAACCAATCCATACCAAGAATAATTTCGAACCCCACAAAATCAAACACATGCAAACTGCAAACAAAAGTATGACCTAACAAGTCAAACTCTAACTAGTCACATCTCAACCCTAGAGTTGCATATCCTCCAATTGGATTCGCAACCTATAAGGGAGTAACTAAATATGTGGGTTCTAGGTTAAGCTTATCTATCAAACATCTAGATATAAAAGAATGCGATGCACCAGTATCAAATAGAATTCTAACAGACATATCATGAATCTGAAGCGTACCTCTCAAAACTGCATTTCCTTTCTCCTGAGCTGTTGGCTTTGAAGTAGCAAGCTCTAATGCATACACCTTGCCCTTTCCATCCTTGGCGGGCTCCTTGCACTGGTTCTTATAATGGCCAATCTGGTCACAATTAAAGCACTTGACATTCTTCTTCTCGGCTACGTCCTTTGCCTTTCTAGCATGACACTCATTAGCAAAATGCCCCTTCTTGTTGCATTTAAAACAGACAACCTCATACTTCCCTTTCTTAGTTGCTCCACCCTTCTGAGCACCCTTCTTAGGAAAGAACTTCCTCTTCTGATTCTGCCCAACCCGGACGTCCTTAACCTTACTCTTCTCGAGAGAATCAAGAATCTCCTCATGCTTTAAGGCCATCTCCACTACAAAATTAGAAGGATCTCTAATATGAGGCAATGTAGCCCTTGCTAACTCAGGCTTCAACCCCTTGATAAACTTCTCATTCCTCTTCATCACTGTATCCACTGAAGCATACCCATATCTGGCTAACTCCTCAAACCTTCTAGCAAACTCCAGAACAGACATCTCTCACTACTCTAATTCATCAAACTTTCTAATCAGAACAGACTCTGCCATCGCAAACATAAACCTCTCCTGAAACCTCCCCTTGAAATCTGCCCATGTCAAGGTTCCCTCATCCACACCAGCCGTCACGCTGTTCTACCAAAACAAAGCTACTTCTTGAAGCTGTCTCGAAGCAAGCCTCCTTTTCTTCTCATCACTGTGCCCTAAGTCTGCAAAGATTCTTTCACAGCGCAGCAACCAATTCTCCACCTCTATAGCATCCTCTGTTCCCAAAAATGGCTTCCCTCCAAGCTTAGCGTAATCTCCGCTCAGTTTAGCATAATGGTTAATTACCGAAACTTCTGGAACTCCTGCCCCTACAGCTTCTCCTCCTACTAGTCCAACTGCAATTCCAGCTTGCATCATATTCATAAAAAAATTGATACATAGCTCCCATGTCCACTTGCAGGACTCCAGCACCTGCATTCTCTGCTTGTGCCTGACCTTGGGTCCTCCTCGCATTAGGTCTGGCATTCCCATCAGTGCCCTCCCCTCCTAGGTTCACTCTTCCTCTTCGACCATCCATATCTATATTCAAACCTTATGAGATACAACAAAATAAACTAACAAAGATAGGAGGCTAGAGATAAAACGTATACTTATATATAGCAAATACAAGTACATTACTATAGCGTTATCTCGTTCCCAACCTTACTCTAATTCCTTAGGATTATGTTTTAAAATCATTTTTAGTTTAAAGTTTTTCATAAACCTATGCTCTGATACCAAGTTGTAACGTCCCGTATCTAGAGGCCAAAAGCTAAGCGTTACAGATGCTGTAGTCATCCATAGTATTAACTTCAGGTGAAAAAATACGGTAATTCTAATGGTATCCATAATATCAGAAGCATTTGAATATGAACAAAATCATTGATTTAAAAACAAAATTTTACCGATTAAATTAAGAGCGACATATGACGATGCCTCCTTGGTTGATCAGAGTCAATATAGCCATATATAACTTAATATACACGGCAGAATCAAAACAAAATAAAACTATAACTCCTAATTAGCTATCTGTTAGCCGCCTGCTCGTCTCCGAAAGCTTTATTCACCAAAATTTCTAAAACCTGAAAACCTTAACCCTCAGCCTACTCAAATCAATTTTGAGCACCCAAGAGTTTAAGGGGAAACAAAAACTTCTAGTCAGACATAAAGCCTGGTATGAATAATACCGTTACATCTCGGTTTACTGATATTAAGTGAGACCGTGCCGCTTAGCGGAACGGGTTTCCCCTCACTAATATCCTATTTAAAACATATATTTTGCAAATCTTTTCCTACAACCAAACCGGTTAATCAAACTGATTATAATGATAATAATAATAATAATAGCTATGTCCATTAAGCTATAATCAGGTTACTAATAAACTATCTGTCCACAAGTAATAAATGGACTATTTGTTTGAAAACTGGGCTAACTGCCCGCAAACTGGACTAACTGTCCACAAACTGGACTAACTGCCCGAATCGTTTTCTTAGGGTTAACCACCCTTCATCTTTTTCCTTGAAAACCTTTTCAAAATGATTTAACCTTTTAAATCATACTTATACAAGGAAAATATATTCTTAGCTTTACTCTAAGGTATTTTGCTATGTTATATATACTTTACTCAAAACAATGTTGATGAATTTTAATGAGGTTTTCCTATCCCCTCAAAATAAGTTAAAACCCTTTTTAACTTAAAAACACTTAGGATATGCTACCTAGTTAGTACATTCGAAACATTTGTTTAAAACCTTTAAACAACCCCTTCGAAACCCTGGAAAGTAACCCTTTCGAAAGCATAAAAAAACCTTCCCTTCGAAAGCTTTAAAACCTTTATACCATGTCTTTCGAAAACATTGGAAAAACCTTCCCTCTTAGACCTTTCGTAACCATTGGAAAAATCTTCCTTCAAACCTTTCGAAATCATTGGGAAACCACCCCTTCGAAACCTGCATTTAAAAACCTTTCGAAAGCATTAAAACACTAAACCTTTCAAAAGCCTTTGGGTTCAATTTAAAACATGTGGAAACCATTCAAAAATCTACTCTTTCGAAACCTTTGAAAATCGTCCCGGTCGAAACCATTTGGATTATGCCTTCAAGTAGAGAAAAAGGATCGGAAACCCATTAAAGTCAAAAGCATCCCTTTCAAAATCATTCCTAAGTAAAGAAGTGATGGTGTCGTAACCATCCCTTCGAAAGCATTGGAGAAGTGGCCAAATTTTAGAAAACAAAATAACCCCTTCGAAACCATCTGGGTCGAAAGGAAGAAAGAGGCAGCCAAATGGTTTCGACTTAGTCGAAAGTAGTCATTTAAAACAAAAGCGCAAGCTAATCGAAACCATTTCTTTAATCCATTTGACCAAGTTGAAAGCAAGCATGCGCATTTTCTTTAAAAGCAAAGTAATGCCTCAACCCCTTCAGAACCTATGGTTTCGACTCTATACCTTTCGCCTACATCCAATTCACTACGTACCAGTTCCCTGATACCATGTGCTTTGGTTTCAACAGTGTCAGAGGTGAAGGTAAGGAGGCGGAACCTAGTGTCGAAAGGATCGAAACAGTGAAAAACATGTTTATTTGTCCATTTAAACTATTTCTTTGTACCTAACTTGCCTTGTTTGTCAAATTATGATTGGTTGCAAGTTCCTCTTTTTTAAAAGTACTATCAACTTCCATAATTAACAATTTAAATTTATATACAAAAAGCCCCTTCTCCTTTCATAAATATATAATACATTTAAGTCCCATACCTTAAATAATTTTATATACCCATTAAAACACTTAGGAAAATTCTACAAAAATTCCAGAAAATCACTTTTAATATGCTTTCTAACATATATTAATTTAAGACCCAAACCAATTATTATTTAACCGTAAATAATTTATAATCGAAAATAACATTTTCTTCACTCGAAAATTTATATAAATTCTACAAAAATTCAGAAAATTTGGAAAATTGAAATCCATCTCTAAAATAATATTTCTGGTCTATATAAAAATTGGCAAGGCATTTGGATGTCATTTAATATGGTTTTCATATCAAAACATGTCATAAAATTTATATGAACAACCATAAATCATCAACAAGTATATATAATCATTCCATCATTCCAAAACATGGCAAATCAATGCAAAATATTTCAGATTTCATCTTAAAACCGAAAACAAAAGAAATATGAGATGTGAACATCATTCACCTTAGCTTTAGAGATTAAAGAGACTGAGATGTGAATGGATTTGATCTGAATTAGATTCTTCCTTGGCTTTTCTTAATCTTCTTCCCCTTTCTCTTGTTAATGGTGGCCGGCCACAAGTTTAAAAATTTTGATAAATGAAAATGAATGTGTATGGTATACACGACCAAGGGTTTAGGGTATAAGAATGGCCTCTTTTTTATTTTACCCCTCTTTTATTTCATTTTAACCCTTCTTTTAATTCATTGGTCAAAAGGCACGGCTGCCCCTTAATAAAAATCAAATCTCAATCCCCTAATCAACACTTTTTTAATTTAATTTAACTAATTAAATATCCTAAATAATGTTACCAAAAATATGGGGTGTTACACCCAATTTTCTTCTGATGTTCGGCCTTCACTTGTTGACAATTCACACACTACCTTACCCACAAACCAACACCCTTCTTCATACCTTCCCAGTAGAAACTCCTCCTTATGTGTTGATACGTCTTGGTTCCCCCCAGGGTGAATCTTAAATTTGGATCGATGACATTCCCTAAGACTTCTCTCCTTAAGTCTCCAACATTCGGAACACACAACCATCTCTTCTTTCTCAACCATCCCCTCTGGTCAAGATTAAAATCTTTTAGATCATCAATCTCCGATCAAACCTCAAGCCTTTTAATCTTCTTGGCTAACCGTGGATCCTCTTTTTGCTTAGAGGCAATCGTCTCGATCAGTACTGGTCGAACTTCCAAGCAGGATAACATGGCAGTGCTTTGACTAGAACTAGCAGTAGATCTTAACTGCACACTACAAATAGTCAAAGCCTCTAGATACTTCCGTTCCGTTAACATAGCTAACACCACATTTTTATGTTTTTTGCTAAGAGCTTCCACTACTTTATTTCCTTTTCCACTTGTATACTCTATACCAAAATCATAAGCTGCTAAAAACTCCAGCCACCTCTGCTGTCTTATATTCAACTCTTTTTGAGAGAATAAATAACTTAAGGACTTATGATCTGTGTATAACTCAAATCTCTCCCCTAAGAGATAATGCCTTCATACTTTCAATGCGAAGATCACTGCAGCCAACTCTAAATCATGAGTAGGATATCTCACTTCATGTGGTCTAAGCTGTCGTGAAGCGTAGGCAATAACTTTACCTGTTTGCATCAACACAGCCCCTAATTCGGTTCCACATGCATCGGTATACACTACTAATCCTTGATTCATGTCTAGAACTACTAACACAAGCACGTTGGTCAACAAATGCATTAACTTAAAAGATTTTCCTCACATTTGTTAGACCAAATAAACTTCACGTCTTTCTAGGTTAGCTTAATCAAAGGCGATGCTATCTGCAAGAAATCCTTAATAAAGCTCCGGTAATACCAGGGAGTCCAACAAAAATTATGATTCAGTCAACGTCTCTAGTCTCTTCTAGTTTTTAATAGCCTTGATCTTATCCGGATCAACTGACAAACCTTTTTCTGAAGCCACGTGACTAAGAAACTTAACTTCTTTCTTCATGAAATGACACTTTGAAAACTTCCTTTTAGTTGATGCTGCCTCAGCATCTCAAGCACTACTCTAAGATGAACTTCATGCTCTCTTTCATCCTTAGAGTATATTGAAATGTCATCTATGAATACCAATACGAACCTATCCAAGTGCTCTCAGAAAACTCGGTCCATCAAATACACGAAGAAAGTCGGTGCATTCGTTAACCCGAATGGCATTACTAACCATTCTTACGAACCATACCTAGTCTAAAACACCGTTAATGGAATACTGTCCTCTGCCACTCTTGGATGATGGAAATATATCGCCAAATATAATTGGGAAAATACTCTGTCTCCACTCAACTGATCAAGTAAATCATCGATTCTCGGCAAAGGTTACTTATTCTTGATCGTCCTCTAGTTCAACTTGCGATAGTCGATACACATCCTTAACGACCTATCCCGTTTCTTCATGAACACCACGACTGCTCCCCAAGGAAAACTGCTCGGTCTAATAAAATTCTTTCTTTCTAAATCCATTAGCTGCACTTTCAATTCCTTCATCTCGGTAGGTATCATCCTACTAGGTGGTCTACTTATACGTTCTGCTCCTGGCATAAGATCTATCCAAAACTCAACAGCTCATTTCGGTGGTAGTCCTGTGACTGGCTCAAAAATATCTACGAACTCTCTTGCTACCAAAACCTGATTCAACTCTTCTTCAACTTCCATTGCATTTAGCAAAGCACTTGGGCCTAACTTCTCAACCGAGTATATAATTCGGTTATGACTATTAGGGTGTTTTAGCAATATTTCCCTATATTAGCAAAATATTCTAGCATCATAATTATCCAACCAATCCATACCCAAAATAATTCCGAAACCTACAAAATCAAAAACATACAAACTGCATGCAAACTTATGACCTAACGATTCAAGTTCTAACTGGTCACATCTCATCCCTAGAGTTGCATACCCTCCTATCAGATTCATAACCCTTAAGAAAGTAACAAGGTATGAGGGTTCTAAACATAACTTATTTACCAAACACTGAGATATAAATGAATGCGATGCACCGATATCAAAAAGTACCCTAACCGGTATACTATGAATCAAAAGCGTACCTTCCATCACAGTCTTTCCCTTCCCAGCGGCCGTTGGTCTAGAAGAAGATGGATCCAAAGCAAAAACCTTTCCCCTGTCCGCTCTGACTGGTTCTGGACACTGATTCTTGAAGTGTCCAATTTGGTCATAGTTCAAGCACTTCACTCCTTTCTTATCTGCAACCTCCTTCCCTTTTCCAGTTCGACATTCATGAGCATAATGACCTTTCTTATTGCACTTATAGCAAACTACATTGGCATTTCCTTTCTTGGTAGCTCCTCCTTTCTGAGCTCCTTTATTCTTAAAGAATTTTCTCTTCTTGCCCTGAGAATCCTGAGTTCCAGCCTGCTTCACCTTCCCATAAGTAGAAAGCATCTCTTCATTTCAGATTGCCATCTCCAATAACACTATACTTGGATCACAGAGATGTGGCATAGTCACCATAGCAATCTTGGGTCATAACCCTCAAATAAACTTCTCGTTCTTTTTAACGATGGTGTCAATGGTAGCATATCCATATTTGGACAACTCATCAAACTTCGTAGCAACACAATCACTGACATTTCACGATGCATTAAGTCCATGAACTTTCTCAATAATACGAACTTGGCAACTTCGGATAAGAAGCTCTCTTCGAATCTCCTTTGAAACTCTGCCCAAGTCAACTCTTCCTTGAGAACTCCCACGGTAACCCTATTCCGCCAATAAAGTGCTGCTCCCTACAACTGTCTAGTAGCACGTCTCCTCTTCTGCTCATCGTCCAATCCTGAGTCGACAAAAATCCTTTCACAATGCAAAAGACAATTCTCTACTTCTATAGCATCCTTTATTCCCAAAAACAGTTTCCACCAAGACTTGTATAATCCCTGCTCAGCTTAGCATAGTTATTACCAACTAGGGCCATGAGATTAGCTCCTCCAACATTCACAACATTTCCCCCAGCTACTCCTACAGCTACTCCAGCTTGCATCAGATTGACAAAAAATTAATACATCATCCCCATATCTACTGGCGGGGTTCCAGCACGTACGTTGGCATTTGCATTAGCATTTTCCTATCCACTCGGATTCCTCCTAGTGTTGGGTCGAGCATTTCTGTTAGTTGTGGTGCTTCTACCACATAGATTTCCTCTTCCATTTCCTACCTCCTTATCTTTCTTTGTCATAAATCTACATACGAGCCTTAGTAAGATACAGAAGAATGGTTTGAGAGAGAGGGGAGTACGTACTTATAGATATATACAAAACAAATACAAGTACGTTACTATAGCATTAACCCAAACTCCGGCTCATTTTCTAATCCATTGGATTATGCTTTGAAAATATTTTAGGTTTAAATTTCTTTTTAAAATTATATAAACCTATGCTTTGATACCAACTTATAACATCCCCCATTTGGAGGCCCTAAACTAAAGGCTCCAGATGCTGCAGTCATCCATAGTTATTAATTGTCGGTGATCAAATGAGGTAACGGTAGATACATTGATATAACAGAAACACATGGATATGAAAAAATTAAAATCATAAAACAAATTTCTCATTTCACTTTAAATCACATTTCAAATTAATTACATAATCCCAATTCGTAAACCACATTCGAAGAAATATAATTATTACAAAATACACCAAGAGCGGCATATGAAGATGCCCCCTTAGTTGATCAGAGTCTAAATATAGGCAAAAAACAACTTTGCCATTATATCCAAAACATAGCATAATCAAATAGAAAAAACTCCAACTAACTAGCTTGCCTTCTGCACATCTTCGGAAGCTTATTCGTTTGAAAGAGAACCTGAAAACCTTAAGTCTCAAACTACTTAAAATTAATTAAGCACTCAAGATTTTAAGGGGAAAACATAAACTTCGAGTTAGGCAAAAAGCCTGGTATGAATAATAACCTACCATCTCGAACCACATAGATATGTAGTGAGACCATGTCTCTTAGCGAAATGGGTTTTCCCCTTACTAGTATCTTAACGCAATTTAAAATAACCATATACTGTGCACCTGCATCCACAATGGTTAAGACGTAACCTAACAAATGTATCATAATGATATGCAAACACGCAATAAGCTCTGGATTTCCCATTCCTATTTCTTTGACTATCTGTCTTAAGTTGTAGTTTCTAGGGTCACTATTAACTTTTAATTTTCATGGGCTGACTGATAACCTGTTCCAAACTTACGAACTATCTGTCCGGTTTCATAATTTTCATGGGATTACTAAGAACCTATTGGTATCTACCAATAACATTATCTAATTGTAGTTTTCATGGGGTCACTATGAACCTTTTGGATCCTCCAATAACACCTCTCATGTTATAGTTTTTATAGGATCACTATGAACTTATTGATCTCTTTCAATAACTTGTTCCGGACATAGTTTTCATGGGATCACTAAGAACCTATCGGCCTTTGCCAACAACAATTTCCATACATAGTTTTCATGGGCTTACTAAGAACCTGTCTAAACCAATAATATTTGATCAGCTTTTAAGCATCTTATACTCTAGTCTATTTAAGCTCCTAGATGCAATTCTACTTACACAGGAGCAATTCAATGTATATTCACTACTGGGTCAACCTAGCTGGTTATTCTGCTCTTTCCACCCTAAAATACAGTTATGGGTTAATAATGAATTGAATATGATTACACCAACATACATGATAACTAATCAAATAACATAAACAATATAAACATCCATGGTTTAATTCCTTGTAATCATTTTCTAAAACAACATGGTTAATAGCCTTAACCCACTATCCTTAACAAGGAAAGCTTCCTTTGAAATTTCAAAGTTAAATTGCCATTTCTAAAACTTTTTTACAATGCCATGGTTTGACAAAATGAGATTGGTTCTTTAATTCGAAAGCTAGAGCTTTCGACTATATCCTTTGGATTATTGTAACATCATGAGTAACCCTCCATCACTCTCCCCTTTTTAGGTATTACTTTAAAACCTTAGTCATTCTCTTTCGAAAGCATTACTTAAAAACATACCTTTCGAAAAACTTAAAGCTTACCTTTCGTGTAACACTGTTAATTTTAATAACATTATTCAAGAGATTTAATTAGATAAAATTAAATAGAATATTGTAGAGACTAGAGTGATAAGGGGATTTGAAAACTAATGAAGTCCATGCCTTAACTAAATGAATTCATAAGAATGGTTTATAAGGTAAAAACTAAATTAAGTAAGACAAGCATAATATGGAAAATAGCCATACACCATAACCTCATAACCCCTAAACCTTACCTCATTTTTCATTCATACGTTCATAAAACAGAAACAAAGGAGATCAAGGCCGGCCATAATCCTAGGAGAAAAGGAGATTAAAATCAATTGGAAACTAAGGATTCAAGCAAGAAAGAATTAAGCAAGAACAAATCTCAAGTTCCTTATCCAAACAAAGTGAATAATAATCTAAACCATCTTATATATGTCCTAATGAACATTGTAATTTTGGGTTTAAAGTTTTAAAACCGTTTGGATGGATTGGATGATGATATGCTTTGATTATATGCCATGTTTTATTTAAACAAGTATTTTTTTGTAAAGGTATAGCTCGATTTTAAGGATAAAATCATGTAAAATGGGTTTCGAATGCTATGAGGATTAAATATGTTATGTAAAACATTATTTTAGAGATGGGTTTAAATTTTCAGAATATTCCAAGCTATGGATAATTTATTATGAATTTTGAATGGAAGAAATAGATAATTTGGGTTTAAAATTAATTACGGTGATTATATGAAGGCTATTGGGTCTGAAATTCACATATGTTAGAAAACATATTAAAAGGGAATTATGAAGATTTTTGGGGATTTTTCCTAAGTGTTTTAATATGGTTATCAAATTATTTAATTTAAAGGACTTAAATGTTTAAATAATTTATGGAAAGGAATGGCTTATTTGTTAAAATATTTCGATTATAAATTATTGAATTTGGCAGCACTTTTAGAAAATTAATTTTGATAAAGAAATGACTACCAATTACATTTTTACAAATAAGGAAAGTTAGGTGAAAAGAATTTTCTTTTAAAGGCTAAAAATCAGTTTTGCTTGGATTTACTACTTCGCCACTTCCATCTGTTGGCTTTTGACACCATGCCTCCACCAAAAAACTCGTTTGAAACCGATGCATATGATATCAAGCAATTGATACGTAGTATATTGGAGAAAGGCGGAAGGTACAGTGTCGAAACCTTGCTATCAAAGGGGTTGAAGTTACTTTTAAATAGCTTTCGAATGGATTGCCGCTTGCCTTTGTTTTTAAAAGATGCTTTTGAATGAGTTGTCACGTAACTAGTTTTGCAAAGGAGCCTTCGAATGGGTAGCCGCTATTGAATCTGTTTGAAACCTAGTTGCCGTCTTCATACCTTTTGAATTGGTTAGAGGCCACTTTTCTTTATAGCCTTACAACAATGAGTTCGAAAGGGAAGTTTTTGTTTTATTAATATTTAAGCTGCCGCTTCCCAATGCTTTCGAAAGGGTCCTTGTAGCTGCTTTTATTAAAGGTTTCGAAGGCAACAGTTTCGAAAGTTTGTTTCGAAGCTATCCTTTTCCCCAATACTTTTATTTGAAGATCAATGCTTTCGAAAAGGTTGCTTTTGCTTTTGTTTCCTTGACCCAGAAGTTACATTTAATGTTAAACCAATGGTTTCAAAAGGAACGGTTTTAAATTGTTTTTGTGAAGCTTTCGAAGGGAATGCCTTAAGTCTTTCAAAGCGTATGTTTTAGGCATTTCGAAAGGTATGTTTCAAGTATTTTGAAAGGAATGTTTTGAGTGTTTTAAAAGGTGTATCTTGTGTTTTGAAAGGAAGATTTCAATGCTTTCGAAAGGAATGTTTTGAGTGTTTCGAAAGGTATATCTTTAAGTGTTTTGAACGAAGGTTTCAATGCTTTCAAAAGGAATGTTTTGAGTGCTTCGAAAGGTATATTTTTAAGTGTTTTGAAAGGAAGGTTTGAATACGTTCGAAAGATATGTTTTAATGGTTTCGAAAGGAAAGACCTAAGGTTTCGAAAGCCTTAGTTTTCAAACATGAAACCCAATCTCAATTTTTAAAGGTAAACCCATAGCAATATGAAAGAGTTTTGAAACGGCATTTAACTTAGGTGTTTTTGAAGAAGCTTTCCTTGCTAAAGACATAGGTTAAAGGTATTAACCATGTTTCATTTGAAAAATGATTACAAGGAAATTAAACCATAGATGTCAGTATTATTATGTTATAATCAGTTATCATGTATGCTTCTTCTGTAAACATATTCACTTTATAATTAACCCCCAACTACATTATGAGGTGTTATGGGCAGAACAACCACCTAGGTTAACTCAGTGTGAATATATACTAAGTTAAACCCTATGTGAGTAAAATAGCATCCAGGAGGTTAGTTAGACCAGAATGTAGGTTGAACAAAAACTGATCAAAGAATTATTAATTTAGACAGGTTCATTATAAGCCCATAAAAACTATGTATGGAAATTATTATTGGCAGGGGCCAATATGTTCTTAGTGATCCCATGAAAACTATATCCGGATTAAGTTATTGATAGAGATCAATAGGTTCATAGTGATCCCATGAAAACTATGACATGAGAGAAGTTATTGGAGAACCCAATAGGTTCATAGTGAGCTTATGAAAACTATAATTGGAGGAAGTTATTGGTAGATACCAATAAGTTCTTAGTGATCCCATAAAAACTATGAAACCAGACAGATAGTCCGTAAGCTTGGAACATGTTATTAGTTATCCCATGAAAACTAATAGTTAATAGTGACCATAGAAACTATAACTTGAGACAGATAGTTAGATGAATGGGGATGGGAAATCCAGAACATATTGCATGTTTGCATACCATCATGATACACTTTATTATGTTATGTTTTAACCATTGTGGATGTAGAAGCACGGTATATGGTTATTATAAAATTGAGTTAAGATAATACTAAGGGAAAACTCATTCCGCTATGGTCTCACTAGATATCTATATGGTTCCAGATGGTAGGCTATTATTCATATCAAACTTTTTGGCTGACTCGATGTTTATGTTTTCCACTTAATCTCTTGGGTGCTCAATTAATTTTTAGTAGTTTGAGAGTTAAGGTTTTCGGGTTTTCTTTAGATGAATAAGCTTCTGGAGACGTGCAGGATGCAAGCTAGCTATTAGGAGTTCTTTCTGTTTGATTCCACTGTATTTTGGTTATAATGGCAAAGTTGTTTAATTGCCTATATTTAGACTATGATCATCCAAGGGGCATCTTCATATATCGCTTTTGGCGTATTTTGTAATAATTATATTTTCTCTGAACATGGTTTTAATAAATTAGGATTATGTAATGAATTTGAAACATGATTCGAAGTTGAATGAGAAATTTTTTCTATGATTTTAAACATTTTCATATCCATGTGTTTCTGTTATATCAATGTATCTAACATTACCACATTTGGTCATCGAAAATTAATATCTATGGATGACTGCAGCATCCATAGAACTTAGTTTTGGGCCTCTAAATGGGGGATGTTACAAGTTGGTATCAAAGCATAGGTTTATGTAAACTTAAAAAGAAATTTAAACCTAAAAGATTTTCAAAACATAATCCAATGAATCTGAAAATGAGATCGGGGTTTGGGTTAACGCTATAGTAACATACTTTTATTTGTTATGTATAAATCTATAAGTACGTACTCCCCTCTCTTTTAGACCATTCTTATGTATCTTACTAAGGCTCATATATAGATTTACAAGAAAGGAAGATATGGGGGCAGGAAACAAAAGAGGAAATCTAGGTGGAGGAAGCACCACAACCAATGGAATACTCGACCTAATACCAGGAGAAACTAGGTTCGACAAGCAAATGCTAACCTAAACGCAAATGTCAATGTAGGTGCTAGAACAACGCCAATAGATATGGGGATGATGTATCAGTTCTTTGTCAATCTGATGCAAGCTGGAGCAGCTACAGGAGTGGCTGAAGGTAATGCTATGAATGTTGGAGGAGCTAATCTTGTGGTCCCAATTGGCAATAATTATGCTAAGCTGAGCAGGGATTGTACCAGTCTTGGTGGGAAGCTGTTTTTGGGAACAGAGAATGCTGTCGAAGTAGAAAACTTGTTATTGCATTGTGAAAGGATTTTTGCTGACTTGGGATTAAAAGTTGAACAGAAGAGGAGACTTGCCTCTACACAGTTGTAGGGAGCAGCACTTTATTTGCGGAATAGTGTCACCGTGGGAGTTCTCGAGGAAGAGTTGACTTGGGTAGAGTTTCGAAGGAGATTCGAAGAGAGGTTCTTATCCGATGTTGCCAGTTCTCATTGTTGAGAAATTCACAGACTTAGTGAAGGGTGAGATATCGGTGATTGAGTATGCTACGAAGTTTGATGAGTTGTCCAAA
Organism: Allium fistulosum; assembly: GCA_030737815.1. Taxonomy (NCBI): domain Eukaryota; kingdom Viridiplantae; phylum Streptophyta; class Magnoliopsida; order Asparagales; family Amaryllidaceae; genus Allium; species Allium fistulosum. Next base: position 210,049,589 of record CM060908.1, read on the forward strand.
TACGGATATGCTACCATTGACACCGTCATTAAAAGTAACGAGAAATTTATTCGAGGGTTAAGACCTGAGATTTCTATAGCGACTATGCCACATCTCCGTGATCCAAGTACAGTTGTAGTGGAGATGGAAATATGGAATGAAGAGATGCTTTCTACTTATGGGAAGGAGAAGCAGATTGAAACCCCAGGTTTTAGGGCAAGAAGAGGAAATTCTTTAAGAAGAAAGGAACCCAAAAGGGAGGAGCTGCTAAGAAGGTGAAGGATAATCTAGTTTGTTTTAAGTGTGATAAGGAGGGACATTATGCTCATGAATGTTGAACTGGAAAAGGGAAGAAGGTTGCAGATAAGAAGGGAGTGAAGTGCTTCAACTGCGACTAGATCGAGCATTACAAGAATCAGTGTCCAGAACTGGTCAAAGCGGACAAGGGAAAGATCTTAGCTATAGGACCATCGTTTTCTAGGCCAACTGTTGCTGAGAAGGGAAAGACTGTGATGGAAGGTACGCTTTTGATTCATAGTATACCAGTTAAAGTACTATTTGATACCGGTGCATCGCATTCATTTATATCTCAGTGTTTGGTATATAGGTTATGTTTAGAACCCTCATACCTTGTTACTTCCTTAAGGGTTGCAAATCCGATATGAGGATATTCAACTCTAGGGATGAGATGTGATCAGTTAGAACTTGAATTGTTAGGTCATAAGTTTGCATGCAGTTTGTATGTTTTTGATTTCGTAGACTTTAGGATCATTTTTGGTATGGACTGGTTAGAAAGATACGATGCTAGGATATTTTTCTAAGATAGGGAAATATCGCTAAGGCACCCTAATAGTCATAGCTGAATTATATATTCGACGGAGAAATTAGACTCAAGTGCTTATGCGTTGTTGAATGCAATGGAAGTAGGAGAAGAGTTGAATCATGTTTTTGTTTCAAGAGAGTTTGTAGATATTTTTGAGCTAGTCATAGGACTACCATCGAAGCGAGCCATTGAGTTTCAGAAAGATCTTGTGCCAGGAGTGGAACCTGTAAGTAGAGCACCTAGTAGGAAGACACCGTCCGAGATTAAGGAACTGAAAGTGCAGCTAGTGGATTTAGAAAGAAAGAATTTAATTAGACCAAGCAGTTTGCCTTGGGGAGCGGTTGTGGTGTTCGTGAAGAAACCGGATGGGTCATTAAGGATGTGTATCGACTATCATAAGTTGAATGATAAGAAGATCAAGAATAAGTATCCTTTGCCGAGAATTGATTATTTATTTGATCAATTGTGTGGAGCTTGAGTATTTTCCCAATTGGATTTGGAAACATGTTTCCATCAGCTGAGAGTGGCAAAGGACAATATTCCGTTGATGGCATTTCGGACTAGGTATGGTTCGTACGAATGGTTAGTAATGCCATTCGGGTTAACTAATGTACCAGCTTTCTTCGTGGACTTGATGAACCAGATTTTCCGAGAGCACTTGGATAGGTTTGTATTGGTATTCATAAATGACATTTTAATATACTCTAAGGATGAAAGAGAGCATGGAGTTCATCTTAGAGTGGTGCTTGAGACGCTAAGGCAGCATCAACTGAAAGCGAAGTTGTTGAAGTGTCGTTTCCAGAATAAAGAGGTTAAGTTTCTTAGTCACATAGTCTTAGAGAAGGGTTTGTCAGTTGATAGGATGAGATCGAACTGTTAACAACTGGAAGAGTCCAGAGACGATGACTGAGATCAGAAATTTTCTTGGACTCGCTGGCTATTACTGGAGATTCATTAAGGATTTTTCATGGATAGCAACATCTTTGACTAAGCTAACCAGGAAGGGCATAAATTTTATTTGGTCTGACAAATGTGAGGAAGCATTCCTTAAGTTAAAGTGTTTGTTGACCAACACGCCTGTATTAGTAATACGAGATGGGAATCAAGGGTTAGTGATGTATACAGATGCATGTGGAACTGGATTAGGAGTTGTGTTGATGCAGAAAGGTAAAGTTATTGTCCATGCTTCACGATAGCTTAGACCACAGGAAGTGAAATATCCTACTCATGATCTAGAGTTGGTAGCGGTGATCTTAGCACTGAAAATATGGAGACATTACCTCTTAGGGGAGAGATTTGAGTTATACACAGATCATAAGTTTTTATTGTATTTATTCTCTCAGAACGAGTTAAATATGAGATAGTAGAGGTGGCTGGAATTTTTAGCAGCTTATGATTTTGGTATAGAGTATACACTTGGAAAAGAAAATAAAGTAGCGGATGCTCTTAGTAGAAAACAACAGAAAGTGGTTTTAGCTATGTTAACGGAATGGAAGGATCTAGAAGCTTTGACTACTTGTAGTGCGCAGTTAAGATCAACTGCTAGTTCTAGTTGGAGCACTACCATGTTGTCCTGCTTGGAAGTTCGCCCAGTTCTGATCGAAAGGATTGCTTCTAAGAAGAAAGAAGATCCATTGTTAGCCGATAAGATTAGAAGGCCTGGGGTTGGATCAGAGATTGATGATCTAAAAGATTTTAATCTTGGCCAGAGGGGATGGTTGAAAAAGAAGGGACGATTGTGTGTTTCGAATGTTGAGGACTTAAGGAGAGAAGTTCTTAGAGAATGTCATCGATCCAAATTTACGATTCATCCTGAGGGAACTAAGATGTATCAGGACATGAAGAGGAGTTTCTACTGGGAAGGTATGAAGAAGGATGTTGGCGTATGGGTAAAGCAGTGTGTGAACTGTCTACAAGTGAAGGCCGAACATCAGAAGCTAAGTGGGTTGCTTCAACCTTTGAAAATACCTGTTTGGAAATGGGAGGCGATACCCATGGATTTTGTAGATGGGTTGCCAAGGCCAAATCGAGGAATGAAAATATATGGGTCATAGTGGATAGGTTGACCAAGAGTGCCCATTTCATTTCAGTTAAGTCAACCAGGACGACACCTGTTTTGGCTAGATTTTTTATGAAGAACATAGTTAGACTACGTGGAATTCCTAGTAGTATAGTAATTGATAGAGATACTTTGTTTACTAGTGAATCCTGGAAGAGTCTATAGGATATGTTAGGTACCAAGCTCAAGATGAGTACTGCTTATTACCCTCAGACAGATGGGCAGGCCGAGAGAGTCAATAAGGTATTCGAGGATTTGTTGAGAGCTTGTGTGCTAGATTTTGGTGGATTGTGGGAAGATCATCTACACTTAGTTGAGTTCTCCTATAATTACAGCTATCAGACTAGTATAGAAATGGTGCCTTTTGAAGCTTTGTATGGGAGGCCATGCAAGTCACCAGCATGTTGGTTGGAAACTGGGGACAGAATAGTCTTAGGTCCAGAAAGAGTAAGAGAGGCAACAGAAAAGACTTAGTTCATCCGAGGTAGGATGAAGAAAGCTCAGTCTAGACAAAAGAGTTATGCAGATAAGAGGCAAAAAGAACTAGAGTTCCCAGTTGGAGATAGGGTTTTCATTAAAGTATCACCGACGAAGGGTGTGGTATGATTCAGAAAGTCAGGAAAAATGGCACCGAGATATGTTGGACCATTCCTAGTTATAGAGAGGATCGAAAATCTCGCATACCGAGTAGGGTTGCTGAGCAGTTTGGCAGGTGTCCATAATGTGTTTCGTGTGTCTCATCTTCGTAAGTATGTACATGATCCAGAGACTATTATTCCTCCGACTGCGTTGGAAGATTTAATAGTAGAACCAAATTTGATTTTTGTTAGACAACTAGTTCGGGTTGTAGCAAGAGATGAGAAGAGGTTAATAAACTAGATAGTCAAGTTGGTGAAAGTTCAGTGGAGCGACAATGAGAAGGACTGTACTTGGAAGACAGAAGACGGGATTACAGATACTTATCCTGATCTGCTGTGAGGGTATGTTCTATATTTGCTTTATATAGGTTGTTTTCTAGTCAGGTAGGCTAGTATGGTAGTTAGGAGATGTTACAAATGATTACTATGATTAATATTTAGTCCTTATTGAATTTCGAGGTCGAAATCCTTTAAGGAGTGGAGCCTGTAACACCCCTAATTTTAATAACAATTATTCAGGAGATTTAATTAGATAAAATTAAATAGAATAATGTAAAGACGATTGTGATAAGGGAATTGGGATTCGAAAACTAATGAATGCCATACCTTAACTAAATGAATTCATAAGAATGGTTTATAAGATAAAAACTAAATTAAGTAAGGCAAGGGTAATATGGGAAATAGCCATATACCATAATCCCATAGCCCCTAAACCCTTACCTTGTTTTTCATTCATACATTCATAAAACAAAAACAAAGGAGATCAAGGCTGACCATAACCCGAGGAGAAAAGGAGATCAAACACATGTCACTACAAGAAAAAGTATTTTTGGTGGCGCACAAAAAACGCTATCAAAACTTACGGGCGTTTTGATGAACGCCGCGATAAAACCCGCAACTAAAAATCCATTATTTTAGTTGCATTTATTTCAACGCCACTATAAATCCTTTTATAGCAGCGTTTCTCAAACGCACCATAAATCTTTTTGTAGCGTTTTAAAAACGCCACCAAAAAGCTTTTTGGCTCTATATATAGAGTTTATAACTTTAACCCTGCTTTACGGTTGCGTTTTCTCAACGCCACTATATGTATATCTGTAGCGTTTTTGAAAGGCTACTAAAAGTTGTGGATTATTTTGCAGCCTTTTCTCATGCTATAATTCCCTGTTAATTGACTATTTTGTTTCTAGTATATCAATCAACAATCACTCACATAATCATCATATTCAAACAATTAAAAAACATATTAACCATATAATCGAATAAAATATCCATAACCATTTCGATACAATTGTTTTTCGATAAAATGACCAAACTCACATACAATAACCATTCGTATACAAATTTACACACCTAGTACTAATAAAATATTATACCTAACTAGTACTAACAAGCGCTTGATTACCCATAATTCTTTGTTGCATGCACAAGTGAACTAGCACCATAAAAGTCCAACCTTGCTCTCTTCGAAAGTCCAATGCCTACACAAGTGAAAGCACAACATATAGTCAAACAATTATGTTAATTCGTAGGACTTCAAATCTGATATCAAACATCTACAACGTTGTACAAGTATATCATATTATTAATAATGTCATATAAATAATCAAAGTAATAAATGAAATGAAATAAATAAAGTCCAATCTTACAGTTATATATAAAACTTTGTTAAATTAGTTATATTATTATTATTTATAAAATTTAGTTAACTTAAACTTAGTTAATTTTATAAAACTTGTTTAATTTTAAAAAAACTTAGTTAATTTTTATTAACTTGGTTAACCTAGTTAATTTATTATTATTATTATTACTATTAAAGCTTAGTTAACTTAATTATATTATTATTATTATTATAAACTTAGTTAATTTTTATAATCTTTGTTAATTTTTATAAACTTAGTTAATTCATCATCATCATTATTTATAAAACTTTGTTAAATTAGTTATATTATTATTATTTATGAAATTTGGTTAACTTAAACTTAGTTAATTTTAAAAAAACTTAGTTAATTTTTATTAACTTGGTTAACATAGTTAATTTATTATTATTATTATTATGAAAACTCGGTTAAATTAATTATATTATTATTATTATAAACTTAGTTAATTTTTATAAACTTAGTCAATTCATCATCATCGTCATCATTATTATTTATAAAACTTTGTTAAATTATTTATATTATTATTATGGGGGAATTAATTTAAAGGACAAAGATTTGTATATTTTTTGCCTCAAGGACACATCCTCAATATTTTTACCATAAGGACAAACATTCTTCTAAAAATTATTTATAAGGACAAATATTTTTCAAAATTATTCATAAGGACAACAAAACTGCTACCAAGCTAAAACTGATACCTAAAAAATGCTACCGATAACTACAAACTGATACCTAAAACTGCTATCAATGACTAAAAACTGATACCTAAAGAAAGTTGTCCTTCAGGATAAAATATTGAAGGTCTGTCCTTGAGGCAAAAACACTGAAAATTTTTGTCCTTGACAATAATTTCCTGTATTATTATCTATAAAATTTAGTTAACTCAAACTTAGTTAATTTTATAAAACTTGTTTAATTTTAACAAAACGTAGTTAATTTTTATTAACTTGGTTGACTTAAGTAATTTATTATTATTATTATTATTAAAACTCGGTTAACTTAATTATATTATTATTACTATTATTATAAACTTAGTTAATTTTTACAAACTTAGTTAATTTTTATAAACTTAGTTAATTCGTCGTCGTCATACCAAATAATACCAAAGAGAAATCTTCACATAGTACCTTATAGATTCTTCATATAATCCCTGTAGGTTAAATTTTTTTATTAATTAATATATTGTTTCTAAAATCGATTTTTATTTCCACAATGATATAATATATGATCTGTGATGTATAATCCAACAACACTCCACTGGTTTTTTTTAAATACACACGCAAACTTGATTGGCGTAACTGATACCCATATTTGCCCATGCTCAAACATAATTTGGTTTCCAGTCTAGTACCTGTAATGCAAAGAACAAAGAATAGGAATTATGCAAAATAATCTTCTACTAAACAACTTACTATGCATTCTCCATTATCTACTAGATGAACAAAGAGGCATTTGAGCACACCTGCTGATAAGCTAATATTGCTTCCGAACTTTGAACGTTGTTTGCTTTGGTTACACCAAGCTTGTTCCATAAAGAGTAATCGCATGGCCTGGGTTTTAGTACCTAATGTAAATGAAATACAGTAACCAGCAGATTTAATTTTTATTTACACATGAAAATTTCTATTACATAAAAATACATTAATTTGTAACAACAAAAAATAATGTCATGATCAACTACATGAAAATATAAATCAAACTTATGTCTTTTTTACCATCTTGTCTCCTAATATACATTTATAGATCTAACTTTTGATTAATGGATTGCACTCCTAGATAGTATAGTAGTACATTATGGGAGATGGTTATTATAATTGAGTCAAACATTTATGCAAGATTTTATATCATATACTGTATACTTTTTCCACATTATTAGCACTATTGACACGTGATAGAATATAGATCATAGAACTTCTATGTGCAGAAGTCATTCTGAAGTGTTTGAAAGTAAAATGAAGCACTAAAATAGAACATAAAATAATACTGACCCCAATGTGTGTTTCATCCAGTTTTCATCATCCCTTTTCTGCAAAAAAAGGAAAACGATCACATTACTAAGAAATTAGTTGCAACTATAAGGAATGAGTATATATTTGTGAAGTCATTCTAACCGTAAAGTCTTCACGAGCATGCTCTTCTGCTCTCCTTTCTTGCCTCGACATAATGCATAGTTATGCACGCATTTATCAGAAGATTTTCCAGCTCAATAGTCTCGCTTAAGTCAGAATTCTTATTTTAACAAACCAGTATACAGGTATACCAATCAAGCCAAGTAAATTATAAAAAAGAAATTAAATATAGTTCATAACAAGCGACTAGCATGAAAAACGATGTTTAAACACAAACAGACCAGAAACGGACTCAAAACAGTCCTAGTTCTTGCAATACAATAAAAGATACGATAATAAAACACTTAAACAAAGACAACAATAACCATGCAACAAACCTTTTTCAAATTCTCTGCAATAGATGACATAATATACAATATTCATGCCTCCCAGAGGTTGTGAGTTGTTCTTTAAGAATGGTAGTTTATCCTGCAATGACTCTGCATGTACACTGCAGAACCGCTGTCTACATGTTCTAGTGTGGGCTACATAACAGTGGCAGGGTAACTTGAAATGTTTTCCGATTATTCATATGACTAATACATGCTGAAACAGTAAGATTCATATTGTCAAATATAGTTGCACTAATGTAATTGCACATGCTTAAATTATCTGTTAATGAGAAACGTTAAGTTTCTTGTTTATTTGCATTTTCTAGCAGCGATGCAGTATTAATTGAATTTTTTCATTTTATTTTTCTTTCAATTATTTTCATTTTATTTTTCTTTCATTTTTTTCCTTTATGAAACATATCATTTAGAGGAGTTTGCCCAAAAAGCAGATATTACGAAAAGACCCTTCCACTTTAGAAAAAGAAGAGTTTATTAGTTTGAAAAAGTTTGGGTTAATATCTTTAGAAGAGACATTCCAAGGCATCATAGATCTTTTGCCAATCTTCACAAGAAACTGATAGCTGATGCCAAGCGTTTCTCAGAAAATTGCCAAAGAGAGGTGTTTCTTTATTATTGCATGTACTATGTATGTTAACGTATTTGGTATCGACTCATTAATTGTTTACCGGTAAAAATGAAAGTTGGTAGGTCTATTAAGATGATGAGAGGTGCTGTGAACCGTAGAAGAAAAATTGCTAGGTACATGCTGCTTTATTGGAAGAGAATAGGCAGAGAGCAGGTATATTTTATAATTTTATATAAAACATGTTCATCCATTCACGAAAATCAAAAACTGAAAATGCCTTGTGTATACATGCTTGTTCAAAAATGTCATTATGCTGGCATAGTGTATTACTCAAATTTAAGTAGTTAACTGTATAGGGTATATCCCTTATTCAGTAGTTTAACTTCATTCAGTAGTACATGCACGTACTTATGAAGCTGAAAGAATGCATCTAACATAGAGTTACCTGGAGCTGGAGATCAGGTAATACAGGAGATATTGCTTGCAAACATGATGGAATACCAACCAACCGTTATTGGATCATATAACTTTAACATCCTCACAGCCATTGCAAAATATTCCAATTCCTGAGACCACTTACTCATCATCTTCAATACTTGCATATAAACTATTACCAAAGGCCTGAAACGATTCAAATATCTTAATTATTGGCATAAGAATTAAAAAAACAAAGATATAGTCGAACCACATTTCAAATTTCCAAAAATGGAACCAACTATAAAATTTAACCAAAATATAAAGAAAATCAAGATGGCCATCAAAGAGAAGAATGTAATAAAGCGCAAAAAAAAACTTGACTTTGAATGGTCACCATTAAATGGTACTGGAAAGCACATTAAAACTAAATAAAAGACCACAAGTACCAACTGTACAATACTTTAGCAGTAGGCATAAAGCAGAAGTCAAGATTCAATCGATAAATTTGGAAGGTGATTTTATTGTAAGAAAAGTCCATTTTGTTCTTGGAACAACATAAGCCGCTCATCACACTGCCAACACAAACAACATCGATTGTGTCTGTCAATGACCACCGCTTAGACATTTGGTTAAAATTTGTTTTTGTGGCTTGTGCTTCAGAAGGTTTCTGATTCATATCCCCTAGACAATGGAGACATATATTATTGTCAAATTCAAAAAAAAATATAGGTTGTATCCTACTAATTACCAGTGTCACCACAGTGGGCCATGTTCTTTAGAAAGCCCAAGTATCATTTGATGTGAAATGAAAACTTAGTATATCTGCAAATTTTAGCGTGCTGTCTAAATAAATATCTTGAGGTATTGTTGTTCGACTAGTTCAAGGACAATGCACACTTGCGTATTTCATGTAATAATTCGTATTTAAATGGTTTTGTTATCCAATTGCATCCCGAATATATGTGAAAATAAACCGATGTACGAATTTTCATTCAGGATGAGAAAGATTCAGTGATTACGTTGTTTTTTCAGTAGGATAGGGATCAAATTCAAATGAGATTTAGGTTATGGCATCAACAATCAAAAAAATAAAATATAGAACAATGTTTTTATCAAAGAAAAACCAATAGAAACGTTCATAACTTTGAATTTTGTTCAACTGTTAAATAAGTTCTCATTTAGATATAGAGATCAAGTGCAAAATAAATATATAACGACTCAGAATTAACTTAAAAGTATGCTCGAATAATAAAATCAAATGATTGAATCAACATTTCAATTCTTATAAAAGAAGATAACAGCAAAGGAAAACTTAACCAAGACGTGCCGCAGCTGGCTCCCACCTCTTCTATGGCTATCAGGCCATACGCAACTACCAATCGTGGTAGGGATATGAATCAAGCTCCATTTACTCTTAAATGTTGCAAGGGCCTAATGTTTATGAATCTTATAACGGATATAAAATAGTTTGACTTCCTAAATGAATCAGCAACAGATGATGCAAAATATGAATTTGAAAACAAAGGATGAACCTCAAGACAAGTTCATCGAGTCCTTATTGTGCTTTGTACTGTGAAAAATAGGTTTGTTATAAGAAGAAAACAAATTAAACAAAAGTTGCTTTTAGACATTAAAAACTAAGTTTGGTGATATAATAGAGATGAAAAATAGGTTACTACAACTACATATTCGATGATTTAGAATTGTTAATTATGTCTACTAGAACTAAGTTAAACTGTAATATTTTTGAATAATTTTGGCAAGGTTCATTAACTTTGCAAATAAGTTGACTTTTTACTTGATTTTGCATATCCACGATGCAAAATACAAGAGCAAAATAGTATGTATAGTTAATTATTATAAATACAGGATAGAGCAATATCTATGAGAAAAGTAATCATAAAAAGCATAATGGAAATTTGAAAGATGAAGCATGTACCTAAACTAAGACTGCTCCAGCAGCATCACCAAAGAAAACGTACGTTCCTTTATTACTTCAAGCCACAAAACAAGTGCTTAATTAGTAGTAGAAATTCCATCTGAATAATAAAAAACAATAACGTGCACTTAAAAAATAGTGTAGCATTTACTAAAACAAGTCATCTATAATGATTTACACCAATTTCATACTAAGCATTTTTTTGTGCTTATAAAAGTTTTAAGATCTGTTATATTATAAACGCACTAGGTATGTAGATACATTCAAAACTTATCAGCATTCAGTTCTCACTTCTCACTACAAATAAATGTGCTCTAAATAACCAGAAAAATAGGCAAACTAATAATAAACAAATCTGCATAATATGGCTTTCCAAAACTAATTGCATGCATATATATAACCTGCAATCTAACTATTGCAAGCAAGATTGCTGTTAAACAAATATTTAGATTGCCTTCAGTAAAATCAGATTTCACAATCAAGATGCAATACTATAACCTGAAGTATAGAACAAAATCAGATAAGGTACCATTAATCAATCCTAAGAGCATTCCACCCAAATATGATACAGCGCCAAAAAAATCTATGTGCTAAAAAATATGCTCACGTATTCACGAAAAAGCCCAATTGAAAAATAATGAAACTAGTACATTGGAATAGAATAGGTCTGTGCTCAGCACAAGTGCCATAAACGACGGCGTTGTGAGCGGCGAGACCACTTACAATATTACAAATGCGAGTTTTAAGAGGAGCTTTGTACTCTACGGCCATTACTAAAGTGGAGGAGGAAGCTGACGCGATGGCGGCAGCTATAGTAATGGTAGTTATATCAAAAGAGTAAGAGGGATTTGGAAAACAAAGACTAGGAATTTTGTGATAAATTTGAGCGATAAATTTTAGGGAAAATGAAAATGAGGGATTTGGAACTCGATTTTGTGATAAAAAAAGGAGGAAGAGAAAATGAAAACATGAGCGGCCATTGAAAATTAAGCGAGGAGGTTACCAAAATTTGTTAAGTGTACAGAGATATGAGCGGACATGGAAAATTTTATCCAAATTTACGTGAACTATTGGTGGGAAGCACTTTGTAGCATTTCTTTGTTTATTTTTATAAGTTAAACCGACCAACGGTTGCATATAGCCTCAAACGCTACCAATTTATGCAACTATAAACAATTTTTGTTGTAGTGAGTAGAAGCTAAGGATTCAAGCAAGGAAGAATTAAGTAAGAACAAATCTCAAGTTCCTTATCCAAACAAGGTGAATAATAATCTAAACCATCTCATATATGTCTTAATGAACATTGTAATTTTGGGTTTAAAGTTTTAAAACCATTTAGATGGATTAGATGATGATATGTTTTGATTATATGCCATGTTTGATTTAAACAAGTATTTTTGTGTAAAGGTATAATTCGATTTTCAGGATAAAATCGTGTAAAATGGGTTTCGAATGCTATAAGGATTGAATATTTTATGTAAAACATTATTTTAGAGATGTGTTTAAATTTTCATAATATTCCAAGCTGTGGAAAATTTACTATGAATTTTGAATGGAAGAAGTAGATAATTTAAGTTGAAAATTAATTATGATGATTATATGAAGGATTTTGGGTCTGAAATTCACATATGTTAGAAAACATATTAAAAGGGAATTATGAAGATTTTTGGGGATTTTTCATAAGTGTTTTAATATGGTTATTAAATTATTTAAGTTGAAGGACTTGAATGTTTAAATGTTTTATGGAAGGGAATGGCTTATTTGTTAAAATAATTTCAATTATAAATTATTGAATTCGGCTGCACTTTTAGAGAAAGGATTTTGATAAAGAAATGGCAACCAATTACATTTTGGTAAATATGGCAAGTTTGGCGAAAAGAATTTTCTTTTAAAGGCTAAAAATTAGTTTTACTTGGATTTACTACTTTGCCACTTCCATCTGTTTGCTTTCGACACCATGCCTCCACCAAGGAACCCATTTGAAACCAATGCACATGGTATTAAGCAATTGATACGTAGTGCATTGGAGAAAGGTGGAAGGTACAGTGTAGAAACCTTGCTTTCGAAGGGGTCGAAGTTACTTTTAAATAGCTTTCGGATGGATTGCCACTTGCCTTTGCTTTTAAAAGATGCTTTCGAATGAGTTGCCGCATAATTAGTTTTGAAAAGGAACCTTTGAATGGTAGCCGCTTTTGAACCTATTCGAAACCTAGCTGCAATCTTCATACCTTTCGAATTGGTTAGTGGCCGCTTTTCTTTATAGCCTTATAACAATGAGTTTGAAAGGGAAGTTTTCGTTTTATTAATATTGAAGTTGCCGCTTCCCAATGCTTTCGAATGGGTCCTTGTAGCTGCTTTTATTAAAGGTTTCGAAGGCAATGGTTTCAAAAGGTTGTATCGAAGCTATCCTTTTCCCAAATACTTTTATTTGAAGATCAATGCTTTTGAAAAGGTTACTTTCGCTTTTGGTTCCTTGACCTAGTTTTTATATTTAATGCTGAACCCAATGGTTTCTGAAGGAACACTTTTAAATGGTTTTTGTGAAGCTTTCGAAGGGAATGCCTTAAGTCTTTCGAAGGGTATTTTTTAGGCATTTCAAAAGGTATGTTTCAAGTATTTCAAAAAGGAATGTTTTGAGTGTTTCGAAAGGTATATCTTTAAGTGTTTTGAAAGAAAGGTTTCAATGCTTTCGAAAGGAATGTTTTGAGTGTTTTGAAAGGTATATCTTTAAGTGTTTTGAAATGAAGGTTCCACTGCTTTTGAAAGGAATGTTTTGAGTGTTTCGAAAGTTATATTTTTAAGTGTTTTGAAAGGAAGGTTTGAATACTATCGAAAGATATGTTTTAATGGTTTCGAAAGGAAAGGCCTAAGGTTTTGAAAGCCTTAGTTTCCAAACAAGAAACCCAATCTCAATTTTTAAAGGTAATCCCATGGCAATATGAAAGTGTTTTGAAATGGCATTTAACTTTGGTGTTTTTGAAGAAGCTTTCCTTGCTAAAAATATAGGTTAAAGGTAATAACTATGTTTCATTTGAAAAATGATTACAAGGAAATTAAACTATAGATGTTCTTATTATTATGTTATGATCAATTTCATGTATGCTTCTTCTATAAACATATTTACTTTATAATTAACCCATAACTACAGTTTGGGGTGTTAAGGGCGGAATAACCAGTTAGGCTGACTCAGTAGTGAATATATACTGAGTTAACTCCTATGTGAGTAGAATAGCATTTAGGAGGTCAGTTAGACCAGAATGTAAGATGCCCAAAGACTAATCAAAGAATTATTAGTTTAGACAGGTTCATAGTAAGCCCATGAAAACTATGTTTGGAAATTGTTATTGGCAGGGGCCAATAGGTTCTTAATGATCCCATGAAAACTATATCTGAATTAAGTTATTGACAGAGATCAATACGTTCATAGTCAACTCATGAAAACTATGACATGAAAGAAGTTATTGGAGATCCTAATAGGTTCATAGTGAGCCCATGAAAACTATAATTGGAGGAAGTTATTGGTAGATACCAATAGGTTCTTTGTGATTCCATGAATACTATGAAACTGGATAGATAGTCCGAAAGATTAGAACAGGTTATTAGTCGGCCCATGAAAACTAATAGGTTAATTGTGACCCTAGAAACTATAACTTGAGACAGATAGTTAGATTAATGGGGATGGGAAATCCAGAACATATTGCATGTTTGCATATCATCATGATACACTTTATTATGTTATGTTTTGAACTTTGTGGATGCAGAAGTACAGTATATGGTTATTATAAAATTGAGTTAAGATTCTAATGAGGGGAAAACTCATTCCTCTAAGCGGCGTGGTCTCACTAGATATCTATATGGTTCGAGATGGTAGGTTATTATTCATACCAGATTTTTTGTTTGACTCGAAGTTTGTATTTTCCCCTTAAACTCTCGAGTGCTCAGTTAATTTTGAGTATTTTGAGAGTTAAGGTTTTCAGATTCTGCTTTAGGCGAATAAGCTTCCAGAGATGTGCAGGAGGCAAGCTAGCTATTTGAAGTTCTTTCTGTTTGATTCCACTGTATTTTGGTTATAATGGCAAAGTTGTTTAATTGCCTATGTTTAGACTCTAATCATCTAAGAGGGCATCTTCATATGTCGCTTTTTGCGTATTTTATAATAATTATATTTCTCTGAACATGGTTTATGAAATTGGGATCATGTAATGAATTTGAAACATGATTTGAAGTTGAATAGGAAATTTGTTCTATGATTTTAAAAAATTTCATATATATGTGTTTCTGTTCTATCAATATATCCAACATTACCGCATTTGATCATCGAGAATTAATAACTGTGGATGACTGTAGCATCCGTAGTAGTTAGTTTTGGGCTTTCAAATGGGGGATGTTACATTTCATAACACTTAAAATTGCCTTTCGATACCTTTCGAAAGCATTAAGTTCAACTAAGGTCTTGTGGAAACATAACCTCTAAACCATTTAAATGTGTTCTTTCAAAACCATTAGGTTTAACATTTAATATATCTATTGGGTCGAAAGGAATAGAAGCGAAAGTACCCCTTCGGAAATCATTAATCTTAAGTAAAAGAATTTGGGGAAGAGGATAGTTACGAAACCCCTTTCGAAACCACTGCCTCCATAACTCTTATTAAAAGTGGCTCAACCAACCCCCTTCGAAAGCAAGCCATCGACACCATCCCTTCTGTCTTTCTCCAATACACCACATACCAATTTCTTGATACCATTTGCATTGGTTTCGATTGGGTTCGAAATGCCTACTGGGCATGGTTTCGGAAGCAAGCAAATGGAAGTGGCAGGGTTGTAATTCGAAATAAAACTGATTTTATACCTTTCAAAGTAATTCCATTTTACGTAGCTTGCCTAATTTATCAAAATATGATTGGTTGCCAATTCTTTATCAAAATACTTTTCTAAAAAGGCCACCGAATTCAATAATTAATAATTGAAATCATTTTAATAAAATAAGCCTTTCCCTTTAATAAAAACTTTAAACATTTAAGTTCTACAATTAAATAATTAAATAACCATATTAAAACACATTGGAAAAATCCCTAAAAATCATAATTTTTCACTTTTAATATGTTTTCTAACATATATAAATTTCTGACCCAAATACATACTTATTTGCCTCGAATAATTTAAACCCAAATTATTTATTTCTTCCATTAAAAAATTCATAATAAATTATGCATAGCTTGGAATATTTTGAAATTTTAAACCCACCTCCAAATTAATGTTTTACATAACATATTCAAACCTCATGACATTCCAAATCCATTTACATGATTTTAACCTTAAAATCGAATTATATCATTACATAAAAATCCTTGTTTAAATCAAAACATGGCATATAATCAAAGCATAATATCATTCATCCATCCAAATGGTTTTCAACCTTAAACGCAAAATTAAAAGTTCAAAAAGGGTTATATGAGATGGTTTAGATCATTATTCTCCTTGTTTGGATAAGGAACTTGAGATTTGTTCTTTCTTTAATCTTGCTAGCTTGAATCTTAGCTTCTAATTGATTTTAAGCTCTTCTTCCCCTAGGGTAATGGCTAAAAGTGATGCTAAGGATCGTAATATGGAATATAATCTAAGTTATCTACTAGTGCGAAATATGCATATAAAAAGTAAACAATAAAGTAAATGACACTAGGGATTTTTATATTGGTTTGAACTCCCATTCTACGTCCAGTCTCAGACTTCTTCTGGAATTTAACCATCAACCCTCTCTTAACCCGGAGGAATAGGTATTACACCGCCTGAGCAACTGAACGGGACTTTTACCGCCTAGTCAACTGAATAAGACTTCTACCGCCTGAGCAACCAAACAGGACTTCCAATACAAATAGTAAAGTTGTTTCTGACTGAATATGCTATTTGAATAGCACTGATAAGTCAATAACGTACACCCTTTATATAATCTTCTCCTTTGTGGTATACCGTGTAATTCGCGAAGATAGGAAGTTTATTAAATCACTTAATGAGGTTTTCTTGAATGAACAAGTGATTTGAATGAAATATTGATTGCAAATGGCAAGATAGTTTAGACAATAAGAATGAGAATTTAAAGCAGAAATTGGTGGTTAAAACAACTGATTTCATGGCTATATATAGTGTTTAAGAGTTGCAATTGTTCATGAAAGGTCGCCATGAAATAATATGGAAGCAACTCTTGAATCAAGAGTTGTATCTCTTTGCTGAAATGAAGTGTCTCTTCAAAATATAACCGTTATGAAGATTCAAACGACTGAGTGAAAAGATCTAGCCGACCGAATCGGTTGAAAATCGATGCAGCAAGAAAACAGTGCAAAAAACATGTAATTCAGTCGATTGAAATGTATGATTCAATCAACTTACAATTCAAATAAAGTTGTGCATATGCATAGAATTTAGTCGACTGAATGACCTTGTTCACTCGACTGAATTTTGTTAATGGATAAAAATTGCCTTAGCTCATTTGGTTAGAGCACTTGCTTTCTAAACTAGTGACCCAGGTTCGAGTCTTGCTCCATGCATTTTTGAAAACTTGATTTTTCATTTAAAATATGATCTCACCAATGACCCAAAATCGAGTCTTGCTTCATATATTATTATTATAATTATTTTAATAAAAACTTTTTTGCTTTTATAAAATGTTTTGAATGTGCATGTATATGTGTGTATACCACTTTGACAAGATTTTAACATCTGTAAACTCTAGACATGACACTCTATGACTAATAATACTTTGTTTGTACCTTCGTTTTGTCTCTATCTTGTATATCTCTTCTTGTATCTCCATATATATACTTTTATCCTCTTTCGTACTATGTATCTTCATATTAAACTTATTTCTTTGTCTCTTTTTGATACTCATGTACCTGCAAGTTAGCTTAGACGTCCTTTGGCATAATTGTATAGTTGTTGTCATTAAAATCCAATAATATAGGTTCTAACATTCTCCCCCTTTTTGATGATGACAACTATACAATTTTAAAAATATTCATTTTATATAAAATAATATTAATATGTTTAAAGTTCCCCCTAAGTATAACATCTCCCTCTATCGATATACATATGAATTTCTCCCCCTTTGTCATTATCAAAAAGAAGGAGGGAATATAATAAATTTTATAAAATATCTTGTAAATAGCAGAATAAACCCAATATTAATTATGGAGAAAATAAATTAGATTTTACCGTATTTGCTGAAGTACGTATTTCATTGTAAGCACGTAATCCTATTAAATGTATGGAACGTCCTTTAAAATTTCAAAATCCATTCTTTTCCTTTTGTTTCTCCAAGTATCTGCAATAAATAATAATCATTTCTGGTACCCACTTACTATGTTAGAGTCCGGGAGATTAGGTCTTGGGAAACCATACCCATTTGGGTGTGGTTGAACCTTTATAAATATAATTTTTATTATTAACTACCATATCAAAATAATCATCAATGCATTTTTCTCTATTTTTCCAATTAACAGGAACCCAAATACTTAGATAATTTTTGTTCATATTTCCCGTCAATGATTTTGTACTTCTAGTGATATTATAAACATTATTGATCATAGCAATATTTGAATTTCTATAATAATTGGATTTAGACTTTACTCGAAATCTAGTACTAGCACTAACATTTTTACTATTACATGGAAGCATATCTAGTGCTATTTCTACGATCAGTTTTATTATATCCTAAACCACTTTTATCATGTAAAGGTCTAAAACTAGATAAAATCAAGTTTAAATCATTTTGACCTTTATTAAAAATTACAAATTCATTTTTACGTTTTTCAATTTTAGTTTTAAAGTCGCAATTGTTATTTTCAAAAGAAATAATATTTTTCTAAATATCAATCTTCTCATTTAATTCAGAATTCTCATTTTTTAACATACAGTTCTCATTTTTGAGAAGAAAATTTTGAGATTCTGAATTATCCAAAGAGGATTGTAATAAATCATTTTGTCTTTTCAAATCAAAATTTTATTTTGAAATTTTTTATCTCTTTTTCAAATAAGGTGTTTTGTTCATCTAGAAAATCTTTAATAGTTATAAAATTATTTTTTAAAACACCAAGTTGGTTTTCTAAAATTAATTTCTCACTTTTCAATTTCTCATTTTCAAGTTCGACAGATTTCATCTTTTCTAAAATAACAAAATTAAGCTTTGAGATCTTATCGCTTATACTAACTAATTCTTTATTATCTTTTACTAGAATTTGTAAATCAAAAAGTACCTTTTTGTAGTCCTCATTGGTAGCTTTAACAGGGATTTTTCTTGTTGTATTTCGATTGGATCTTTTTCTGGCCATTATTATACAATGTTTTGACGGTCGATAGAATTCCAAGCTCTGATACCAAATAAAAGTGCTGCTAAGGATCGTAATATGGAATAGTAACTAAGTTATCTACTAATGCAGAATAAAATATAAAAGGTAAATAGTAAAGTAAATAACACCAGGGATTTTTATACTAGTTCGAACTCCCATTCTACGTCCAGTCCTAGAGTCCTTCTGGAATTTAACTATCAACCCTCACTTAACCCGGAGGAATAGGTATTACACCGCTTGAGCAACCGAACATGACTTCTACCTCCTAGACAACCCAATAGGACTTCTACCGCCTGAGCAACCGAACATGACTTCAACAATACAATAAGTTTTCTTTACTGATTGTGCTCTGTAGATAGCACAGATATGCCTTTAGAGTACACCCTTCCTATAATCTTCTCCTTAATTTGAATCATAAATAAATTTGTGCTTTAATGTGCAAGTGATTTGAATGCATTTATGAAAGCTAATAGCAGCAAGAATATAGAATAGATTAAGAAAATTTAGTTGTTAAAACAATTGAATTGAAGGCTATTTATAGAGTTAAAAAGATGTAATCATTCGAGAAAAGATTCGGCCAAGAGATACGGAAACAGCTGTTGGATTAAAAGTTGATTATGTTCGTTGAAAGAAGATGACCGTTTAGAAAATGCCATTATGAATATTCAGTTGACTGAGGTAAGAAATTCAATCATCTGAAAATTAAAAAAAGTTCAAAGTTTAAATTTATTTTGAAAAGACACCTGGTTCAGTCGACTGAATGGGGGTGTTATCAAATGAATGTAAAAAGTGCCTTCTTAAATAGTTTTATAAAAGAAAATGTTTATGTAGAACAACCTCCTTTATTCACACACGAAAAATATCCAGATCATGTTTACAAATTAAAAAGGCTTTATACGGTTTAAAACAGGCACCTCGTGCTTGGTATGACCATCTTAAAAGTTATTTAATTAATTCTGGTTTTAAAATTGGAAAAGTATATCAAACTCTATTTATAAAACAAGATAAAAATAATATTTTAATAATTCAAATTTATGTAGATAACATTATTTTTGGTCCCACTAATGAAAAATTATGTCAAGAATTTTCAGAAATTATGACATGAGAATTCGAAATGTCTCACATGGGAGAACTTTCATATTTTCTTAGCTTACAAATTAAGCGATTAAAAAATGGAATTTTTATTAATCAAGAAAAATATTGTAGTAATCTCATAAAATGATTTGGTATGGAAAATACTTTTTCTAAACCTACGCCTATGAGTACTACATTACACCTCGATAGAGATGAAAATGGAAAAAGTGTTGACCAAAAACTATTTGGTTCATTACTATATTTAACTACTAGTAGACCAGACATAATGATGAGTGTCTTCTTGTGTGCACGATTTCAAGCAAATCCCAAAGAATCACATTTACGGGTAGTGAAGCGATTTTGAGATACTTAAGCAAAAATAAAGACCACGGTCTCTTTTATCCATAAGAATGTCCTTTTGAGTTAGTATCATGTAGTGATGCTAATTTTGGAGGATGTCGAACGGATTGGAAGAATACTAGTGGTACTTGTCACTTTATTGGACAATCTTTAGTATCTTGGTTTAGTAAGAAACAAAATTGTGTTTCACTTTTCACGTGTGAAGCAGAATACATCTCTGCTGCTTTGGTATGTGCTCAAGTAATCTACATGCATCAAACACTACAAGATTTTGGAGTAAAACTTTCAAATCCAACAATTTACTATGATAATACAAGTGCAACAAAATTTATCAAAAAATCCAATAAATCATTCTAGAACTAAACACATAGATATAAGACATCATTTTTTCCAGAGATAGTATAGAAAAAGGCAATATTTCATTAGAATTTGTAAATTCAGAAAATCAGATAGTTGACATATTTACAAAACCTTTAAATGAAAATATGTTTATAAAATTACATCGAGAATTGGGTATTATATCTTTACATGATTTATAATTTAAGATTTTCTTTAAAAAAAATTGGAAAGATAATTGTTGTCAAAAATTGTTGATGCAGGCACTCGAACTCGGGTTGCCGGTACGGAAGTTACATATTTTTCCATTTTGCTATTGTATTTCTTATTGCACTAACTACTATCTTTCTCATATTACCTGAATGGTTCTTATCTCTTAACCTTTTCCTACCACATATATGTTTTTGGCTATAATCGTTCAGGAATTTTCATTTTCAAACCTTGTTTACCTAAAAATAGTCTTTACTTCTGTATATAAAGGCTTATAACTCATCCTTTTTCACATCATCATTTCTTAACACAATTTTTTTAAAGCTTAAGTTCTTGTTATTATTTCTTCCTACAAACATCAACATGTCTTCCCAGGATGAATTCAATCAATCGTCTATCATTTTCAGCACACCTTCCTCGGAATCGTCCAAACACTCCAACAACTCCACAACGGTTTATATTCTAGTAAAAATCATGCCATCTCCTACTCATCATACTGGATATACTCCTCAAGGAAAAAGAACTAGATGTACTCTTCGTTTTGGTTCTCCATCAACAAAGGAGAAAATCGATGATATTCATCATTATCAAAGAGAGACCCTGGAAGTACAGTGTGAACTATACTATGAACAGAAAGTAAACGCTAAGCGTTAAAGTTTTCTGGAGTAAGTCGCGTTAAAGTTCTGCGGGTCTTCATCGAAAGAGAGCGTACATCAACCTTTGCTAAGCCATTCTCAAGCTCCACCAAATTCTTAGGAACGAAGTCCACGATGTCCTCAGGTGTCACTGAACTCTAGGGAAAGCAGTAATGTTTGGTCACCAACCCAACCATTACAAGAAATAACGAAGATTGAACCGCACTCTGATGACTCTCACTCCTCAATAAATTAGAGTTTTATGTATATTTTTTTGAGTGTTGCATATTTTTATGTTTTATATGTTTTAAAATAATGTTTTTTAATATATAACATTTATAAAATAACAAGTTTTTATGTTTATTTGTTTTTAAAAGAAAACCTTTAGTATAAAGGCTGAAAAGGCAAATAAGCACAGTTGCAGTCAACTCAACCATCAGAACCAGTCGACTGAAACTTCAAAACAAATTTTTTTTCTATAATGAAAACCAGTCGACTAACCTAGGTAACTCAGTCGACTGAATTTGAAGTTTTTTAAGGCTATTTGATGCGGGAAAGTTTTCTTTGCACATTAGTCGACTGAATTTTAATTTCAGTCGACTGAACATTCTTGAGTACTTGAAAATTTTCAGATTTCAGTCGACTGATCCTATATTTTTAATCACTGAATTAGGCAATTTTTAGGTAAAAACTTTCGGATTGAAATCCTTAGTATTTCAGTCGATTGAATTTGTGATATCTGGTTTTTTTAAATAATTTTACATAACTCCCCAACCTTTTCACCAACCATATAAATACATCTTCTCTCCAAACCCTACTTCATTTTCAGCAAACAAACCCTAGCCCTCATTTTCTTCAATCAATTTTATCTACCTCAAATCTACCAAAACCGAATAGCTCCAAGAACAAAAAGACCTCGCCAATCATCCGCTGAACCATCTGAAATCCAAATTAGGTCTTGGATCCATGACGAAACTGCCGTCACCCGTTACAATGCCATGCGGAGCTCTAGAATCATCGATGGTTCATTTTCCAAGTATCCAGATTTCAATGCCTACACAATCCAAGAAACTGCGGAGGCAAGTGGTCTTGAGAGTTTGCTTAGTTTTGATGCCAACAACGTCAAGATCTACCCTATCCTAATCAAAATCTTCTTTGCCAACATGAACTTGGATCACCAAGATCCAAGAAACAAGGACGATTGCATCTGGACACTTGTTTGTGGCATCCGAATCTACCTTCCTCTCCAACGCCTTGGGTATATTCTTCGTTGTCCCTACGAAGGCATCGACATCAATGATGTTGAAGTAGGAATGGACAACCAGGATGAGGTCTTCCATCATTTCCTCTCCGATGACATGACTGTTCTCAAATCCATTGCCTTACGACCAAAAACACTGATCCTTCATCGTGCTCTCATCCACTCAATCCAACCTTGTACCGAAAGCTATGAGAAACTCTACAAGAAAGACTTCTAAGTCCTCTATGCCATCTACTCCTCTCAAAATGTCAATTGGGCTAGATTAATTCTTGATGATTCCTTACATTTAATAAAAAGCGAAGCTACAAAACAATCTTCTATGGAGCTTACATTATGCGGATTCTCGTGAACTTCGGTGTCACCATCCCCAACGTTAATTTCATTACCATCGGTGAGCTAAACACTAAGACGTTAAGTCTTATGGGCTTGCCAAAACGCCAACTGCCTCAAGAAATAATTAGCTTCCAACAATGGACAGCTAATCTGGCTCAAGGGATTCCGCAACCCCATGAAACTCATATCGGCTCCTCCTCCTCCCAACCTTCCCACCAAGTCGAACAAGAAGAAGACGATGACATCATTGAGCTCCATGGTGATTTTCCTCCAAAGCAAGGATTAATCACTCTCTCAAGGAATCAAAATAAATTTAACGACGATTGGTCAACGTCGAGTAAACTGTCGTCAAGACCAATTAGAAGCTCAACTCAATCAAGGGCTTCTTAAATAAAATTTGGAAAAAAATCTCTTGCACTGGCTCTACTTCCACAAGTGTTGTCAAAAATCCCCCCTCTCCTTTCTCTAGGACAACATCTGAAACAAGGGTGTGCAGTCGACTGAAACATGCACAGGTGCACAAATTATTTTGAAGGTTCAATTTACTAAACACCCTCATTCAATTGACTGAACTAGGTATCTTTTCAAAATAAATTTAAATTTCGAATTTTTTTGAATTTTCAGATGACTGAATTTCTTACCCCAATCGACCGAATTTCTTACCTCAGTCGACTGAATATTCATAACGGCTATTTTCGGAACCGTCACCTTCTTTTAACGAACAGTAACAACTTATAATCCAATAGTTGTTTCCATATCTCTTGGCCGAATCTTTTCACGAATGATTACATTTTTTAACTATATAAATAGCCTTCAATTCAATTGTTTTTAACAATTAAATTCTTCGAATCTATTCTATATTCTTGCTATCAAAATTCTGCCAGTAGCTTTCATAAACGCATTCAAATCACTTGCACATTCAAGCACAAATTTATTTGTGATTCAAATTACTTTCAATCTTCATGTACTACACTATATACCCCAAAGGAGAAGATTATAGGAAGGATGTACTCTAAAGACATATCTTTGTTATCTATAGAGCATAATCAGTCAAGAAAACTTATTGTATTGTTGAAGTCCTGTTCGGTTGCTTAGGCGGTAGAAGTCCTATTCGGTTGTCTAGGCGGTAGAAGTCCTGTTCGGTTGCTCAGGCAGTGTAATACCTGTTCCTACGGGTGAAGTGGGGGTTGATAATTAAATTCTTGAAGGATTCTGGGGCCGGACGTAGAACGGGAGTTCGAACTAGTCTAAAAATTCTTGGTGTTATTTACTTTACTATTTACCTTTTATATTTTATTCCGCATTAGTAGATAACTTAGTTACTATTCCATATTACGATCCTTAGCAGCACTTTCACTCCTTTATTTATATTTTTGTTTTATGGAAAACGTGAATGAGAACGAGGTAAGGGTTTAGGTGTTATGATGTTATGATATATGACTATTCCCATATTACCCTTGCCTTATTCTCTTATGTATTTAACTTATTAACCATGTTTATAGATCCATTTAGTTGAGGCACAACCCAACATAGTTTTAAAATATCTATTCCCTTATCACTCTGATCTCTACATTATTCTATTTTAATTTATCTAATTAAATCTCCTACGTAATGTTATTTAAAATTAGGGGTGTTACATGCTATTAGCTCGGTTTTGGTAAGAGAGGAAAATGAAAACTAACTCTCAGTTTCTTACCCGAGTAAAAGACTAAAAGTTGCTGAAACTAGGTACCCAGTTATAGAAAAGTTAGCATATTGCTTATTGTTGCCAGCACGAAAGCTAAGGTCTTATTTTCACGCTCATCCAATCAATGTCCTAACCAACTACCCCTTGAGGTAAATTCTGAGTAAACCCGAAGTATCAAGAAGGTTGATAAAATGGGGGTGGAGTTGAGCCAATATGATATTGAATACCTGCCTAAGACGTCAATCAAAGGACAAGCTTTGACATACTTGTTGTACAATGCACATGATTTATCTAGGAACAATCAAAGAGAGAAAGGAAACTTGAGCCGAAATGGAAGTTGTACATAGATAGAGCATCTAACGAGCAAGGTGTAGGAGCAGGATATGTTCTAATTACCCTTGATAGGCACAAACTTCACCATGCTATGAAATTAGCCTTTCGAGAAACCAACTATGTAGCAGAATATTAGTCACTAATCGTAGGGTTAACCTTAGCAAGGCAGCTCAAAATTCCCAAAACCAAAATATTTAGAGATTCAAGGTTAATGATAAACCAATTGAACAAGACATTCCAAACTAAAGACGCTTGACCAGCCCAATACGTCAAAGGAATCCATGAGATGTTTGCTTACTTTGAGGATTTCTCTACACACCAAATAACAAGAGAAAAGAATGCGCAAGAAGATTCCTTAGCAAAGCTGGCCAGATCACCTGGTGCGCCAAAGGTCAAAATAATACCCCTTGGATTTCAACAAAACCCAAGTATTGAGGAAGAGAGGTTAAGTAAGGTGGCTTTGGTTCTAAGTAGGTCCCGAGTTCACTAACGATCAAATAAATAGAAGGATACTTGAGAAAACAGTGATAGAAAAAGTTTGAAAAAGGTATGCACTCAAGAAAACTCGTACGCTAATAATTGGATGACTCCCTTGATTGAATACATTAAAAAAGGAATCTTACCGAAGGAAAAAAAAGAAGCATTAAAACTAAGGTACCAAGCCCCTTCATATAAAATTATTGCTGGAGCATTATATTAAAAGGGATATTCGAGTGAAGATGGTGGGCATAAGATTGCTAACGGAAGCCCATGAAGTGTTCTGTGGAGATCATTCTAATGGAATAAAACTAGTCAAAAAAGTAACG
The DNA here is from genome assembly GCA_030737815.1 of Allium fistulosum. Classification (NCBI taxonomy): domain Eukaryota; kingdom Viridiplantae; phylum Streptophyta; class Magnoliopsida; order Asparagales; family Amaryllidaceae; genus Allium; species Allium fistulosum. Next base: position 210,075,505 of record CM060908.1, read on the forward strand.
AGACAAGAATATTATTGGCCTCGAATGATAGAAGAGCTGTAAATTATGTCAATAGGTGCGACAAGCGCTAAAGGTTCTCTAAAATACTACGACTTCCACCTTGCAATCTAATCATCATTTCCAGTCCATGGTCATTTAATGTATGAGGGATTGATTTGATAGATCATCTTTCAGTCTCAAGAGGAGGATCAAAATTTGCTATAGTAGAAATCGATTATTTTACCAAGTGGGTGGACGCCGAATCCCTACCTAACATAACTACCATAAAAGTTCTAAAGTTTCTTATTAAGAATGTAGTAATAAAATTTAGGCTCCCAAAGAAGATCATCTTCGATAATGGAATCCAAATCGAAAATGAGGAGCTCACTCGATTTTGTGAAAAGAACGTAATCATAAAATGTTCTTCATCGGTAGCTCACCAAAGGGCCAATGGGGCAGCAGATGTAGCAAATAAAACCATAAAAAACATTTTTAAGAAACGACTGGGAAAACCCAAAGGAAATTGGGTAGACATACTTCCTCGCGTTATATAGTCATATCAAACATCCGCAAAGACCACTACCTGACACACTTCATATTCCTTAATGGATTTGAGGCAATGTTACCTATTGAAGTCGAAGTTCCCTCGTGTCGAAGAACTTCTTATACCTATGAGATGAATCAAGATTTTTTTTTTTGGAGATTAAGTAGGGTTTTAAGGAGGACCCTTACCTCCTTACTGAACAACTAAAAAGTGAATACAGAAAGAAACTAAAATACAAGGGGAAAGAAAACAAAAAAAACAACATCAACAAAATCAACAAAAATAAAGGAAAAGGCCTATGCTATGAAACTGACACTAGCTAACAACTTAACAAAGAAGTCCACCCTGAAATGAATTCCTTTTCGTTGCCAGTTAGATCCTTTCAAGTACTCCAGATTTTAAGTTTTTTGCTAATCCTTAAGAAATAAGCCCTTGCTACTATGGTCTCTTTCCTTGATTTTCCTTCGTAGATTCGTTAGTTATGCTCTTGCCATATTTCATAGATAAAAATATTGATACAACAGAGAAATCTTGATACAACAGAGCAGCACATCTGATTGGATTATTCTCCATCTTGTCCCCTTGAAGATATCGAACCACTCTTCTTCACTACAATTTCCCGGCCTGTGAAAATCTCCAAACTGCAGAATTTTGCGCCCAATGCTCAACGTGAAGGAGCAATCAAAGAAAAGGTGGGTGTTATTTTCCCCATGCCTACCATAAAGTACACATAGTGAGCGTGTCATCATGCCCATATAACAGAGTTTCTCCTAGGTTAGTAACGCATCCTTGAGAACACTCAACAACAGGAAATACCTATTTGATTATTCATTTTGTCCCATGGTCTTGAAAACTATGGATACTTGTGTGCAATAGAGTTATCGAGTAATTCAACACTACATTTATTAAGTGTTTGCTCCTGCATAGACCCTTCTAGGTTCTGAATCTTCTGAAAAATGTATGGTGTCTTGTAATCCTTTCCATAGCCTTCTAATCACCACATTACTACAGTAAGGAAGTGTTATGTTTTGATACAAGTAATTTGAGACTATTGCATTGTTAGGGATGCCTACCTGAAGTTTCTGGTTATTAGTTAGCTTTTGAGAGAGAATCATTCCCATTGCTGCCTAGGGAGTGTGCCAGAAGCTTATATCAACTGTATTGTTTATTGGGTATTGGATGTATTACTGTAAAGATGACCCGGAGCTTAGAATATTCCGCCAAACCCAGCTGCAGTCCTGCTTAATTTCCATTGTATAGAGATTCCCAGTTCCAATTTAGTGCTTGTAAATCCAATCCTTCCATAAATTGGTAGAATTTCTTATCAGGGTATATAAATGCTTTGAATAGGTAGCTTTATCCCACCTTATAAGGTCTAGAACCCCTAAGCTACCATTCCTAATTGGAACCTGAATTTTGACATAGCTAATTGGGATGGGCTTCTTGGAGAAAGGATCTCCATCACATAGAAAGTGATTATAGGCTCTTGCTATCATGTTAAGTTGAGCTTTAGGCAAGATGAAAATTCGAGAAAAGTAAACCTACATAGTAAAGGTGATAGATTTTATGATAGTCAGCCCAACATGTGTTAAATATTTGTTTGACCATGATGAGAGTTTTGCTGTTATTTTTTTGAATAAAGGCATGCAGTGAATCTTCCTAATTCTGGATGAGGTGAGAAGGAACCTAGATAAGAAAAAGGGCCCTCTTTTAAGGGTAAGTGGTGCATTTCATTAATTCTAACCTTCTCCTCTTGAGAATTTCTAGCAATAGTGATCGAAGATTTTGTTGCATTCATTTGTAGACCAATGGCTTGCTTGAATTGATGGAGAGCAATTTTTAGAGCACGTGGCAATTTTTCCTTTGGCTTGGTAAAAGTCAGAAGACCATCCTTAAAGCACAAGTTTATGATTCTAGGTTCCTGCACATTGGATGGAAATCTATTAACCTACCATTGTATTTGCAACTTAACATGATAGTGAGAGTTCCATTATCAAAATGAAAAGGTAAGCACTGATCGGATCATCCTGTCTATGCACCTGAGCACCCTTGAAGAAGCCTGCACTCTGACCACTGATAATTACTGAGAAATATGGAGTGGTTACACAGGTCATGATCCACCTTGTATAGCATGAGGAAAAACCCATTTTATTAAGTGTATATGAGACACATTCCCATCTGGTTGTATTAAAAGCTTTCATGATGTTAGGCATCGTGGTGAAATTACATTTCTCTCATAGCCTTTTATAAGTTCATATGAGAGCAATATGTTGTCTATTATGCTAATACCTGCTATAAAGGCACTTTGGTTGTTTGAGATGAGATGTAGTAGTACTGATTTCATTCATGGTGCCAAGATTTTAGGAATGCATTTATAGATAGTATTGCAGGAGCTTATAGACCTGTAATGATTAACTTTTGTAGGGTTCTTCACCTTTGGGATTAAGCAGATATTTGTGGAGTTAATTTCTCTCAACATTTTCCCCGATCTGAAGAATTCTTGGACTGCCTTGATGAAATCATGTTTAACAATAGGCCAAGCATCAATGAAGAAGGCAGAGTTGTATCCATCTGTGCCCCCTGTCTTATCCTTCTTAATCGTTTGGTGATTTCTTACTCGGAGATAGGTTGCTGTTGAGAGTCAGACTGAGAAGGGTTTGAGGTAGGGCAAGTTGAGATTGTCCAAGTAGCTTGTGTCAATACCTTGAGTTTCCTGCATGCCAAAATTGTTCTGAAAGTATTTATGAAAGGCCTCACGAATACCTTGCTGTATGTTGAAAGTAGCCCCATCCATTCCTGCACTGTTTGAATTTTTGCTCTAGCCTCTTATGATTTTAGAAAGTTGTGTTTTTATCTCCTTCCTCATCCCATTTAATTCTGCAATTCTGCCTAAACATGGAAACCTCTGATTGGTAGGCTCTTTTAAGGTCCTCCACTAAGATGCAGTGTTGTAAAAATCCTTTTAGGCCCCCGCCTAAGCCCCGCCTAGGCACTAGGCAGCCTTACCACCTACAATTTTGACTTATCCGCCTAGATGAGACTTACTAGATTACCTTAGCATATAAACTGGTTTATAAGCACCATTTATACACCAATTTAGGCTTGATGCCTCTTATAAGCATCAAAATGTTTGTTTCAAGAAATTGTTTCTCCATGGTTGCTTCCAAAACAATCTAAATTCATAATATCACATTATGGATTAATTAATACTAAACAAAATACTAATCTTTTATCCAAAATCCATGACGTTATCCAAAACGCCTAGCTCCGATTAGTCCCTGATTAATTGCCGCCTAGACGATCAATCCATATTCCATGCTTACCGCCTAGCATTCGCCTAGTGATTAATACAACCTTACTAAGATATGTTCATGTATAGATAATTGACATTTAGTTGGATCGGAGTCCAATTGAGTTTGAACTAACTCAAGTTGTTTCTTTAGAGTTGAGGAGAACTTGTTGCCATTGCCATAAAGGTCTCTATTCCAAGGTCATAGGACTAATTTAGGTGTTTAAATTTTTTTTTTTAAAGCTTTCACATAGGGTTACCATAGTTGGACGGTCCATGCTTGTTTGTAATATGGTGAGAAAATCCAGATGTTTGGACCAAGAGTTAAAGAATTTGGAAGACGTTGGGGATCTTGAATCAGTGATTCCCAAGGTAATGGTGATGGGGGAGTGGTCAGATAGACTAGGGGGTAAAATCTCATTGGAGAGAAGCGACCAGAGGTTGATAGCTTTCTAGTTGATGAAGACCCCATCAAGTTTACTTAAGTGTTCGTATTCCACTTCTTGATTTATTACTCCAAGTGTAGTACAACCCATGAGCAGGGCATTCCATAAGGTTTGAGCGGAAGATTTCCTGTTTAGCGAAGTTGTGTCATTAGGGGAGAGAGGTGAGTCTCTAAATCTATCTCTAGCATAGAGCATATAGTTCCAATGCCCTAGGACAATCCAGGGCATATTTTGTGGCATGAGGCTATGAAGGGCTGATAGGAAGTTCATTTTATGGGATAGAGTGCTGAAAGCATAGACTACTGTATACAGGAGATATGTAGATGAATAGGGTTAATAGATATTCTAGTGGTAGAACTGTCTGCTAGTGATGACAGGGTTTGCTACAAAATGTCTGGGGTTCCATGTTACCACGATTCTCCCAAAAGGGGCATGGTCTAAGTTATCATCATAAGACCATCCTGGACTGATGTTATGCATGGCTATAGCTATTGTTTTCGATCCTAATTTTTCTCAAGTATTGCCACGAACCTAATTTTGTGCTTAATCAAGAGAAACTTTATTCCAACTAGTTATGCCTTCAATTGTGAGTGAGGTGGAGAGAGTTTGGAGTGCAGGTGGGTGGCATGGTGGTGGTAGTGTTGTTAGTCTCTGCTAGGTGGGTGCATTTTTAAATGGAGGGGGAGAAGAGAGGTTTAGATGTGGGGGAGATGAATCAAGAATTGAAAAAGGAATCACTTGAATTGCTTAATGAATTAAGAGACCAAGCTGTTATTCGAACTGTAGAATATCAACGCAGAATAACAAAGTGTTATAATTAAAAAGTAAAAAGAAAGGACGTTCAAGAAAGGAGACTTAATTTTGAGGAAAATAATGACTAACACAAAGGGCCCCGCAGACGACCCCCTCAAACTAAACTGGGAAAGTTCACTTGCCATTCACGAAGTAATCCTACCAGGGACATATCGATTAAGTAAACCTGATGGATATGTGATATGAAGGACTTGGAATGTTGAACACTTGAGGCCATATTTCACGACATTGAATGAATGAAGAAAATTACCAAGAATTACTTATTGGACGAAATAAGGATCCCATCTAAGCTATCGCCCCTGAAAGTCAAATCCATGCGTTCAAACATAACTTTCGAACTAATGAGGTTGGTAAGATTCATTAAGAAAAGACATCCTTTACATCCGAAAGAGGATGAAAAAGCCGTTGGTCCCACCTTTGGACCTGGCCAAAGCAATCATCTAAAAAGTGATCATAAGTAAAGCCTTTGATCCCGCCACTGGGCCTGGTCAAACTACCTATCCTAGGGAAACGTAAGAAAAGCCTTTGGTCCCGCCTTCAGGCTTGGCCAAAGCAACCATCCAAAGAGTGATGGTCAATAAAGCCTTTGATTCCACTGCCAGGCCTAGTCAAAGCGCCCATCCAAAGCAGATGGGCGAAAATCCTTTGGTCCTACCTTCGGGCCTGGCCAAAGCAGCCATCCAAAAGGTGATGGTCAATTAAGCCTTTGATCTCGCCGTCGAGCTTGGTCAAAGAACCCATCTAAGGGAGATGGATGAAAATCCTTTGGTCCCGCCTTCGAGACCTGGTCAAAGCAACCATCTAAAGAATGATGGTCAATAAAGCCTTTGATCCCATCATCGGGCCTGGTCAAAGAACCCATCCAAAGACGATAGATGAAAAGCATTTTTCCCTGCCTTTGGGCCAAGCCAAAGCAACCATCTAAAGAGTGACAGTCAATTAAGCCTTTGATCCTGGCACTGGGCCTGGTCAAAGCACCAATCCAAGGGAGATGGACAATGGAAACTTTGATGATCAAGCAAAGTCTATGAAAAAAACCGTCCAAAAAAGGACAATTGATTGAATTCCAAATTCGATGAACAACCAAATTCAGAATAGGAAAAGGAAAAAATGCATCTCCCTGAAACTCCGGAAATTTCAATCTTATCACAACATCAATTTGTTCTAATGAAAGCTACTTACAAAAGGTTTGAAGTAAATTTCCTTTAAATTCATTCTTTGAAAAATCATACTTTAATAAGTACGTATATTTGATTTTCACATCAAATGGTTTCCAGATGAAGTTATTAAATCTTTTATAAGGATACCTTAAGTAAATTTGTGAGAAATTCTTCACCATAGAAAAAATATTTTCAATAAGAATAATTATTGCAAAACATATATATAATAAATATAGTATATATTTCTAAAGGATTGCAAAACCTATGCATTTTGGAAAACCTTCTTATAAAATGTCATAAAGTGTTGACGAGTAAAAGTTAAAGCAAGTTGAAGTAGCACAAACAATCAATGATTAAGGATAAAGCACCCAGGGAATAATAAATTGAGAGGAAAAAGGGACAATGTAAGAACAAAATTTAACTTAAGCTAAAGCATAAGAAAATCTTATGCAGGGGAGAGGGCAAGTGTTACACCCAAAGTTCCAAGAATGGATTAATAAAAAAACAGTAATCGTGTGTTATTAGGAGTCATCTAGCCTAATTGAAGTCATCATGTATAATGCAAGGTCATCAAGTGAAGAGAAAATCCATCATGTGCAATTAGGAGTCACTATGCCTAGTTGAAGCCATCATAGGAGGTTTTCCATAGCCATCGAGCTTAATTCTTGAAGCAACATTTGGACAAGTAAAAGAGCCATCATGAGGAATTCTATGAGGCATTCATATGCTATCTCTAAATGACAAACCAAGGCAATAAAACCATTGTGTACCAATAACCAACATACATTAACATCCAAATGGAAAAATAAGATTATCGTAGGAGATTTGGTAAGGTCATCATGAAAAGATTCTTAAAAATATTATGGAGCGTTCCTTTTATAGCTATTGTGAAGAGTTTGTAGAGCTAATTAAGATAAATCCTAAAGTTATCATGGTAAGTCTTGTAAAACTATCACGAGAAGTTAAACATAGTCATCACAGGCTACCTTTAAAAGGTAAATAGGATTTATCATGATAAGTTCGAATATAGTAAGTAATCCTTAAATGGTAAGTCAAGGTCGTTGTGAAGTCATCATGAAGCAGCTTAATAGAGCCTTCATATAATACCAAAGGTTATCATGAGCAAATGACACCTTGGAATCATTGTGAAGCAACATAGGAAGAACCATCATGAGGAGTTAATAAGGCTATCACGACACGAAGAGTTAGAAGTCATCGTAAAGTGTTCCCGTAAAGCCATCATGATGAAAAACATTGAAAGATATCTTAGAGCAATATGATAGAGTCTTCGTAAAGATTTTCTTGGAATCATCGGGAAATAAAGCACTAGGGACATCGTATGGTAACTTGTTAGAATCATTGATGTGCCAAAACTTAAGGTCATCGTGAGGAATGAACGAAGAGCTATCGTGGGATAAAAAGTTAGCACTTTTGGTCGATAAATTCTAAGACAACTACAAGAAAATATATAAGAACTTTTATATCCATAGTCCTCGCATGATAGTGCACAAGGATCATCATGAAGCAATTCCTATAAGCCATTGCAGGGTCATCATGATAAATCATTATGCCAACCATTGTGAAACCATCATGGATTAACTAAGCAATGCCTTTGTGATCGATATGAGCTATCGTAAGATAAACTTGCAGACTGAAATAGGGGGAAAATGTACAGTGAAAATTTCCCGAAGTCATTGCATATCAATTAACACATGAATGCTGGTTCCTTCCCATGAAGAACAATTTTCACCATCCCTTCATTCTTAGAGACATATAGCACCAATCCAAAAGCTGAAATCTTCTATAAATACAGGGGTACCCCCCAAAGGATGACGATTTTTCTGGCTTCACCTTCTTCTTCATTTTCAATTTTTTTTATCTTGTATAAGAAAAGCTAAGTAAAAGGCTTTAATGGTCGACCAAGCCATCTTGTTTTTGTAACTTTGTGTAGAAGGGCTTGGACAATAAACAAATTGCATTGTGATTTCTCAAGAATGTAAAGCTATCTCTCATCAACTTGTGACTAACATATTTGACTAGATTTATAATCCTACTCAAATATTTCAAATTATCTTGACCTAAATTTAGTGCTAACAGAAGCTTATAGTTGGTTACTTCTCCAAAGACAAGGAGGGAAATGCAGAGTATGGGTTGTAAAGTTGCTACTTTAAGCCAGATCATCTCAAAAGTGGTCAATAAAAGAATACCATTCTTTGATGCCCAAAAGAAAGAAAGTTGAAAGTTCCAATAGTGGAGCGAATGTCGAGCTGCATTTTGAAATCTGTTGAGCATTTAAAGAAACCACCGATATTGTCGAAGCCTTTAGAGGAAGATGATCTTTATATCTACCTAGCGGTCTCGACTCACGCATTGAGTGTAGCATTGGTGTGAGAGGAGTGTAAAATCTAAAGGTCGGTCTATTATATAAATAAGTAATTCACTGAAGCGAAGAAGCAATATCTGAAGCTAAAAAGCTTGTGTACTGCTTGTTGATAGCATCGAGGTGGTTAAGACAGTACTTTCAAGCTCATCCAATAAAGATGTTTACAAATCAACCGCTCAGATAAGTATTGCATCATCTCGTGACTTCTTAGAGATTAGTAAAGTGGAACATCGAGATGAGTTAGTTCGATATTACTTTTATCCTAGGAAGGAGATTCGAGGACATGCATTCAGACTTCATTGTCGAATTCACCATCCAGGATGACAAAGTGGAAGAAGAAATGTCGAGCTTTCTCAATAGATAAAGACATATATGGATGAAGTATATAATGACCATAATTCCGGGGCTGGAGTAATTCTGATAACTCCAAAGGTCAAAGGATCCATTATACATCAAATCTTGAGTTCTATGCAACAAATAATGTAGAAAAATATGAAGCATCGATTGCGACACTCAAGATAGTGAAAGAGTTAGGAAGCAAGACATTGCATATCTTCAGTGACTCTCAGTTGATGGTTTGCCGAGCAAAGAAAGAATTTCAGGCTAAGCGCAAACGACAATCCCCTTACATGTCGAAGGTTTTAGAGCTACTAGAAACATTGAGCATTACACGATAACGCACATCCCAGAGATGAGAATACAAATGTTTATTCATTAGCCAAGCCGACAAGCTTTAGTGATGCGCATTTGTTGGATGTCATGCAAATAGAGGTGTTAAAGACCCAAGCATCGATAAGATGGATGTTGACTAGATCTTGGAGGTTGAGGATGAAAAGGAGTCTGTATGCCTTCGATCAAGGACTATTTGCTAAAAGGGACTCTCCTAAAAAGTTAGAAGTATCCGCATAAGGTACCTTAGTTCATTATGCAAGAAGGAGTGTTATATAGGAGAGGATTCTCCACCTCTTACTAAGGTGTGTCGACAAAGATGAGGTTATGAAGGTCCTTGCAGATGTACATGAAGGAAGGTGTGGTGATCCCACCGGGGGGGTAGACTTAGCAAAGAAGATTCTTTACTATAAATACTTTTGCCTAACTTTTATTTGGGATTCAACTGAAATTCGAGGAAATGTGATGAGTGTCATAGGTTTGTGAAGATTCCAAGAGCTCCATCCAGTGAGCTTGCGCAAATGATAAGCTCGTGGCCATTTTCATTTAGGGAGTTGATATCATCGGAGTGCTACCAATGTCTCGTGGAGGAGAAAAGTATTCGATGGTGGCTATGACTGCTTGACAAAATGGGTTAAAAAGGAACCTCTTACGATAATCACTTAGGTGAATGTGATCAACTTTGTGGTAAATAACATTTTGTGAAGGTTTGGAGTACCATAAAAGATAATCACCGACAATGGGACTCATTTTGAAAGTGCTAAATTCTAAGAATTTTATTGCTTGATATCAAATTGAGAAAATATTTGTAGTGGTAGCACATCCACAGTCAAATGGACAATAAGAAGCAGTGAATAAGATTGTTGAATACATCATTAAGAAACGACTGAAGAGAGCTACGGACAACTAGGTAGTTGAGTTATCACTAGCGTTATGGGCTTATTAAACAACCTAGAAGTCCACAGCCGATCATTTTTCTTTGCCCTATGATTCTAATTGAAGTGGAAGTCCCATCTCAAAGACAAATGCATTTTGACCTTAAGGCGAATGAGGAAATGTTGCTAACATCCCTCAATTTGAGTTAAGAAAAGAGAGAAAATGCTAATATAAGGTAGTGGCCGCTCACCAGCAAAGAGTGGAAAAACAGTTCAATGCCAAGGTCCAAAACCTTACTTTTCGGATATGCGATCTTGTTTTGAATCAATTATTTACGAGTATGGGGGCATTTGGTCCAAGTTGGGAAGGAACCAATGTGATGGGACAAAAGCTTAGAGATGATACTTTCAAGTTATCGACGGTCGATGGGATCCAAGTTCCATGGACATGCAATAACAAGCATTAACACTGTTATTCACTTGATTTCTTTCTGTGAACATGACATCCTGTTGATCAGGATTTTATGTAATAAGGTGATAATTGCTATTTGTTCATAAATAAATTTAACATTCTGAATCAATGTAACTATATTCTTAAAGTTAAACTTTGTGCTACAAGAGTAGTAGCACGATCAGACATTCTTTGTTTTGAAAATTCGATGTTTATGTACTAGAAGATATGTACCAACCAACTCCTCTAGTCCATGATCAGGATGTTGGAGCATAATCGGATTGAGGATCGATCAGATAATTCTTCACATCTTATCTTTAAAAACACCCATAGATAGGTGAGGCCATAGATGGATGCCCAGAAATAGTCATCGTAGACATCAATACCCGGAGATAGGAAACGATGATCAAATTTTCTACAAGTATAATACTGAGTTATTCTGGTGCTCATGTTAACATAAGAAGAAAAGTCGTATAATTTCATAAGCAGCAATGAAGCATAGTTTTGTTTATATTTGAACAAGATATGTTTAACCAATAATAGAAAAAGCTAAGTAACAGAACAACACTAAGCAATAATGGATACTTTTTGATACGTGTAGAGTTACATTAAATAAAGGCGTCGCATAGATCATAGACGTAGGCAAGTATGATATATAGTAATTTGATTATAGACAGTTATATTTTATACATGTAGAAAGTACGTAGGCAAAAAAGCAAAAGTGTGATAAAGTAAATATGACAAGAGGTGAACAAAAAATCTTTTGATTATAGAGATGCAGACATCATACCGGCACATCATTGGCCTATGTATAGAAAGTACAAAAGGTCAAAAAGATAGAAAAGGCTAAATGAAATTGTAATTGGTTCAAGGCATCATCAACCATTTGTGATGCTTTCCCCTCTTCAGCTTCGTTTTATTCTTCTCAAGGGTTATAGGCTTACTTTTCTGTAACATCCCCTATCTAGAGGCCCAAAACTAAGCTCTACAGATGCTGCAGTCATCTATAGTATTAACTTCCAGCGACTAAATATGGTTATGTTAATGGTAACTATAATATCAAAAGCACTTGAATATGAAACAAATCACAGATTTCAAAACAACATTTTTCCATTACATTTCAAAATAGATGTTCCATATTCAGATTGCATAATCCTAAAATGTTTCCCAGGCAATGATAAAATATACTTATTACAAAATATGCCAAGTGCGACATATGAAGATGCCCCCATGGAAGATCAGAGTCGTATAGTCATAATTGACTTAATACATACACTGTGGAAATGCACATAAAACAAAGAACTGCAACTCCTAAATAACTATCTGTTAGCCTCATGCTTGCCTTTGGTATCTTTATTCGTCATCCTACTAAAACCAGAAAGAACCTCGACCCTCAGCCTACTCAAATCAATTTTGAGCACCCGAGAGTTTAAGGGGAAAACATAAACTTCGAGTCAGACATAAAGTCTGGTGTGAATAATATTATACATCCCGGTTATTTATGTTAAGTGAGACCACGCCGCTTAGCGGAACGAGTTTCCCCTCACTAACATCCATTTAAAACATATCTTTTGCAAATCTTTTCCTACAACCAAAACTGGTTAAATACTGTAAAGCATCATTATGTAAACATATATATCAGGTAATAAAAGAACTATCTGTTCAAACGCTTTAGTTTTGTTTGGCTAACTATTAACCTTTGGCTGACTCGGGCCTACCAAACAATATAAAAAAATAATCTAACATTTATTAGACACTCCTTTTTTGGACGGTCTGTCCTTAACTATATGTTAAATACTTCTCTTCTGGATGGTTTGTTCCTCCTAGGGTCACCTGATCCTAATAGTTTTGCGGGCTCACCAATAACCTATATGTATACAAAAATATATTCCCTTCTATGTGTAATCATAATTTTAGTCTTACCTATGACACAGCCTTACACACTGGAATTTTGGACTTAATTAGCTGGGGCCAATAGCTATGTATAGGGCATGAACCTATACCAGTCTCATCTGGAATTCTAATATCTGAGTCATTTTTACTTACAGATCCATTCCCATAATTTTCTTTGAAAACCTTTTTCAAAATGATTTAAGACCTTTAAATCAAACTCATACAAGGAAAATACATATACTCTATGCTTTACTCAAATCACCTTGCCATGTTATATATATACTTTACTCAAACCTTAGTTGATGAAAACATTTAAAGACTTGAAAGTACCCCTTTCGATTCAATTGAAAGCACCCATTTCGATTCAATTGAAAGTACCCCTTTCTAAACCATTCAAAGCATCTCTTTCGAAACCAAGTAAAACCCTTTATTCATCTAGGCCGAAAGGCCAAAGCTTCCCTTTTTTGGAACCATATAAATTCTTTTGAAACCTTTAAAAACCTTCCTTTCGAAATCATTAAAACCTTAGACATCATATGTTAAAACACTTCAAAACACTGCCTTTGAAAACCTTGGAAAACCTCCTATTTCAACCCTTTCGAAACCATCAGAAACGCTACCTTTCGACTCCTTCGAAACACTTTGGGGAACCACCCCTTCAAAACCATTTTAAATACCTTTTGAAAGATTAAACCTTTAGGAACTCAAACCGCTCGAAAGCGCTTTGGGTTCAATTTAAAACGTGTGGAAAACACCTTTCGAAAACATTTAAGTCAAAACCATTCTCTTTCGAAACTCTTGGGTTATCCTTCAATAAGAATAAAAAGAGTCATTTAAAAACATCTATGTCGAAAGTCTTCCTTCCGAAACTTATTCAAAAATGACGAAGAGATGGTGTCGAAACCATCCCTTCGAAAGCATTGGAGATGTGGTTAACTTATAAAACCAAGTATAACTTCCGAAACCATTAACTTCGAAAGGTAGAAAGGCGACAGCTAGGGGTTTCAACCCCTTCGAAAGTATTACTTAAAACAAAAGAGTGCAACCAAGTCGAAACCTTTCCTATGAAAATATTTGACCCAATCGAAAGCCAACTGAGTCGATACCTAACCTTTCGAAAGCAAAGCAGACGCTACCTTTAATTTTAAAACAAAAAGGCGCTTCGAGCCTTTCAGAACCGCTTGGTGACCACGGACAAAGACTGCCACTTAATGACAATGATAGGTTAGCAGAAATGATCTGACGGGCTATGAGAGGAGGATTGGTAAATAGAGATTTGGATGATGTGAATAGAACCCCCTTCGCTCTTACGATTAGGCAAGCCAGGAATCCACCGGAATTCAAACTACCAATGCTGGAGACATCTGATGGAAGAACGGATCCCGCTGTTCATCTGACAAGGTACATGAGGCATATGGAAGTACTGGGGGCATCGGAGGAGGTCATGGCATGGTGCTTGCCTTTGTATTTGACGGATAAAGTAGCACTATGATTCAGACAATTGGAAAGCGGTTCTATTGGCACATCGACAGAATTGATTGAAAAGTTTATGAGACAGTTTAGAGTTCACATCTTGAGACCCAAAAATGTGATGAGTTTGGCAACACTTAAATAGAGGACCGGAGAGTTCCTGAGGAGTTTTCTAACACGGCTTAATATTGCGGTAGCATCGGTGGATCGTCCAGATCCATCCATGGTTTTGATGGCAGCTGTATCTGGAATTGCTAATGGCATGGAGTTCAAGGATTCACTAGCATGGGATCCACCTTTGGATCTAGAGGAGTTTTACCATGAAGCGGAAAGGTTCCTGCGACAGGAAGACGCACGAGCACAAAAACTGGAGGTGAATCCGGTGCAAAGTGGAGGAACATCAGGAGATATAAACAAGGATGATAAAGGCAAGCGAAAAATGAACGATGGCTGTAATATGTCAAAAAGGAAATGGAGTGAACCGAAATTCTCTTCTTACACGGATTTGACTGAAACTCTGGAAAGGATTTATTTAGATACTCGAGGGCGCCTCCAGTATCGAAGGCCGGCAAAAAGGGAACCCTCTGAACATGAGTGGGCATCTGGAAAGCATTGCCTATTCCATGAGTTGGATGGGCACAACACAAATGATTGCAGGAATTTGAAGGATATCATTGAGGAACACGTGAGGAATGGTTAACTACAATAATATATAAGGACTCAGGCTGTGGTGGTGGAACAGGAGCAGCCACCGTCCACCTCGAATGAAAATGGCACTGGATCAGGGCATTATCATCAGCTTATCATTAATTGATTAAATTTATGGCACGCGATAAGTAATAAACCCCGCAGTAGTATGGCTAAGTCACTTACACATGTACAGGATCGAAGATGGTCCCTTGGTATGCTCTGAGATTACAATGAACCATGGTGCTCGGGTTTATGAAATTTTGTTTTTTCCGTTTACTGCGAACTCTGGTTTTTTTGATACTATGGAATTTAGTTTTTTAGTTGTATGGACTTCTATTTTATAATTTACTAAGTGGAGGTTGGAATGATTAAATCTGGATCAATGTAATAAACAACACAGGTCACGGTTATGGCCCCGACTGGAGAGACGGGGCAATAACCGTGAGTTACGAGTCCCTTCACTGGAGAGCGATAGGATGGAATTGAACACGAATAAGTCCTCGACTGGGGATCGAGGTCGGAGTAGGATATCCCACGGATCAAGTCCTCGACCGGGGATCAAGACCGGAGTAGGATACCCCACGGATTAAGCCCTCGACCGGAGAGTCGAGGCTGGAGATTAGGATACAACAGATCATCGAGTATGGACTATGCTTAGCAAGGGAAAGGCCGCTTTTCCTAAGAGCGACAGGATTGGCCTACTCAGGTCATCGAGTATGGATTGTGCTCGGCAAGGACCCGGAGCGGTCCCGGATTTGGATTAAATGACCCGGAGAGGTATAAGGATTTGGATATAGACTCAGAGCGGTCCTGGATTTGGATTAAATGGCCCGGAGTGGTCTAAGGATTTGGATATGGACCCGGAGCGGTCTCGGATTTGGATTAGGCTAATGACCCGGAGAAGTCCATGGATTTGGTTAGGGCCCGGAGTGGTCCTAGATTTGGGTAAAACGATCCGGAGAGATCGTGGATTTGGTTAATGAATTTGGGATGGATTTGGAATTGGATATCGACTCGGAACAGTCATGGATTTCGCTAATGATCCGGAGAGATCAAGGAATTGGATTGGCAACAGATTGGATTCTAGGTTGGATAATATAACGATTGAAGGATTATGGACTTCGGATTTTGGATTAGGACAATTCAAAACATGTTTTCCTATCGCAAGGCATGTTTTAGGGGGCAAAGTGTTAACCTGCCTTTTGGTAAGGCCGTATGTAGGTGGATTTAACCCAATAAACTTCATGGTTATCAAGGCTGGGGTATTATGGATTTGGCTCAAATGAATGGGTTGATAATCAACTACGGATAATAATATGAAGCCAGGATTAAACATAGTCAGTGGATAAACGATGAGGGTGCTTGGAAGGTGGATATTGGCTTGAATAAAGAAGGATCGGCATAAGATGATTTGATGTAATATGGATCGGCATAGGAGGGTTCGACATGGTGGTGGGTCGGCATATGGATGGATCGACATGGAGGGTTTAGTATAGTTTAGCTCTTAGGATGGATAGATGTGCTCCAGTGTATATGTATATGGATCGGCATAGCTTGGAGCGGCGTAGTAAGGTCGGCATGGAAGGGATCGGTAAGGCATGAAGCAACATAATAGGAATCATCATGGGAAGGATCGGTATAGCATTCGGGGTAGGGAAGGATCGGCATACATCTCTGGCGCTAAAAGGGTCGGCATGTTGAGTTAAATAATATGGATCGGCATGCCTTAGAGGGATTGACATATCTTCCAGGCTTCATAGGGAAGGGTCAACATACCTTCATATGGAAGGATGGATCAGCATCTCTTCATGGAAAAGATGGATCGACACGTCTTCATGGAAAATGAGTCGGCATAAGGGTATTGGAGGAAGAGGGGTCATTATAGCAACATGGAAAGGGAGGGGTCAGCATTGACTCGAATGAAGGAATAATGATCGGTAGTCTAGGCCGATTGTTATTTATGGACGAGTTGGGCTTGCCGATCGTTATGGTGGGCCCATGTAGGTGAGAAGAACCTATAGCCGGAGTTTCACCTATAAATGCAGCATGCTTGGCTTCGAAAAAAGGACCTTGATTCTGCTTCTCTTCATCCTCTACCTAAGGGATACTCTGCCATTTTTATTCTGGAATCTTGGATTGTAATTGTAATCAAATTTTAGTATAATAAAAAGGATTGTTCTGGAGTGGACGTAGGCCGGAGTTAGCCGAACCACTATAAATCTTGTCTCTTTACTTGCTTTCATTTTAATTTGATTATTCTTCATATTATATTCTCTACATCATATACTATCTGTGATCTGTGGCTGGATATTGGTGCTTTCACGTATAATTGGGTGTTAGTGCTCAATTTTGACGCCAATATTTTGGTGCTTTCATTGAGAAAGCTTGCACTTAGGAATTTAGAAGTTAGGATCTTGGATTTGAAAACTTGAGAACTTGGATTTAGGAAGCAATGGCTAGGCAATCAACAAGATGACAGAGAACAGACAGGAGCCATCATGATGGAAGTCAAGAGGCTTCCTCAGGAGCTAATCGGACCTTAATCTTCTTTACAAGAGACAAGATTGAAACTATGATGGATGCTATGCAGGAAAGGATGCTGAAGAGACATGGGGAAATGATGTAGAACCTACTCCAATAGATTGGACAAGCTGGAGTGCAAAACCCAGGGAATGGAATAGTTGGGAATACTAGAAATATAGATCACAGAGTTGGAGCAGCAGGTGCAGAGGAAGTTCAAAGTTAGGACTAAGGAAATGAAGCAAACAGGATGCAGGATAGACTGGAGCCACCGGGAGCAGCCCCTGACCAACGAGGAACAATCGGCCATGCCATAACTGATCGTTATAGAACGATCGGTACTGATCGTTCCACACTCAGGGGCATGCCCACGGGTCATATTGGCTCACCTCCAGGTAGGATACCGGGTGGTGTTGTATAGTTTTGCATTGATGGGATATGGGTGCTCGTCCAAAGAGCAGATTTCAGTATTCCCTCGTGGACTTAGGGGGCAGGTTGGAGACAATGGACAAAGACTGCCACTTGATGACAATGATAGGTTGGCGGAAATGATCAGACGGGCAATGAGAAGAGGATTGGTAAATAGAGATTTGGATAATGTGAATAGGAGCCCCTTCGCTCTTACGATTAGGAAAGCCAAGAATCCATCAAAATTCAAACTACCAATGCTGGAGACATCTGATGGAAGAACGGATCCCGCTGTTCATCTGACAAGGTACATGAGGCATATGGAAGTACTGGGGGGATCGGAGGAGGTCATGGCACGGTGCTTGCCTTTGTATTTGACGGATAAAGCAGCACTATGGTTCAGACAGTTGGAAAGCGGCTCTATTGGCACATGGACAGAATTGATTGAAAGGTTTATGAGACAGTTTAGAGTTCACATCTCAAGACCCAAAAATGGATCTAGAGGAGTTTTACCATGAAGCAGAAAGGTTCCTGCGACAGGAAGATGCATGAGCAAACAAACCGGAGGTGAATGTTGTGTAAAGTGGAGGAACATCAGGAGATGTAAACAAAGATAATAAAGACAAGCGGAAAATGAACGATGGCAGTAATATGTCAAAAAGGCAATGGAGAGAACTAAAATTCTCTTCTTACACGGATTTGACTGAAACTCTGGAAAGGATTTAGTTGGATACTCGAGGGCGCCTCCAGTATCGAAGGCCGGTAAAAAGGGAACCTCCGAACATGAGTGGGCATTTGGAAAGCATTGCCAATTCCATGAGCTGGATGGGAACAATACAAATGACTGCAGGCATTTGAAGGATATCATTGAGGAACACGTGAGGAATGGTTAGCTACAACAATACATAAGGACTCGAGTTGCGGTGGTGGAACAGGAGCAGCCACCGTCCACCTCGAATGAAAATGGCACTGGATCTGGGCATTATCGTCAGCTTATCATTAATTGATTGAATTTATGTCATGGAATAATTAATAAACCCCGTAGTAGTACGGCTAAGTCACTTACACATGTATGGGATCGAGGACGATCCCTAGGCATGCTCTTAGATGACGATGAACCAAGGTGCTCGGGTTTATGAAATTTTGTTTTTTCCGTTTACTGCAAACTCTAGTTTTTCTAATACTATGGCTATTAAGTTTTTTGGTTGAATGGACTTCTATTTTATATTTTACCGAGTGGACTTTGGAATGATTAAATCCGGATCAATGTAATAAACAGCACAGGTCACGTTTATGGCCCTGACTGGAGAGACGAGGCAATAATCGTGAGTTACGAGTCCCTTCACCGAAGAGCGACGGGATGGAATTGAACACGAATAAGTCCTCGAATGGGGATCGAGGCCGGAGTTGGATACCCCATGGATCAAGTCCTCGACCAGGGATCAAGACCGGAGTAGGATACCCTACGGATTAAGCCCTCGAATGGAGAGTCGAGGCTGGAGAATAGGATACAACAGATCGTCGGGTATGGACTATGCCTGGCAAGGGGTAGGCCGCTTTGCCGGAGAGCGACAGGATCGGCCTGCTCAGGTCATCGAGTATAGATTGTGCTCGGCAAGGACCCGGAGCGGTCCTGGATTTGGATTAAATGATCCAGAGAGGTATAAAGATATGAATATGGACCCAGAGCGGTCCCGGATTTGGATTAAATGGCCTGGAGAGGTCTAGGGATTTGGATATGGACACATAGCGGTCTCGGATTTGGACTAGGCTAATGACTCGGAGAAGTCCATGGATTTGGTTATGGGCCTGGAGTGGTCCTGGATTTGGATAAAACGATCTGGAGAGATCATGGATTTGGTTAGAGAATTTGGGATGGATTCGGGATTAGATATCGACTTGTAACAGTCATGGATTTCGCTAATGATCCGGAGAGATCAAGGAATTTGATTGGCAATGGATTGGATTCTAGGTTAAATAATATAACGATCAAAGGATTATGGACTTCGGATTTCAGACTTATGATAATGCAAAACACGTCTTCCTATCGCAAGTCATGTTTTAGGGGGCAAAGTGTTAACCTGCCTTTTGGCAAGGCCGTATGCAGGGGGATTTAACCCAATAAACTTCACGGTTATCAAGGCTTGGATATCATGGATTTGGCTCAAATGGATTGGTGGATAATCAACTGCAGATAATAATATGAAGCCAGGATCAAACATAGTCAGTGGATAAACGATGCAGGGTGCTTGGAAGGTGGATATTGGCTTGAATAAAGAAGGATCGACATAAGATGATTTGATGTAATATGGATCAGCATAGGAGGGTTCGGCATGGTGGTAGGTCAGCATATGGATGGATCGGCATGGAGGGTTCGGCATAGTTTAGATCTTGGGATGGATAGATGTGCTCCAACGTATATGTATATGGATCGGCATAGCTTGGAGCGGCGTAGTAGAGGTCGGCATGGAAGGGATCGGCAAGCATGAAGCAACATAATAGGAATCGTCATGGGAAGGATCGGTATAGCATTCAGGGTAGGGAAGGATCGGCATAAATCTCTGGCGCTAAAGGGGTCAACATGTCGAGTTAAATAATATGGATCGGCATGCCTTAGAGGGATCGGCATATCTTCCAGGCTTCATAGGGAAGGGTCAACGTACCTTCATATGGAAGGATGGATCGGCATCTCTTCATGGAGAAGATGGATCGGCACATCTTCGTGGAAAATGGGTCGGCATAAGGGTATTGTAGGAAGATGGGTCAGTATAGCAGCATGGAAAGGGAGGGATCATCATTGACTCGAATGAAGGAATAACGATCGGTAGTCTAGGCCGATCATTATTTATGGACGAGTTGGGCTTGTCGATCGTTATGGTGGGCCCATGTAGGTGAGAAGACCCTATAGCCGTAGTTTCACCTATAAATACAACATGTTTGGCTTCGAAAAAAGGACCTTGATTCTACTTCTCTTCATCCTCTAGCTAGGAGATACTCTGCCATTTTTATTCTGGAATCTTGGATTGTAACTATAATCAAATTTCAGTATAATAAAAAGGACTGTTCTGGAGTAGACGTAGGCCGGAGTCGAACCACTATAAATCTTGTCTCTTTTACTTGCTTTCATTTTAATTTGATTATCCTTCATATTATATTCTCTACATCATATACTATCTGTGATCTGTGGCTGGATAATGGTGCTTTCACGTATAATTGGGTGTTGGTGGTCAATTTTGACGCCAATATAAGTAAACTTTTTAACTAACCTGTCTTGTTTTTCAAACACTTATTGGTTGCTAATTTTTCTTTTCTAAAAGTGCAGCCATAATTGTAACGACCCGTAAATTTTAACTGTTAAATAACGTAATTAATTGAATTTTGTGAAATTTTTTACAGTAAAATTTTGAAATACAAATTTGATATTTGGAATGCGTCTAATTAAACATAGCAACTGGTAAATTTTCATCCGAAAATATGAAAATTTATTTCGCGCGTAAATTTACTTCAATTTAATCGGTAAAAATAGGTGATAATAAAATAGTTTCCAAACCTGAATATTTTTACATAGAAAATTTGTAAATCATCTTCTGAGTGAGACGTCATCTTTCGTTTCGTCAAATTTGGACACCTATTGCTCCGTTTATCTTAATTCTGGCTGAATAGCAGCATTTTCGGTACCAATTATCGACTTTTGATCGGATGATCGTACCACAAATATCTGTGTACCGTTTTGATCGTCTCGTCGTGCTGATCTCTGCGGTATATTCACCTCTGCGTTTCGGTTTTCCGGTACCTGGTAAAATCCGTAAAACGATTTCTTACCGATACCGATATTAAAATCTTTGGTTCCCTAACCTTTTATTTCCCACCGTAAATTACGTTGATTTGGTCTTTCCACGTTCCTTTTTTTTTCTCTTTCTGTCCTTTTGTTTCCCTTTGATCTGTTCAATATTTGATTTATAAAAAGTGGCTTCTGTACCGTATTATTTTCCTTTATCTTCTCACTTTATTTGCTAAAACCCAACCTCTTCATTTTCTTCTCCAGCAATTATCTCCTCTTTTCTCACATTTCACTTCTCACCAGATCCACCAACCGACCCCAGCCCTACCACCAGATCGCCTCACGTAAGCTACCCAGATCTGCACCTTTAACCCGAAGCAACCTCCTCACAACCGTTAACAGCTCCTCTCTGCCTCTCGCCCCTACCAAACCCGAAGCACTCACCCCTATAACCCGAAGCCCACCCAAAGCACTCACCCCTATAACCCGAAGCCCCACACCCCATGACCCGAGGCAAGCCCCTCCGACCAAACAATGGCCGCAACGCCGTCACCCCGTCCCACATCTGGCCACCATCTCCGCCCACAACTCCACAAACCCGATTACCTCTAAACCGACATGACCCGCTTCTACCCTCCATCAACCACCGACCCGCTTGCCTTCCACAACCGCTACCATTATTTGCTACGACCGCAACCGACCCAGACTTGATCACCATCCCTCCTCCTCATAACAGCCGCCTCCTCATTTCTCGACCTCGGCATCACCTCCTCCCGTCCAAACGCCAGCCTTCCGTCTTTAAAAATCCTCGCGCCATGCAGCCCACTCCAGTGGCCAAGCCTCCACCTCACCGAACACCCGCTGTGTAGCCTCTGCCTCCATTCGTTGTAACAAAATTGCTGCAGAAGTCTCCACTTTTTTTTTCTTTTGGGAAAGGTATGTCCTATATACTATATAGGGTAGTATATATATATATGGGTTATATATTCATATTTTAGTTATAATTTGTAAAGGTTTATATCACAGTTTATATACTTTGTTATGTTTGTCGTAAATTAGCCTACACTTGTATAAGGATATATATATGTTGTATATTTTAAGAAGTCTGCATATATATTAGTTTATATATATTATGTTAGTGGTTGTATATATACTAGTATGTACTGTTATATATTAGTCTATAAACTTTAGATTTTTGGCTATAGTAT
Source organism: Allium fistulosum (assembly GCA_030737815.1). Classification (NCBI taxonomy): domain Eukaryota; kingdom Viridiplantae; phylum Streptophyta; class Magnoliopsida; order Asparagales; family Amaryllidaceae; genus Allium; species Allium fistulosum. Next base: position 210,098,084 of record CM060908.1, read on the forward strand.
ACCTTGGGTTTCTTATTTGCAGCTTTTCAAAATTTCAGTTTTATATATATACACTACCCATTTTATTTCCCCTGCATGTGTATGGATAGTGTAGCTTTAAAAGTATATATTACATTATATATACATATTTATGTATGATTTTGAGTGTTACTCATATAAGCTAAAGTTCTATTTTGTTAAGTATTGTTTTAAAATGAAAAATGTTTGGATGTTCGATTTGTGAGGTGTATACAGATCTTAAATGTAGGTGTATATATAAGTAAGTTTAAAGTGGCAACTACTATTTTAAATATCAAGGTTGTTTATAGTTCTTTCGGAAAATACATGTTGTACAATATTCTGTTTATACATATATGTGTCTAATTATTTTGGTAGAGTCTGCATCATCTGGTTTTAACAGTTACTTTATATTACTTATAATAACTCTGGCTACATATAGGTGGACTTCAATTATATATATTGTATTTGCTTGTTATATGCATTAGCTTGTAGAATTTAAAGTATATAATACGTTTTAGGTTGTATAAAGTTTCGACTTTATGATATATATATAACTGATAAGTTTTAATGTATTTATTTCAAATTTTTTTTTTGTTGGACTTTAATGTATGAAGTTCAATTTGAAACAATGATTTTGAAAAAAAACCCATATATATATAATTTAATATATAATTGAATTTAGAATATGATTTTATATATAGAGATATATAGTTATATATAAGTTCGCTTATATTATTTATCATCACCAATCCAGTTATGATTTGTTCTCATCGATTCCTGATCTAGCAGTTTGTCTGTCGAACCCGTGTTCTGCTTACATCGCTTTGAGATCTGTTGTTGGATCGGTCGATAGACTATATCGTGACTCAAATCGTAACTTGTCTTGTTATCTATTCTCTCTAACCTCGGAAGGTGAGCAATCACTCACGATTAATGTTATTATATTTATTAAATTTGATTTCAATTGAAATGTCAATTGAAATATGCTGCTGTTAGTTATTTACATTGTTATATATATGTCATTATCTGTATCTGTTCACCCGTGACATCTGACACCATTATCTGTTATTTATACTGATGTTATATGCCTGTTACTGTTGTTATATTATTATCATATCTGTTATCACTCTGCAAGTTCCCTGTTAGTATAGAATCACTATGGGTTGAAATGATACATACCCGAACGATCTGTAGAATAGGAGAAAATCGTTATGGGTTGAAATGATAAACCCAAGCGATTTTCAATTGAATTGAATTTGGGATTTCGGGTTGAAAAGATATATACCCGAATATGTTTTAAATTGCGGATTGAAATGATAAATATCCGTATCACTTGACCATAGGATAGAAAATTATATACAGACACCGTTGGTCTATATACAAACGTTTTGAAAATGATATCTATGGTTTTGAAAAGAAATATACGGTTTTGATTAATATTGATTTTAAAGATTTATTAAAGTTGATTTAATAAAGTTGATAAATAATATGTTTAAGTATTAAATATCTATATTTTAAATATAGAATTTGTACTGATTAGAAATTTGATTGAAATTGTATTTATTTAAAAATTATACTTAAATAAGTTTGATTTGAATGTATTGAATTTGAAATTTAAAGAAGTGATTTACAACTTAGAATTTGAAAAGGTGACTTAAATGGATATTTCAACGTATAAATATTTGAATGAGATATTTTGTTATTTAAATTGTAAATTGAAATTGAATTTAACTGTTATGGAAATGATTAAGTTAATATTTCAAAACTAAATAATTGTAAAGGGGAATCTGATATGTATATAAATTTATCGAATTTAGTTTTGAAATGATGAATATTTAAAGCTTTGAAATATGTTAAATTTGAAATGACTTATTTTATGGATCAGATATGTATTTGAAATCGATAAATTGAAATGGTTTATTTAGAAGCTGAATCGAGTTGAAATGTATGATCTGAGATTTGATTTAATTAAATTTTTGGAATTCGAGTTAATTTGAATCGATTTGTGAAATTTAAGGAACTAATTTATTTGATAACGAAAATTTAATGTCTAGACTGTTTAAAAAGGAAAGTGTTATGATTTCGAAAACAATATAATTTTGGAAAGTAATATGATTGTGAAAATGGATATTTGAAGTGAAATGATATCGTATTAAATTGGGTTTTGAAATGATAATGATTTTGGTTTAAAGTATAAACTATTTTGAAACGACCACGGTGTTATAATAACGATTGGTTGGCAAAGAGACCGGGATCGGATATGGACATACTCCCTGTCGATACCGAAAACCACTTTGACAACCGTGTACGCGGTGGAGATTCCAGAATGAAGTAGGATGGTGGCGACGTTCTTAAGGTATGTTACGTGGACCCAACTCCCGTGAGTTGGCAATAAGGTGGCTAAAACAGGAGCGATCTCGGACCAGTGAGGTAGCACCTCTTCTCGGACGCATTTCTTCGATATTATACTCTTACTTGTGATTTGACTAGATGGCCATCCTCCGATTTGGGAATGTTGTTCGAGGTGGAACGGTAGTGGCTGCTATGCGTATCCATCAGTCCGTGTGCGTAATTGGTATATCTACCCTGGCATTGCCTAGTTGTGCCGTGTCACCTACCATACCGAGCTTTACTACGATTATGATTTTAAGATCCGACCGCGTTAAGGTTCTCCATCCCCTTAACGCTATTTTCCGATATGATTATACTTTACTTATTTAGACACTACTGTATATAGCGTATATTACTACATAGTAAATAGTTTAACGGACCCTTAGAGGATGGTTATCCCAAACATCCTTTAAGTTACTTGTATTTTAGTTGATATTTCACTTGAGTTGGATTTATTTATATAAGAATCTTAATCCTGACTCGAGTGTTTTGTGTTTTGCTTTACGCTCGGGTCAGACTGAGTGATACAGCATTTGAGACTCACCTTTGGAGTTGGAGCTTCGCTTGGAGATCCAGCAATCTATCGATCCTGCTTTCAGTTATTCTGTTGATTCCAGTGATGAATTCAGACCTGGTATTTTATTATTGTATTGAGACATCTATTATATTCGAGACCTCTGTTGTATCTTGTTTAACTCTGTTATATATATATAGTAGCTTCATGAACTACTATCCTTTGTTTCCGCTGCAGTATTGTTATATTACTCTGTGTCTGTGATCTGTAATTATTTTATTTACTGTGTATGATGAGTTTTGCCAAATTTTATTTACAACGCAGTATTTTGAGCAATTCAACTCCGGCATGAGTGTTTACCTATACACTTATAATGGATGCGAATGGTTGAAAATATTGGGTCGTTACATGTGGTATCAGAGCTCTGGTTTTAGGCAAAACTCAGCATATGTAGTAAATTCAATTACAGAATCACTTTCGTTCGAGCTTGAATTCCTTCTTCTTTGACTCGGTCCCTTTGAATGTTGGAACGTTCACTTCGGTTCCAAAGTCCATTCGTGTCTCCCCATTCGTGTCTTTTGATTCTGGAGTATCCCATAACTCCACTTCGAATGATCTCTATAATAAATCGGCGGTCTCGCCAATCTTCGAATAATTTATACTGGGGTGAAACTCCTTTACAATCGGTATTGATTCACCGGAGATTTCTGTATCCTCGGTTTACGATGCTGCTATCTTATGCTATACCCGAATTCTACCTCTGGTAATCGAATGTCGATTTGCTTCAGAATTCTATATCGATCTTATCTATGAAGTCACGGTTGACCCGGTTAAGGTTGCCCGCGATTTATACAACTTTATCCATCTTCCTGTTTGAAATGCAATCATCTAACCTTCGTTTCGAGCCAATCTATTTTAGATTAGAATTCTCTTTGATAAGAGCCCTTCTATATTTGGATCTCTATCCTTGTGTTGGAATCCAATTCTGGAATCATCGTGTGAGGGAGTGTATTTGAAATTAATATAAAATTGTTGATGTTTATAGTGTGTTGTTTGAGTTGTTGATGTTGATTTGGATTTTCGATCGATTCGTCTGATCAACGCTATCGATAGAATTTCCAAAACACTTGAACAGAGCAAACTGACACAATATAAATTTTCAAATTTGATAGATGAAATAAATTTGTATGATTATATTAAATATATAAGAAAAATTTTCTGGAATTAAAAGTAAAATAATTTGGTTGTTGAAATGATAATATTTGATTATCATTTTATTGTTTTGTAAGTCATTGACTATTGCAAAATGATAACTGTTTTGAATTCATTTGAAATTGGAATGAATTTAAATTGAGAATTTAAGAATTAAATTTCTGGTGATTTTAAACCTTGTTTTAAAGTCTTAAAATGTATATTATTTAAAGTATTTTAGAATAAAATGATTTTTAAAGAATTTTAAATGTTTAAACCAGTGCTTTTCTCTTTGTCGCTGGAAAATAATTTCGGTGATGACGGCCGCATCATCGACATTCATTTTCGAGTTTCGAAGAGGAGAAACCATTCTGTAGCTTTGCTACGGTTTTGTTTTGAAAAAAAATATTTCGATTTGAATTTCTTCAGTATAATTTGATTATATATATAGGTATCTTATTTTAAAAAGTTAATCCGATTTGATATAAATATATTATATATATCTCTAAATTGTTTGAAGTAAATCGGAGATTTAAATTCTTAAATTTTAAATTAAGGATGATTTCAATTATAAACTAAAGTCAAATTCTTGGATAAATAGTTAACTGGGAATAACTGAATTGTAAAATCTTATTTGTATAATACCCAATTACATCTCAACATAACTTACCTAAAATTTTCAAAAGTTAAAAATGTAATCGGATAATATACAATATAAAATGACCTTTATAAGGAAAGATTTGAGTGGTTATAATAAATGTTATACACTTAAAATTTAGTTATAAATATTAATTGAAAGAAATAGAATAATAAGTTAATTGAATATTAGGTGAGACAAATAAAATCTGTTTTGAAAGAATTAATAAAATTGAAATTTGATTAAAGTATGGAAATACCTTGAATTTAAAATCAATTATTAAATATAAATTAATTTAAATTGTAATTTATATGGTTTAAATTAATTTGTATGGTTTAAATATATGTGATAAGATATATTAAGTGGAATAAGGTTAATAATAATTTGGAATAAAAGAATTTAATTTGTTGAATAAACATGTGTATAATAAATGATTATACAAATTTGATGATTTAGAAATTGTTAATTTAGGATGACTAGACAATAAGGTAATGAATTCAGAAATAGATGAATTGATTTAACTTAAGTGAACTCAGTGGGTTAAATCAAAATGTCTGAATATTAATTAGTTAATTTTGAAATTATATGGTTTAAATTAATAGTCTTATCTTGTCCTTTAATCTATTTTTCTTTCTGGTTGTTTCTACTCTCCTACCTCCTTCCTTTTCGGGGACGAAAAGTTTTGAGTGGGGGAGAGTGTAACGACCCGTAAATTTTAACTGTTAAATAACGTAATTAATTGAATTTTGTGAAATTTTTTACAGTAAAATTTTGAAATACAAATTTGATATTTGGAATGCGTCTAATTAAACATAGCAACTGGTAAATTTTCATCCGAAAATATGAAAATTTATTTCGCGCGTAAATTTACTTCAATTTAATCGGTAAAAATAGGTGATAATAAAATAGTTTCCAAACCTGAATATTTTTACATAGAAAATTTGTAAATCATCTTCTGAGTGAGACGTCATCTTTCGTTTCGTCAAATTTGGACACCTATTGCTCCGTTTATCTTAATTCTGGCTGAATAGCAGCATTTTCGGTACCAATTATCGACTTTTGATCGGATGATCGTACCACAAATATCTGTGTACCGTTTTGATCGTCTCGTCGTGCTGATCTCTGCGGTATATTCACCTCTGCGTTTCGGTTTTCCGGTACCTGGTAAAATCCGTAAAACGATTTCTTACCGATACCGATATTAAAATCTTTGGTTCCCTAACCTTTTATTTCCCACCGTAAATTACGTTGATTTGGTCTTTCCACGTTCCTTTTTTTTTCTCTTTCTGTCCTTTTGTTTCCCTTTGATCTGTTCAATATTTGATTTATAAAAAGTGGCTTCTGTACCGTATTATTTTCCTTTATCTTCTCACTTTATTTGCTAAAACCCAACCTCTTCATTTTCTTCTCCAGCAATTATCTCCCCTTTTCTCACATTTCACTTCTCACCAGATCCACCAACCGACCCCAGCCCTACCACCAGATCGCCTCACGTAAGCTACCCAGATCTGCACCTTTAACCCGAAGCAACCTCCTCACAACCGTTAACAGCTCCTCTCTGCCTCTCGCCCCTACCAAACCCGAAGCACTCACCCCTATAACCCGAAGCCCACCCAAAGCACTCACCCCTATAACCCGAAGCCCCACACCCCATGACCCGAGGCAAGCCCCTCCGACCAAACAATGGCCGCAACGCCGTCACCCCGTCCCACATCTGGCCACCATCTCCGCCCACAACTCCACAAACCCGATTACCTCTAAACCGACATGACCCGCTTCTACCCTCCATCAACCACCGACCCGCTTGCCTTCCACAACCGCTACCATTATTTGCTACGACCGCAACCGACCCAGACTTGATCACCATCCCTCCTCCTCATAACAGCCGCCTCCTCATTTCTCGACCTCGGCATCACCTCCTCCCGTCCAAACGCCAGCCTTCCGTCTTTAAAAATCCTCGCGCCATGCAGCCCACTCCAGTGGCCAAGCCTCCACCTCACCGAACACCCGCTGTGTAGCCTCTGCCTCCATTCGTTGTAACAAAATTGCTGCAGAAGTCTCCACTTTTTTTTTCTTTTGGGAAAGGTATGTCCTATATACTATATAGGGTAGTATATATATATATGGGTTATATATTCATATTTTAGTTATAATTTGTAAAGGTTTATATCACAGTTTATATACTTTGTTATGTTTGTCGTAAATTAGCCTACACTTGTATAAGGATATATATATGTTGTATATTTTAAGAAGTCTGCATATATATTAGTTTATATATATTATGTTAGTGGTTGTATATATACTAGTATGTACTGTTATATATTAGTCTATAAACTTTAGATTTTTGGCTATAGTATACCTTGGGTTTCTTATTTGCAGCTTTTCAAAATTTCAGTTTTATATATATACACTACCCATTTTATTTCCCCTGCATGTGTATGGATAGTGTAGCTTTAAAAGTATATATTACATTATATATACATATTTATGTATGATTTTGAGTGTTACTCATATAAGCTAAAGTTCTATTTTGTTAAGTATTGTTTTAAAATGAAAAATGTTTGGATGTTCGATTTGTGAGGTGTATACAGATCTTAAATGTAGGTGTATATATAAGTAAGTTTAAAGTGGCAACTACTATTTTAAATATCAAGGTTGTTTATAGTTCTTTCGGAAAATACATGTTGTACAATATTCTGTTTATACATATATGTGTCTAATTATTTTGGTAGAGTCTGCATCATCTGGTTTTAACAGTTACTTTATATTACTTATAATAACTCTGGCTACATATAGGTGGACTTCAATTATATATATTGTATTTGCTTGTTATATGCATTAGCTTGTAGAATTTAAAGTATATAATACGTTTCAGGTTGTATAAAGTTTCGACTTTATGATATATATATAACTGATAAGTTTTAATGTATTTATTTCAAATTTTTTTTTTGTTGGACTTTAATGTATGAAGTTCAATTTGAAACAATGATTTTGAAAAAAAACCCATATATATATAATTTAATATATAATTGAATTTAGAATATGATTTTATATATAGAGATATATAGTTATATATAAGTTCGCTTATATTATTTATCATCACCAATCCAGTTCTGATTTGTTCTCATCGATTCCTGATCTAGCAGTTTGTCTGTCGAACCCGTGTTCTGCTTACATCGCTTTGAGATCTGTTGTTGGATCGGTCGATAGACTATATCGTGACTCAAATCGTAACTTGTCTTGTTATCTATTCTCTCTAACCTCGGAAGGTGAGCAATCACTCACGATTAATGTTATTATATTTATTAAATTTGATTTCAATTGAAATGTCAATTGAAATATGCTGCTGTTAGTTATTTACATTGTTATATATATGTCATTATCTGTATCTGTTCACCCGTGACATCTGACACCATTATCTGTTATTTATACTGATGTTATATGCCTGTTACTGTTGTTATATTATTATCATATCTGTTATCACTCTACAAGTTCCCTGTTAGTATAGAATCACTATGGGTTGAAATGATACATACCCGAACGATCTGTAGAATAGGAGGAAATCGTTTGGGTTGAAATGATAAACCCAAGCGATTTTCAATTGAATTGAATTTGGGATTTCGGGTTGAAAAGATATATACCCGAATATGTTTTAAATTGCGGATTGAAATGATAAATATCTGTATCACTTGACCATAGGATAGAAAATTATATACAGACACCGTTGGTCTATATACAAACGTTTTGAAAATGATATCTATGGTTTTGAAAAGAAATATACGGTTTTGATTAATATTGATTTTAAAGATTTATTAAAGTTGATTTAATAAAGTTGATAAATAATATGTTTAAGTATTAAATATCTATATTTTAAATATAGAATTTGTACTGATTAGAAATTTGATTGAAATTGTATTTATTTAAAAATTATACTTAAATAAGTTTGATTTGAATGTATTGAATTTGAAATTTAAAGAAGTGATTTACAACTTAGAATTTGAAAAGGTGACTTAAATGGATATTTCAACGTATAAATATTTGAATGAGATATTTTGTTATTTAAATTGTAAATTGAAATTGAATTTAACTGTTATGGAAATGATTAAGTTAATATTTCAAAACTAAATAATTGTAAAGGGGAATCTGATATGTATATAAATTTATCGAATTTAGTTTTGAAATGATGAATATTTAAAGCTTTGAAATATGTTAAATTTGAAATGACTTATTTTATGGATCAGATATGTATTTGAAATCGATAAATTGAAATGGTTTATTTAGAAGCTGAATCGAGTTGAAATGTATGATCTGAGATTTGATTTAATTAAATTTTTGGAATTCGAGTTAATTTGAATCGATTTGTGAAATTTAAGGAACTAATTTATTTGATAACGAAAATTTAATGTCTAGACTGTTTAAAAAGGAAAGTGTTATGATTTCGAAAACAATATAATTTTGGAAAGTAATATGATTGTGAAAATGGATATTTGAAGTGAAATGATATCGTATTAAATTGGGTTTTGAAATGATAATGATTTTGGTTTAAAGTATAAACTATTTTGAAATGACCACGGTGTTATAATAACGATTGGTTGGCAAAGAGACCGGGATCGGATATGGACATACTCCCTGTCGATACCGAAAACCACTTTGACAACCGTGTACGCGGTGGAGATTCCAGAATGAAGTAGGATGGTGGCGACGTTCTTAAGGTATGTTACGTGGACCCAACTCCCGTGAGTTGGCAATAAGGTGGCTAAAACAGGAGCGATCTCGGACCAGTGAGGTAGCACCTCTTCTCGGACGCATTTCTTCGATATTATACTCTTACTTGTGATTTGACTAGATGGTCATCCTTCGATTTGGGAATGTTGTTCGAGGTGGAACGGTAGTGGCTGCTATGCGTATCCATCAGTCCGTGTGCGTAATTGGTATATCTACCCTGGCATTGCCTAGTTGTGCCGTGTCACCTACCATACCGAGCTTTACTACGATTATGATTTTAAGATCCGACCGCGTTAAGGTTCTCCATCCCCTTAACGCTATTTTCCGATATGATTATACTTTACTTATTTAGACACTACTGTATATAGCGTATATTACTACATAGTAAATAGTTTAACGGACCCTTAGAGGATGGTTATCCCAAACATCCTTTAAGTTACTTGTATTTTAGTTGATATTTCACTTGAGTTGGATTTATTTATATAAGAATCTTAATCCTGACTCGAGTGTTTTGTGTTTTGCTTTACGCTCGGGTCAGACTGAGTGATACAGCATTTGAGACTCACCTTTGGAGTTGGAGCTTCGCTTGGAGATCCAGCAATCTATCGATCCTGCTTTCAGTTATTCTGTTGATTCCAGTGATGAATTCAGACCTGGTATTTTATTATTGTATTGAGACATCTATTATATTCGAGACCTCTGTTGTATCTTGTTTAACTCTGTTATATATATATAGTAGCTTCATGAACTACTATCCTTTGTTTCCGCTGCAGTATTGTTATATTACTCTGTGTCTGTGATCTGTAATTATTTTATTTACTGTGTATGATGAGTTTTGCCAAATTTTATTTACAACGCAGTATTTTGAGCAATTCAACTCCGGCATGAGTGTTTACCTATACACTTATAATGGATGCGAATGGTTGAAAATATTGGGTCGTTACAATAATTGCATATTTAAACAACAATTATATTTTACAAAATACTCCTTCTCCTTAATTAAATATATAAAACATTTAAGTCTCATACCTTAAATAATTTCATATATTCATCAAAACGCTAAGGAAAATTCTATAAAAATTCTAGAAAATCCTTTTCAATATGTTTTCTAACATATATAAATTTCAGACCCAAATAATTATTTATTTAGCCGTAAATAATTTGTAACCCAATAAATCATTTTCTTCACTAGAAAATTGATATAAAATCCACATTGATTCAGAAAATTATGAAAATTGAAATCCATCTCTACAATATCATTTCTGATCTACATTTAAATTCACAAGGCTTTTGGATGTCATTTAATAGGGTTTTCATATCAAAACATATCATAAAAATCAATATGAACATGCATAAATCACCAACAAGTATATATAAACATTTAATCATCCAAAACATGGCACTATCATGCAAAATCATTTCGAGTTATCCTTAAAAACGAAAACTATAAGAAAAATGGGTTGTAGCAATCATTCACCTTCGCTTTGTGATTAAAGATGTGAGATTTGATGTTGAATAAGTTGATTTACTCCTTCCTTTTGAAAATCCTAGCTTTATCTTCTCTTAAGATTGAAAATGGTGGCTGTCCTTAGAGTATTTTTTCTTGAGAAAAAATAAATGAACGTGTGTTTGCTTTCCTAAGGGTTTAGGGTATAAGTTCATCCTATTTCCCATTTTGCCCTCCCTTATTTCCTAACACTTCTATTCATGCTATCTCATTTTGATTTACATTTAACATGGCACGGCTACCCTTAATTAAATCAAATCTCAATCTATTAATCATCTTGCATTATTTTATTTTATTTAGCTAATTAAATATTCTAATTAATGTTACTAAAAATATGGGATGTTGCAATCTCCCCCTTAAAGAATTTCGTCCTCGAAATTACGATAAGGTACACATCAAAACAATCAAAGGTATAACATAACATCAAACAAATCAGGATAAGCGTCTCTAATCCTACTCTCAGTTTCCCAAGTACAGTCTCTAGCATAGTCACTCCATTGGACTTTCACTAATCTGACTGTTTTGTTCCTCAACTTCTTCTCATCTCTCGCGATTATTCGAATAGGCTTCCTGACGACAGTCATGTCTGGTTCCACTACTAAATCTTCTAACACAGTCGGTGCTATAGTAGTGTCTGGATCCCTAACACATTTCCTAAGACGAGATACATGGAAAACATCATGGGCTCCTGTCAAACTACTCGGTAACTCTACTCTATATGTAATTTTCCCGATCCTTTCTAAAATAAGAAACGGTCCTACAAACCTCGGTGCTAACTTCCCTGTCTTCTCGAACCTGATAACACCTTTCATCGGTGATACTTTAATGAAAACATGATCTCCAACACAGAACTCTAAATCTTTTCATCTTCTATCTGCATAGCTTTTCTGCCTAAACTAAGCTTCCTTCACTCTTGCCCTTATCAGCTCAATCTTTTCTGCTGCTATTTTTACCAAATCAGGACCAAGAACAAACCTATCCCCGGTCTCTAACCAACATGCAGGGGATTTGCATGGTCTTCCATACGAAGCCTCAAAAGGTGCCATCCCTATACTAGTATGATAACTATTGTTATACGAAAACTCGACTAGATGTAGGTGGTCTTCCCATGATCCCTCGAAGTCTAATACACAAGCTCTTAACAAGTCCTCCAAGATCTTGTTGACTCTTTCCGTTTGCCCATCAGCCTGTGGATGGTAAGCGGTACTCATCTTGAGCTTGGTTCTTAAAGCTTTCTATAGACTCTTCCAAAACTCGCTAGTGAATAAGGAATCTCTATCACTAACAATACTACTTGGAATTCCATCCAGTCTAACCACGTTCTTCATAAATAACTTAGCCAATACAGGTGCCGTCATATTTGACCTAACTAGAATGAAATGGGCACTCATGGTCAATCTGTCAACTATGACCCATGTACTTTCTTTCCCTCTATTAAATCTCGGCAACCAATCTATGAAATCCATAGAAATAGAATCTCACTTCCAAACCGGAACATCCAATGGCTGAAGCAACCCACTTGGCTTCTGATGCTCGGCTTTTACTTGCTGACAGTTCAAACACTGTTTCACGTATAAGCCAGCATCCCTCTTCATGCCTTCCCAGAAGAAACTTCTCTTCATATCTTGATACATCTTAGTTCCTCCTAGATGAATAGTGAACTTCGAACGATGGTATTACTCTAAAATTTCCTTCCTTATATCTCCCACATTTGGAACACATAATATGCCCTTCTTTCTCAACCATCCATTTTGGTCAAGACGGAAGTCCTTTAAGTCATCACTTTCTGTTCCTTCCTTTAACTTCCTGATCCTTTCAGCTAACACTGGATCCTCTTCTTGTTTAGAAGCAATCTTCTCAATCATTATTGGTCAGACTTCTATACAAGACAACCTAGCAGATCCTCCACTGGACTCAACCTCGGATCTCCACTGCACCCTACAAGCTGACAATGCTTCCAAGTCCTTCCATTCTGCTATCATAGCTAAAACTGCATTTTGATGTTTCCGGCTAAGTGCATCTACCACCTTATTTCCTTTTTTGGGTGTATACTCAATTCCAAAATCATAAGCAGCAATAAACTCTAACCATCTTTGCTGTCTCATGTTTAGCTCCTTCTGAGAGAATAAATACTTCAACGACTTATGATCTATATAAAGCTCGAACCTCTCTCCCAAAAGGTAATGTCTCTATACCATCAAGGCAAATATTACTGCAGCTAACTCCAAATCATGCGTCGGATACCTAACCTCATGCGGTCTAAGCTGTCGAGATGCATAGGCAATCACTTTACCCCTCTGCATTAGCATAGCTCCCAATCCTTTTCCACAAGCATCAGTATAAACAACTAAATCTTGATTCCCCTCCGGAACCACCAACATCGGTGCATGCGTCAATAAGTGTTTCAAGCTCTGGAATGCTTCCTAACACCTATCGGGCCATACAAACTTCGCACCCTTTCGCGTTAGCTTGGTCATCGGTGCAGCTATCCGTGAAAAATCCTTTATAAACCTTCGATAATATCCAGCCAATCCAAGGAAACTACTTATCTCAGTTACCATTTCTGGTCTCTTCTTATTATTAACGGCTTCGATCTTTTTTGGATCGACCGCCAATCCTTTTTCCGAAACCACGTGACCAAGAAACTTCACTTCCTTCTTCCAAAAATGGCACTTCGAAAAACTTTTCCTTTAGCTGATGCTGCCTCAACGTATCAAGTACAACTCTAAGATGAACTTCATGCTCCTTCTCATCCTTAGAGTATATCAAAATATCATCTATAAAGACTAACACGAACCTATCTAAGTGCTCTCGGAAAATCCGGTTCATTAAATCTATAAAGAATGCTGGTGCATTAGTCAGTTCGAACGGCATAACTAACTATTCGTATGATCCATACCTTGTCCTAAATGCAGTCAAAGGTATACTACCTTCCGCTACTCTAAGCTGATGAAATCCTGTCGCCAAATCTAACTGAAAGAATATCTTGGCTCCACTTAGTTGATCGAACAAATCGTCAAGTCTCGGCAATGGATATCAGTTTTTATCGTCTTCTCATTCAGCTTACGATAATCGATACATAGCCTTAACGATACGTCCGGCTACTTGGCAAATACTGCTGCTACTACCCAAGGCGAACTACTTGGTCTAATAAAACTCTTTCCTTCCAAGTCTACCAACTGAGCCTTTAACTTCTTCATCTTTGTTGGTGTCATTCTGCTTTGCGGCTTACTCACCGGTTCTGCCACAGGTACTAAGTCAATTCGAAACTCAATGGCCTGCTTCGGTGGTAATCCAACTACAGGTTCAAACACGTCCGCGAATTCTCTAACTACGAAATTGCGATTTAACTCATCTTCTAACTCCATAACACCCAACAAAGCATTTACCTCACACCTAGGGTTTTCTATGGTATAAACTATCCGATCATAATTCACGTGTCTAAGTGATATTTTCCTATCCTGGCAAAATATCCTAGCATCATACTTACTTAAGGATCCATACCTAATATAATTCCGAACCCAACAAAGTCAAACATGTGCAAACTGCAAACAAAAGTGTAACCTAGCAAGTCAAACTCTTAGTGGTCACACTTCATCCCAAGTGCCGCATACCCTCATATCGGATTTGCAACTCTTAAGGAAGTAACTAAATATGTGGGTTCTAGGTTAAGTTTATCTACTAAGCATCGAGATATAAAAGAATGTGATGCACCAGTATCAATTAATACACTAACAGACATACCGTGAATCTGAAGCGTACCTCCTAACACAGCCTTTCCCTTCTCCTGCACGGCTGACCTTGAGCAGCGGGCTCCAATGCATACACTTAGCCCTTTCCATCCTTTGCGGGCTCCTTGCATTGATTCTTGTAGTGGCTGATCTGATCACAATTAAAGCACCTGATGTTCTTCTTTCCAATCACCTCCTTTCCTTTTCCTTTTCTAGTACGACACTCATGAGCATAATGTCCTTTCTTGTTGCACTTATAGCAAACCACCTCAGACTTTCCTTTCTTTGATGCTCCTCCTTTCTGAGCATTCTTCTTGTGAAAAAACTTTCTCTTTTAGCCCTGTCCAACCTGGACCTCCTTTTCCTTCTTCTTCTCCAAACAAGCTAACATCTCCTCATGTCTCAATGCCATTTCCACTACCGCATCACATGGATCTCTAATGTGCGGCAAAGTAGCCCTAGCCAACTCCGGCTTTAAACCTCTAATAAACTTTTCATTCCTTTTCAACACTGTGTCAACAGTGGCATACCCATACCAGGCTAACTCTTCGAATCTACCAGCATACTCTATAACAGACATCTCCCTTTATTCTAGCTTAGCAAACTTCCAAACCAACACAGATTGCGCCATTACTAACATGAACCTTTCTTGAAACCTCCGCCTAAACTCTACCCACGTCATAGTCTCTTTATCCACACCAGTGGCTATAGTATTCCACCAAAACAAAGCAGCTCCCTGTTGCTGTCTTGAAGCAAGTCTTCTTTTCTACTCGTCATTAAGCCCTAGGTCAGCAAAAATCCTTTCCCGGTGTAGCAGCCAATTTTCTACCTCGATAGCATCCACAGTTCCGATAAACGGCTTTCCTCCAAGCCTAGCATAGTCTCTGCTCAAGTTAGCATACTGATTGACCATCGGAGCTTCCTGAACTCCTCCTCCAGCAGCATTTCCTCCAACAACTCTAGTACCAACATTCTCAGCCTGAGCCTGACCTCTTCTAGCATTTGGTCGGGCATTTCCATTAGGGTGGTGTCGTCTCCTACTAGATTAACTATGCCTCTTCTTTCGTCCATATTTTTATTCAAGCCTCGTGAGATACAGAAGAATAGCCTAACAAAGATAGGAGACTAGAGATAAAGCGTATACTTATGTATAGCAAATACAAGTATGTTACTATAGCGTTATCCCATACCCCGATCTTAACTCTGGTTCCTAAGGATTATATTTTCAAAAATCATTTTTAGTTAAAGTATTTCATAAACATATGCTCTGATACCAAGTTGTAACATCCCCTATCTAGAGGCCCAAAACTAAGTGCTACAGATGCTTCAGTCATCTATAGTATTAACTTCTAGCGACTAAATACGGCTATAGTATTGGTATCTATAATATCAGAAGCACTTGAATATGAAACAAATCACAGATTCCAAAACAAAATTTTTCCATTACATTTCAAAACAGATGTTCCATATTCAGATTACATAATCCCAAAACGTTTCCTAGGCAATGAAAAAATATACTTATTACAAAATACGCCAAGAGCGACATATGAAGATGCCACCTTGAATGATCAGAGTCATATAGTCATAATTGATTTAATACATACACAGCGGAAATACACATAAGACAAAGAACTGCAACTCCTAAATAACTATCCGTTAGCCTCCTGCTTGCCTCCGGTAGCTTTATTCATCATCCTACTAAAACCTGAAAGAACCTCAACCCTCAGCCTACTCAAATCAATTTTGAGAACCCGAGAGATTAAGGGGATAACATATACTTCAAGTCAGACATAAAGCCTGGTGTGAATAATATTATACATCCCGGTTATTTATGTTAAGTGAGACCACGCCGCTTAGCAGAACGGGTTTCCCCTCACTAACATCCTTTTAAAACATATCTTTTGCAAATCTTTTCCTATAACCAAAACTGGTCAAATATTGTAAAGCATCATTATGTAAACATACATATCAGGTAATAAAAGAACTATCCGTTCAAATGCTTTAGTTTTGTTTGGTTAACTATTTACCTTCGGCTGACTTGGGCCTACCAGACAATATAACAAAATAATTTAACATTTGTTAGACACTCCTCTTCTGGATGGTCTGTCCTTAACTATCTGTTAAATACTTCTCTTTTGGACGGTTTGTCCCTAACTTAACATCTCCTAGGGTCACCTGATCCTAATGGTTTTGGGGGCCTACCAATAACCAATCTGTATACAAATATATATTCCCTTCTGTGTGTAATCATAATTTTAGTCTTACCTGTGACACAGCCTTACACAGTGGAATTTTAGACTTAATTAGCTGGGGCCAATAGCTAATGTATAGGGCGCGACCCTATACCAGTCCCATCTGCTATTCTAATATCTGAGTCATTTTTGCTTAGGAATCCCTTCCCTTAATTTTCCTTTAAAACCTTTTTCAAAATGATTTAAGACCTTTAAATCAAACTCATACAAGAAAAATACATATACTCTATGCTTTACTCAAATCACCTTGCCATGTTATATATATATATATACTTTACTCAAACCTTAGTTGATGAGAACATTTAAACACTTGAAAGTACCCTTTTTAATTCAATTTAAAGTACCCCTTTCTAAACCATTGAAAGCATCTCTTTCGAAACCAAGTAAAACCCATTATTCATCTAGGTCGAAGCCAAAGCTTCCCTTTTGAAACCATACTTAAATCCTTTCGAAACCTTTAAAAACCTTCCTTTCAAAAGCACTAAAACCTTAGACATCATATCTTAAAACATTTCAAAACATTGCCTTTGAAAACCTTGGAAAACCTCCCATTTCAACCCTTTGAAACCATCAGAAACACTACCTTTCGACTCCTTCGAAACCCTTTTGGGAACCACCCTTTCGAAACCATTTTAAATACCTTTCGAAAGCATTAAACCTTTAGAAACTCAAACCTCTCGAAAGAACTTTGTGTTCAATTTAAAACATGTGGAAAACACCTTTCGAAACCATTTAAGTCAAAACTATTATCTTTTGAAACCCTTGGTTATCCTTCAATCAGAATAATAAGGGTCATTTAAAAACATCTATGTCGAAAGTCTTCCTTTCGAAACCTATTCCTAAGTGATGAAGAGATGGTGTCGAAACCATCCCTTCAAAAGCATTGGAGAAGTGGTTAACTTTGAAAACCAAGTATACCTTCCGAAACCATTGACTTCGAAAGATAGAAAGGCGGCAGCTAGGGGTTTCGACCCCTTCGAAAGTATTACTTAAAACAAAAGAGTGCAACCAAGTCAAAACCTTTCCTTTAAAAATATTTGACCCAGTCGAAAGCCAACTGAGTCGAAACCTAACCTTTCAAAAGCAAAGCAGAAGCTACCTTAAACAAAATGGCGCTTCGACCCTTTCAGAACCCCTTGGTTTTGACTCTTACCTTCCGCCTTTGTCTACACTATGTACCAATAGGTTGACACTGTGCATTGGTTTATGGAAGGAGGTGGAGGGTCTTAGTCAAAAGCTACATGGGCGAAACCAAAATAGGCGAAACATGCTTCTAAAATGAATTTCTGATTTAAACCATTTTTAAGTAAACTTTTTAACTAACCTGCCTTGTTTGTCAAACACTTATCGGTTGCTAATTTTTCTTTTCTAAAAGTGTTGCCATAATTTCAGATTTAAACAATAATTATATTTTACAAAATACCCCTTCGCCTTAATTAAATGTATAAAACATTTATGTTCTATACCTTAATTAATTTTATATATTCATCAAAACACTTAGGAAAATTCTATAAAAATTCCAAAAAATCCCTTTCAATATGTTTTCTAACATATATAAATTTCAGACCCAAATAATTATTTATTTAGCCGTAAATAATTTATAACCCAATAAATCATTTTCTTCACTAGAAAATTGATATAAAATCCACATTAATTTATAAAATTATGAAAATTGAAACCCATCTCTAAAATATCATTTATGATCTACATTTAAATTCGCAAGGCATTTGGATGTCATTTAATAGGGTTTCCATATCAAAACATATCACAAAAATCAATATGAACGTGTATAAATCACCAACAAGTATATATAAACATTTAATCATCCAAAATATGCATTTTCATGCAAAATCATTTCAGGTTATCCTTAAAACCAAAAATATATGAAAAATGGGATGCAGTAATCATTCACCTTAGCTTTGTGATTAAAGATGTGAGATTTAATGTTGAATAAGTTGATTTACTCCTTCCTTTCGAAAATCCTTGCTTTATCTTCTCTTAAGATTGAAAATGGTGGTCGGACTTAGAGTATTTTTGCTTGAGAAAAATGAAATGAACGTGTGTTTGATTTCCTAAGGGTTTAAAGTATAAGTTCATTTTATTTCCCATTTTCCCTCCCTTGTTTCCTAACACTTCTATTCATGTTATCTCGTTTTGATTTACATTTAACATGGCATGGCTACCCTTAGTTAAATCAAATCTCAATCTATTAATCATCTTAAATTATTTTATTTAATTTAGCTAATTAAATATTCTAAATAATGTTACTAAAAATATGAGGTGTTACATTTTTCCTATGTCGGCGCCTTTGGATAGGCAAAGACGACCTTCTCGGTCGAGCATTCAATCCTAGTCATTATTCAACCCAAAAGGGGGCTTGAGAAGCTCAGAAGTAACTCGAAAGCTTTTGAGGTTGGAACTTTGTCTTAAGCAGTAGGCAATTGCAAAAAAAAGGAGTAGGAGGAATCTTCTCCAAGCCTAGATCAAATTTGACATTCTTGAGCTTAAGCACAAGAGTTTCCTTCTGTGTTGCCATGGAGGGTTTTAAGCCCTTGATATCTATGGTTATGACTTCTTCATTACCCAAAGAGAATTCAGGCTCATCCATGATTTCCTTCAAAAGAGCACAAATCTTTTTAGCATCGTGTCAGGGACCGAAACCAGAGGAGAAAGCTAGAAAAATGAGTGGAATGGAGATGACAACAGAAGATGTGAAAGTACTATTGGGGCCTGGGGAAAAGAAAACATCAGGCAATGAAAACAATGGGTGTTAACCTGTATGTTGGGAGACAGAGGAAAATAGGTTAGTAACGTCGATAGGAGACATTTAAATCTTCTCAAAGACTGGGGAGGTTATAGATGTTCCTCTAGGCGAAGAAGTGGGGATGAAGAGATCGCTATCATTTGCACCTCTTCATGGATTATTGTAACAGTCAGGAAGTTGGAACAGACAATGGGGGCACAAACCTAAGGTCCTCAGAATTTTACCCTTCGGATTGTGAAGCTGGAGCAGTAGTGGATATTATTATAGCAGGGATAGGAGTAGTAGAGATGGGATAGATAGCCCAGGTGTGACAAAAACAACAGCCTCAAAGCAGGCCGTCACAAGAGTAGTATCTTCTCTTCGATACTCTTATGGAATAAGAACATGATCTTCCACCAAATCCTTAGGGCTGGACTCGACAGGAGCATCGACTGGCACCTAGGTGGGAGTGAAAGTGGATGCTTCAGACCCTCTCTATATGACACTTTTCTTGGTCTCTAGATATCCATCATCGAGTCGATCGGCTTTGAGTTTTTCTTCATTCACTTAACCATTGAATTCTAAATCTTTCTTTAAAATTACAAACAAGCCAAAGTTAATGCTGGGGGTATTCTTCCTTGAGCCCCATGAGGTCCTTTTATATGATAATATTAACATAGAAGCCTACCAGAGTGGTATTAATGTACTCTCTAAGCTTGTCTCTTTTGTTTTTGGCATGGTGACATGTGCTTGTGATTCCTTAAATGTGTCATCGAGGTCTTTCTTTTCTCCTCAGGCACGAATGACCTCAAGCCTGTGTGCCTCAATAAGGGCTAGGGCATGCACTTTTTCTTCTCTTTTGTGCCACCTTGGCCTGCAAGTTGTGATGAAGAGCGCTTGATAATCGATGGTTTGTTAAAGTGAAGCCTAAGCGTTGGCAAGCTCGTCGCTCATTACATAGACATTTTTCACATGCCCTTCCATCAAATTTAATTTGGACTCCATAGCCCTAAATCTTATCTTAGTGCCTCTTTTCAACATCCTCTAGGACTTGATCTTTCCCTTGATCATTTTTTCAGCTTCATCGAGCTCTTCGATGTATTTTTGAACAATCTTTTCTTGATCCTTCCTCTCGGATACAACATATTGAAGGAGAGCTTGACTAACCTTATTAGTGTTGGATATGGTATGAGCCAGCATTTTCAATATATGGTACTGATTGATGACATCGTTGACGATGGCCCTATTATGGGTTGTGGCATCCAAAGGAATGTTCTTTAAGTGATATCACCCTATAAATCAAAGATTTGGAAAGGCATGTTGCATCTTTATCAGTATTGGATGTTCAGCTAAGGGCGAAGCATTGGTAGCCTGTGTTGTCAAAACTTGAGAAGAAGCCAATTTTCTAGGTCATTGGATAGATACAAAAGTGGTGGAATGAATAGGCTGAGTGGTGGATTTGGATTTTCAAGAAGAGTTGACTAGGGCTAGGTGCTGAAAAAATGGTATAGAGATAGGAATAGTATGAAACCTAGAGGTCGATGGCTGAGGCTCTAGCCTTTTGGAGTGAGGGTCTCAAGGCTTTGGAAGGGGAGAACACTCAAGCGATAAATAGCTCGACCTTCTCCTAAAGCCAGAGCGATCCTTAGAATCTCGATCTTCCTTGTAGCATCTTTCTCTTTCCTCTCTCTTTCTTTTCTCTTTGCTCTTTTTTCTTTAAATTCATATCAATACTGTAAAGAATTAAATTTCCTACAACTAGAGTAGTAAAATTTCCCTTTGAGGCCATCATCACTACAAGAAATTTTATTTTTTGTAGCGCTCAAAAAACGCTACAAAAATTTTTGGTGGCGTTTTGATAATCGTTAGAAGAAAACATGCCACTAAAAATCCATGATTTTTTGTTGCATTTATTTTAACGCCACTATAAATGTATTTTTGGCAGCATTTTTCAAACGCCACCATAAATCTTTTTGTAGCGTTTAACAAACGCCACCAAAAGATTTTTTTGGCGCTACTAATAGAATTTCCAACTTTACCCCTGTTTTACGGTTGCATTTACTCAACGCCACTATATATATTTCGGTAGCGTTTTTGAAACGCTACTAAAAGTTGTTTATTATTTTACACCATTTTTTCATGCTATTATTTCCTGTTAATGGTCTATTTTGGTTCTATTATATCAATCAACAATCACTCACATAGTCATCATATATTCAAATAAGTTAAAAAACACATTAACCATATAATCAAATAAAATATCCATAACCATTCCAATACAATAGTTTTTCAACAAAATGACCTAACTCACATACAATAACCATTTGTATACAAATTTACACATCGGGTACTAATAAATGTTATATCTAACTAGTGCTAACAAAACGTTTGATTACCCATAATTCTTTGTTGCATACACAAGTGAAAGCTAGCATCATCAAGTCCAAATTTGCTCTCTTCAAAAGTCTGATGCCTACACAAGTGAAAGCACAACAGATAGTCAAACAATTACGTTAACTCGTAGGACTTCAAATATGAGATCAAACATCTACAACATTATACAAGTATATCCTACTATAAATGATGTCATATAAATTATCAAAGTTATAAAAAAATGAAATAAAGTCCTTTCTTGAGCTTAAATAGTATGAATCAATTTTGCACACTTACAAACCCTCCTTTGATAGAATGATTCAAGATGGCAGAAATGATCATTTGGCCAATCATTTTGAAATCGTTCTCCTCTCTCTTATGTTCTTTTGTATCTCAGTCCCTTCCCTTTTCTGCATTTCTAAGTTTTGACTACATTATTATATCACTTTTCTTGCTGATAGAAAAGGTTATAACTAAGTATAACATGCTAATGATAATTAAAATGAACAAATACATAAGAAAAACTTACATCTTCTATGTCGATTCAATAGACAAGCAACTTCTTCCTTTCTCTATGGCTATAACTCTTATCTGTTCCATTGCCTTGTCTTCTTCGATATTGTTCCATTTCTTTCATTTGTCGGAAAAGTCTAGGTTGCGCATGTTGGCTATGCACTGCATTTATTTGCCTGGTCTTGCAAGCCGCTCTATTCCTGGTCATTCAGCTTGCGAACCCTATGCATGTATCTCCTTTTTTTCTACATCTGCACTTCCCACTTCAATCAAACTTGCCTTTCACTTTGCATACTGTCCTTGTTGCACCACCCATGATTGTTGTTCTATTGGATAGTCCATCAACACTCCTCAGATCACTACTTGCCATTATCATCATCATAACTCCAGACATCAGAAAGTAAGCACTACATCATACATGCATATTCACCTGTAGCAGCAGCCATCACTTCAGTAGCTAAGCACATCAGATCATCGATCCAGTCCAGGCGTCAGCACTAGTCTATCATGTTCAATTCCATTTTGCAGCACTTTTAATTTGTCCTCAAATCAGTTAGCTTTGCAATAACAGCAACTCAGTGTGTATTCATCCTTGCACACTTTCTTGCATCTTTGGAAGTCCTATTATTTAAGTATAACCTAGAGACTATGAACTACCTTATAGATAGGAACTAAAGTTATTTAAATTTCATGAAAAATGTATTTTATGGAATAGAAAAATTATCCACTGTAAGTGTAAAATTATGTGAAGTGTGCCTCTAGCTGCACTGTCCAGTCCAGACGTCAGCACTAGTCTATTATGTAAAATTATCCACATTGAAACTAAAAGTTACCGCAACAAATTCTCTATATCATAAACCATTTTACCTGTAGCTTTTGACCCTACAGCAACTTTGCCTCTAGCTCATCAAATGATCTGCCATTGAATATAAAGTCAGATGTATTGAACGGCAATAGATTTTGAAGGAGAAGGAGAAGAAGAAGAAGAAGGAAAAAAACAAAAACAAAAACTATAAACCTTTTGCCACCGTTCCGCGCAAAAGCCTCCGCTACTTTTCTGTTTCTTCCCTCAACTGTAATGAACGCAGCAGCAGTATTACTTCATAGGAAATAAAATTATATGCAGTAATAATTCAGGCTAAGTATTATCACATACGGCATGTTGTAATAAGATCTGCAACTCCACAGCTCTCGAAGAAAGTGTTGTCGCTAACCGAAGAAAATAGAAGCTTTGAAAATGCTCGCATTTCCCTCAGTCCAATTCTCATTATCGCTGCCTAACAAATTTTTTGACATTGTTCAGGGTTAGATATCAGTGTAAGCAATTCAATCATTTCAGCCGATTGAAAACCAAAGCAGAGGTTCATCTGTAGAACCGAACCACTAGATTAGAAACTGTCTAGTTGTCCAGATACAGTAATGCTAAATGGCCCGGAAATAAAGGCCAGAAAATGGTGCAAAATGATCTTGGCCACATAAATAATTATGGCCCCCTGAATTCCACCGTCTGATTACAAATTCGCACATTTTGCCCTCCTTATTTTCAGGATTTCTAGCAGATACTAATGCATTTTTAACATATATTTTTTGTTTCCAAATGCAGGATATATATCAATTCAGAATGCACCAACTGATCTTATACCTACGAGTTATGAGGTATGATCTTTTGTTACAAGATAAGAATCTACCAGCGGGACTGTGACCATCACACATGCAAATACTAATATATTACCAGATATCCTCTAGTTTATCTAGCGATATGTTATATCAGTGGATTTTCACTTTTCTATTTTTTCTCTCTTTCTTTTTATTTAGAAAAAGAAAAACAGAAGTAAAATTCATGTCAATACATGATATATTACATTCATGTTTGCAAACCTTTGTGTTATTTCCCATTTCCAAACCACCAACAAGGCCTGTATTTCACAAACATAATTTTCAAAAAATTTGCACCCTACATAAAACTTCTTGTAAAACTATAAATGAAAGAATGTCCGAATACCCGCAGCTATAGCAACCACATTTTTTAGTGTGCCACATAATTCTACTCCTTCCACATCTTGTACCTGAAATATTTTGTGCATACATTGAAAACAAAAATAAAAATACAGCATATTATCCAAATGATCAAAAATGAATAAACTCACGGGTGACACTAGAAAATATGAGGTGGTAAAGAGACGAGCCCACATCTGTGCTACTTCCTTGCTATGTCTATACCCAACAGTTGCCTCGCTAAATTTCTCCAAAGCTATCTGCGATTTAAAAGCTCTTATTACATCACTGATAACAAAACTATACAACTATCTGTCCATATCATGCAAATGCTGCAGAGGAGGAAGTGTGGATTTGAAGGTCTTAAAAGTGAATTTCTGGGTTTTAAAATTGGCAACTGATGTTCATGAATTCACTGTCTAGTATCACTGATCAGTTTCAAATTGGTAATTGATGTCCAGGAACTGAATTGGTGATACAAATTCCTTGACATCAATTTTAATAGGCAAGTTTCCATAGTAAATAGACAAATTAAATGCAAATGAAATTCCATGTGGTTGCCCAGTTGATTTGTAACATTGTGAGCTGATGAAACATCACATGTTTGAGCTTCGTAACTGACATTTGTTGTTACTCATCTCATGATTGTTCTGGAGTATTTGTAGGAGTTCATTGCACAATACCTTAAGTGTTTACAAACACAATCTTTATTCCCTGAAATTTAAAAAAAAGATAGTATGCAAATGCTTGCCTCATTAGCAATATTAGCGCCCATAAGCACACAACAGTTTACCCCAAGCATCTCTGTAATAAGCTTTGAAATCATACATGGGCCTTCTTTTTTCACTTCCATACCTTTTATTAGCGATATTGCCTCTGCATCCTCTCTTATTTTACCTACCATTCTTTTGCAAATGCCTTCCATGAATTGATGGGGCATCACAAAAACTAGCATGTTTGCTTCTTTTACTGTGATTTGTATGGGAAAAGAATATATAATCTTTTTCTTTTATCTTGAGTCGAATAAATAAAATTCTTCTTGACTTCATAACAAACAAAATAAAGAAATTATTTCATATATTACGACGGATAATACCTGCATTTTCAAGACTGGGATCTGCAACTACATTTTTGCCAAGCTTAATTCCAGGCAAATATTTGACATTTTCCTTGATAAGTAAGTACATGCAGCATGTAGTTAGGAATTATATTACAAATATTTACCTTCAAAGCAGATAAGCTTGGCACTATGCGGATTTAAAACTCCTAAGTTGAAGTAGAAATTTAGCTAGATATCCAATGGAAATGGGTTCATGTTTCACACAGATGCACTTTCCAAAGACTGCACTTATTCCAAAGACTAATGATTTCGAATTTCAGTTTAGAAAAATAGCCACTATGCGGAGGTTACATGAACACACCACTGGTTTATTACTGTTTAGGGTATAATTTAGGATGATCTGGAAATGAAGTCTTCCCAAGGAAAAACAAATAAGTGCATGATCAAATAACAAATTTTATTCCCTACACCGGATGTTTCCAAGTTCCAACTTGCGCATACATTGGCCAATCTGATATAAGACAGGAATTAACTTACAAATGTTCTTATAGTTGTCATGCGGGGCAATGAATTGTGGAAAAATTTCAAGGTCCAATCGAGGTGCATCATGGATGCAAATAGTATTGCTGCGTAAGAACTTAGTTAGTTAATGCATATTATCGTCACTTTGTTTGAACTGAAAATGCAAAAATGTGAAATGCATATCCATAGAACTGCATTTATACAGAGCATGTACATAAAAAATAGCTCAGTGCTAATATAACAAAAAGGTAAACATTTAGTGTTAGGCATATATTTTATTCTGTACAAAAAGGTAAACATTTAGCGTTAGGCATAGATTTTATTTGTACATTTAATGGCTAAGAACTCATCAGGCAGATGATAGACCTAACAAATGTATGATATAATCAAAAGGTAGTGCTCTACGAAGCTAAATATTATTTGAATTGAAGCACAATTTTGTATGAATGGTGTTTGAGGCAATAAGCTTGGCAGAAACACTACCCCAATTCCCACTTCCAATAACACTCACCTTCATCAACTTCTCTTGATTAACTTCAGCCATTGATCGAATGATTTGCTTATTAAAATAATTACAAGCCCAGAAAGAATAAATCTTAGAATATATAGATATAAGAAGGAAAATTGAATGGACTCTTCATATCAAGAAAACAAATATAATGGTGAGAGAGGGCGGAGAAAGATCTAGTCACAAGCTTGAGGATAATTACTATGTTTATTACTCTGACTAATCGAAATTAGACGAATTGATATGATGTAAAATTAGATCATCGATCCAGTCCAGGCGTCAGCACTAGTCTATTAATAACTAATTTCGTCTAATCCTAAAGTAGAATTCATCACCGATATCATAATTAATAACTACATCCAACTCGCCAATACAAAGATTTGGCATATAATTAGTTTATATAATTAATCTAATTGTAAATTAAAATGAAAAATTAACATACTTTGCTGCTCGGTCAAAAGACCATGACTAATCCATGTCAACATCACTAGTATTTCCACCACTTTCCGTTAGAGATGGCCATTGAAACCTAGCTTCGGCCTATTAGGAGAAGCAGATCTTGTAGGCATCAACGACTCCATCGTCACCTTAAGGTTAATCGGCGATCTCGAAACCAGGGTCAACGTCGAAGATCCTGCACCCTTCTCTTTTGGCCTCAACGTCGATGTCGGAGTTCGACTTGAATTTATGGGATTTCAATTTCTTTTTGAAAAATACGGATATTATGTTTTGGACCCGAGAAAAAAAGAGTTGAAGCGTTGAAGCGGGAAAGGTAAAAAAATTCCTCGCCTAGTAAATTTTTGGCGTTTGGCCACGTTTATTTATTAACTTTACTCTTTTTATTGAATAACGATAGCACTTAGCACTAAGCGCCACCATTTTTTGCAATAATTACTTTTCTTGTAGTGCATATAGAGAGCATCCCATTGGACCAAAAAAGAAGAGAAGTGAATTAGAACTTGGAATCAGATAGTGTACATGAGTGAACATTCTTTGATCTTAAGTGTTGTATGTCCTACAAATTCTACAGACCATGTTCGTACGGTTGAGCAATCAGAGTAACTTTCCCCATGGAGGTGAAGGGTACATCGACTCCAGATGGGAAGTCACGTGTTCGTAAGTGTCAATGTTGAACTTAGGCCTAGTGAAGTCGGGGACTCTTCAAGGTTGGATAGGTCACCGTATATCCTCTATAATTAGGTGAGGAAATGATACCCTAGTAAGAATTTTAATGGGCTTAGCTGTCAATAGTGAAGTTCTAATTTTGAGTTTCAGAGGCCCAAGGGCAGGTGGAGTAGTCACGTCCCTTGGATCGGTCTCCCCGTTGACTCTCCCTCGTCATTTTCTTCATTGTCATCTTTATTCTCTTCTTCATCATCTCCTTCTTCTTCTCCCACTCCTTTATCTTCTCCCTTATTTTCTGCTCTCCTCTGATTTCTCCCCTTCTTCTACATTCCTCTTGTCCTCCTCATCGTGGATGCTACGGACGTCCCTGCCAAATTTGGAATGTATTAATGCATGGGCCATCCTTTTGGGCAGCTGGGGCATCTTGAGCGGCTCTGGGTGCAGGAGGCACATAACCAGCTCTTAGACCATTATACAATAGTTGGAAGTGACATAGCCGAAGGTCCATAAGCAAGTTCATTCTTTTTCTATCCTTTTATAGGATTTCTTTTAGAAGTTGAAGAGTATATACCAGAGAAGCATTAGTGACTCTTTGATTGATATCTATAAAAGAAGGAGCGGATTAAGGTTTGCAGCTTGAATAAAGTAAACTGAAGTGAAATGTGGTGCAAGAAGTTAAAGCTTACATTCGGGCAACCACTTTTGGGAGACACCCGTTGAGCATTTGATGAGGAAGTATTCGTTCTTGAATTTTCCGAGCTTGTTGTGGAGGCCAACAACTATTGGCAGCCATGATACGATGCTAAGAAGGTAGGAGTTGAGCTGTTTGACCTCTTCTTGAGTTATAGATGTATCAAATTTCCTCGAAGGTTGGCACCCTACCTGGATGTTAAAAAAAGACTGTGTACATTGTTAGTACCTGAGATATTGGTTTTTATGACAACAACTTTGAGAAATCATATAAAATATAAATACTAAGTTTTATCAAGGTATATAGTATATAGTGTAGGATATTAGACAGGTAATGATTTAAGAAGACTGTACAATATCAAGTAAAGATTGAAGAGATTTAAGATGTTGATATAGAGACTCAAGAAATAAAGAATGAAGAATCATGAATATTGAAGAGTTCAGGATTTCACGATATTCCAGATAAGTTATAGAGTCATAGATTTATGTTAAAATTCTGATATTACTTGATCTCTCTCTCTCTTTTTAAATAAGTTTTTAAATATTCTTTTCAAAACTAATTTTAAATAGTTTTCAATTTCTTATACCTATAAATATTATTTTAATTTTTTGATATTTTACTAAGTTATTATTTTTATTAAATTTTACTTTATATTGGTTTGTTTTTTAAAGATCTTATCATATAATTTTACGCAAGTTTTATTATGATTTAAAAGTGTATAAATTATATTTAAATGTTTACAAAGTATCAAATTATTTTACAAAGCAATACATTTTCAAAATAATATTTTAAAGTGTTTTTCAAAATTACAAAGAGTATGTCGACATACTCTACCCTTATATGTCGACATATTAGTCGTGATTTACAAAAATCAAATTTCAAAAGAAGTGTATATTCGTCGTATCTCTTCATGAACATACATGACCGTTATTCCTCTATAAATACATGTCTTCCCAATGAATTTTATTATCATTTTTCATTCTTCTTCTCCCCTCTTTATCCACTTTCATTTTCTAAACAAAAATATAACCATACTCTGTCGAATTTCAACCAGAATCAAACTCAATCACCATTAGTTTGATTCTCTATCATTTGCTCTCTGATTTCTATTATCTCACTCACTCCAATATAGATCAAATTGGTATTCAAGAGTTATAGGATCATTTGTAATCAAGATTGAAGATATGTGTCTGTAAAACACAATCAAATCAAACCGCTATACTTATGGGTTAGATTATAGCCTGTAAATCAATTGGGTGAGTTTGTAGCCTGTAAATCAATTGGGTTTGCTTAGTAGCCCGTAAATCTAGTTGGTGTGCTTGTGGCTCGGAAAT
Organism: Allium fistulosum; assembly: GCA_030737815.1. NCBI lineage: Eukaryota > Viridiplantae > Streptophyta > Magnoliopsida > Asparagales > Amaryllidaceae > Allium > Allium fistulosum. The sequence continues at coordinate 210,127,896 of CM060908.1, forward strand.
CAAGTGGCTCTACCCAGAGCCCTGGATTCTGGAGGGTGTGTCTTGTTGCCTTGAAATCGAGATTGTATTAGCATTTGGTAGTTGAAAAGAAATCCATACAAGGAATTGTGCGGGACTAGATGTAGGGTAACTCCGAACCAGTATAAAATCCTGGTATGTTCTTTCTTTTTACTTTTACTGCATTTACTTTTACTGTGTTTTAATTCTATGATTGTTTATGTGATTAATAATTGCATAATTCTAAGTATAATTTCAAAATATTTCAGAAAGATTCATATAAATTAGAAAACACTATTCACCTCTCCTCCCCCTCTACTGTTAATTTAGCCTTAAGATCTCTATCCCACTAACTCACATTTGGTATCAGAGCGTTGGTTTTCAAAGTGTTCATAATCTGATTTTTGAAAAGTTTAAATGGCTACCAAAACTGGTAATAGTACTGTTAGTAACACGGTTAATACACTTGTTAGTAAATTATTTGTTGAAGGACAATATGCTGCTAGACCACCACTTTTTCATGGTAGTAACTACACATATTGGTCATGTAGAATGAAAATCTATTTACAATCAGTTGGATTAGACACTTGGAATATCACACAAACTGAGTACACTGAACCTGAGACTAATTTTGCACAATGGACTGCTGAACAAAAGGCAGTTGCACAAAGTAACTCTAAGGCCATGAATATACTATTATGTTCACTAGATAGAAATGAATTTAATAGAGTATCTATATGTAAGTCTGTATTTGAAATTTAGAGAGCTTTGCAAGTTACAGATGAAGGCACAAGTAAGGTTAAACAGACCAAGATTTCAATGTTACCAAACCGGTTTCAATTATTTAAAATAAGTTCACATGAGTCCATATTTGATATGTATAGTAGATCTAAAGATATAGTACACTCACTTATTGCATTGGGTAAAAGTTTCTCTGAGGAGGATCAAGTTAGAAAAATCCTCAATTCACTTGCTCCTGAGTGAGACCAAAAGACTCTTGCAATCGAAGAGGCTAATGATATTAGCAAACTAAAGATTGAAGAGTTAATTGGTAATTTAATGTCTTTTGAGGCACAAATGCAGGGCATAACAGAAAACAAAGCAATAGAGAAGAAATCCATAGCATTCAATGCAATGACGAATAATCTGGATTCAGATAGTGATAATGACGAAGAAATTGCATTCATGACAAGGAACTTCAAAAAATTCCTGAAATATAGGAAGATGAACAATTTTAAAAAAAATGACAACAAAAATCCTAGAAACGGAAGCGGAAATGACATTAGATATTATAAATGCGATGAACCTGGTCACTTAAAAGAGACTATCCGCATCCCGAGAAACTGAAAACTACACCAAACACTGATTCATCTAGAAAACAGAGAAGAGCCTATACTGCAACACTAGATGACTCAGACACATCATCAAGTGAAAATGAATCAGATACGGAAATAGCCAACATGTATTTCACAGCAATACAGAATTCGGATATAATTGGTGAAATAGGATCAGAAAAAGGAACGCATTTAATATATTAAAGGCTTTATCATTTGAATTTTTGATTGTTTGATTGTTAGGAATATCCTATAGATTAATAATAATAGTGGTTGAATGTTGTGTGATTTTTAATTTTTATATATTTTTATAATATAATAATAATATAAAATATATTTGAAATAATTTTTAACTATTTTTAATATATTTTTCTTTAAATAGAATAGCTATAAACAGTTATATGTAAAATAAAATAGGATATAGTTAAAAACAAATCACTTTTAAAAAATTCAATGCATATGTCGACGTACACCCATAACATATGTCGACATACATGTGCAGAATTTCAATGTCAAATTCAAATTCAAAATTTGAATTTTCCCTCCATCTTTTCACCTACCCCAATGTTTTGAAAAAGTGTCTCTTGAATAGAGAACATGTCTCTATTTATTTTCTCCATCTCTTTTCATTCGATTCACCTTTCATTTCAAAATTCAAACCTTCATCAATTTTCTTATCTCCTCAAAACATTCATCAATGGCTTCCTCAAACACTCCAACCTCCATAAGATTCTCCAAAACTATCAAAAACTTTCTCTTCCATGATCAAGAAGTCATGAAAGCTTATATTAGCTATATGAATTGTGGAAAAGTTTCTACGGGAAAGTTTGCTATTTTTAATGATTTTTCTACTTATGATATTGATACTCTTTGTTCTCAAAATGGAATTCTCGGTTTAATTGATGCTTCTTAAAATGATTTTGTTTACTATCCATAATTGGTCAAAATGTTTTATGCAAATTTGAAAGGGAAATTTCATGAAGGTGGAGAAAGAGAAGTGTGGAGTAGTGTTAAAGGAACTTCAATCGTTTTTAATTGTGAAATTTTGGGTACCATTCTTGAATGCAAATCTACTAGAATGGACTTTTCTTCTTTCAAAATTGATGAGCACGATCATGAATTTTTTCATAACATTTTCAAAGGTGATAATAATTTTTAGTTTAAAAACTGAAATTTCCATCCAAAAGATAGAATTCTTAATCTTCTTTGCAATATACTATCACTCATCGTTCGGGAAATTTTAATAATCCTACCTTGAAAGTTTGTAAAGCTCTTTTTGCCATTTATGGTCGATATGACATAAATTGGAAACAAGTTATTTTGGATAAATTTTATCCCAAAAATCTTTTCAACCATGAAATACACTATTTCATGGTATTTATTTTACCCGTATTTTCAACTACTTTGGTGTTGACTTTAAAGGAGAGGAATTTGTCTCTCCTAAAGTGTTTAATCATGCAAATATAGCTCTTATGAAAATGCCACCAATTTTCGAGCCATATGAAACACTTGCGGAGAAAGAAGAGAGGTTAGCACATAAAGAGGAGAATATGAGGAAGAGGAAGAAGGGGAAGAAATGGATATCGAAGAAGAAGGGGAAGAAATGGATATCGAAGAAGAAGAGGAGGAGAAGAAAACCTCCTTAGAAAGCATTGAATATCCACTCGGCCCAACCAACCAAGACCTTCTCAATAATCAAAAGAGGATTGTTGAAAGCCAAAAGATTCTTAAGCGTTCCATGAGTAAGAAGTTAAACACTATTTCCAACAAATGGACAAATTCTTTGGATAAGTGAAACGCAAGCTTGGAATCTCTTCATCATCCTCTTCATTCACATCCTTCTAGTTAATATGTAGTTGTTTAAGTGTGTTGTATTTGGTTGTTTTAGTCCATGTATCTTTTCATTTTCTAATGTTCTATGTATTCTTTACCTTAATATTAATGAAAAATTTGTATCCTTACTGTCATACATTGACTATCATCTCTGGAAATCATAACTAGTATAATAGTATAAGTTAAATACAATAGAATATCAAAATAAAACAATTTGAAATTTTGAATGTATATGTCGACATACAATGGTAAGTTTTCAAAAAAAATTAATTTCAAAAATTGAATAAACAACAAATGTCTGTTCAATTCCAACGACTTTCCACCCCTTTAAATACATATTCAGACCAGAAATCACCAATTTTCCACCCTCTTTCTTCTTCCTTTACATTCCTAAACTCCAAATCATAAATAATGGCTTCTCCTATTCAAAAATTAACCAAAAACCTCGAACAAACGCTTGAATCTTTCAAAAACATTCTCTCTTTCATCCTACGAAACCAGAGACACTTAGAATTGAGTCAAATACAGATGATTAAAGAACAAGAAAGGCATTTTGACACGATTCAATGGAAGATCTCAGCCATGAACAAAGAAGAACCAACCGCTAATCCATAGTGCACCATCAACAAAGATGATGAAGGTTGGGAGGCTATTAAAGTGGATCCCATCTTTGGAATGATGGATGGGTTGAAGTCCCAAGAAATGTCTAGATTAAAAATAGGTTTGATTGTATATATATAATTAATTTGATTGGATTGGTTTGTTTGGTTTGTTTGGATTTGATAGGTTTTAAATTTGAATGAATTTGAATATTGTTTGGTGTGTGACATTATGTATGCTTGGATTTAATTGAAATATGGAATAATGTTATCTTATTTTACATATCATATTTCTTATATATCATTCTTGTCATTTTGTATTTCATGATGATATTACTTATCACCTATATATATATATATTTATATCATTATGAGTATATAGTTTTTTTATTTAGGTAGAGTTAGAATTAATATTAAGAGAGAGGGTTAGAATTATAGTTATAGTTAGTTATTTTTAATTGATGACAAAGGGGGAGAGATATATAAAATACTAGGCATAGATTAAGGGGGAGTTTTATTAGGCATAGATTAAGGGGGAGTTATATTATATTTTATATACAATGTTGTCATCATCAAAAAGGGGGAGATTGTTAGTACCTAAAATATTGGTTTTGCTAACAACAACTTTGGGAAATCATATAAAATATAAGTACTAATGTTTTATCAAGGTATACAATATATAGTGCAGGATATAAGATAAATAATGATTTAAGAAGACTATACAGTATCAAGTAAAGATTGAAGAGATTAAAGATAGCTTTGGGAAATCATATAAAATATAAATACTAATGTTTTATCAAGGTATATAGTATATAGTGCAGGATATAGATAAATAATGATTTAAGAAGACTATATAGTATCAAGTAAAGATTGAAGAGATTCAAGATGTTGATATAGAGACTCAAGAATTAGAGAATGAAGATTCATGAGTAATAAAAAGTTCAAAATTTCAAGATATTCCAGATAAGTCATAGAGTCATAGATTTATGTTAAAATTCTGATAGCACTTGATCTCTCTCTCCTCTCTCTCTCTCTCTTTTTAAATAATTTTTTAAATATTCTTTTTAAAACAACTTTTAAATAGTTTTCAATTTCTTATACATATAAATATTATTTTAAGTTTTTGATATTTTACCAAGTTATTGTTTTTATTAAATTTTGATTTATATTGGTTTATTTTTCAAAAATCTTATCATATAATTTTACTCAAGTTTTATTATGATTTAAAAGTGTATAAATTATATTTAAGCATGTTTACAAAGTATCAAATTATTTTACAAAGAAATACATTTTCAAATAATATTTTAAAGTGTTTTTCAAAATTACAAAGAGTATGTCAACATACTCTACCTCTATATGTCGACATACTAGCCATGATTTTGATAAATCAAATTTCAAAAGAAGTGTATATTCGTCATATCTCTTCACAAACGGACATAACCGTTATTCCTCTATAAATACCTATCTTACCAACGAATTTTATTATCATTTTTCATTCTTCTTCTCTCCTCCTTATCCTTTTTTTATTTTCTAAACAAAGAATATAACCATACTTTGCCGAATTTCAACCAGAATCAAGCTCAATCACCATTAGTTTGATTCTCTATCATTTTCTCTCTTATTACTATCATCTCTCTCACTCCAATCAAGATCAAAGTGCTATTCAAGAGTTATAGGATCATTTGTAATCAAGATTGAAGATCTGAGTTTGTAAAACTCTATCAAATCAAATCGTTATACTTGTGGGTAAGATTGTAGCCCGTAAATCAATTGGGTGTGCTTAGTAGCCCATAAATCTAGTAGGTGTGCTTGTGGCCCAAAAATCAAGTGGCTCTACCCAGAGGCCTGGATTCTGAAGGATGTGTCGCATAGCCTTGAAATTGAGATTGTACTTGCATTTACTAGTTGAAAAGAAATCCGTACAAGGAATTTTGCGGAACTGGATATAGGGTAACTCCGAACCAGTATAAAATCCTAGTGTGTTCTTTCCTTTTACTTTTACTGCATTTACTTTTATCAGTGTTTTGATTATGTGATTGTTTCTATGATTAATAATTCATAATTCTAAGTATAATTTCAAAAGATTTCAAAAGATTTCAAAAGGATTCATATAAATAAGAAAACACTATTCATCTCCCCCCTCTTGTGTTAATTTACCCTTAAGATCCCTATTCTGCTAGCTCACATATGTGAAATTAAGAGTAGCATATCCATTCGAGTGTTGTTGAGTCGAAGCGAGTCCAAAGAGTTGGAGCATCAACCTTAGAAAATGGTTGAAAATGTATCTGCTGCAAGCTGCGAAGTCTTCTAGGGGATTATGTGCCCTCTTGGATAGTAATGGAAGTAGAGTTTCCTCCTGAGGGATACCATGTCGTTGATAGATTCTTTTTCTAATTTTTTTCAACTTTTAAACTCATCGATTTCAGGAGAACAATTGTTGTAATTTGTTGTAAGCAACAGTAACCAGTAATAATATTCAAATAGTGGACGTATGCATGAGATTTGGCCAAACCACTCTAAAAATCTTATCTTTTCTCTCCGTCCTTTTGAATCTTATAGGTTTAATATATATTTTTACTCAACTTAGGGTGTTGACTAACTTTTTGGTCAACAACTCTAACCGTACATTCTTTGCTCCTAATCATCATTGTGGCCATGAAAGTGCTCAATATATCACAAAGTACATTAAATACTCATAACCCATCATCTCATGATTGCCTTAGGAAAATTTGGTAACCCTTAGGGGGCTCAACAAAGTTACAAAATGATTTTACTGAACTAGGGACAATATAAACATTACTATAAATTATGGCTTGAGGATACTCAACAACAATAAGCATGTATAGTACTCTATTTATATTGTGAATGATAGAGAGCAACGTTATTTTAATTTCAAAATCTCAAAATATTAATAAGAATTATCATCTATAAGGATTAATGAGCATACACAACACTAAATGACATCGTTTGTCATTATATGTATACAATTGTATACATGTGTTTTTTCCTTATAACTATAATGGGTGTTAACTTTAAAAATCATTTATTTTATTTTATATACACTATATAAGATTTTCTTATTTCATTGTAGCACTTAGAATATAATATTAAATCTTATATTTATGTATATATCATTATTAATTAACAACTAACCAATATTATAACTTTAATATAATTTTTTATGAACTATAACATTTATAATTCACATTATAATTTAAAATTATATTGACTTTATTTATTTATAACTTTTATAATTTTAATTTCAAAGCAACTTCAAATTTGCTAATTTATAACTTTAATAAGTTCAAATTTAAAAAATTTAATTTTTATATTTATAAACTTTATGAATATAATATAAAGAATTTAAAATTTTATTTATAACCTTTATAAATTTTATTTTCAATTTAAAACAATTTTAAATTTATTTATTTATAAATACAAATTTATAACTATTTTTGATTTATTCGTAACCCTTATAAATTTAAATTTAAATAATTTTTAAATTGAAATTTTATTTATTATTCATAATAACACAATGTGCTCTCTGATATCATTGTTTGATTAGGTGCGTCAAGACAGTAGGGTAAAGTTGTAAGTTTCAAGATTTTTCCTTTTAATTTATTATGCACTGGGTTTTCTATAGAGTTATTCGAAATAATGATATTAACGTTAAATCATATATAATGTTTTTTGGATGAATTTGATATGAATTTTAAGTTATATCATTATAATAGTAGTACTAATTTAATTACAATGTCGTTATTTGTTCATATTTGACCAGATAATTTATTATCAATCCTGATATCATTTATTCAGTTTCAAATTTAATAATATAACACATCATCGTATATAATGATATATATATATATGGATTAATTTTCACTTTAAATAATAAATAATAATAATAATTCATAAAATAATCTTATTTTAAATCTAGATAGTACTTATTCAACTTTAATGTTTTATAAATCAATATTAAATATTTAAATGATTATAATTCATTTAATTCAAATATCAAATATCTAAATCAAATGAATAATGTCTTAACATATTAATATTGATTAATAGTGTTTATATGTAAATATTTAATGATAGTATTAATATTAAAATATTTGATTCACATATCAGGAATAAAAATATAATTTAGTGTCAGATAATATTACTGTGTTCAGAATTTGATTATGAACTTATCGATGCAATTTGTGCATAAATAGGAGCCCCTATGTAAAAGCTATTCATGTTTAAAACATAAGGGATTAAATGTAAATAACCAATATATGATGACTTATTTAAAATTTACCTTTCTCCTATAGAAACCCTAGCCGTCATGGATAAAAAATTTCCAATTTATGCCACCACCACAGTTGATCAAAAGCCTTACTGCCATCACCGTCGTGCTCCTCATGATTAGAGCTGTTGATAGAGGTTGTCGTCGTCAATTCTGATGTTGAGTATCCAAAACTCTAATTTTAATACTATTGTTAATCTATGCTATAAAGACTCCACCTCTCTTCATTGATCCATCCACATGTGATTGTGGTTGAGATCGATAATGTAGATGTAGTCGACAGTGCAGAACGAACGTCGCATTGACTAGGACATGCATGGCTCTAGTGAATGGTGCATGAAGAGAAAAATAGAGAAAAAATATTATTAATATTATAAATAATTGATTTTTTTAGTTTTATTTAAAAAAATTATAAAATAAGTATCACTTAAAAATAATTTGAAATTTTCCACGGTAATCCCATCGGTCGGATACGCCTTGAACTATCGGTTTTACCTCATAGAGAATGTTTCTCTAACTAAATGGTGGAATTACAAAGTCCACCTTAGATATAATTTATTTTGGAGAGAGAAGAAGATTTATTATGTTTAGAATGATGCACGTAGGTATATTTATAGCACCAGTGAGATATGTAAAATATTTTAACCAGATCCACGATTTAAGGTATGACCGGTTGTAAGTGAGATTTTTTTTCTCATTTAATTAATTAAACCTATTAAATTAGTTCATACGCACATATAGTTTGGGACATCTTATATTAAATGATTTTCGTATTTTCGACCACCAAAATTATACATACATACATACACACACACACATACATACATACATATATATATATATTAAATATTTACTTGTGACTAATATCCAAAGGCTATATTTATTGCTAAATAAAGGGGGCCATTAACCCTTGCTTATATATGTGCGTGGGTGATGTTTAAATTATTGTATTAGCCCAAAAATAAATATATAATTTTTTTTTATTACTAGGCCCTCTATTAATAATTAAAAACATTAATAAATTAATTAATGTAACCATTACATTAATTTCTCCATAATATTAATTTATTACTTTTATACATTATCTCAATAAATTATTTTTGGTCGAAAAGTGAGAGTTGCGATCATATGACTCCCTAAATGTGAACTCGGCCCTTAGTAATATTTAAACAATTTAAATATTAAATTCTATAGAACTTTGCTGAAGCATAATAATGGACACGAGTTCGGCTGCTTATAGATTATCCAAGTGAAATCCAATTTCTTGCCTTATAAAGAGACACCCTTAAGTAATGATATATTATTCATGTTTTTTTGTCTTCATTGTCACTATATCATTGAGATATCTAGAGCTCGGTCAATGGTCAAAACTATAATAATATCCATAGTTAATTACAAAGTCTAACATTAAAGTCCATGGTTCAATCCGATAACATTCGTCGATTAACCGATTTGCTTTGGCTAAAGACATCAGCTTTAAGTTGACTACCAACTATGGTGACTAATCTTCTGTACAAAGTAGACGAATCATCTCTTGAATAGTGTCTCACTTCATGTGTTCAACTTATACCCAACTATGACTATAACACGATTAGACTTGTTATGTGATTAACCATGATTAAAGTATGGTCAAACACCTAAGATTCATATTATTCTCAAGTCAAAATACTTTTGCACTTAGTCATATGAGATATTCTATTTGAGTTTAACATATAGAGACTCTCAATGAGTCGTTTTGTAATTGTTTCAAACAACTACACATACACAACCCTTTGGTGCCTCCAACAATTATAAGTAATTCACCGTCCATCATATAGAGAGAGTTACATACACCAGTCTCAAGGAATGTACCAATATCCCATTCGCGATGCATCTTGACAGGGAACATTTAAGAATAAGTATTATTTATACGATTCAATACCCATGGTAATGAACACGTTCGTACATGTTTGTACCAAAAATGGGCACAACACTCTTCGGGAGTTGTTTGAAGAGATAAAATGAAGATTATAAATGTAAAACAGAGATTATCTAACAAAAACTCCAACAAATATGAATGCAAAGTGAACAGACAAGCAGTTTAGAGTGGTTCGGCGTATAGCCTACGTCCACTATGAAGTTTTGATGGTGTTTGTACCAAAAATGGGCACAACACTCTTCGGGAGTTGTTTGAAGAGATAAAATGAAGATTATAAATGTAAAACAGAGATTATCTAACAAAAACTCCAACAAATATGAATGCAAAGTGAACAGACAAGCAGTTTAGAGTGGTTCGGCGTATAGCCTACGTCCACTATGAAGTTTTGATGATTTTATTGATTCTCTTTCAATGATTACAAGCGTTTACAGCGATGAACAGCGGATTACAGTTTAGAATTCGAAATTGACAGCAAAAGTATGATGCAAATCTCAATCCGGCAGAGTCTGGGCGCTTCAGAGAAAAAAAGATCCTTTTTCCGTTGATTTTGGGGCTCTATTTATAGGCGTAGGAGGCTTGGATTTCGCTCAAACCCCGGGAGACTTGGCCTGACACGTGAGGGGGCCCATTCGACCACTTCCAGAGAGTTTCAAGCCAATCTGTGATCGATACGAAATCATTTCGTATCGATCAGGATCACTTCCAATTGAGCTCAAAATTGGTGGAGACATTCCTTGTTATGTGTGCAACCTTCAGTTAAAATTTCACCATGTTTGGACCAGTGGATTATGAGATATGGTCGATACGAAATGGAATTCCTCATAGGCTGTCTGGTTCGTATCCATGATTTCGACTCCATCCGTTCGTCTCGCTGGCTGCACGTGTTCTTGAGGTGAGGTGGCGCGCGCGCTTCGCTTCGATCCGGTCTTCGTGCCGCATTGACTGTTTCGACTCCACGTACCTCGCCTCGTTTTACTTTGATGGAAGACATGTCATCCCTGGTCAGTTGACTCGTGGGTACGAACGAGTCATTAGGCATGGATTCGAAGTGAGGTCCTCTGATGGATACGAAGCAAGCATCGAGTGATGGATACGAAGCGAGCACCGAGTGATGGATACGAAGTAGACGCTGAACGATGGATACGAAGCAGACGTTGGCTGAAGGATACGAAGTCCTTCAATTGCTGGTATGTGTGAAGTCCATCGATACGAAATCGATGGATACGAAGAAAATCGAGTCGAACCTGGGTACCTCGATGGATCCGGAGCTGATCGATACGAAGCATGATGGATTCGAACTGGGGCTTCGGTGATGGATACGAAATCACCCAGAGTGATGGATACGAAATCTGGGCTCTTTCCCTCCAATTTGACTCGATCATAACTTGAGTGTATGAGTCCGGATCGACTTGAAATTTGAGGTGCTGATCTCTATGGCCTTTCTTGTCGTGTCCTATCAATTGTAGCTCACTCTGGGCTCGGACAAAATTCAGTGATATCCATGGCGTTCTATCCTTGTTCTCTAGTCGGCTTCTTGATGTCCTGGCCTTGCCAAAAGGCGGGATAACATTTGCCCCCCAAAGTACGTCTTGTGAAAACATGACGTGCTTTGAAAAGCTGCAGGCCTTCTTCGAATAGCTTTGGAAGTCGTACCCCTTATCCATTCTCTCGTATCGGTCCGCTTACGAGTCGATGCTCAAAGTCAAAAAGCCTTCTTTTGTATCGATATGGGTTGATTTGATGGATACGAAGACAATCGTTCGTATCGATGGTCACAAATGGAGGTGAATTCTGGTTCGAATTGATGATATCTGGTGGATACGAAATGGATGTTCGCATCGATAGATACTGATGGATACGAAATTGACGCTCGTATCAACAGATCTGCTCTGTTTCGAATCGATGGCTCAAAACCTGGATGCTTCGAAACGATGGTGTCTGGTGAACATTTCGCCTCGATGAATGCACAGCTTGATGGATGCGAGGAAAGCGCGTGCACCTACCCATCGTATTCACGTGGCCTCCCTGTGCGCTTCGAAACGATAAAGGTTAGTGGGTTCGATACGAATGCTTGCATCGATGCGCTGCTTGACTGGTTGCGACCGGTCAAATTGACTGGGAGTCGAATCGACTCGGTTCCGTCCTAGGCCTCGTATAAATATCTGGGACTTTGCCATTTCTCACTTTTTTACCTTTTACTTTTACTGTTGTCTTCTGCCTTCTCGTATCGATCCACAGACAAGCAGGAGAGAAGAATTATTCCAATCTTCGAATCGATCAAACATCATCTTATAATTTCCCCAAACTCCAATTCGATTCAGGTAAATGAGCAATCACGGCTACACTTGAGCGACGAAGTTCAGATCTCAGATCCATCGTGCTTTTGCCGATTATCGATTTTGGTGGTGCCAAGGCCAGATCTGGACCAGAGCTTGGTCGAGGATGGCCATGGCCATGCTCGCTTCAATCGGAGAAGAAAGAGTTCTGGAGTGATTGTTTCACCACTAGTTCGTGTCGATCCGGGATAGGAGGATTCGATTCGATCCAGATTTCATGATTTCGCATCGATTGATGGGTTAAAGGGGATGCAGAGGTTCGCATCGATCTAAGGTGGTTGGGGCTTGTGTTGAACTGAGATGATCGATGGAAGTGCTTGGCCAGCGTGATCGATGCGAAAACCTATCTCTCTTGATCGATACGAAGACCAAGAGATCTCATCGGTCCCATATCGATAACCACAGATCGATGCGAAGTTATTGCATTTGGTTGTCTCACAGCCGTTACCCTTGGTCGATGCGAAGTAAACTTACCTGATCGATACGAAATCTCCTCCTCCGGTCGATACGAACTGACATCGATACGAAAGGTATCGAGTCGACTTGATCGATACGAAAGTATCGATTCGAACTGGATCGATACAAAAGACATCATGCCTCCGAATGAATTTGAACTTGAACTACGATCGATTCCATGCTGAAATTTGACGAACTTAGCGAACTTTTGTATGTTCTTACATTTGATTCCGACGAGCTTCTGCCTTGCATAATTGGACTTGACTACAGGATTGCATATTTGACTGACTTTCGAAGCTCGTCGATGGAACTGCCTTTTAACAGAAAAGTACAACGAACTCTTCAATCTTGAATCGATCGTTATCATCTGGATGGCGCAGTCATGACGGTCAGCGATGACGGTCATGTTTGTCTGTCTTCCAGAATCTCGTCGCTTGCACGTTTTCTTTAATTCTGCAGAATTTGTTCAAGTCACGCACAGCACTCGCACTACACAACACATTCACGCACTTTACACTGGGGAATGCACGGGCTTTTTGTCACCTAATGATGGTTTCTCGTGAGTTAGCTAGTGATGGAACCGTCAAGTTCGCAGCAGCAAGAAACTCAGAACCCTATCCTTCCCAGAATTGAGATTCCGGTCATCGAGACCGAAGCTATTGGCCCAGCTCCGGACGAGTTGCCCAACGCGTCCTTCATTAACAGTCCACCTGATTCCGTCTCATCCAATATCTCCGAAGACATGCTGGGGAGGATATGCTTAAGGCATGGTTTATCTTTGGATGAGGTATTGTTGCCTGGACCGGATGATAGGCCACATAATCCCCCGGAGGGGTATACTGCTTTTAATCGGCACGCGTGCGCAGCCGGCACACTTCCTCCATTCAACGACTATATAAGAGAAGTGTTGGCTTATCTGGACATCGCTCCGTCTCAATTGCATCCAAACGGATATGCCTCACTCAACAGCTTGTTCGTTGTATTCATGGAGTACCTCCATCGTCCTCCCCGTATGATCGACATAAGATACTTGTTTAACTTCAAGAGTCGGACTGACAGCCCATCTTATACGTTCTTGGAGTCTGTAAGGAACTGCCAAGTCGTCGTGGGGTCGTGGACTAGGCTAAGCTATTTTAAGTCGGAGTGGTTCTATGTCCGATGTCCCCCGGGATTTGCCAGAAGATGGCTATTCAGACGTGAGTATCGTCTCTTTTCCCAAATAATTGACAGGGCAATTTTCGGAGTGAAATTAAACTTACGTCTTCTCCTCTTTTTCTTTCAGCTATCATCCAGCGGCCTGAGGGTGGCTATTACAAAGAGATAGTTCGGGTCCTCCAAGAGATTCCTAGCGAAGAAAGGAATATTGAACTGTTATTGACAGATCGGAATCTCAGAGTCCTTGGGCTGATTGGTCGGAGGCAGAGCATAAGACTCGACGGCGCATTAAAGACCGTCTCCAGGAAAAAGGTCAAGCAGATGAAGCCCAGGGTCGTGATAATCGAGGAACCCGACTCCGAGAAAACCCACACTGACGAAGAACCGTTGGCCGGACCTGCTAATGCAACCTCAGAGTCCGACGCTAAGAGGAAAGGCAAAGCTGTGGCTTCGAAACAGCCTAAGTCTGGGAGGCGGAAGTCTGTGGTTTTGCACCGCCCTTCGTCAGGAGTTAAGATTACGGAGGCGTCCTCCCCGCAAGCTGGAGATCAATTTGAAGGGCCTTCCGATCCTCCAGTCCCCGACATCGAGCCGGAGCAACACGATGTTGGGTCGGGTGGACCGCGACATATCGTCGATGTTAGCGAGTCTGAGTTTGCCGATGCGACTGACACTTCTGGTTGGTCCGGGGGGTTACACATTCACACACTCCTCACGGCACAACACATTTTCCTAACCACAATCAACACATCGCAAACGGTTACTGATTCTTTGTTGTTTCCTTTTCAGGTACGATGTCTGGGAAAGGTTCTGTGCTTGGTAGTTTGCGTAAGCGCCGTTATCATGAGCCACGCAGGAGAGAGGGCGAGAGGGATTATGACGCTGGACACTCCGGTCAGGAGAAGTCTGACAGAGATAGGGGACATGTTCACCGATCCCGATCTCGTTCTCCTCCCCCCAGGACCTCTGCACCTCCTGTGGTCGCCGTTACTCGTCCTCCCGAAACTTCATGGTCTAGGCCGCCTTCTCAAGCTTTGAGGTCCGACCCCCCGCGCAGGACCGAAATAGCCACCTCTTCGGCTACTGTGTCGGTCTCGGCCGAGGCGTCTAGTGAGGGAGCGCTCAAATTGGCACAGATGAGGAAGGAATTTCCTGACATCTGTTTTGATGGATATGTCTTTCCCCCGCACCTGAAGAGAATCCCGCCAACCGCGGAAACCACTATCCACGATTATGTCGCGGACATCTTTTTCCAGTATAGGGAGTGGGGACGGGCCGCGAGGAAGGCATCTAAAGTGGCGTTTGAGCGGGGCGTCACCATCGAGAAACTTGAGAAGGAGCTGGGTCGCAACGACCAAATCATAAAAGCGCTTAACTCTGAAGCCGAGTCTTCTCGTAAGTCTGAAATGGAGGCTTTAAAGAAAGTTGATGAGGTGACCGCTGCCATGGCCAGGATGAAGCAAGAACATTATACCGCGATTGAGGACATGGGTCACAGGAACACTTCCATCACTGCCGAGAGGGATGCCGCTCTCAAGGAGCTTAATGAGCTGAAGTCAAAGTTCTCAGAGATGGCTAAGGAAAAAGACGCAGCTAACGTCTCTGCGCAGGAAGCCTGTGATCAGGCAGTGACACTCCAAAGGGAGAAGGAAGCGGCTGTACAACAAGCCCGTGAGGCTGAGGCTGGAGTTGAGGAGAAAGTACGGCAGGCGGAGGCCAGGATTGAGGCCGAGGTGGAGGAGCTACTCGTCACTTACAACGCCAATGTGCTAAGGCACCGAGACCTGACATGGCTTGACGATTACCCCACACATCTCTATAACGCCTGGAACCTACTGGTGGATGAGGAGAGATCTGGGCACCCTGATGAAGCCCCTGATGAGTTCGAGCTGGAGAACCGCATCCTTAATGATGACGAAAAGAAGGTTCTCCATGACTCCATGATTTCCCATGACAAGGTGAGGCTTGGTGCTCAGGTCCCGGAAGTCGGAGAGAGCTCTGGTGTGGAACACCATGTTACAAGTTCTGAGATTGTCGTGTCATCTCAGTCTGAGCCAACTTCAATGATCTACTCCCAGCCTATCCCAGCGTACGACCCAGATCAACCGCACTTATCTCCTATTAAGGAACATCCTTCTAAAGCGGTTCAGACGACCTCGAGCCAAACCGAGGAAGGTACTTTGAACTAACTTCCAGTATATTTGGATTGAAGATCCCGTGTTGAAATGTTGCTAATGACATGTCTTTTCCTTTGATCAGTGACAGGAGTTGCACCAGCCGCGCCTCTTATCACCCAAGTATTAGGTCACGCGCCAGGAGCCATCGTTTCTGAGGCGACCTCCGTCGCAGCAATGGCACCGGTTGGAGTGACGGAGGGGAGCTCACTTTCTTTCGACGAGCAGATGATAAACGAGCTTCTCGGCCGTCAAAGTGATCCTTTTGCGGACTTGCCATTTGGCTTGGGTGGATTCACGGCTACATCTGACACCTTGTCCCAAACTACTACGGCTCCTAGCGAGGCCAGGGCACGGCGGGAAGCGGCGATGTTAGCTGAGATCAATGCCGAGATGGCGGCTGCGGCGCACGGCGGCGGTGTTGATGACGGAGCGGCAGCTCAGTGCCCCATTCCTCTTATGACTATGTCTCCTGAGGGCACACTTACTGACACTAATGTACCAGCCCCTCCTCCGGCTGCGGAGTCTGTTCCTCCCACTCCTCCCGCGGGAAGCATCCCTATAGAGTCCAGCTCAGACGAGGATGTTGACATTATGCCTTCACCCGGGGGGAGCTTGCCTAGGGAGAAAGGCTCCAAGCGAAAGGGTACTGGCGGCTCCAGTAGTTCCTCAAAGAAGAATAAGAAGCTGAGGAAGCAGAAGGATTAGACATCCTTTTCATAGATAGTTAGGGACTTTTGTTATTTTTTCTGTCTTTTCCCTTTTGTAGGCCGTGTTTAGATGCGGGTTCGGCCCCTGCTAGTAGGAACATTTTAGGAAAGATCTCATGTATGAAGCATTGTTTTTGAGTTTAGTTGGAATAAAATTTTGTCTTTTAGCTTCAGCTTGTGTTCCTTTCTATGCTTGAATATTGCAGTGTTCGGACTTTGGTCCAGTGTATTTGCATTTTTTGATTGCTTCAAGAATAGCTCATTTTTACTTGTTAAGTATGGAACTTTCGGACTCGAGTTGTGATAGGGAATCGCATCGGAGCTGAACATCGTATAGTTTCGGGCAATGACTAACATTTGCTTCTGCCCCCAGCTTCGGGGTCAAGGTGTGATGATCAGCTTGCGATGGTACCGAGCGAGGACCGAGTGGTCGAACTACGCTCGTTCTCTCATGAATCGTTCCATCCATACTCCGGGGATATGCGTCATCTCGTAAGCGGTTGTTCGCACTTTGGGAACATGGAGTTGACTGTTTATACTCCGCTTCGCACTCTGGGAATGCGGAGCTGAATGTCTATACTCCATTTCGCACTCCGGGAATATGGAGTTAAATGTTTTATACTCCGCTTCGCACTCTGGGAATACGGAGTCGAATGTTTATACTCCATTTCGCACTCTGGGAATATGGAGTTAAGTGTTTATACTCCGTTTCGCACTCTGGGAATACGGAGTCGGATGTTTATACTCCATTTCGCACTCTGGGAATATGGAGTTAGATGTTTATACTCCGTTTCGCACTCTGGGAATACGGAGTCGGATGTTTATACTCCATTTCGCACTCTGGGAATATGGAGTTAGATGTTTATACTCCGTTTCGCACTCTGGGAATACGGAGTCGGATGTTTATACTCCATTTCGCACTCTGGGAATATGGAGTTAGATGTTTATACTCCGTTTCGCACTCTGGGAATACGGAGTCGGATGTATATACTCCATTTCGCACTCTGGGAATATGGAGTTAGATGTTTATACTCCGTTTCGCACTCTGGGAATATGGAGTTAGATGTTTATACTCCGTTTCTCACTCTGGGAATACGGAGTCGGATGTTTATACTCCATTTCGCACTCTGGGAATATGGAGTTAATTGTAGGATTGTCGTGTGTCAATCCTATTAATATCGGTGTCATGGCTTGCCCCCGAGCTCGGGTTTCGCCTAGTGAGTGGCCGGTCGTATCACAGCCACTCTCCATTTGAATAAGTCCCATTGTGTGATGGGATTTAGCTCTTCGTGCATCGTGATGTTGTATATCGTACATAATGAATCACAGCTCTGGCTCGAAGAAGTGGCATTTTATTGCTGAAATAAGAAAATGCGGCAAAGTCAGTTGCCTTATTACAAAATTCAAATTTCGAAATGCAGAAACAAATTGCTAAATAGAATGAAATAAATAAAGCCTGTCATATGTAGTAGCGGCGGAGACTTTCGCTGTTCCAAGCCCTCGGTAAATCGAGACCGTCAACAGTCGACAGCTTGAATGTACCATCTCCGAGCTTTCGTGTAATTACATACGGCCCTCCCCAGTTTGGTTTCATGTGTGAAGGAACTGGGTAAATTCTCTTGAGCACGAGGTCGCCGAGTTCAAAGGTTCGAGGTCGAACTCTGGTGTTGTACAATCGGGCGACCCGACTTCGATGTGTGGCTGCTCTCAAATCAGCCTCCTCCCGTTTTTCATCCAATAGATCCAAAGACTCGGCTAGGAGTATAGCGTTTGTTTTTGGATCATAATAAGTCACGCGATGAGAGTGCACTTCTGTTTCGACCGGAATAACGGCCTCTGAGCCATAAGACAGGGAAAACGGAGTGTGTCCGGTCGCGGTTTTATGGGTCGTTCGATAGGCCCATAATGCCATAGGAAGTTCATCGACCCACTTGCCCCCAGCCTTCTCTAGTCGTTTCTTCAGGATCGATTTTATAACTTTGTTGACAGCCTCAACCTGCCCATTCGCTTGGGGGTGTGCGACAGCCGAGAACTTTTTGCGGATATGAAACCGTTGACAGAAATCCTTGAATTCTGCGCTCTCGAATTGGGTCCCATTATCAGTGATGATAGTATGCGGGAGTCCAAATCGACAGATGATGTTGCGAACCACGAAATTTATCACCTTCTTTGTCGTAATGGTTGCTAGGGCTTCGGCCTCGGCCCATTTTGTGAAGTAATCGACTGCGACAATGGCGTATTTCGCACCGCCTTTTGCTAAAGGTAAAGCGCCGATGATGTCAATGCCCCACATTGCGAATGGCCAGGGACTGACCATTTGGGTTATCTCAGTTGGCGGAGCTCTCGGAATTCGGGCATGTATCTGGCATTTATCGCATTTCCGGGCATAGTTTGCCGCATCTCGGTTCACCGTCGGCCAGTAGTACCCATATCGGAGTATCTTTTTAGCGAGAGCTTGCCCGCCGGTATGATCACCGCACTCTCCTTCGTGCACGTCATGTAGCACTCGCTTGACTTCCTCGTGGGCGATACATCTGAGGAGAGGAACGGAATAACCTCTCCTGTACATGACTCCGTTTTGGATGATGAACCGTGAGGCTTTTCGCTGAATCTGTCTCTTCTCATTTCTAGGTTCAGGTAGCACCCCATTCTCAATGTAATTCCGATACGGAGTCATCCAGGACTCTCTATTGGGAGCGATTTCAAATACAGAGTCCATTTCTATCCGATCGATGCTTGGAGTGGCCAAAGTTTCAACGGGGACAAGTCCCATTTGTTGCGCTTCGCCTGTGCTGGCTAACTTCGCCAGTGAATCGGCTTTCTGATTGCGTTCCCGAGGCACATAATAGATGGCATAATAATCAAACTGGTTTAGGATTTCCTGAACTCGCGTCAAGTAAGCGGCCAGTCTTCGGTCCTTGCGGCGGTGGCGCCAGTTCTTGTGCTGACCATTGTCGGAGGATAAACCAAACAATAAGCCAGTTTCTCCAGCCTTGGATAATTTCTTTCAGCTCCTGTTAGTCGCTTACTAACATAGTAGACCGGGTTTTGCACTTTGTCTTCTTCCCGGACTAGAGCAGCACTGATCGCATGTTCTGATACTGCCAGGTAGAGATATAATTGCTCGTGGTCAACCGGTTTTGACAAGATCGGAGGTGTGGAGAGATGTTGAACTAATGATCGGAACGCGCCTTCACACTCCGTGGTCCATTCAAAGTTTCGTTTGCCCTTCCGAATCAGGTCGAAGAAAGGAATGCATTTGTCGGTGGACTTTGAAATGAACCTGCTCAATGCTGCGACCTTCCCGTTAAGACTCTGGACTTGTTTTATAGTTTTAGGGGTTTGCAAATTTCTAATAGCCCAGATCTTTTCAGGATTCGCCTCTATTCCTCGAGCGTTGACAATGAACCCAAGGAATTTTCCGGATGCAACGCCAAAGTGACATTTGAGTGGGTTGAGCTTCATCCCGTATTCCCGGAGGATGCTGAACATTGAATTCAAATCTCTGACGTGATCGGTGGAGAATCGGGACTTCACCAGCATGTCATCCACGTAAACCTCCATAGTTTTCCCAATCTGATCAGCGAACATTCGGTTGACTAAGCGTTGGTATGTTGCTCCAGCGTTCTTTAGACCAAACGGCATGACTTTGTAACAATAGAGTCCCAGGTCGGTCACGAAGCTGGTATGTTCCTGATCAGGCAGATGCATGGGTATCTGATTGTAGCCGGAATATGCGTCCATAAAGGATAGTAGTTCATGCCCGGCCGTCGAATCTACGAGCTGATCGATTCGTGGAAGTGGGAAGCTATCTTTTGGACAAGCCTTGTTTAGGTCAGAGTAATCAACACAAGTTCTCCACTTCCCATTTGGTTTCCGAACCAGTACCGGGTTGGACACCCATTCTGGATACAAGGCATCTCGAATGAACCCATTCGATTGCAGTTTATCAACTTCCTCTTTAAGGGCGGCAGATCTCTCTGGATCCATACCGCGCCTTTTCTGTTTCACCGGGACATGTCGTGGATCTATATTCAGGGAGTGACTTGCAATGCTCGGCGAGATCCCGCACATGTCAGAGTGTGTCCAGGCGAAGACGTCGAGATTCGCCCGAAGAAATTCGACCAACTCCTGCTGTGTCTGCTTGTTTAGTTGGGACCCAACTTTCAGCATTTTTGAATCATCATCCTCACTGATTGGGACGTCCACAGTCAGTTCGGCTGGAGAGGCTTGACTCTCCGTTGATTCGTCTCTATCCTCGTTGTCCCTGGGGTCCAGGTCTTTCAGGAATTGGTCGTGGTGCCCGGGCCGAGGCCTAGGCACCAATTGTCAATTGTCGATAGAACGGACGCAGAGAGATTCCTCTACGCCCTTACCCTTCTCTTTACGTTGCGCCCCGCGCAGCTCAGCAACATAACAGGCCCTTCCCGAGGCCTGATCTCCTTGAACAACTCCAATCCCACGATCAGTGGGAAATTTCAGAGTCAGACACCATGGGGCGATCGCCGCCCTGAACTCGGCCAAAGCTGGTCGTCCCAGAAACGCATTGTATGGCGAATCTATCTCTAACACAACAAATTGTAACATGCGGACCCTCCGGCGCTCTCCAACGCCTAATTCGACTGGGAGTTCAGTTATTCCGATGGGTATCGTGGCACTTCCGTTGAAACCATGGATTCTGGATAAACAGGGTTTCAAATCCTTTGTCTCCATCTTCATCAGATCGTAAGCCCGTTTGAGCAAGATGTTTACAGAGCTCCCACTGTCAACCAGGATCCTCTTCATCCAAGCAGGACCTACCTGGGCGGATATGACTAGTGGGTCGATAGTAGGGGCTTCAACTTTATCGGCGTCTCGGCTCCTGAACACGATATCATCGGACATTATCTTTTGTTGCTTTGCCGGGGTCCCATCCTCGCAATTACTATAACACTCGAAGTCCGCATGCCTGATAGAACTGGCATACGACTCCATTTCCCCCCAGCTTCTGTCTGCCGGATGGGGACCACCACTTATTGTGTTGATAACTAATCTCCCGCCCGCACGAGCGGGTTCATCCTCCCTTTCCTGATTCTGTGAACGATTTTGATTTGAGGGGCCCGCTCCGCCAGGCTGCGGCGCCCCACAAACTGATCTAGCTTCCTCTCTCTAATCAGCTTCTCGATGAGCTCCTGTAAGTGTCGACACTCATTGGTATTATGTCCATAGCTCTCATGGAACCTACAGAATTTTCCTGTCTGAATCTGTCTCTCCGATGAGGGCTTCGGAGCAGGCTTCTTATATTGTACGGTGTTGCAAGTCTGTAAGTATACGTTTTCCAATGACGTGTTCAGCGGTGTATAACTGTCAAACATCTGAGCTCTACGTCGGGGACCTCGGTTCTCATCTCTCTTCTTGTTCTGGCCATTGTTTCCTCTCTGCTGGGTTTGCTTGTTTTGTATGTTGAGCTGAACTTTCCCGGAACTCTCGCCGGACTGTTTAACTGCCACATTGCTCTGTATTCCTTCAATGCTGGGCCTCGCATCGTCCTGCTTCCTAGACTGTTTTGCATCCTCCTGCCGCAGGAATTGAGCGGCCTTGGAGTAAAAACGGTCCAACGACGCGGGCGGTTTCCCAGCCAGCCAGTTTCCGAATTCAGAATCAGGATCAATCCCCTTGGTCAGAGCCATTAAGATTGAATTATCGTTGGGATTGGTGATCTCGACGCATGCTGCGTGGAACCTCTCCAAGTAACGCCTGAGTGTTTCTCCAGGAGCTTGAGTGACGCTGGACAAGGTGTTGACGTCCTTCGGCCTAGCAACATGCATCCGGAATTGCTCCACAAACCTCTTGGCCAATTGATCGAACGAAGAAATTGATCTAGGTGGTAGGCGGGTAAACCACATTGTCGCGATTCCTCCCAGAGAAATGGGGAAACTCCGACACTTCACTGCGTCGTCGGCCCTTGCGGCGCTCATCGACCATTCATACTTCAGAATATGCTGGTTGGGGTCACTATTCCCTTCATACATCGGGAGAGTCGGCATTCTGAATCGCCTAGGGGGTTCGGCATGTAACACTTCGTCTGTGAAAGGAGTATGACTAAGGGAAATTCCCCAGTCATCATTAGTGAGCCCCTGACTCTCGCGGATCATTTGACGTATCATGGTTGATATATCCGAAACAGGCGGATTCGGAGCGTGATGAGCTAAGGCGTGGTCGGGTTCCACGGCGCGAGTAGGGATCGGGCGTTGTCGACGACCCGTATCTCGCCTCCTTGGCTCAACGTCTTCTGGGACATAAGGTTCAGGAGTATGTCCTCGCTGTTGATTGATCGGCTCAGATTGATTTCGGGTATCAGCCCTTGTCTCTGCTGCGGCAGTTGTGAAGCGGTTATCGGTGGTGTACTGTGGGGCAGTACCTCCTCGTGTTGAGGGACCGATTTGGAAACTAGTCGACGGTCCTACCCTCAGTTGCCCAACAGTTAAGGCAGGCTGATATTCAGCAGCTTGAGCGCGATTCCCCTCTAGTCGAGGACGGGTAGTCTGGCGGTGGTAATCAGATGAAGCTGAGCTTTCGGTAGACGCTCTGGAGACATCATCTCTCCTGGACCTTCTGTGCCCCCGGCGGTTTAGCTGGTTGGTCAGTTCGATATTGGCGCGTAACTGTTCTGCCAACTGCTGACGGCTTTGGGTCAGCTCCTGGAGCAATACCTGAAACTCCTGTCGGGTGACTAGCCCCGTTGAGTCTGACTGAGTGGCATTGTCTTGATTGGAAGAAGGCGGCTGTGTTGGATTTTGCCTGTCTCGGCCTTCTTGCTCTGCAGCGGTGGCGCCAGTTCTTGTGCTGACCATTGTCGGTGGTGGAGTCCTTGCCTAGATTTTGAACAAATCTGAATAGAATGGAAGGATTCCGGGCTGGATATCTGGATCTTCCTCTTGGATTTGTGCAATCCGGTATCGACGGCAGATCCAACGAGCAGGAGAAAAAGCTGGTTTTCTCAGTGAAAGCACCAAAGTGTTTGTACCAAAAATGGGCACAACACTCTTCGGGAGTTGTTTGAAGAGATAAAATGAAGATTATAAATGTAAAACAGAGATTATCTAACAAAAACTCCAACAAATATGAATGCAAAGTGAACAGACAAGCAGTTTAGAGTGGTTCGGCGTATAGCCTACGTCCACTATGAAGTTTTGATGATTTTATTGATTCTCTTTCAATGATTACAAGCGTTTACAGCGATGAACAGCGGATTACAGTTTAGAATTCGAAATTGACAGCAAAAGTATGATGCAAATCTCAATCCGGCAGAGTCTGGGCGCTTCAGAGAAAAAAAGATCCTTTTTCCGTTGATTCTGGGGCTCTATTTATAGGCGTAGGAGGCTTGGATTTCGCTCAAACCCCGGGAGACTTGGCCTGACACGTGAGGGGGCCCATTCGACCACTTCCAGAGAGTTTCAAGCCAATCTGTGATCGATACGAAATCATTTCGTATCGATCAGGATCACTTCCAATTGAGCTCAAAATTGGTGGAGACATTCCTTGTTATGTGTGCAACCTTCAGTTAAAATTTCACCATGTTTGGACCAGTGGATTATGAGATATGGTCGATACGAAATGGAATTCCTCATAGGCTGTCTGGTTCGTATCCATGATTTCGACTCCATCCGTTCGTCTCGCTGGCTGCACGTGTTCTTGAGGTGAGGTGGCGCGCGCGCTTCGCTTCGATCCGGTCTTCGTGCCGCATTGACTGTTTCGACTCCACGTACCTCGCCTCGTTTTACTTTGATGGAAGACATGTCATCCCTGGTCAGTTGACTCGTGGGTACGAACGAGTCATTAGGCATGGATTCGAAGTGAGGTCCTCTGATGGATACGAAGCAAGCATCGAGTGATGGATACGAAGCGAGCACCGAGTGATGGATACGAAGTAGACGCTGAACGATGGATACGAAGCAGACGTTGGCTGAAGGATACGAAGTCCTTCAATTGCTGGTATGTGTGAAGTCCATCGATACGAAATCGATGGATACGAAGAAAATCGAGTCGAACCTGGGTACCTCGATGGATCCGGAGCTGATCGATACGAAGCATGATGGATTCGAACTGGGGCTTCGGTGATGGATACGAAATCACCCAGAGTGATGGATACGAAATCTGGGCTCTTTCCCTCCAATTTGACTCGATCATAACTTGAGTGTATGAGTCCGGATCGACTTGAAATTTGAGGTGCTGATCTCTATGGCCTTTCTTGTCGTGTCCTATCAATTGTAGCTCACTATGGGCTCGGACAAAATTCAGTGATATCCATGGCGTGCTATCCTTGTTCTCTAGTCGGCTTCTTGATGTCCTGGCCTTGCCAAAAGGCGGGATAACAGTACATATAATCGATTAAGTATTTTTTTAAGGATTTTATACTTGTAGATATTTAACATATTTAAAACATTATTTATATGCCAATATAATAATATATACGATAGAAAATAAAACCAAAAACTTTTTTATTTCGAACAAGTTTCGCGATAAGTGTTAAGTTATATAATCAAATTACATGATTATCCTTAGGGCACACTCCTAACTCTATTAATCGCCAATTAGAAGGTTTGTCGATTGTAGAGGTGGATGACATTGGCACTACAGTGTTAAATTTTGGTGATACAAAATCACAAATAGAGAGAAATAAATATGCAAAAGAAAGTAAGAGAAGATTTTGTTTCCTCTAATTAATAGGCATATTTGAGTATGTTTATTTCTCTCTCTAATTGACTAATCAAATTATTTTTTGCCATCTAATGTTAACTTGGGCATTAAGTAATTGATTATATAAATAGAGACTGGAAGAGAGTGTAACGGTGTGGTGGAAAATCTATTTGCTAATTCCCTCTTCTTCATCTTTGTTCTTCTTCTCCAACAATTTTAGCCATATAGATATTTGCTCCCTTTCTCAATTTGGTTATTGATTCAATGGTATTTTGTTTATTTTAGCTTTGTTCTATTAATTGTAAACAAAATTTTGTTGAATCAATAAAGTGGGTGGTTGGGTGGAATATCTTATGTTATTGCGTTTTGATTTCAATTCCGTCTTGTTTTCAATCCAAGTTATCTCTTTGTGATTTGGATGACAAAGATCCATTGATAAAAGCTTCCGCAAAGCGCTACTATTTTCACAACAGATTGGTATCGGAGCACATATCATCGCAAAGCTTAGAGTAATTTTGGTTTGAAAAATTATTGATGTCGGATATGATTTCGTTTTCGAAGATGGCTATTTTGGATGGGAAAAATTGGGGTATTTGGAAGCCCAAGATGGAGAATGTTCTGTACCTCAATGATCTTCATGATCCGATTGATGGAGATGGAAAGAAGCCCTCTGATGTAGATAAGGGAAGGAAGAAGATGGATAAGAAGGCGATTGCTTTGATTCGCCAGTATCTTGATGATTCAGTTTTCCATCATGTGGCTAGTTGTGAATCCACGAAGACTTTGTGGGACAAGTTGGTATCTTTGTATGAGTCAAAGAGTGCTACTAGTAAGGCTTTTCTGGTTCGAAAGTTGGTACAACTGAGATTAGATGAAGAGAAGTCTGTTGCGGAGCATTTGAATGAATTTCAAGATGTAATAAATCAATTGGCAAATATGAAGGTCAATTTTGATGATGAGTTACAGACTCTTTTATTAATGAGTTCGCTTTCATAAAGTTGGGAAACTTTGGTTGTTTCATTGAGCAATTCCAATGCTAATGGAACTATCTCTCTAGAAACTGTTCGAAGCAGTCTTTGAATGAGGGGCTTAGAAGAAAAGGGTCAGGTATGAAATCAATTCAAAGTGAGCTATGGTGGCAAGGGACTCAAAGAAAGATATAATTTGGAAAAAGAAGGACGCTAATGGTAAAGGTGTTATCACTTGTCATTATTGTAATAAGAAAGGTCACATACGCAGCAAGTGTTTTGCTTATAAAAGAGATCAGAAAAAAGCTACGCATGGTGATACTAGTAGCGATGCACATGCAGGTTTTGCTGAAGGTACCGATAGTGATGCTTCTTGTGATGTCCTCTTTAGTGAAAATAAGCCTTCGAAGATGGATTCGGGAGCCAGTTTTCACATTTGTAGAGACGTGAATTGTTTTTCTTCTTATGAGAAGAGTGTTGGCACGATTAGGACAGCCAATGGAGAAGAGCTACCGATTTGTGGTATTGGATCTATCTGGTTTCGTATGCATGACGGTGTGGTTAGAGAAGTCTCTGGAGTGAGACATGTACCCACTTGTTCGCATAATCTTATTTCTCTCGGTCAGTTGGATCGCCATGATTGCACTAATGAGACTCAATGTGGAGTTTTGAGAGTGAAGAAAGGTGGTCGTGTAAGGATGAGAGGAGTATTGGAAGAAGGAAACCTTTATAGCTTGGTTGGTTCTGTAGTCGACTATGGAAAGCGAGTGACGGTTGAAGGACCTAGTCCACAGCAAGGTGGAGAGGTTAATATGGTCACTGCTTATGATTCTAGCATTAAGGATCATATTTTAGACAGGGGTCTTCATGTTGATGATGCTCGAGGGATCGATAATGGTCAGGTAATGAGCTCAGATCGAGTGATAGACGGGTGTCTAATTGCAAAATCCACAAAGACAAGACGGAGATCTTTGTGGTATTACAAACATATTTGAGACCGGATTTGTGTGGTGCACCTCATGTGGGAGATGCATCACTTATAGGCGGTGGTTGAGGTTTGTAATTTAGTGTGGTTGAGATATGGTGATTTGTGATAGATCTAGATATGGCATTCTTGATATGTTGGAGATATGTGATTTTGCAT
Organism: Allium fistulosum; assembly: GCA_030737815.1. Lineage (NCBI taxonomy): Eukaryota > Viridiplantae > Streptophyta > Magnoliopsida > Asparagales > Amaryllidaceae > Allium > Allium fistulosum. The sequence goes on from CM060908.1 coordinate 210,155,487, forward strand.
CAAGGTGGAGTGTTCAATTTTGGTGATACAAAATCACAAATAGAGGGAAATAAATATGCAAAAGAAAGTAAGAGAAGATTTTGTTTCCTCTAATTAATAGGCATATTTGAGTATGTTTATTTCTCTCTCTAATTGGCTAATCAAATTATTTTTTGCCATCTAATGTTAACTTGGGCATTAAGTAATTGATTATATAAATTGAGACTAGAAGAGAGTGTAACAGTGTGGTGGAAAATCTATTTGCTATTTCCCTCTTCTCCATCTTTGTTCTTCTTCTCCAACAATTTTAGCCATATAGATATTTGCTCCCTTTCTCAATTTGGTTATTGATTCAATGGTATTTTGTTTATTTTAGTTTTGTTCTATTAATTTTAAACAAAAATTTGGTGAATCAATAAAGTGGGTGGTTGGGTGGAATATCTTGTGTTATTGCGTTTTGATTTCAATTCCGTCTTGTTTTCAATCCAAGTTATCTCTTTGTGATTTGGATGACAAAGATTCGTTGATAAAATCTTCCGCAAAGCGCTACTATTTTCACAACATAAAGCGCCTAATGTATCTTTAAAAGATGATGCAGTGCGAGCTACAAAAGTACAAGGCATAAGTCGCTCACGACTTAACAGAGAAGCTATAGGTCGCTCACGACCTAACAAGGGGGAATCTAAAGCATCCAAACGACCTAGCACCTCCAATCTCTTAAGTCGCTCGGTAAATTTAGGTCGCTCACGACCTAGTAAGGATGACACAGACCAAGTCTTAGGTCGCTCACGACCTAACAACAATTTAGGTCGCTCACGACCTATGGAGGATCGCTCCCGAGTCAACGAGGTACTGGAGCAAGGAGGTGGAGCAAATTATGCCGAAGAAGGAGACCAACGACCTATGATAGGTCGCATACGATCTAACGAAGGAGGTACGCCGAGTTGTTCAGAGGCAGTTTTAGGTCGCTCCACGACTTACGACCTAGTTAGGTCGCGGGAAGATATGGGAGATAAGTCGTTCACCATAAGTCGCGATACTTTAGGTCGAGAAGCCATAGGTCGTGAAGACTTAAGTCGCAATGTTCTGAAGCCGCTTCTTTAGGTCGTTGGAATTTGGAGCCATAGATTCTTTATGCCGCTTTATTCTCTGCCGTTGATTCCTTAAGTCGCTGATGGATACTGATGATAAGTCGTCAAGTCTTAGGTCGTTATCGACCTATGTCATGTAAAGCGTTGTGTTGTAGATCGGTCAAGAGTTAAGTCGTGATGGTTTGTAACATGATGTGTTGTATTTTCTTATGTTGTAATCTTTTAAGTCGTGTTGTTTTAGGTCGACTACTTTAAGTCGTCTACTTTTCTTAGGTCGCACTATGTTAGGTCGTAGGTCGTTCACGACCTAAGTGTTGTACTGTTTTCAGTGTTGAGTTGTAAAATGCTATAAATAGGCGTGAGTTGTACATTTGAGAGTTTTAGTTGATTTGAAATAAAAACTTTGTTTTGTTAGCTTTATGCTTTCACCAAATTGGTAGTCGAGTGTAATCTCCTATCTCCTCTTTCGGATAATCGAGTGCGCTCGATTCAACGACTGCAGAAGCCGATTCGCGGAATCAAGTGCGCTTGATCAACGCTCGAAGAATTGAAGATCTCTCCTCACGATATCGTGCGCGATCAACGTGTGAGAGATAGCTAGAATTCGGTATCTTTGGATCAATGAATTTGGGCATTTCAGTACTCATCAATCCACCGACCGCTACGTTCATCGACCTATCTTGTTTTTGTATTATCCGCTGCTGCACAATTTGGTATCAGAGCTTGCTTTAGCCAATCATAGCTAAATCGAGTCTTGGAGCCGATTTATTTGAAGAGTTAGAGAGGCCGAGCTACATCAAGCAAAGCCCAGTTGAAATCGAAGTATTAAAGATTGAAATTGGCATCATTTTGAGAAGCTTGTGTTCATCGTGTTCATCCTATTTTGCAACAAGAGTGAAGTTTTTGATCTATTTACTTTTGGATCAAAAGTTGAAAGGTGTTGAAATTTGAAGTGTTTGTGAAGTATTTAATCATGCCGCCAAGGAGAGCTAATCGACATCAAAACGTTGAAGCTTTGTATATAAGAGAAGAAGCTGATGAGATGGAGCAAAGAATCAATGAAAACTTTAGTGAAAAGCTTAACGAAGGAATTGGTCGATTAGAGAAGATGATATTAGAGATGAATCAAAATCGGAGAAGGGTTTCACCTGAATCTAACCATGGGGGAAGTCGAGTCTCACCACATTCCAATCGAGAAAGAAGTGTTGATGATGATCAAAGATGTGGGAGGAATGTGAATGATCGAGAATGGAGGAATGTAGATAGAAGGGATGATGGTGGAAGACGTTATGGCAGTAGAGATGTTGGTGGTCAGGATCGACATCGATATACATCCGATTTTGAAGAAGAGTATGATGGTGGTAGTGTTCATGGACAAGGACGTGGACAAGGAAGAAATCAATCAGAGTATGATCATAAGTGGGAATCTGGGATGAAAACTGAAATTCCAGAATTCAAAGGAGGTATGCAAGCTGAAGAGTTTCTAGACTGGTTGTCTAATGTGGAGGAGATTTTTGACTTCAAGGAAGTTCCAGAACATCGTAGAGTGAAGTTGGTTGCTGCGAGGTTGAGGGGTAGAGCTTTGGCGTGGTGGCAGTAAACCAAACTTAGACGTGAACGGATGGGGAAGTCAAAGGTTGAATCATGGGGAAAGATGAGGAAAATGATGAAAGCCACATTCTTACCTTATAATTATCAATCGCTTATGTATCAGAGGTTGCAAAACTTGAGACAATGGACGAAATCTGTGAATGACTATGCTGACGAATTTTATCAACTGATTGCAAGGAATGATATTATGGAGACAGAAGAACAATTGACAGCTAGATTTGTTGGGGGGTTGCGAATGCAAATTCAGGATATGGTTAACATGTTTGATCCCAGATCTGTAGCGGAAGCACACCAGAAGGCGTTAGCTTGGGAGAAACAGGGAAGACGAGGAGGTGGTGTGTTTACAAGTTCCAACAATCCAGTGAAGGGTGTTAGTGGAAGTTCTAATGTTTCAAAAGTTGTTGCAAAACTAGTTGTGAATGAGGTTGGGAAGACGAAGGTCAATAATGGTTTCAAGTGTTATAATTGCCAAGAAATGGGCCACAAGATTAATGAATGTCCAAAGCCGAAGAAGAGGGCTATGATAGCGGAGGTTGAGGATGAGGATGAAGAAGTTGAATGTTCCAATTCACCACCCGATGAGGAGGAAGAAGAAGTGTCAGGAGACGAAGGTTATAATCTAATGATGAAGAGGTCCTGTTTAACACCAAAGCAAGAGGAGGATTGTAGTTGGTTGAGGAGCAATATTTTTCAATCGACATGTACTATTCTGGGGAAAGTTTGCAAATTTGTTATTGATGCTGGAAGCTGTGATAATATAATTTCTTCAGAAGCTGTGAGGAAGTTGGCATTGAAGATTGAGAAACATCCGAAACCATACAAGTTGGCTTGGTTGAGAAAAGGCGGGGAGGTGAAGGTTGGACGTAGGGCTTGTGTGAATTTTTCAATTGGAAAGAAATACAAGGATGAAATCTGGTGTGATGTGGTAGATATGGATGTCTGTCATTTGTTGCTGGGGAGACCGTGGCAGTATGATAGGGCGGTGCAACATGATGGGCGTACCAACGGTTACAGTTTTATGTTTGAAGGCACAAAGATTACTCTAGTTCCAAAGAAGCGACAACAAGAAGAAAACAAACTGGAGGAGATTGAAGAGCTGAAAACTTTATTATCTTTGAAGGAGTTTGTTAAGGAAGTTGAGGAAGAACCGGAAGTATTTTTGTTGATTGGGCGAGAAAGCAATGAAGTGGTTGAGATACCTGAAGAAGTTAAACCAGTACTTGAAGAATTTAATGATGTGTTTCCTGAAGAACTACCAACGGAGTTGCCACCATTGAGGGATATACAACACCAGATAGATCTTGTTCCAGGTGCTGTGTTGCCACATAGACCACACTGTAGAATGAGTCCGAAAGAACATGAAGAGTTGCGTAGGCAGGTAGAGGAATTGCTTGAACAGGGGCGAATACAGGAGAGCTTGAGTCCGTGTGTTGTGCCAGCTTTGTTAGTACCGAAGAAGGACGAGACGTGGAGAATGTGCACTGACAGTCGAGCATTGAATAAGATTACTGTGAGATATAGATTTCCAATGCCGAGGTTGGATGACTTGCTAGATCAATTGAGCGGAGCTACTATCTTTTCGAAGATTGATTTGAAGAGCGGATATCATCAAATTCGTATCAGGCCAGGTGATGAGTGGAAGACTGCTTTTAAAACCAGGGAGGGTCTATACGAATGGTTGGTTATGCCATTTGGCTTATCAAATGCACCAAGTACTTTCATGAGGGTGATGAATCAGATTTTTAGACCATTCATTGGGAAGTTTGTGGTGGTGTATTTCGATGATATTCTGATATATAGTGGAAGTCCAGAGGAACATTTGAATCATCTGAGAGAAGTGCTGATGGTTCTGCGACAAGAACAATTTTATGCTGCAACGAAGAAATGCGTGTTCATGACGCATAGTGTTTTATTTCTGGGGTATGTTGTATCAGAGGAAGGGATACAGGTGGATCGGAGTAAAGTAGAGGCGATTAAAGATTGGCCACAACCCAAGACGATAACAGAGGTTCGGAGTTTTCATGGGTTGGCTTCATTTTATCGGAGGTTTATTCCACACTTTAGTAGTGTGATGGCGCCTGTGACTGATTGTATGAAGGGTAAACAGTTTACATGGACGGAGGAAGCAGGGGTTGCTTTTGAGCAAATCAAAGAACTTTTGACGTCAGCACCGATTCTAGCTTTACCAGATTTTCAGTTGTTGTTTGAGCTACACACTGATGCATCCAAGGTTGGGATTGGAGGGGTGTTGAGTCAGAGGGGGCGTCCTATTGCATATTTTAGTGAGAAGTTATCAGGAGCAAAGATGAGATACAGTACATATGATGTGGAATTTTATGCTGTTGTGTAAGCTATTAAACACTAGAGACATTATCTATTCTAGAAAGAGTTTGTTCTTTACACTGATCATGAGGCATTGAAGCATTTACAAGGGAAAGACAAGATTTCAGCGAGACATGCATCATGGATTGCATATCTGCAACAGTTTACTTTTGTTGTTAAACACAAGTCAGGAGTGACGAATCGTGTGGCTGATGCTTTGAGTAGAAGGAATCATTTGTTAACAACAATGAAGGTTGAAGTGACGGGGTTTGATATGTTGCCAGAATTATTTGTCAATGATCCTTACTTTGCAAAGTTTGTTGATAAAGTCAAGGAGGGAGAGACGGATGAGTTCGTAATGGTAGACGATTTTCTGTTCAAAGGAAATCGATTGTGCATACCTAATTGTAGTTTGAGAATGAGAATTGTAAAAGAGCTACATGAAGAAGGACATGTTGGGAGAGACCGTACATTGCAGTTAATTTCACAGTCCTACTTTTGGCCATCAATGAGGAAAGAAGTGGAAAGGTTTGTGGAACGATGTCATATCTGTCAGGTTTCGAAAGGAACTGCGACCAACGCTGGATTATATATGCTGTTACCTGTGCCAACTAAGCCTTGGGTTGATGTGAGTATGGACTTTGTGTTGGGGTTGCCGAGAACACAGTGTGGTAACGATTCCATTTATGTGGTGGTGGACCGATTTTCGAAAATGGCACATTTTATTGCTTGTAAGAAAACGGCGGATGCTGTTCATGTTGCTCAATTATTTTTCAAGGAATATATCGACTTCATGGATTGCCAGAATCTATTGTGTCGGATAGGGATACTCGTTTCCTGAGTCATTTTTGGCTAAGTTTATGGAAGATGGTGGGAACGAAGCTGAACTTTAGCAGCGCTTATCATCCGCAAACGGATGGACAGACCGAGGTTGTGAACAGATCATTGGGAAATTTGTTGAGATGTCTTGTGCAAGACAATCTGAAGAGTTGGGATGTGAAGTTATGTCAAGCGGAGTTTGCCCATAATCATGCTGTGAACCGTAGTACGAGTTTCAGTCCATTTCAGATTGTATATTCTAGTATGCCAAAGGGACCGTTGGAGTTAACAGTCATACCACAACCAAAGAAGACAATCAAGCGAGCTGTTGATTTTGTTGATGGATTGGCAGAATGTCATAAAATCGTTCAGGAACGATTGGAGAAAGCAAATGAAAAGTATAAACGATCTGCAGATCTGAAGCGAAGAAATGTTGAGTTTAACGAAGGAGATATGGTATATGCTGTGTTAACAAGAGATCGTTTTCCAGTAGGCGCTTATAACAAGTTGAAAGCCAGGAAAATTGGTCCTCTGGAAGTCGTGAAACGAATTAATGAAAATGCTTATAAGTTGAAGCTGCCGGAGGATGTGTACACTTCTGATGTGTTCAATGTTAAGCATCTCGTACCATGTTATGAGGATGAACGATCCGATGTGGAAGAATTTACAAATTCGAGGACGAATTTTTCTCAACCTGGGAGGGATGATGTAGCACGAGCTACAAAAGTGCAAGGCATAAGTCGCTCACGACTTAACAAAGAAGCTATAGGTCGCTCACGACCTAACAAGGGGGAATCTAAAGCATCCAAACGACCTAGCACCTCCAATCTCTTAAGTCGCTCGGTAAATTTAGGTCGGTCGCGACCTAGTAAGGATGACACAGACCAAGTCTTAGGTCGCTCACGACCTAACAACAATTTAGGTCGCTCACGACCTATGGAGGATCGCTCCCGAGTCAACGAGGTACTGGAGCAAGGCGGTGGAGCAAATTATGCCGAAGAAGGAGACCAACGACCTATGATAGGTCGCATACGATCTAACGAAGGAGGTACGCCGAGTTGTTCAAAGGGAGTTTTAGGTCGCTCCACGACTTATGACCTAGTTAGGTCGCGGGAAGATATGGGAGATAAGTCGTTCACCATAAGTCGCGATACTTTAGGTCGAGAAGCCATAGGTCGTGAAGACTTAAGTCGCAATGTTTTGAAGCCGCTTCTTTAGGTCGCTGGAATTTGGAGCCGTAGATTCTTTATGCCGCTTTATTCTCTGCCGTTGATTCCTTAAGTCGCTGATGGATACTGATGATAAGTCGTCAAGTCTTAGGTCGTTATCGACCTATGTCATGTAAAGCGTTGTGTTGTAGATCGGTCAAGAGTTAAGTCGTGATGGTTTGTAACATGATGTGTTGTATTTTCTTATGTTGTAATCTTTTAAGTCGTGTTGTTTTAGGTCGACTACTTTAAGTCGTCTACTTTTCTTAGGTCGCACTATGTTAGGTCGTAGGTCGTTCACGACCTAAGTGTTGTACTGTTTTCAGTGTTGAGTTGTAAAATGCTATAAATAGGCGTGAGTTGTACATTTGAGAGTTTTAGTTGATTTGAAATAAAAACTTTGTTTTGTTAGCTTTATGTTTTCACCAAATTGGTAGTCGAGTGTAATCTCCTATCTCCTCTTTCGGATAATCGAGTGCGCTCGATTCAACGACTGCAGAAGCCGATTCGCGGAATCAAGTGCGCTTGATTAACGCTCGAAGAATTGAAGATCTCTCCTCACAGTATCGTGCGCGATCAACGTGTCAGAGATAGCTAGAATTCGGTATCTTCGGATCAACGAATTTGGGCATTTCAGTACTCATCAATCCACCGACCGCTACGTTCATCGACCTATCTTGTTTTTGTATTATCCGCTGCTGCACCAAAAAGGCATCTTTCCATTTAAGGACCAGATTTCCTAGGAGCTGAGCTTCCTTGTCAAGCCTAGTTACTGGGATGAAGAGTTCGTCTGTACGTATCTGAATGAAGTTACTGGGAAGCAAATAGAAACGGCATTGTCCTTGTAGAAAAAACGCTTCTTTGTAGCAATTCTAGAAGGGGACGGTTAGGGAAGCGGATATAGGACATACGATCTGTGTACATGCTCACCTTCCATGGTGCAAATCCGAAGTGAATATACAGGCAATGGTGGAGATCTTTGATCGACCAAAGGCCATTGATGTCGATGAAAATGATGTGGAGTTGGGCATCCAGAAGCTTGAGAGTTCTCCATGCATGGGGTTGTTCATTGTAGGGATGAGGGCCACGAGGCACATTCGTTTTTTTGGAAGATGGTGGGCCAGGGGAATCTTAAGGGAAGGTATAATGCATCTTTTGGGAGTAACGAGGGAAGGTTTATGAACGATAACAATAAAATGTTATTATTTTAAAACCCATGACCATTAAGTGAAATGGGCCTTACGTTATTGCTTAAGAACTATATGATATGGTGAGATCGAACTTGCGATCTCTCGTTTGTTATTCCTGTGCTTTACTACTTGCCTACCCTAATGAGTTATCATAATAAAATGTTGGTTAAACTTAAATAAATTAGTAATAAAAAATGGAACTAAAAATAGAAAAAATTAGTATAAAAGCTATATTAATTTACATACAGGAGTTATACATAAAAACAAACAAAGAATCAATTTCAAAATGTTAAAATTAAAGTGGTGCTAAATGTACTTCAAAGTTCAAACTAAACTCCATTTTAGGTGGAACAACAACAACAACAACAACAACAACAACAATAAATACTTTATATTATCTAATCACTCGATAATGTATTACCGATTGGTAATGTTTAATTGATGGACGATATTTTAATGATCCAAAAAATAATTCAATCATTGTTGAAAGCTAACATATTTATTCTGCAATATATGGTTGATATAATTTTATCAATTATTAGAGTAATAAATATTTGGATAATTTGAAGTAGGCATATGAGCAAGAAAATATGAAAATGGTAAAATAGAGTAAGAAATGAGGGTATTTCGCCGTAGACTAATATTTGATGTGCAAGCAAATAAAACATATTTTTTGGAAAAACGTGCCTTATTGTGCTAGAGTGGCTTTCATATACACATTCATGCCAACATTATTTATTACATTTTGATCACAAGTTTATGTTTTTTTTCACATTTAAATGAATACAAGCATACGTGAAGTGAACGTTTGGCATAGAAATACTTTTAATTCAATGCTAAAGGTACTGCATCAGATGCTTTGAGCATCGGAGAACCGTCGACCACGTCTTGTCGAATCTACGGTAGTCCGTCAGTCTTTAAAAAGAAAAAAACATCAATAGTCCACGGACCATGATGCACTAAACGCCTACCGCGGTACCTTTAGTACCAACCATAATACCAATATTATCAATTTAGTTGGTTGATGGTTCGAACTGCAGACAAAATGTACAATATCAAGTACTTTTTTATTATACCGATTAAAATAAACAGATACAGCAGAGCTTTTATAAAACAAGAATATTCAAATTTCCAGATCCTATAGTTGTGCTTGCAGATCCACTGTTATAGCATAAAGTTTGAACAGAATTAACAGGGACTAAAGATAGACCAAATCTGACACTCCCCCTCAAGTTGGTGCATATATATCACACATGCCCAACTTGCTCAAAGACTTCAAGAACACTCCAGAAGAAACTGCTTTGGTCAGCATATCAGCCAACTGATCTTCTGTTCGGATCCTAGGTAACTCCAAAACCATATTATCCAACTTCTCTTTGATGAAAAACCTGTCTACCTCCACATGCTTTGTTCGATCATGTTGGACTGGATTATGGGCAATATCACAAGCTGCTTTATTATCGCAGAATACACGAACGGGTTGTTTTGGCATATAGCCTAATTCTTCAAGGAGAAGTCTCAACCACAACACCTCACACACTGCTAATGCCATACCTCAGAATTCAGCCTCTGCACTTGATCGTGCAACAACAACTTGTTTCTTGCTTCTCCAAGTAACAAGGTTTCCTCCTACAAAGGTAAAGTAACCAGAAGTAGACCGTCGGTCATCAACTGCCCCAGCCCAGTCAGCATCTGTATATGCCTCCACACATTGGTGATCTTTATTTTTTGTGAATAAAATTCCTTTACCAGGAGCAGATTTCAAATACCTTAAAATACGCACAACCGCATTCATGTGCTGTTCACCAGGATTATGCATAAATTGACTCACAATACTCAAGGCATAAGCAAGATCTGGCCTTGTGTGTGCTAAGTACATCAATTTTCCAACAAGTCTTTGATATCTACCTTTATCAACATGCACTTGATTGGACTCAACACATAACTTCAATCCTTCTTCTACTGGTGTATTAGCAGGTTGACATGCTAACATACCGGTTTCTCGTAATATATCTAGGGCATATTTTTTTTGACATAAAAATATCCCTTTTTTAGATCGAGACACTTCAATCCCTAGAAAATACTTCAAAGAACCGAGATCTTTCATTTTGAATTCTCTAGACAAATAACATTGTAGAGCCTTTCTTTCTTCGGGATCATTTCCAGTAACTATCATATCATCCACATAGATAATCAATGCAGTGATATTACTTTTACATTTTTTTATGAATAATGTGTGATCAGAATTGGTCTGTGAGTAACCAAATGCTTTCATTGACTTAGTAAACCTTCCGAACCATGCTCTCGGAGATTGTTTCAGTTCGTATATTGATTTGTTCAATTTGCATACCTTTTGACAATGTGTTTCCAGTATATTGCATCCTGGTGGGAGTTCCATGTACACTTCTTCAAACAACTCACCATGTAGAAAAGCGTTCTTCACATCAAATTGTTGTAGTGGCCAGCCCAAGTTTGCCGCAAGGGATAACAAGACACGTACTGTGTTGATTTTAGCTACAGGTGCAAATGTATCTGTATAATCAATACCATAGGTTTGGGTGTACCCTTTTGCTACCAACCTGGCCTTGTACCGTTCTATTTCACCACTTGCTTTGTACTTCACTGTATAAACCCAACGACATCCAACTATCTTCTTCTCTAGTGGAGGATCAACAAGTTTCCAAGTATTATTCTCTTGTAATGACTTCATCTCCTCGTTCATAGCAGCTTTCCACTTTGGGTCAGCTAATGCTTCCTGCACATTGTTAGGAATAGATACAGTGGATAATTGATTTACAAAAGATTGGTTTGATTCCGACAAACGATGGTTAGACACATAATGACTCATAGGGTATTTGGTTTTACTTAAAAAATCAGGCTCATAAGTGGGTTTTGGGATACCTCTAGTGCTACGTTGCGGTAATTGTTTTCTAAATTGTTCAGGATCAGGTGATTCTGTAATTTATGTGTCTAGTTGTTCAGTGATTCTCTGATCCATTTCAGCCACTTCTCCAGTGTTGGATTCAAAGTCATTAACTTTGTTAGATTCGTCCAAATTACCTACACTAGTTCTATCAACATCAACTCTCTCATGGTCTTCATTGACAAGTTCAAAATTTTTCTTTTTTTCTGTGATATATATAACTTCATCTTCAGGAATGTTTTCATCATAAGTTAGAGTGTGAATTTCCTTTTGATACCCCGCTTGAAGTTCAGACTCAGAAGAAAAATACATCGTGTCTTCATGAAACTTTACATCCATTGTAACGTACATTCGTTTTGTTGGAGGATGATAACATCGATAACCCTTTGTAGAAGCGCCATACCCAAGAAAGACACATTTCAGTGCTCGAGGAGATAGTTTGTTGCGTTGATGTTTATGGAGGTGTACAAATGCAACACAACCAAAGATACGAGGAGGTAAATTTGAGATGCATGGGGCAGCAACTGCATCAACAAGAGCTTGTGATGGTGTCTTAAATTCTATAGTGCTGCATGGTACCCGATTGATCACATATGTTGCAAACGTGAGTGCTTCACCCCAATAGGACAATGGCAAATGAGCGGCTATTAAGGAAGCACGAACTACTTCCAACAAGTGTCGATTTTTTCTCTCAGACACCCCATTTTGCTGAGGTGTATTAGGACAAGTTGTTTGATGAATAATTCCATGGGCTTCTAAGTACTGTTGAAATTCATAACTCATATATTCGCCTCCATTGTCACTACGAAGAACCTTAATATGTTCATTGTATTGTGTGTTAACCATTTTGTTAAATTTTTGAAATAACAAATTCACTTCACTTTTAGATTTCATCAAACATACCCAAGTCATTCTCGTACAATCATCAATAAAAGTAACAAACCAATGAGATCCACCAAAGGTAGCAACTTTGGATGGACCCCAAACATCAGAATGTATAAGCATAAAAGGAGCAGGACTTTTATTCAAGGCTAATGGAAATGAAACACGGTGGCTTTTTGCCAATTCACAAACTTCACACTGAAAACTAGAAACGTTAATTTTTGCAAATAAAGAAGGAAAGAGTTTCTTTATGTAACTAAATGATGCATGCCCTAAACGTCGATGCCATATCCAGATTTCAGATTTTTGTTTCTCCCCCTCAAAAGAATCCACAATTAAAGCTTGACGCAACTTCTCTGAACTCTTTGACACCAAGTCTAAGTAATACAACTTGCCTCGCCTAACACCACAGCCAATCGTCTGTCTCGTTTTTATGTCCTTGAACACACAAAAATCAGGCCAAAATATTACAACACAAGATAAGGCGCTGGTGATTTGAGAAACTGACAATAAATTATAATTCAAAGTTGGAATAACTAACACGGAATCTAGATTTAAATTTTTTGTGAGAGTTAGGGACTTTTCTCCAATAACAGGAGCTGAGGAGCCATTAGCAGTGGAAACATTTTTTTGAGATGATGGTTTAAGTGGTGAGTCTTGTCTAGAATCAAAAGTCATATGATCGGTAGCCCCAGAATCAATTATCCATGCACTATTACAAACAAGTGTAGAAATATTTAGAGACTTACTGTCATTACCTGATGCTGCTATAGAAGAGGTCTGTCCGGCAATACAATTTTGGGTGCTGATTGATGTCCCTTTTGAATTACTCTTTCGTGGGTCGCGGTTATGATCCCACCATTCTGGATATCCAACAAGCTCAAAACAATGGTTTTTGGTGTGACCATTTTTATTACAGTGAGCACATTTATATGAAGATTTATCAATACCATTAGTATTCTTAGATTGAGATACACGGTTCTGATTAGACCTATTTCGAATAACCATTGCTGAAGCGTCAATCTTTCCTAATTCCTCGATCATCGTTGTGCGTCGAACAGATTCACGACGGACAATGCATAACATACTTCTAATTCTGGGATAGGATCTTTTCTTAAAATTTCACCGCGGACTTGTTCAAGTTCGTCATCTAATCCAGCAAGGAAAATATGCACCCTCTGTCTTTGAACAGATTTTCTGTAAGACTCCACATCATTTTTACTCTCCATAATCACCTTATCACGATGATCTAACTCACCAAAAATTTCGGTCAATTCTCCATAGTAAACTGAGAGCGTCCTCCCATTTTGTTTGGCAGAGAAGGCCCTTTGATTCAAAACAAACACTTGTAACTCATCTGCTCCATCATAAAATGCTTTAGCGAGAGCATTCCAGATATCTCGGGCGGTACGTAAGCGAATGTATCGCTTCATAATTTCTGGAGACATAGACATCAATAACCACCTCTTCACCTTTTGATTTTCTGCATACCATTTATCATAGTTTTCATCGTTCTCGGATGGAATCAAAGAATTACCGCGAATGAAAGAGAGTTTTTCCTTCTCAGCAATATGCATTTCCATTATCTGAGACCATAAATCATAATTTGTTTCATCTAGTATAATTCCTGATTTGAAGGATGAACCTTCAGACTGAATAATAATAGGAGCCGACTTGATCCCTGATGTTTCAGAATCTGAATCATCCATGGTGTAATCAAGTACAAGGAATTTTAACCTTGCTCTATACCAACAAAATGTACAATATCAAGTACTTTTTTATTATACTGATTAAAATAAACAGATACAGCAGAGCTTTTATAAAACAAGAATATTCAAATTTCCAGATCCTATAGTTGTGCTTGCAGATCCACTGTTATAGCATAAAGTTTGAACAGAATTAACAGGGACTAAAGATAGACCAAATCTGACAGGATCAAAGGTCAAAGTTTAACCTCAAAACTAACGACTCTGGAACAAATATCCAAGATATACGTTCAAACGCATGCTTTCATAGAGTTTACCCTAAGGGTGTAAAGAGAAAAGGCATAAACCATCATGAACCCTGACACAGCATACACCATCAATGAAACAAACCGTCAAGGACAAAATGAAATTCAAACACAAAAATTAAGTCGAAGATGAATCATAAGCAAGCATAATCAGAAACATAAGTTTGACAGCTAGTAAAATTAAAGTCCGATTACATTTCAATAATCACAATTACATTGTAATCAGTATATTAGTTCATCTCCATAAAGCTTAACTTGAACTGCTCATGATCTCTTCAATCCTGGAATCATCCTTAACTTGTTCTACCAAGTGCACTAAATCTGTAGTCACATAATTTACTTGTACATGCAGCAGCGTTCCATAACTCAAAATAATTTATTGAACTGAGGAGGCTGCACAGATTCCATCAACCTTGGAAAAAAGGCGTCCCTCTCAACCATAACCCTTAACGAGTTCATCACCTTAACACCCGAAGCCCAAAGAAAAGGCGCACAAAAACAAGCGTAAAGAGCAACACAAATAGCCCTTACCACGCCATTAGAATACCAAGGATTGGCCATCACAAACAAAGAAACCAAAATAGCAAGCCAAGGGGTGAGAATAGCAAGAGCAGGCAGCAAGAAAGCGTTGATCACGACTGAGCAAAGTGCGGAGCAACCGAGCAAGTACAACGACCAACCGAGGATCGGATGTACGGTTCGAGGAATCAGAAAGAACGGGATCGTGTATGCCAAAAGTACTGAAACTATGGCCGCACTTTTGAGAATGGAGTGCACTAAAGCAACGCTTTTCTCGGGACGTGGGTTGTAGCAAAGTTTTGACAGGCTGGGCCGGGCCAAACGGGTTATAACTATGATTGCTATGTAAAGCATGGACTGGATTAGGGTTACAGGAAGCTCTGCTCCATACCTGCAAAATAATGATTTTTAATCAAACTCGTCAAGGACCATTTACCCAAGTAGTGATCAGGAAGTTTTGAGTACACAGACGGCAATAAGATCTCTAGACTATCATTCTATCAGTTTTGGGTTTGAATACAAAGACATCAAAATGAATCCTCTTCTTAAATGAAGGATCACTTTTACTCTATAGGAAAAAAAAATAGTCAAGCTCATATGATCAAAACATTGAGATGGTAGCAGATACCAACAGAAAACACAAAGATGGAACCCCAAAGACAGTTGCAGTAAATCCTTTGAACTGCCTGAATTTCATATAATGTCGAGTTATATTTTTCAAGAGTTTACGAAGTGTTTTGTTTAATCCAATACACACATGTATACACCTGAGTTATATATTACCCAAGAGTCTGCCTGCGCTGCTCATGCCATGAAATTCCTAATGGGAGAACAGGCCAAGACCACCAATACCAGGGCTTGAAACATGGAGCGCTAGGAAATGTTATGACGCTGTTGGGCCCACATGGTATGCTCCAACGCAGCTTAAGATCTACAAGAAATAAATGTCAATGACAACATAAATAAGGGAGAACAATTTTAAGGGCTGCTCAAAGACTTTCCAGTGGATCACCCACCCTACAAAGGATTTTAAGGGCCGACTTTTAATAAAGGATGCTCATTATTTTGTACGATTTCAACCATGTCTTTTGAAAATACAAGATTTTCTTCTCCATCTTCCATCTCTTTTCATGCTGCTTACAACTAATATTCGGAATTTCAACCTTCAAATGAGTTATTTATTGTTCACCTGTTATTAATTAATTTTTAATCTGATGTTTTTATTTATTTGGATTTTTTCTGTATATATATCATAAACAATTGTTCTCTATGCATAAAACATATTACCATTTTTCTAAATATATCTATATATTTTATAAAAAAATATATATGTGAACTAAGATCAGATATAAAAAAAAATATTTGAAATATATACAAATCAATGTATGTGTATCTATTTTGAATGTGTATTTTTAAATGTATATTTTTATTTTGATATAAATTTGAATAAACTTAATACAAATGACATGCAATAAATGGTGTTAACATCGTCTGTCAATTTACTAATAGGCATTCAATTTAGTTTTGTGCAACCATACAGTTGAAGGCACTACCCAGTACCCACTGTGCTGGTCATTTTAGGGGAAAAAACAATCGTGCTCTACCTTTTTCTAAGAATATCACCATAAATTGATAAATCACAGTTAATTGCCACCAGTAGGTCAATAATGTATTCCAGAGACAATTTCACATGTGATAGTCAATTTCCATAATTAATGGCTTCATAACAAAATTTTGCATCTTAAAACACAGATGTCAAGATGAAGCGGTTTAGATCATCACAAGAAACTTAAAGAATATATAGTGAAAATGGTAGCATCACCTACATAGAAACATGATAATGTATACATATAAAGAAAGAAGTATGGCAAATAAATTTAGAAAATTAGTCACTTGTTGTTAACTTACAGAAGTAAGAAGCATCCATTTGATATCCCAGAGGAAGGCGGTACGACCCATTAATTTTAGATCCATTAGGTGGTGGATGAAACATTGGTTGATCGAGCAAATCCGAAAAATAGCTAGCAAGGAAACCTTGATCTGCTCCATCCGGATTGGATCGACCAGCTTCAAGTTCATGAAGCATGTCCTCAAATACATCCGTTGAAGGCTGCATTTATTTAAATGGAAAAGTTGGATCCAGCACAAATCTGTTATAGTTATTATGCATATAAACACTGTTTCCTTAGAATGCACTAGGATGATCCCAGCATCTTGAAGTCCTTTTAGCATTTTTGCATGTATTTTCAAGATTGGATGTCAGTAAGAGCAAAATATGATCCCTTAGCAGAACATTATTATGAGTTTGGAACAAGCTTAATATAAGAGGAGAATATCATAAAAACGTTAGCTTGGAGCAGGAAATCTTCTGCTCAAAGTAGGGCACAAATTATTTGATCTAATACGACACCTGAAAGTGTAAGCAATAACTACACCAATTGTTTGTGTGTGTGTGTGTGTGTGTGTGTGTGTGTGTGTGTGTTTGTGCGTGTGTGCGCAATCATAATTTTACTATACTTAAGAAGGATCAATAATGATGACCAAATATGATACACTGTGCACTTGTGTTATATTTTACCGTCTCTAAGGACTTAATAGTAGAAATGCACATATTAATAAACATTACAGAGAACAACTTATTTTAAGCAAATTGTCCTTCATGTATATTTAACTGTGTAAACAAAATCCATGAGCAGACCTAACAAAAGAAAACAATAAATGTAACAGAACTTCTGTGTCGTAGAGAAACATATGAGTAAATCAAAGTGTGACAAAATTTAATTGTTTTCTTGATTAAGATTTGCATAAACATGTAAAGCTAAAAGGTATGTAAAGGTTGCTTGGATAAATCAGAAAAAATGATTTCCGTTTCGCATAGTAATTAATTTTAACCTAACCTGAAGGACAAATAGGCCGGTATGGAAGATGCACGGGTTGATAAACACAGCACAAAACTGTCCACACTGGAATAGTTCATCAGTCTTTTGAATAAAAAGGTTATCTGAATCAAGCATAATAACCCTATCATACTCCACTAAGCTCCATGCATAAAGCTTGTTCAGTGTAAGTTTGAACCTAGAGTTGAAATTGCCTTGATTTTCATATGGATTGTTTATGTTCTTCACAGTAACTACCTTCACTCCATCCTCCACTTTCCTAGTTATACAAGTCCCATTATTAGTTATGTTCGTCTATATATATTGGCTGAATATAGAATAGCATCCTGTGTTCACACAGACAAGAACGACCCCGAAATTATAGTTTAACATTCAAGTACATACTGGTACTGTATAAAAAAGTGATATACTATGTCATAACAGTGCACGTAACATTGGAGAAAAAGGAATATTATTTAATATATAAAACATATTAGATATACATAAGAGCAGAAAAGCTCAAAAATAAGATCTAAAATCCACAATACGATTTTTAAACACAAAATAGTATCCAACTTCCAGGCACATTTTTCTCCTAAAGTTATCTCCAACGACCACTCAATTTTGTACCACACCGGTAATTAAGGGAATAAGTGAGGACAATTTAGACATTCTGCGATAGACTTTCTTCTTCATGTCAGTCAATATGTCAACAAATTCTGGACTTGGGATTTTGAATTCCAAAACCATTAGAAAGTTATATCGCCGATAGGGAAACAAAATTAAAATTCCAAATATAGACAAATTGATCAGCAGCCCTGCTCAATCGTTACTTAAAACTACTAACTGTAGAAATTGTAACTAGCTCAAAGTAAATATATTTCAAATTTATAGACTCACAAAGTTTGCACCCATCTGAGGGGAACATCCTCTGAAGCAATGACTACAAGATCCGCATCCACTTTGAGATTATTGAGTGACCTCATCATGACACGTGTCGCCACATAGAACTCGTAGTCTCGCGGGGTGCCCATGTACATCATCGCCGCATATGCGTTCCTGTGCTTCCGCATCTCTGGCGGCGCCGCGGATCTAGTGGGAGATACCATTGCCTTCGCTAGTAATAGTATTAGCAGAAACCCTAGCTTCATTTTTTTATTGTAAAATATTGGAAATTTGAGGTGAAAGTGCAAAGAATGATTCTTTGGAGGTGATTACAACTTAAACTGGCGACCGTGGTTGAGTGATGGAACTACGGTTACATTGCCGGCGAAGCTGATCCGAAATCAATCAGTGATGAACTTTGGGAAAAGATTAAATTTTTGTTGGGTCTCCTGTCTTTATTGTTGGTAGTTTTCTCCCCTTTTTGCTGTGGCCTTGTCGTTGGAGGCTTGCAGCTAGTGTATGAGAAGAAGCTAACGATGGAAAATGTTCGATTTACTAATACGATTTTCTCTAATTTAAATTTTGGTCCTTGTAAAATAAATCTGAAGATTAGTTATGGTCTTTTATTTGCAAAATTAATAATTGACAATTCATTTTCAGAAATAGTTTCACGAAACATAGTTTACATGTAATGTCAAGTTGCTCGATTTAGTGATGTTGTCTATTATTGTTTAAATATGCTAATACATTGATACTATAATTTTTTGGAGTAGTATTGACGTGGGATTAGATCTAAGGAATAGATCTAGTCCTACTAATTCCAAGCAAATTTCAATGTAAACTCACCATGTTTTCAAGGAGCCACCATCAATAATCACACTGCATATTTGAATTTATCTTAAAATGCTCTATTTGGTTTCATATGATATGCGGCAAGTTGAATGTTACTAGGAACCAATTCTGTTCAAAAATGAGTGCAGACACCTCCTCTAACATTACATACCGTTTTGTTAGTACAATTAGGTATTGGTTTTGATGATAACAACTATAGGACATTATATAAAATATAGATACTAACGTTTTATCATGATATGTATAGTATATAATGCAGGATATTAGACAGGTATTGATTAAGAAGACTGTACAATATCAAGATTCTGATATCAATAGTAGATTTAAGATGCTGATATAAAGTTTCAAGAGTTCAAGAATGAAAACTTATGAGTATTGAAGAGTTAAAGATTTTAAGATATTCGAGATAAGTTATAAAGTCATAGAATTTATGTTAAAACCTTGATAGGACTTTCTTGATCTCTCTTACCTTCTCTAATTTTGTTTTAAATTGTTTTTCAAATATTCTATTTTTAAAATAATCTTTTCAAAATATTTCCAAAATGATTTTCAAATCTCTTATACTTATAAAGATATTATTTTAGTATTTTTAAGTGTGTGTGTGTGTGTGTGTGTGTGTATGTATGTATGTATGTATATGTATATGTATATATATGTGTGTGTGTATAGCGAATTATTGTTTATACTTTAATAATTTATAATTATATTGATTTTATATATATATTATTTACATTATATTAATATTCTTATTAAATCTTTCAAAATTATTTTATAAAGTTTTATTAAGTTTTAATATGATTAAAATATGTATAAACTATGTTTAAATGTTTTTACAAAATTTCAAATTATTTTACAAAACTTAAGGGGTCGTTTGGTTTATTTTGTATTTTATGTTTTGAGTTTTCAACATTAATTACAAAATATGAGAAGAATGAAGGGAGGTCGGAAGGGATGAACGGAAGATTGGAGGGGACCACGAAGTGGATGGAGGAACGACGGAAGGATGAATTGTTGCTCGTGCTTCCGTTTTTCTCAAAACACGAAAAATGAAAAAAAGTTGTTTTCTATTTTGTGTGTTAAATTTGTTTTTTAAAATGATCATTTTTCATAATATACATGCGTCGTGCGTATTTTTCTATGGACGAAAACTCAAAACTAAAAACGGTAAACCAATCATAGCCTAATATTTTCAAAATAATTTTTATTAATTAATTTTTCAAAATACAAAGGGATATGTCGACATATCCTCTGCAGTTATGTCGGTATACTAGCCGTATTTTTCAAAATTCAAATTTGAATGGAGGTTCCTTTTCGTCGTATCTCTTCGCGAATGGACATGACCGTTGTTTCTCTATATATACCTGTCTTCCAAACGAATTTTCATTAACTACTTTCTTATTTTTCTCTCCTCCTTTCATACTCTTGATTTCTATCGAAACTCTATCGAAATTCAACAAAAATCAAACTCAATCATTACTAGTTTGAATCTCTTTCATATACTCTTTGATTTCTCGTATCTCTCTTAAGATCAAGTGTTAATCAAGAGTTATAGGATCAATTGTTATCAAGATCGAAGATCTGCGTCTGTAAACTTTAACAGATCATACTCTTATACTCTATGGTGTGTTTGGTATCCCTGAAATCCAAATAGGTACGGTTGTAGCCTGATTAAATCAATTGGATGTGCTTAGTAGCCCGTAAATCTAGTGGGTGTGCCTATGGTCCGGAAATCAAGTGGCTCTATCCAGAGGCTGAGATTTCAGAGGGTGTGTCTTGTAGCCTTGAAATCGAGATTTTATTTGCATTTACTCGTTGAAAAAAAATCTATACAATGAATTATGTGGGATTGGATGTAGGGTAAGTCTGAACCAGTATAAAATCCTGGTGTGTTCTTTTCTTTTTACTTTTACTGCATTTGCTTTTATCTGTACTTTGATTCTGTGATTGTTTCTGTGATTGTTAATTCCATCATTCCAAGTAAAATCTTAAAGATTTTGAATAATATTTACATAATCCATTAAACACTATTCACACCCTCCTCTAGTGCTAATTTAGCCTTAAGATCCTTATTCCACTGACTCACATTTTGTATCAGAGCATTGGTTTTCAAAGTATTCATCATCTAATTTTTGAAAAAGTTTAAATGGCTACCAACAATGGTAATAGTGCTGTTAGTAACACCGTTAATACACTTGTTAGTAACTCATTTATCGAAGGACAATCCACTGCTAGACCTCCACTTTTTAATGGTAGTAATTACACATATTTGTCATGTAGGATGAAAATTTATTTATAGTCAATTGGTTTAGACGCATGGAATATCACACAAACTGAGTATATTGAACTCGAGACGAATTTTGCATAATGGACTGCTGACTAAAAAGCAGTTGCATAAAGTAACTCTAAGTCTATGAATATATTATTTTGTTCACTAGATAGAAATAAATTTAATAGAGTATCTATATGTATGTCTGCATTTGAAATTTGGAGAACTTTGCAAGTTACACATGAAGGGACAAGTAAGGTCAAACAGACAAAAATTTCCATGTTAACAAATCAGTTTCAATTATTCAAAATGAGTTCAAATGAGTCCATATCTGATATGTATAGTAGATCTCAAGATATAGTACACTCGCTTATTGCACTGGGTAAATTTTTTTATGAAGAAGATCAAGTTAGAAAAATCCTCAATTCACTTACTCCTGAATGAGATTACAAGACTCTTGCAATCGAAGAGGATAATGACATTAGCACTCTAAAAACCGAAGAGTTCATTGGCAATTTAATGTCTGTTGAAGCACAAATGCAGGGCAAGAGAGAAAATAAAGCTATATAGAAGAAATCTATAGCTTTTGCAACGACAGATAATCTAGATTCAAACAGCGATGAAGATGAAGAAATTTCTTTCATGACAAGGAATTTCATAAGATTTCTAAAATATAGGGAGATGAACAATTTCAAAAGGAATGACAACAAAAGTTCAAGAAGCAGAAGTGAAAACGGAAATGACATTAGATGTTATAACTAGATGACCCTGGTCACTTAAAACGAGACTGTCCACATCTAGATAAATTGAAAAATACACCAAACACTTACTCATTAAGAAAATGGATAAGAGCCTATACTGCAACATTAGATGATTTAGATACATCCACAATTGATAATGAATCAGATATAGAAATTGCTAACATGTGCTTCACAACAATACATAATTCAGAACAAAATGGTGAAATGGATCGAAAAAAGGTACGGATTTAATATATCAAATGTTTTTTCAAATTCTTGAATGATTATTTCTTTCTTTCGATTGCATTATTGGTTGTTAGGAATACCGTATAGATTAATAATAATACTGGTTGAATATTGTGTGGTTATAAAAATTTTAAAATAATTTTTCTGAAAATAGAATAACTATAAATAGATCTATATAATAAAACATGAAATAATTAAAATAAATCATTTTTGAAAAAATTCGACCTATATGTCGACATACACCACGAGCATATATTGACATATGCAGACGGTATTTCAATTTCAATTTTAAATTCAAAATTTGAGTTTCCCTCCACCTTTTCACCAACTTCTATGTTCTAAAAATTTGCCTTTGACCAGAGAACATGTCCTTTGATTCTCTATTTACTTACTCTATCTTCATCCATTCATTTCCCACTTTCATTTTCAAATTCAAAAATCATAAACTCTCTTATCCCTTCAAATTATTCTTCAATGGCATCCTCAAGCAATATTAAGGCAACCATGAGGTTTTCTTAGAAAATAAAAGAATATCTTTTCAACGATCAAGAAGCCATTTAGGCCTATATAGAGTATTTATCTTTCGGAAAAGTCTTTCCCGGAAGATTTGCTATTTTTGAAGATTTTCCTATTTATGATCTTTTCAATCTTTGTTTGCAAAATGAAATTCTTGGTTTAATCGATGCTTCTCAAAATGATTTTGTTTGTTATCCAAAGTTAGTAAAGATGTTTTATGAAAATTTAAAAGGAAAGTTTTATGATGGTAGAGGAGGAGAAGTTTGCAGTAGTGTCAATGAGACACAAATTGTTTTAAATTGTGAACTTTTGGGTCACATTCTTGGATGCAAATCTATTGGAATGGACCTTTCATCTTTTTAAATTGATTTTCAAAATCGTGATGTAATTCATGATATTTTCAAAAGTGATGATGATCTTGAATTTAAAAATAAAAACTTGCATCCGAAAGAAAGAATTTTAAGTCTTCTTTTGCAACAAAATATCACTCCTAAAATGGGTAATTATAATAACCCGACTCAAAAAGTTTTCAATGCCCTTTTCACAATTTATGGTTGATACAACATAAATTGGTCTCAAGTCATTTTGGATGAACATTTCCTTAAGAATCTTTCTAAACATGAAAACACACTATTTTATGGTGTGTATCCTACTCGTGTTTTCAATTATTTTGGTGTTGACCTTGAAGGAGAGGAAACAGTTCTTTAAAAAAAAATTGACAAGACCAACATTTCACTTATGCGTATTTCACCCTTTTCTAGCCTTATGGAACACTTGCGGAAAAGGAACAAAGGATGGCTTGGGAAGAAGAGCATGAAATAAGAGAAGAGGAGGAAGAGGAAGAGGAAGGAGATGAAATGGAAGTCGAGGAGGAAGAACAAGAAGTGGAGGAGGATACTTCTTTGGAAACTATCAATATGCCACCAAATCCATCCAACAAAGATCTTTTCAAAATCAAGAGAAGATCATCCATCACCAAGGAAGCTTAAGAAATCATTTTCAAAGAAATTTACTTCAATTTCCAACAAAATGAATAAATTCTTTGGAAAGATCATCCGCAAGCTAGGGTGGTTCTTCATCATCTTCATTTTTATCTTTCTAGTTGTTTAAACTATCTTGTATTTAGATTTTCTAGTTTTAGTTTATATTGAATCTTATGTATCTTTTCATTTCTTTATGTTCTATCTAATCTCTTTCTAAGTATTAACGAAAATTTATTTCCTTGCTGTTAAAAATTGTTTATCATCTCTGAAAAATCTGAAGGTATAGTAGTGTAAGCTAAATACATTAGAATATCAAAACAAAGTTGTTTGAAAATTTCTGCATATATGTCGACATACCCTAGGTATGTATGTCGCGACATACAATGGTAAATTTTCAAAAATTTTAATTTCGAAAATTGAATAGAAAGTCTATTCATTTCCAGCAAATTTCCTCCCCTTTAAATCTCTATTGAGACCAGACAATCATTATGATCTACTATCCTTCTTCTTCCTTTGCATTCCTGAACTCTAAGACCAAAATAATGGCTTCTCCTATCTAAAACGAAACGAACATCTTGAACAAACTCTTGAATTATTCAAGAACATTCTTATTTCATCCTATGAAATCAGAGGCACTTAGAATTAAGTCAAATACAGATGATCAAGGAGCAAGAAAGACATTTCGATGTGATTCGGTGGATGAAATCTGCCTTGAGAAAAGAAGAACCAACTACCAACCCAGAGTGTACCATCAACAAAAATGATGAAGATTGGGATGCTATCAAAGCGGATTCAATCTTTGGTGCTAATGAATGGGTTGAAGTTCCTCCAATTATCTAGTTTAAATAGGTTTGATTGTATATAAATAATAATACTTAGTTTGGTTCAGATTTGATTGATTTTGATTTGTGTGGATTCGTTCGAATGATATGTGACATAAACTTTATTTGATTGGATGAATATTTGGATTGATTATTTCGTTTTACATGTCGCTTATTATTTGTATATAATCTTTCTCACAATCATTATATATAATTCTTATACAGATTGATTAGTACTTTATTTAGGAAAGTTAAAGTTAGGATTATAGTAAAAGTTACTAGAGTTATAATTTTAGTTAATTATTTTTGTTGATGACAAAGGGGGAGAAACATATAAAATCTAGGCATAGATTAAGGTAGAGTTTTGTAAATCAAGGGGAGTTATAATATATTTTATATACAGAGCTGTCATCATCAAAAAGGGGGAGACTGTTAGTACTTTAGGTATTGGTTTTGATGATAACAACTATAGGACATTATATAAAATACAGATACCAATTTTTTATCAAGATATATATAGTATATAGTGCAGGATATTATACATGTATTGATTAAGAAGACTGTACATTATCAAGATGCTAATATCAAGAGTAGATTCAAGTTGCTGATATAAAGTTTCAAGAGTTCAAGAATGAAGACTCATGAGTATTGAAGAGTTCAAGATTTCGAGATATTTCAGATAAGTTATAAAGTCATAGAATTAATGTTAAAACTTTGATAGCACATTCCTGATCTCTCTTACCTTCTTTAATTTTGTTTTAAATTGATTTTCAAATATTCTATTTTTAAAATAATCTTTTCAAAATATTTCCAAAATGATTTTATACTTATAAAGGTATTATTTTAGTGCTTTTAAGTTTATATATATTGAATTATTGTTTATACTTTAATAATTTATAACTATATTGATTTTATATATATTACTTACATTATATTAAATATTCTTATTAAATCTATCAAAATTATTTTATAAAGTTTTATTAAGTTTTAATATGATTAAAATACCTATAAACTATGTTTAAATGTTTGTACAAAGTTTTAGAATATTTTACAAAACTTAATATTTTCAAAAAAAAATTTATTAAGTAATTTTTTAAAATACAAAGGGATATGTTGACATATCCTCTACAAGTATGTCGACATGCTAGCCGTATTTTTCAAATTGTAATTTCTATCGATACTCTGCCGAAATTCAACCAAAATCAAATTTAATCATTACTAGTTTGATTCTCTTTCATATACTCTCTGATTTCTCTCATCTCTCTTAAGATCAAGTGCAAATTAAGAGTTATAGGATCAATTGTTATCAAGATCAAAGATCTGAGTCTGTAAACTTTAGCAGATCATACTCTTATACTCTATGGTGTGCTTGGTATCCTTGAAATCCAAATAGATATGATTGTAGCCTGATTAAATCAATTGGGTGTGCTTAGTAGCCCATAAATCTAGTGGATGTGCCTATGGCCCGGAAATCAAGTGGCTCTACCCAAAGGCCAGGATTTTAAAGGGTGTGTCTTGTAGCATTGAAATCGAGTGCATTTACTAGTTGAAAAAAAAAATCTATACAGTGAATTGTGCGGGATTGGATGTAGGGTAAGTCCGAACCAGTATAAAATCCTTGTGTGTTCTTTCCTTTTTACTTTTACTGCATTTACTTTTAGCTGTACTTTGATTTTGTGATTGTTTCTGTGATTGTTGATTCCATCATTCCAAGTAAAATCTTAAAGAATTTGAATAATATTCATATAATCCATTAAACACTATTCATCCTCCTTCCTCTAGCGTTAATTTAGCCTTAAGGTCCCTATTCCGCTGGCTCACAATTTTGTCATCAAATTTGTTAATAAATGATTCTCCTGACCATCATGGATCAAACCGCAAGTTTGTCTCTTTACCATTAGCAATTTTCTTTTCGATTATACCATATGATAATTATCGTACTTTTAACATCACTTTCCAAGTGTTTGATGAATTTAAATCTGCATTTATAATCCAAAAATTCTTATTTCTGTAGTACTTATTTTTCATCCACACTACCCATAAACAATTTCGATGAAGATATTTCCATATGAGTTCTAAAGCAAGAGCTTTATTAAATCATGCAAGCTTCTTAATCCTTTCTCCTTTCCTCTTTTGTCCTGTAAACTTTAACTTAACTTATTTGATGAGATTTTCATTGCCATAGAAAATTAGAACATAAAATTTCAATCTAATTTATAACATTACTGGGCATTTGGTATATTTGCATCCAATATAAAACAGTGGACTGAATGACTGTTTTATCAATTCTAACATGCCACTTAATGTTACTAGTCTTCTACTCCATCCTCATACCCTCTTTCTGATTTTGTCAATAAGTATGTTAAAATGTGCTTTTTCGAGTGTTGTACTACTCAATGGTGTTCCAAGATATGTGACTGGCAAGCTGCTAATTTGGGCTCCCATTTATTCTACTATGAGTTACTTCATAGTGACTCCTTTGTCGAAATATAACTTTGATTTTTCCTTATTCATTATTAAACCAGCTTGCTACTCCAAATTTTACATGATTTGTTTGACGGTTTTGGCTTTCTTCAGGTTTGCTTTTGAAAACACCAAGAAATAATATGCATAAAGAAGTTAAGCTATGATTGGTTCACATCTATATATAGGAATAAGATTTCCTTTTATGTGTTCGAAATTAAGCATAATTGATAAATACTCCATGGCTATTGCAAAATGATATGGAGATAGTGGATCCCCTTGTTTGAGACCTCTATTCCTGGAATAAAGCTACATGGAGTACAATCGGTTATAACATAAAAACCAGGGGTAGTTATGCATTTGTAAATTAGAGCATAGATTTTTGGTAGAAACCCCGTAGGTAATAAAATTTGATGAACAAAATCTCTGCTTATTTTATCATATGCTTTGTGAAGGTCAACTTTTAGATAGAGATTGTTCGACTCTTTCCTAGTTAAGGTTCTAACCATCTCATAAGTAAGTAGCGAGTTCTTTGAAATTTGTTTGCCTAGAATATATATGTTCTAATTTGGGGAGATAAGTTCATCGATATATCCCTTGACCCTATTGCAAACTATATTAGCTATTATTTTGTAATCACATTGCAACATGATATGGGCCCAAAACCTGATATGGATTTTGCCTCCACTTTTTTTGGAACCAAAGTAATAAACATGTGATTAATTTCATTTATTAACTGGCCAGTAGCAAACACCCCCTGAATTATTGTAGATAAATCATTTTTAAGCAAATCTTAGTGATATTTAAAGAATTGAGATCGTAATGCACCTGGGCCTGGACTATTATCTTCATCTATTTGAAATATGGCTTTTTTAATCTCTTCCATAGCAACAACAGCTTCTAACTTTCTTTTTGCTATTTTATAAAGCACTTTCTTGCAAATATTATTTCCAAAATTGAAGTTAATGATATTAGATTGTATAACTTAGTGAAATAGTTAAGGGCCAAGCTTTGTAACTCTGGTATGCTTATGATAGGATTGCCAGATGCACCTAGCAGCTGCCTAATAATGTTATTACTTTTGTTGGTAGACATACATGCATAATAAAACTTGTTGCATGATTATGCATTATTCTCTCTGAAAAAAGAAGATTATTTTTATATTGTTCTGTAGTAGCTTCATCAGCCAGGTTGTCAACATGTTTCAAGTATATTACATTGCATTTCTCCTTCATGTCATTTAGCACTTGTTTTAAACTGACTCTCCCTTTGTTCCACTCCTTTAGGCCCTTTTTGTTTAGTGAATTTCATTTTTTAAAGAAATTGAAATAGAGGGTTACTAGGGACATCATTCTTCTAAGCATTATTAATGACATTTTTGTAACCATTTAGTTGTACCAAAGCATTACTAAGTCTAAATGTGTACTTTTAGAATTAGCATGATGTTCACTGAATTTAATTAGCAGAGGACAATGATCACTTATTGAATGATTTAGAAAATGAACATAGGAGTATGGAAAATATTCTAGAAATTCAAGATTGACAAATTTTTGTCTATTTTTCTATGAGTTAATAAGCCTCCCCCTCCTCTCCAAGTAAAATTAGAACATTTGTACTGTACTTCATGCAAATTTACCGAACTATCTGTATCAAAAAAGTCACTATCAGGGTTTCTTGAACTATTATGAGTGGTCATATAAAGCACAATTAAAATCATCTCAGACAACCCATGGCGTAATGATATTACTAGATAAATCTTTTATGTGCCTCCATAATTCACTCCTCTGCCTTGATTGTATATGCTATAAACTAAGGTGAAAATAAATATGAAACTTCCTTTGCTTTGAAAAGAGAAAGTTATTGCTTGAGTGCCACTATGAATGAGATTGGGATTCCAAAATTTAGGTCTATAGCATTATAATTTTTCTTTTTCCATCATTAGTGTTGTTAAAAATATGCCCAGTTTGGTTGAAACTTCTTATGAAAATGTGAATATCAGTATCCTTTGTTTTGTGTACTAATATACCTGCTACTGAGGGATACTCTATTTATTTGTTCAATCAAGTCATATTTCTTATAAGGGAGTTTAATCCCCTTATGTTCCAAATAAGGAAAATATTTTAATTATTAGAAGCAGTTGGTCCTCTATATTTCGAGCTATTCAGGGGCAAACTCACTCTACTTCTTTTACTTTTCATTGCTTTTGTTTTAACTTGTGTAACAAGATTGTTCCAAGAAGGGTTGTTAATGACTGTTTCATAGCTTGAGAGCCATGCCTCCCGCTCGTCTTTCCAATCCTCCTGGCTCTCCCCTCCGCTCTCTCCCTAAGTCACCCGGACTGCTCTAGCTATCCTAGTTTGTCTTGATGCGGAGATGTTTGACAACAGCACTTGGTCGCCCTTGCATAAAGAGGCGGCGACTCTGTAAAGTTCCTATGATAAGTTCAGCATAATACAACACTGTTTATCTAATGAAAGCATCACCATGCAGTTAACACCCTTTGTTCTTTATAATTCACATGGCAACGGTTGATAAAGTTAGGGGTAAGCCCTAGGGGAAATTTTGTAATTTATTGTAAATTAATTAACTCTTTAACCAATTCTCGTTCTTAGTTGTAAATAATTAAATATTTAATTAAAACATAATTAACAGAAAATCCATAAGTTATGTGTTTGTGACAGTAATTACAAATAGTTGTAATCACGAGTATTGTATCATAATATAATAAATACATCATTTTAAATGTTCATAGTCAAGATACATCGAGACTGGATATTGATGTATCCATTGAGACTGAAGTACGTAATGCTCTCCAAATGTTAGCAGTATATTTCTCATGATTGCTGGGAGCACATAGGGGTTACGTGCTGATAGTTATTTGATAACTATGGAATGACTCACTCAATATTTTTCTGTTGGTTAATATAACTAAGGTCGGATAGAAATATCGATATTACTGATCTACATAGTTCTCTTAACTTGAGAATACTATTTATTTTCAGCATGAAAGCAGAGCTTTGATTATAGTCAAATAATGACATGACATCCATCGCGACGACCGTCCTACACCACCGGCACCTAATATGCATGTATAATACGTTGTAGTGATGTCCAGTCGATGCAGGACGAATATCAAGGTTGTAAGGTAAAGTAAAACAACACAGAACATGTCGTATATCTCACAACGCATCGAATAAAGTATATTAGTAACATCTCAAATATAAAACAGGTAGGATAGTAATAACAAAATGAATCACAGAAATTAGACTAATAGATCCATACAATATAAGTAATAATATACATCAAATAATAACTCATAAATAGTTGTCTCTAAATAATTAAAGCACTAGCAAGCTCCACAGTATTGTGCAGTAGAATAACAAATAAGTAAATGTTGTTATATGATAATATAACCTCCTACTCACTACTTGTTCAGCTCCACATGCTTACCGAAACTAAAATACCTAATCTACTCATTTAAGAGTACCAAGAATAATAGGAGAAAACATAAAATTCTGAGTCAGATAACAGTCTGGTGTAAGTGGTAGTAAACCTATAAACACTAATAAATCACTATAATAGGACAAATGGTATGAAGAATCATGCCTGATCTATCCCCGCATCCACGGAGTTAGCACATACATAAGATATACACTACTCTAAATCATAGTATCATGGATGTACTATACATCAAAGTACTAAGGGGTATCCAAATATATACATCACTAATATCGGCATCATGCGACATCCCAAGGGTGATAAACAATTAAACAAACATAGCATCCATCATCCATCCTCATATTCACTCACTCAAAGTGTTGGATATAAAATCACTCGCCGACCCATCACGGTTAAAGAATAGAATATCCATCATGATAGCCCACATCCTGGTTCCTCGGTCTCAAATCCATGCCACTCAGTCGGCCAGGAAGGTCACGTCAATCTGGGGTAAACAAACATCATATCTAGAATAAGAGCCATCACGCTCTAAGAACCATCGTGTCCCCAGTGTATACCCCTAACTTATGAGTACCCTACGAATTATCGAGTCTCAACTATTCCTTTGCACATGTCATTTATAATAGAGCACATCCTGGAACTGATCTCACGACTTCCATCACGAAGTCACCGCGGTAGGGATGATTCTCTACAGTCATCATCAATCGTAGAATACCATCATATGTCTCGTAGCCTTCCTCCAACAGTTCTCTCAATCCAACTCATGGTCCTCTACTTTGTATCTCCAAGTACATATATCCATCATCGAAGCCATCACTTCCCATCACGGAATCATCATTATCGAATCATGGGTCGTCACTGTCAAAATTCACCACCGAACCTACTGGTTCGGTACCGACCCTTATACCTAGCCATATTTGGCTAAGTATTTGGCTTGTCACTAGTTCAGGGCCCTAAAACTCGAAGCAAACACCATCATATCCTGAAGCAAGCATAGGAAGAACTCGAAGCAACTCAAATGCTTCCACCATCAATCGATAACCACCAAAAGATAACCACCAATCACTAGTCATTGACCCATCATCTTCGATCATACACTTCACTCCATTAAGCCATGCTCCATCACATGAAAGTCTCCCCTATCGATCCATCCTAATACTATTCGTTGCTTATGGATTCGTAGCGATCCATTGCCACTGATCCCTGCCTTAACCAAAATTCAATCTCTTTTGCTTCATTGGTCCAACCTCTAACACGAACCAAGTAACCCTTATGGATCGCTACTGATCCATGGGCACTAATAATCCATTCCATAGTATCTCCACCATCTCTTTATGAGATCCACAAACTTGCACAAGTAGCCAAAAGCAAGTACCCACAAAACCTGAAGTGATCCATCCTTTGGCTCGAAGCATGTCTCGAAGCATCCCTTCATCGATCCATAGCTCGTGAATTCACCACCGATCCATCAATATCTCGAGCATACGAACTCCAAATGACTTGAAACTGAAAGGGACGCGGAAGATGATCTTAAGGCTATTTAACACTAGAGGGGGGGGGTGAATAGTGTTTTAAGAATTTCTTTAAAACTTCTTTGATTTAAATTGAATTAACTAACTTAATGCAAATACACAATCACAGATCAAATCACAGAATCACAAACAAATGCAAATATAAATAAAAAGCAAGTAAAGGAAAGAACACACCAGGAATTTTATACTGGTTCGGTGTTACCCTACATCCAGTCCCGCACAACCCGTACGGCTTTCTATTCAACAATAATCTAGATTACAATCCCTCGATTCCAAGGCAACGAGGTACACCCTCCAGATTCTCAGGTCTCTGGGTAGAACCACTTGATTCACAGGACACAAGTTCACCCGATCGATTTCCAAGGACACGATCACACCTTTATAATCCTACACAAGTTTCTTTGAGTACAAATGTATCTATAACTCTGATAAGCACTGAGATTCTTTGGAGAGAGTGGCAGAGAATCAAACTAGAGATATTCTGGTTTGATTCACTTAAGATTTCGGCAGAATATGGATAGGATGATTAGAAAATAAGATAAGAGAGTAAAGAGGAGAGAAAATAAAGAAAGTAGTTACTGGAAAACGTTCATAACAGTCTCTATTTATAGAGAATGAATGGATGTGTCCATTCGAAGAGGTTTAAACGAATAGACACTTCTTTTGAAAACAACCTTTGCTGTAACGGGAAGCATGTCGACATGACGAGTAAATAGGATGTCGACATGGTCTAGTAAAAAGTGATGATTTGCTTTTCTTTGAAAATGATGATTTAAAACATATGCAACTTTATTCAAATGGACTCTATGTATTTGTAGAAGATATTTAGAAGTAGAAATACTTATGAATATATATATGTATATATACTAAAATATATTTAAAATCAAAGTAAATAAACTAAAGTAAATATAATATTAAAATAGATTTTGAGGCTAAAATATCAAGGACAATTTTGAAATCAAAATATAAAAAAATGATAAATATGATTTTGAGGCTAAAACATTTTTGGAAATGTGAACGAAGGTTTTTCTTTTGAAAAGGAATATTTGAAAATCATTTTATAAAACAAGAGATAATTTTGAAAATCATTTTGAATTAAAATTAGTGGATAACAAAATAGGGCTACTATCCGTTCCACTAGATATTTCGTGAGTTCCATCTCACTAGGGTTCCATCCCTTTAACAAGAACGAAGTGGATTCCATTCCACGAGTAAATTGGATAAAAAAGAATGATAGTGCTTTCAAGGAGTTTTAACAAATATCTAACCTAACTATATTATTTGTCTTGAACTCTTAAATATCTTGAATCTCATGAGTCTTCAATCTTGAACTCTTGATCTTTGTCTTCATCAATTTTGTTTTCTTTACTGTACAGTCTTCTTTTGTTGATACCTGCATATAGATTTCCTGCACATATATATTTTATAACACTTCTATAGTTGTTGTCATCAAAACCACTATCCTATGGACTAACATTCTCTCCCTTTTTGATGATGACAACCTTTGTTTATAAAATATTTATATTCTCCTTATAACTCCCCCTAAATCTAATAACTCCCCCTTAATCTATGCCTAACTAACCTATTTTATACTTCTCCCCCTTTGTCATCAACAAAAAAAATGACACTAACTCCCCCTAAATCTATGATATTAATGATAGTGTTATCATTAATAATACTGAAACTAGATATAACAATGCTAAATATTGTATACTCAGAATGATATATATGAGTAATATAAGAATGAGAATAATAAGTGTAACCACAAATTATTTTATTCATATCACTATATACATAACTGTTAAATGAAAAGAAAATGCATACAATAAGTAGACAAATCAATCAAACATAAGCACATCTATTTATGTCTTATTACATAATCAATATAGTAAGTTATCATAAATCAACCATGTTTAAAACCAAACCAAATCAAGTATTTCAAATCAAATCAATTTTAAACCAAATCAAACAAGTTAAATGTTACATGGAACTTCAACCCATCCCTCTTTTCCAAAGATGGGATCCGCTTTGATTACTTCCCAATCTTCATCGTCCTGGAGCAATGTCTTCGGTGGATTTACTTGGAGATCCTCTTTGTTGAGAGCGGAGATCATCCATCGTAGTGCATCGAAATGCCTTTCTTGTTCCTTTATCATCTGCATTTGACTCAGTTCTAAGTGCCTCTGATTTCGTAGAATAAAAGTAAGAATATCTTTGAAGGATTTGAGAGTCTCTTCAAGATTATCACTTAGATTTGAAGAGGATGAAGCCATTTTGACGATAAGTAAGAAGGAAATAAGTAGATAAGAGTAGAGAGAAGTTATGAGAAGTTTTCTGGAAGAAAATAGGACTTAAATAGACAGGAAAGTCATTTGAAATGAATAGACATAAGAAGTTATTTTGAATTTCAAATTGAAATGTCCATTCAGAATATTACCAGTATATGTCGACATGACCTCTATACAGTATGTCGACATACATAGCAGATTTTGCACATCTTATTTTTGAATTTTCAGTGTATATACATATGATTTATATATATATTACTTGATATAAATAAGAGTAACAGTAAGATAAACAGAGAATAAGCTTCATTTCATACTAGAACAGAGAAGTACATGAATTTCATAAAGAAAACATAAAGATACAACTTTCAATATACCAAATTTCATTGATATACAAAAAGTAAACTCTAGAAACTAGTAGATGAGGATGAAGATGATGAGATATTGAGCTTCTTGTTGACTTTGGAGAAGAACTTGTTCATAGTATTGGACATTTTGTCCAATTTTTTGTTTACGGAGTGTTTGAGAGCTTTTTGATTTTTCACAATCACTCGTTGATTGTGAAGGAGAGTCTTGTTTGATGGTCGTGTGGGAAAATCAATACTCTCTAAGGAAGTTTCTTCACTTTCTTCCTCTTCTTCTTCTTCCTCACCTTCTTCTTCCTCCTCTTCCTCTTCTTCTTCTTCCTCCTCATCTTCTTGCATTTCCTCATACCCCAATCGTGCTTCTTTTTCCGTTAGTGTTTCGTATGGTTGAAACACATGCGGAATTTTCATAAGTGAAATATTGGAATGATTAAAAACCTTTCGTGGAAAGAATTCTTCACCTCTCATATCCACTCCAAAGTAATTAAAAGTTCTAGTGAGGTATATTCCATGATGTAGTGCATTCTCTCCCGAATCCAAGTTTTTGTGTCGAAATTCATCCAAGATAACTTGTGCCCAATTAATATCATAATTTCCAAAAATTGCAAAAAGAGCCTTACACACTTTTTGAGTCGGGTTATTGTAATTTCCCGATCTTGGAGTAATAGTGCGTTGAAGGAGAAGATTAACAATACGAGCTTTTGGTCGAAAAAATTTGTTTTTGAAATCCATTTCTTCCTCAAAAATATTGTGAAAAGTTTCACGATCGGTTTCCTCGATTTCAAAAGAAGAAAGATTGGAACCGGTGCTTTTACACTCAAGTATGGTTCCTAAAACATCGGTATCCAAAACAATTTGTGTCCCCTTGACACTACTCCACACTTCATCATCCCTTCCATTATAAAAACCACGATTTAAATTTGCATAAAACATTTTGACAAGGTTTGGATAGCAAACAAAATCATTTTGGTTATTGTCAACCAAGCTTAGAATACCATTGTTTTGAAAGAGAGCATCAATTTCATAAGAAGCGAAGTCATTAAAAATAGCAAAATTACCCGAATGAACTTTTCCATAAGTTGCATAATTAATGTATGCAAGTATGGCATCTCTATTATTGTAGAGATGATCTTTGGTGGCTCTTGACAGCCTCATTCCGGCTACGTTGCTAGTGGATGCTATTTTTGAAGAGATAAGAGTGTTTGAAGATAAAAGTTGTTTTGAATTTGAATTGAAGATGGAGATAAGTGTTGATAGAAGATAGATATAAAGAGGTTGAATAGGTGGATTCTCTGGTCAAAGAGTCATAACTATTCAGAACATAGGAGTTAGTGAAAAGGTGGAGGGAAATTTGAATTTTGAATTCAAATTTCGAAATCTGATTTGCTACAGGTATGTCGACATTACCAATAAGTGCCATGTCGACATGCACATCAGATTTTGCAAAAATGATTTCAAGCATGTACAAGATTTATATATATATATATACTTATATATATTATGATTATTGTCTGAATATATTTTGAAAATATATTATACAGAAAATATATAAAAATAATATTTTATACATTTTTAAAAGATATTTTAATTTTTTTTTAATAAAATCAATTATATACTTAATTAATAAACTATTCTAAGCAACCAATTTTCAACCAATTAAAATAGTAAACGTGTACCTTGTTTGAGTTCCATATCATCCTGATTATCTGAATTCTGAGTTGTCATAAAACACATATTTGCCAATTTTGTTTTCTGTTCATCATCACTTGAGGACGTATCTGAATCATCCAGTGTTGCTGCAAATGCTTTCTTTCTTTTCTTTGAATATTCTTTGTTTGATTGAAGAGTTTGCTTTTCTTGATGTGGACAGTCTCTTTGATAATGACCAAACTCATTGCAATTGAAGCATTTGATGTTGTTGAGTGATTCAGTGTTATTTCCAAAACTTTTTCTCTTGTGATTATTCATTTTTCTATACTTCAAGAATTTTCGAAAGTTTCTTGTCATGAAGGCTATTTCTTCATCATCATCACTAGAGTCTGATTCACCAGTTAGTGCATTGAAGGCAATGGACTTTTTTTCTGATGACTTATTCTCCCTTCTTCCCTGAATTTGAACTTCATATGACATCAGATTTCCAATTAATTCATCAATCTTCAAGGTACTGATGTTATTTGCTTCTTCAATCGCCAGTGTCTTCAAATCCCATTCTGGAGTGAGTGAATTCAGAATTTTCCTGACTTGATCTTCTTCGGAGATTGCTTTTCGCAGAGATACTAGTGAATGAACAATATCCTGAAAACGACTATACATATCTGGAATAGATTCACTAGGCAACATCTTAAATAATTGAAATTGATTAGTAAGAATAGAAATTTTGGTCTGTTTAACTTTGCTTGTTCCTTCATGAGTAACTTGCAGAGTTTTCCAGATTTCATATGCAGTTTTACAAACAGATACCCTATTAAATTCATTTCTATCTAGTGAACAAAATAAAATATTCATGGCTTTTGAATTGTTTTGAGCCACTTCTCTTTGAACGGTCGTCCATTGAGCAAAATCAGTTGTGGGCTCAGTGTATTCAGTTTGTGTCATATTCCATGTTTCTAAACTAATGGATTGTAAATATATCTTCATTCTACATGCCCAATATGCATAGTTACTGCCATTGAAAAGTGGTGGTCTGGCAGTGGACTGACCCTCAATAAATGAACTAGAAATACCAGTGTTGGTAGCCATTGTTACTTTTCAAAAATCAGGTTATGAATACTTTGAAAAACTTGCTCCGATACCAAATGAAAGGGACGCGGAAGATGATCTTAAGGCTATTTAACACTAGAGGGGGGTGAATAGTGTTTTAAGAATTTCTTTAAAACTTCTTTGATTTAAATTGAATTAACTAACTTAATGCAAATACACAATCACAGATCAAATCACAGAATCACAAACAAATGCAAATATAAATGAAAAGCAAGTAAAGGAAAGAACACACCAGGAATTTTATACTGGTTCGGTGTTACCCTACATCCAGTCCCGCACAACCCGTACGGCTTTCTATTCAACAATAATCTAGATTACAATCCCTCGATTCCAAGGCAACGAGGTACACCCTCCAGATTCTCAGGTCTCTGGGTAGAACCACTTGATTCACAGGACACAAGTTCACCCGATCGATTTCCAAGGACACGATCACACCTTTATAATCCTACACAAGTTTCTTTGAGTACAAATGTAT
Source organism: Allium fistulosum (assembly GCA_030737815.1). Lineage (NCBI taxonomy): Eukaryota > Viridiplantae > Streptophyta > Magnoliopsida > Asparagales > Amaryllidaceae > Allium > Allium fistulosum. The sequence goes on from CM060908.1 coordinate 210,193,566, forward strand.
CTATAACTCTGATAAGCACTGAGATTCTTTGGAGAGAGTGGCAGAGAATCAAACTAGAGATATTCTGGTTTGATTCACTTAAGATTTCGGCAGAATATGGATAGGATGATTAGAAAATAAGATAAGAGAGTAAAGAGGAGAGAAAATAAAGAAAGTAGTTACTGGAAAATGTTCATAACAGTCTCTATTTATAGAGAATGAATGGATGTGTCCATTCGAAGAGGTTTAAACGAATAGACACTTCTTTTGAAAACAACCTTTGCTGTAACGGGAAGCATGTCGACATGACGAGTAAATAGGATGTCGACATGGTCTAGTAAAAAGTGATGATTTGCTTTTCTTTGAAAATGATGATTTAAAACATATGCAACTTTATTCAAATGGACTATATGTATTTGTAGAAGATATTTAGAAGTAGAAATACTTATGAATATATATATGTATATATACTAAAATATATTTAAAATCAAAGTAAATAAACTAAAGTAAATATAATATTAAAATAGATTTTGAGGCTAAAATATCAAGGACAATTTTGAAATCAAAATATAACAAAATGATAAATATGATTTTGAGGCTAAAACATTTTTGGAAATGTGAACGAAGGTTTTTCTTTTGAAAAGGAATATTTGAAAATCATTTTATAAAACAAGAGATAATTTTGAAAATCATTTTGAATTAAAATTAGTGGATAACAAAATAGGGCTACTATCCGTTCCACTAGATATTTCGTGAGTTCCATCTCAGTAGGGTTCCATCCCTTTAACAAGAACGAAGTGGATTCCATTCCACGAGTAAATTGGATAAAAAAGAATGATAGTGCTTTCAAGGAGTTTTAACAAATATCTAACCTAACTATATTATTTGTCTTGAACTCTTGAATATCTTGAATCTCATGAGTCTTCAATCTTGAACTCTTGATCTTTGTCTTCATCAATTTTGTTTTCTTTACTGTACAGTCTTCTTTTGTTGATACCTGCATATAGATTTCCTGCACATATATATTTTATAACACTTATATAGTTGTTGTCATCAAAACCACTATCCTATGGACTAACAGAAACTTGAAACGTAGCCTTGTGAGGCCTTCCTTGTTGCCCTATATCGATTGCATGGAATTTGGACCTATACCGATCGATAACCATCAATCCCTAAAGTATTCCTTTAAGTAGTTCGCCATTTGATCGGTGTTTTCTACCAAACAAGCATCAAACATTCAAGCCATTAATACATACAATCTACACTAACAAGCATGGATCCATATGCATCAATGTGAATTCTAAATCTATGGGTAGTATCCAAAAGAATAAGGAGATCTTTAGGGACAATAATTTTATGAAACTCTTCCAAAACAATTGAAATTTATATATGTTCTTAAAGAAGGTTTAAAACATGTTTTAGAGTCTTAAAATCATTTAAAACAATCATTAAACATCAAATAGCGGATAATTAGTGAGTATGGGCTTAAACCACTCACATAAATCCAAAGCAATCTAATCCAAGTACAAAGATGCATGAATCCCAAGGTAAACAGCAGATCCAAGATGATCTCCAATAGAAAATCTCCAAACCAAGGTGCTAATCTCACTAATCTTCCTCTAATGACTTGTTTTAGCTAATTAAAGTAGGAACTAGGGAAACTTTTTGGCTAGAAGATGATTAATGGGGGATTTCTCTCTATTTTTGGGAAGTGTGAAATAAAGAATAGAAGTCCCATCAACCCCACCCTCATGTTAATCACGAAATGGGCTTTGGGCCTAACAATTAACTTGTTAATTACCCATTAAGTTGTCCAAAATCAAGTGAAACTTCAAAAAGCCATAACTCCCTAGCAGTAAGTCTATTTCCTATCATGACCACTCCATGGAAAGAGAAACGACCATCCCGATATAATGAAAGTAGTTTTTAACCCAATTCAGCTCCTATCAAAATTTATAGGACATACAAAAAATTTAAGGCTAAAACCGTTCGATAAAATTTTTAGGGGTGGAAAATGACTTTGTTAATCATTTCCCAAAATGATAGAATCATATGATCTCATATAAAAATAGTGTTAATATTCTACGATCCTCCAGTACGTGGAATACTGGTCGTTACATTCTCCCCCTTTAGGAACTTCGCCCCAAAATCACAAACAGAAATCAACAAAGTCATCTTGCATGCATAATAATCATATACAAGCATATACATTCATCACACATCAAACATGCATACACAACAACAAATGGAAAAGGCAACATCCAAACCTATCCTAGCATGTAATATACTTTAATAAGGTATATACTTCATGATATCATAAGCGAAAGTAAAAGCGACATAGAAAGTCTCACCCAGTACAAAGCCCTAGATAAGCTGTCCTCACGCTCTCCCTCATCTCCCAAGTGCAATCGCCTTCGCTTTCCATCCACTAAACCTTCACCAACTTCATTTTCTTCCTTCTAAGCTACTTCATATCATGTCTGATGATACGAATAGGCCCATGAGGTCTTGAAGCTTTTGGTTCAATCTCGATATCATCTAGTTGATCCCGGTGTGATAGCTATGCCCAAGTCATGCACAAATTTCCACAAGCGAGTGTAGAACACATTGTGCACTCCTATCATTTTTTGAGTTAATTCGACTTTATAGGCAAGGTTACCAATCTTCTCTAGTATCAGAAATGGACATACGAATCTCAGTGCCAACTTCCCTTTACTACCAAACTGAATATATTCTTCAATAGAGAGACCTTGACAAATACCATATCGCCGACAGTGAACTCTAGATCTCTACGTCTCTTATCAGCATAGCTCTTTCGCCTGTCTTGAGTAGATTTCATTCATTGCCAAATGATCTCGATCTTCTCCAAGGTTTCTCTAATCATATCTGGCTCAAGTATCAGTTCCTTGCCCGCTTCTCACCAACACGAAGGAGCATTGCACAGTCGACCATATAACGCCTCAAATGGTGTCATACCAATTTTGGACTAATAAATACTGTATGCGAATTCGATGAGATGTAAGTGATCGTCCCATGAGCCTCTAAAGTTGAGTATATAGGCACCTAAGAGACCCTTTAAGATACGATTCACTCTCTCAGTTTGGCATTAGTTTGAGGGTGATAAGTTGTGCTAAGGTGCAACTCTGCACCAAACGCCTCCTATAAGCTCTTCCAAAATCCACTTGTGGCCAATGGGTCTCGGTCACTCACAATGCTCTTCAGCACATCATGGAATCGTACTATCCATTTCATGTACAATTCGGCCAGTTTGGCTGCTGTTCTACTTGATTTGACGGGTAAAAATCCGACACTCTTGGTCAATCGATCGACTGCAACCCAAATGTTGTATTACCCTACTATTGTCCTCGATAGTTCGTTGATGAAATCCATTGATACTTGCTCCCATTTTCACTAGAGAACTTCTAGCGGTTGCATCAAACCACTAGGATTCTTCTACTCTACCTTAACAACTGCTAGTTCATGTATTTTGTGATGAGTGTCCCAATATCCTTCTTCATCCTTTCCCAATAGCCTCATATCACGGTACATCTTATTACTATCGGGATGAATAGTCAATCACAAATGATGGCACTCTTGTAGAACCTCATCGCTCAACCCATCAACATCAGGAACAAAAAATCTCCCATCCTTATGTAGCCAACCATCCTGGTCAATTCCGTACTGTCTCATCTCTTCAGACTCTACCCTACCTTCAATCTTAGTAATGATCTTAGCTAATTTGGCATCACGCCTTTAACTAGTACCAATCTGCTCAATCAAAGTAGTCTGATAGTCAAGCTCGCCTATATCTTTGGCTCTAGCTTACATCTCGACCGAAAATCATAAACATCAATATACTCTAATTGCATCTACTCTAGAAACATAGCTCCTAAGCTGACATGTCTCCTACTCAATGCATTGGTAATTGCATTACCTTTCCCCGGTGTATATGCAATATCAAAGTCGTAGGAGGCTATGAACTATAACCATTGTTGCTGACGAAGGTTAAGATCCATCTACAAAAGGAGGTAGTTCAATGATTTATGTTCAGTGAACAGCTCGAACCTCTCTCCTAAAAGATAGTGCCTCCAAATCTTCAGCGCAAACACAATTGCTGCTAACTCTAAATCATGAGTCGGGATTTTGTTCTCATGTGGATTTAGTTGTCGACTAGCATATGTAACAACTTTGCCTCTCTATATCAATACCACGCCTAATCCCGTACCATAAGCATTAGTGTATGCCGTCATCTCTTCATTCCCGCTCAGACTGGTCAATACCGGTGCACTAGTCAACTTTTACTTCAGAATCAAGAATGGTTGCTCGCATCCCAAATAAAAGTCTGATTCTTTTTCCTCAAGTGAGTCGACAATGCGGCTACTTTGGAGAAGTCCTGGATGAATCGTCTATAATATCCAGCTGACCCCAAGAGACTTCTCACATCTATAGCATTTTTGGGTCTAGTATAATCTTGAACTACTATGACCTTTGCAGGATCTACGACAATGCCCTGCTTAGAAACAACGTGATCCAGAAATCTCGCTTCCCTTCTTCAAAAGTGACACTTCAAAAACTTTGATTTTAGATGGTGCCCTTTCAACACCTCAAGCATGACCTTCTAATGTGTCTTGTGTTCTTTCTCTGTTTATGAGTAGACAAGAATATCATCGATGAACACAAGCACAAATTTATTTAGCTTACCCTTGAAGACACGGTTCATGAGATCAACAAAGTATGTCGGCGCATTGTTTAGCCCGAACAGCAAAACCAACCACTCATAGAAACTAGACGGCATACGAAATGCTGTAATCGGCACACTCTCCTTTGCTACTCTTAGTTGGTGAAATCCTGTCGCAAAATCCAACTGAGAAAATATTCTAGAACCATGAAGTTGATCGAATAAGTCATCAATATGTAAGAGTGAATACCTGTTCTTCTTCGTCACTTTATTCAGCTCATGGTAATCAACACATAGTCTAAGGGAACCATCCGCCTTCGTATTGAATACTACGGGTATTCCCCATTTAGATATACTTCTGCAAATGAACTCTCGTAGTAATAGGTCATTCAATTGCACCTCAAGCTATCTCTGCTTTATAGGTGCCATCCTCCTCAAAGGCATCACTATCGGTCTGGCTTCTTTAACTATATCAATACGGAACTCGATCTCTCTATGTGATGGAAGTCCGGTCACCTCCTCAAATACTCAGGATATTCCCTAGTAATAGGCACTTATGACAACTCATAATGTGGGATATCAAGCGAATATAGAAAACTGACCATCACGTCATCATCTGGTAGGCAGCTTAACAATACCGTCGACCCGTTATCTAGCGCTATCATCACCAATGACTTCTCATAATCCATCATCACTCCCTATTTATGTAGCTAGTCCATCCTTAGAATAATACCAAACCCAACGAAACCCAAAACAAAGTAATTACAATCAAAAGAACATCCACGTCTCGATAAGACTAAACCATGACAAACCATACACAGGCTAGTGGATCCTAAAACAGGGTTCGTCACAATCAAAGGTTGGTCAACAATTTTGGGTCTCAATCCTAACTATCTACCAAGTCACTAGATATGAAGGAATTTGAAGCCCTGATATTAAATGAAACTCATAGAGGAACTCATAAATGGAAAGCATACCTTAAATAACGATGCCTTTCCCCTTCTCTTTCGCCAACGGAGAATTTGACGAAGTCGGAACAACATTGATAGAATTTGCTTTCACCATCTACTTCTACTTTAATGGCTCTGAACAGACCTTCTGAATGTGCCCAAGTTTGTTGCAGTTGTAGCATTTCTTTCCCTCAGCCTTGTAGTCTCTACTATAGTGGCCCTTGTCGCCGTAGTTGCAATAAGTGAGTGGAGTCTTACTCTTTTTATGGTTGCCTTTGTTCTGAAACTGCTTCCTATTATTATTCCACTTCTTCTTGTCTCACATACTCGATTGCGGCTTTGGCTCTTCTTTAGGAACAATAGCCCTTGGCTTCAGATAAAGACTCTAATACCTCAAATCCTTTTCGACTATCATCCCGAAAGTATCATCATTGTGGCCCATGAGGTTCTCTCCCAAGTAATCATCCAAGTCGATGATGAACTTATTATTCTTCTTTAATGGTGTGTTAATGAAAGACATCCCATACTTCGATAGTGCATCAAAGTTAACAATGTACTCGGAGACAGTCATACCTGCTTGCTTCAGATCCACAAACTTACAAAACAAGGCTGACTTCTGAGCTGCCGGTATAAACTTCTCTTCGAATCTGGCTTTGAACCGGTCCTATGTGAATTGGTCCCCAGGAATAACGACCTTCACAGCATTCCACCGGTTCATGGCTCACCCCTAAGCTGTCGAGAAGCCAATCACCACTTCATAGCATCATTCAACTCCAAGTCATCGAAGATCCTTTCATGGGTATTAAGCAAATCCTGCACCTCTGTAGCCGACTTCGTTCCTTGGAACGGTTTGCCACCAAGACTAGTAAAGTCCTTGTTTAGCTTAGAAAAATCGGCTCTGGGCGCCTACACTGAAGCACCACCATCATTAGCAACATTTGGAGTGGCTACTTAAGAATTTTGCAGCATATTACACATTATGGGATTAAACATGGTTTGCAAATCAGGATTAGCAGCTCCCGAGCCAACTTCCTCTTCGACTTCAGAGATGGAGATCCTAGCGGCATTCCTTGTTTGACGACATATCCTTGAATCTATAATGAGGACGATCAGTCTCTCTATAAGAAATCTCACTTAAGTAGCACTCGTGTGTGCAGTGCATCTTATATACTATATACTGGTATATAGTTTTGAAAACCAATATATATAACAAGTACGCGCTCTCGTATATACACATACTCTCGATCTAGTCTAAGGTGAGAACTCCTACCCTATCTATACTGAATCACAATATCCCTTAGGTTAAACTACGCAACCTAAGCTCTGATACCAAATTTGATGATCGCCTTACACCATTGGTACCCAATGTACATATATAATGCGCTGCAGCGGTGACCCATCGATGCAGGACGACCGTCAAGGTTGTAAGTAAAGTAAAACAACATAGAACTTGTCGTATATTCCATAGTGCATCGAATAAAATATAATATAAACACCTTAGATATAAAACAGGCAAGACAGTAATAACTGAATGAATCATAGAAATAGGAGTAATAGTCCATACAATAAACAATATAAGTAATAGAGTTATACATCAAATAAAAACTCATAAACAACAATTTATGAATAATAAAAGCACCAGTAAGCTGCATAGTGTCTTTAAATAATAAAAGCACCAACAAGCTCCATAGTGCTATGCAACATATTAGCAAATAAGTAAATGTAGTAATACAGGAGTATAACCTCCTGCTCGCTACCTGTCCAGCTCCACGTGCTCACCAGACCTTTATCCCCAATCTACTCATTTAAGAGTACTTAGAGTAATTCAAAGAAAAGCATAAAACTCCGAGTCAGACAACATCTGGTGTGAGCGATAACAAACCTCTAAATACTAATAAATCGCTATAATAGGACAAATGTTAAGAAGAATCATACATGACCTATAACAACCCGCACCTTAATTGGTCCAAATTTCGACTAAATTGAAACCAAAGTCCATTAGCATACAGATCATTGGTTTTGGTAACCTATAATAAACACAAGTATATCAGAGTGTGATCAATAATAACTCATAGCGGAATTGAAAAATAAATATTACATACATATTGACTTTATTACCTCAGAATATCATTCCTTGGATACTTATTTACCTTATTAGCGCCGAGCATGAATAAGAAGACTTCACCATTAGTAGTTCTTGTCTTGCTCCAATATCCAGTCCTTCTAAATCTAACATGTGGGTTGGTCCGAGGAGGAGGCCAGAATAACGTTCTAGTGATTGGAAAATTATCTACTTTACCCATCCCATTAATTTATGCCGATTGATTTCTATTTAAGTGTTATGTTTATTATTTACAGCTAATCCGCTAAATCCTATATGCACATACAATATGCCTAACCTAACCTTCTCCAAGGTATCATTATGCATATATACTTATATTCATTTACATCTAAACATTTTACTATCCAAAACCTAAGCCACTTAACACTTCTTAAATAGGGAGGAGGTAGACCCAACGGCCATTTACTACCCTAAGTCCCTGAAGTGGGCCCTTCGCAATGTCACCGCTAGTCAATCAGCTCTAGATACAGAGACTAATGACCCTTATATATGGCTCTATAACATAATACATAATTTAAGTGCCATACTACTAACGCAACTCAAGGACCCATCTAAGGGTTAACTAGCCCACCTCAGATAACCATCTACTTTGTGATCTGTGTATCTCCTATATGGATTCTACACTAGTAGGAAGCAAAATCTGTCAGGGCATAACCCAAGTCTTTGCTACTGCTCGCTTGGGACCACTGGTGGCCATAGCCTATATGCCAGACCTACTGCTAAATATGGGTACCAAAATACTAACATAGCCTATCGACCTTCAACAGCTAACATCCCGTTTAGACTAACCTAGGTAAGTCAAGGAAAATACCCCTTTCGGTTACTTACTACCCCTTATTGCATATGAAGAATACCCCATTTTTTTAAAAGTATTGGGTCATTTAATACTTAAAATCTAAGGCGAGCCCTTGGTATATTTTCCCCTACCTATCCGCAATGCATATCCCTTCTACATGGGTCCTATAGTTGGAGATGCCCTAAATCAGTACTAAATGTACCCAACTGCTAGTAGCCTCTAGATAAATGATAGACTTTTGCTATGTAACTCTACCGACCTCACATTCAAACCCACTAAACCAGACCTATCACTCAAAGCCTAAATGTTGGGTTAGGCCTACTAATTCACACTTGTCCTAAACTTATAATTAAAGCCATATAATTTCCTACTATAAAAATTATATTTCTTTCTACGTATATTTAATAGTATTAATACCTGTTCACTACGTAATTATTCCTAATTTATACGCTTAGGCTTTGATTTCATTGTAATGTCTAATAAATGTCTATTACCCATAATAATTGGTCAATAATGTTAAAATTGGACAATCTCTAATCAATCTTCATTTAATTCATTTGATCTATTTACCAATTTCAAAATTCGTATAGTATGCATATTCAGTTTCCCTATAAAAACTGTATTAAATTCCCTAATCAGTCCTCATTTAATTCCTTTTTAACTCTCTATTAATTACAAATATATTGCCTAAAATTGTAATTAATATCCATATCCTAGTCCTATAATTACAATGTTGTTAATAACTAACATGAAATTATGTTATTCGTATTTTTTTGAAGGTTAAGCACGGTTGTATGTGTTTTTTCTTTATAGTTCTAACTATTAATTTCTAAACTAGAACATTTCTTTCACCATTTTAATTTATAAGAACTTCCTTTTCAAAAAGGATTACCATTATAACTTCCAATAAATTAACTAAAAGTGAGATCTTTACTTCGATTTAAATTACAAGAAATTATTTCTTTTATTTTATTGAAATAGATTGTGTAAACTACGAAGAAAAATATCCATATCTTACACATCTCTTTTCCTTTGTTGTATATCCCTTATTAATTCAAATGACTTGCTTTTATACACATTTTGGAATTGAATAATTTATGAAAATTACATGGTAATAGATATAATCAAATTACATATCACTTCGATTAAATAAAATATAGAAATTCATATCCCAAGTCAGTTAGGGCAACCTAATTTACAACCCAATTATAAATCTGGAATAAACAAACATTCTACAATAATAAATATTTGGGACTGAATTCAAATTTCCAGATTAGGTTGTACATATTGTTCCTATTTCAATTACGTATTTTATTGAATATGTAAAAAATATTCCTATACATTTATTTTAAGCTAAAATTCATAAGATCTTATTTAGGCATAATAATTAAATAAAATCCAACGACATAAATTTCAATGTTATAAATAAATTATATAATTTCCCACTCATCTTTTAAAGCTATCCAAATCTCCAAATCTGAATCCATTCCTTTTCTTAACTCTATTTCCTTTCTAATCAAAAAGAATATGTAAAACAAGTTGTATACATACTATTAGAATTACAGATCTTAGAAGAGATTTGAGATTAAGGGGAAATATAGATTTATAATAATGAAATCACCTTTCCCGCGGTATTGATTCGCTCCTTCTCTTTTATTTTTCACCCTTCTCTGTTTATATATTTATATATAACATTTTATAATTTGTAGATATAGTGGAGAAGGGAAAATGGCATAGCTTCGCTACTTTGATTAAAAAATATGGGAAGAGAAGTGAGGGGTTATACCTGTATTTATAGGCGTACGAATCAATCATAACCGTTGGATTAAAATAATTAAATCTAGCCCATTGCCAAGGTTCAAACCCTAGTCGCCATGTTCGAACCGGTCGACCACCGGCGGTTGACTGACCCAAGGAAGGGGTCGACTGATGGGCTCCTCTATATAATGTTATTTATTTCCTTTTACGTTTTTAGTTATTTTCGCTCCTAAAACTTCAAACGCTGATAACTTTTTCATTTAAGCTCCGATCGCGAAACTCCAAATATAAAAGTTGCTTAGAAAATTGCCACAAACACAATGGTGCAAGTTTCTTGGTCGAATTCTAATATTTTCTCAAATTCCATTTTTGGAGCCTTATTAATTATTTATTAATTATCATTAATTTTACGGGGCGTTACATTCTCATCCCTTAAAAGAATTTCGTCCCCAAAATTCCCTAAGAGTTGAATCATGTAACATAGCACGCAACCAATCTAAGCTATCCAATCAATTAGTATACAACCAATTTTGCAGCCAAACGTGTATAAGTGCACAATGAATCATAACATATAAAACATGTATGCAGAATGGCTCTACATCCGCGTCTCCTTTATGAATTCATTCTTTTTAAAAACATTTTGAAAATATGATGCAAATAGCCTAAATATACTAGAAGTTCAATATGTATGCAAGTTTCCAAAAATCCTTTTTCACACAATAATTATTACACTCCTACGAGTAGGAGTATGGTTCAACCAATTTTGTATCCAATCCCTACCATCCAAAACCTAGCACATAATTTTTAACATGCAAAAATTTTGAAAATTCAGTTTCTGAATCTATACTCCTATGTCGAGAAAGGAATTTTGATGGAAAATTTATATAATTCCACCCTTCTTTTAGATACATATTCAATTGTATCTTGGAACCTTCTCTTTTGTCTCCAAAACATTTTCAGCTTTTCTAAGTACAATTTGCATCAGGAGGTTTATTTTCGGATGTTAAAGTGTAATTATCCTAAGCGTAAGTTTTTTGTTCACTATCAACAAGGTATAGAAATAGAAATTTCAAAGCTAAAATAGCCTTCTCCCTTATTATTATCTATGTTTAGTATAATGTCACCCTTGTAAGACAGTAAAATTCATATTCACTAACATGTTGACTCATCCTACATTACGCATGTGGCCCTAGAAAATTGATTTTTTTTCATTTTCCGCCAAAAATCATTTTCCTTTTTTAATCAAACTTGCAAAATAGTTTGAAAAATCAAATTCCCAAAAGCATTGAAATACCATTTATTATTATTATTATTATTGTTATTAATTTTCAAAAGCACATGGCCAAAATTTTCCAAAAACATCTGAACCCAACTTCTCAAAAGCATTTAAACAAAAAATTTCAAAAGCATTCGAACATAAGTTTTCAAAGTATTTGTCGCTCTATCCATAAGACAATCAGGCCATGTCTTAACGTAATTGGGACCCAGTCTATTATCTAAGTATATGGTTGACCCTAGTTTGTGCAATTAATCCTAGATTTAGGGAACCTTTCCTTTTCTTTTACTCTAAAACAACAAACTACCTACAAGCGTATTTATAAATTTTTGCTTTTAAGACACAGCGATAATGCCTCGTGATTTCGCAACAACCTTTCCTTTCCTCCGTTCGCTAAATTTTTTTTTCCAAAATTCTGAAGTTTTAGGATCCAAGTATTTTTAATTTGTAGTTGCTAACTTAATTTTCTAATTTATTTTATAAACTCCTAGTCTTACCTAATTTTTTATCGCTAGTTAAGTGTTCTTATGAGATCTTCTTATTTGCACTGTTTTCTTATATATTTATATTTATATAGCGGTCTAATCTCATCCATCAAATCAACACAGTGATAAAATAAGAACATATCTCATTCCATATCGTATGCTCTTCTAATAACCTAAAGGAGACAACCAGCGATTGCTAAAATAAAATTTTGCTGGAAGCTACCATTCATCATCAATTGGTGTTAATGATGTATGGCCCTAACAATCCTTACTAAATTAAGATAGACATTCCTAGCATGTCATTCTACTATCACCCACCTTCCTTAAATCTCCTTCTTGGCTTCTAATAAATTTTGTCCATCCGTTACTTCAATTATTATTCCTGATCAAGGGATAAATTGTGCATTTCCACACCATAATGGGTAGGAAATATGAACTATGCATAATTAGAATAACTCTTCAGAAAATTAGCTTGGCGAAATAATTTTCCTACCACCTATTTTGCCTTCTCTGACCTTAAGTCAACCAATATCCTTCATGTGTGTTTGTCATCTCACCATTCTCTTCTCTAACTATACTACTATCTTCACTAAATCAAAATATTTTAATAGTATCCTCAAACTATTTGTACTTACTTCCACTACATCCTTGGTCCTTCATGAGAGTATACCGTAGGACTCGCAAAATTGTACTTTGGTGTCATCCCACATTCCTTCGAGGGTTCTTCTCATGGCTTTCACACATCTCTAATATAATATTTCTAATTTCATACCAACATTCTTTATATCCCACGAGGATTTCTTGTTGCTACCCTATGAGCATTGGTAGCTATTTTATTCATAGCCTAAAACCTTTACCCCCTCTTATCTAAGTAGTGATCCATATCTGCTCTATATTAAAATTTTGGTTTGGTTTTTACCATTCTTTATAAAACTAAAACTTTGCAATAATGAAGTACCTAATCAAAAACCTTTGAAAATATTAACTTAGAAATTTGTTAATTTAAATTCAAAATTTACTTGGTTCCAAAAAGGAACCATGAAAATTTTCCCTTTTCTAACCGATTTTACTTTTTTAAAGGACTTTCTACAACAAAGATTTACTTCTTTTAAAAGTATGATTTTTAACTCAAAACATTTAAAACTCAATTATCATACCAAACCCTTTTTTATCAAAAACATCTTATATAATTTTAAATAATGAGAAGTGGATAGACAAGGATAACTTTAACCTCTTATTTTCATATTACTCATGCTATCTTCGCTTCCACCCTTGATGGAGATTTCCATAGGATAAGAGCGGGAGTTCTAAAAGATATGCATAATTGCAACATCTATCTAAAGTATATGCGCAATTAATATATATCCATGGAGTTTATCCATTATTCCTATCCTATTCCAAATATTTTTCTACTATATTATTTCTAACCAGAATACTAATCCTATATGTGTGTGTGTGTATTCCTAATGCTATTTCTGTCTAAATTGCCGCACATTCTTACATTTTTATTCTCTATGTCCCAGAAGTACCATTTCCATTTATCCACCACTTAAAAATAATTTTAAAATGGAAATTCCAAATTTAATAATAGGAAAAATCATCGACCCCAACATATGCTATATTTTACATTTATTTCAAAAATGAAATATCCCTTTATCAAAAATCTTAAATCGAAAAACTTTTTGACGCAACTAATTACAAATTAAGAATTTCAAAAATGGAAAACCTCTTTTACCAACAACCTTTAGATTAGAAACTTTCGACTCAACAAAGTTTCAAATTATGAATTTCAAAATTTCCTTGTTTTTTGAAAACAACTTCCCAATAAATCCTTTGAAAAACGCATTGAAAAAATTTCAAGGAATTCTCAAAAATATTTTTATTAAATTCTTTTACATGGGGCTGGACTTAGAAATGGACTATTATTACCCTATCTTTAGGACACTTCTTCTTCCTTACTCATCCTTAACTCATCTCCATTAAAAATCTGGTTTATCTTCCTGTGGTAATTAGTGTACACCTTCTTATGGGAACTTTCTCCACTCCTTCTTTATACTTACTTCCGGATGCTTGCAATATATAGGTTTTTACTTCCTATTTTTCTGGATGAAATGTGCATTTTCAATTGGTATTCCACTAAAATCCACAATCATAAGGTAGTATAGGGCCAAAAAAGGTTTCAAGTATTATCCAGCCTCTGTGATTCCTCTATATGTTGTGCCTATGCTCTTCTTAATTCACTCCTTACAAATACGACCTCCGCTTGTAGGGTAATCAGGATAAGAGTATAAATTTAACTCTATTTATTAGCCCAACTCATGGTTGGCTCACCCATACTTTTGGAATATGGTCAAAACTACTTTTATAGTCGAAGTTTATAAAGTTAGGCATATAATTTATATATAATTACAAGTAAAAATAAAAATACGTTCTCTCGGTGTATCCTAATTCCTATGATCGACTAAGCTAAGCTCTGATACCAAATGTAACAACCCGCACCTTAATGGGCCCGAATTTTGACTAAATTGAAACCAAAGTCCATTAGGGTACAGATCGTTGGTTTTGGTAACTTGTAATAAACACAAGTGTATCACAGTGTGATTAATAATAACTCACAATGGAATTGAAAAACATAATATAACATATGTATTGACTAAGGCTATTACCTTGAAATATCATTCCTTGGATATTTATTTGCCTTGTTAGCACGGAGCATGGATAAGAAGAGTTCAACATCAGCAGTTCCCATCTTGCTATAGTATCCAATCCTTCTAAATCTAACATGTAGGTTATTATGAGGAGGGAGGTGTTAACCATCAAATCAACTTGAGAACAAAGGCAAGAAAGAAAATTAATAAAAGTGTCAGGCTCTTCTAAAACTGTAAACATGGGCTTCGACAAGGATCACGGAAGGATGTTTCGAAGGCATTGAGAAGGCTTTCGAAAGAGTCGCAAGCATCAGGCACCATTGCAAATGATAAATAAAGCAAAAGTTGTTACTCCAAAAAATCCACCTTTCGACTGAGTCGAAAGGTCCTTCAACAAAGACTAAGAAAGAGGAGTTCAGATCAAACCTTTCGAAGGAGTCAAAGGGATGCAGTCATTAAAATTGAGCGGCTTCAAGACCTTTCGAAGGGGTCGGAAGGTTCCATCTCACAATACTCAGGGAGTCCTTACCTTTCGAAGAAGGTGAGAAGTCAAAGCAAGTGTTAGCAACTCCATAGTGACCTTTTCGAAAGCATAGCAAGCCTTTCGAACCGGTTAAGATCCATCCAGGATACCTTTCGACAACATCGAAAGGTGTTGTGAAGAAAGCAACATTCAGAAGTCAACAAAGGTAGAAGAGTGATAAAGAACCTTTCGACAACGTCAAAAGGAAGCACAGCTCTCGACAACATTTAAAGGAAACTTAGCTTCCGACAAGGTCGAAGGGTTCATAAAAACAAGTGAAGTGCAAACCTTCCGACAAGGTCGAGGGACTCAAAACAGCAAGTGAAAGACAAACCTTTCGACAAGGCCAAAGGTTACTTAACAACATATGGAAGGCAAATCTTTCGAAAAGGTCAAAGGGTTCACACCAGCAAGTGAAGGTTAAACCTTTCAACAAGGTCGAAAGGTTCATAACTACATATAAAAGGGGAACCTTTCGACCCGGTCAAAAGCACTGGCTAGAAAGGGGGGCCGCCTGCATCTATAAGTAAGACCCAAGGGGTTACGTTTTGGGGATCCAATTTCTCTCAATTTAAACTTGTATTTTCTTGAATAAAGCATTGTAACCCTAATTTAGGAAACTGTTGATTTGGGAATTTTATGAAATTAAGCTTGCTTGGATGAATAAATGAAAGTCTTGAGCATTGTTGGATACTTTACTATTTACTAAAACCTTTGTTGAATTAACTTCTATTTTTCCAGGTTTAACCTCATCGAAAGGGTCTTGTCGACAAGGTCGACAACACATCTGGTCCAAATATCTTTTGTAACCTCTCAAAGCCATCAACTCGGCGGACTAAACCTTTCGACAAGTTCGACAGCTCTTTATGCTCTAACAACACCTGTAACCTTTCGAAGCTACATATTCTGTGATCTAAGCTTTCGACAAGGTCGAAACCTACTTCAAATCCACTAAAGTATATGATTTCCTACCTAAACCCAAGGAAAGCTAACACCTTAGCCTTCAACAAGATTGAAACCTATGTCTAAAGGACTTAGCTCAGGGAATCTCAACCTAATCGAAAGGAAAACCCTCGTAGGAGACTACATACTAGCTCAAGAAGGTCGGAAGGTTACTCAATCCAAAGACTATACCTTTTGACGACGTCGAAAGGACTGATTTGAGAATTATCCATAAATAAAACCAAATTGAAAGGCAAATTCCTAAGGGAATCTCGCTCACTGTTCTTGTAAAGGATATTCATCTTTCTTAGCATTACTTTGGGGCGTTGACAAAAATTCTTGTTAACATTTTTAGCAGTAAAAGGAAGGCTCGAACCTCCGACTTGGATAAAACCTATAACATCCCATATCTAGAGGCCCAAAACTAAGCGCAACAGATGTTGCAGTCATCTATAGTATTAGCTTCCGGCGACTAAATACGGCTATGTTAACGGTATCAATAATATCAAAAGCACTTGAATATGAAACAAAACACAGATTTCAAATGTTTCACATTCACAACACATAATCCCAAATTCGTTCCCAAGCACAGGTAAAATATAATTATTACAAATTACGCCAAGAGTAGTATATGAAGATACCCCCTTGGATGATCAGAGTTATATGGTTCTAATAAACCTAGTACAAAACACAGCGGAAATACATCAAAACATAAATTAAGAACTGCAATTCATAGATAGCTATCTGTTTGCCTCCTGCACGCCTTCGGTAGCCTTATTCATCATCCTACTAAACCTAAAAAGACCTTAACCCCTTAATCTACTCAAATTAATTTTGAGCACCCGAGCGTTTAAGGGGAAAACATAAACTTTAAGTCAGACAAAAAGCCCGGTATGAATAATTCTATACATCCCGGAATATATATATATATATATATATATATATATATATATGTTAAGTGAGACCATGTCGCTTAGCGGAATGAGTTTCCCTCACTAACATCCTTTTAATACATATCTTTGCAAAACCTTTTTCTGCAACCAAAACTGGTTAAACACTGTAAAGCAATCATTATGTAAACATACATAGATATCAGGTAATAATGAACTATCTGTTCAAACACACAAGTTTTGTTTGGATAACTTTTAACCTTTGGCTGACTCGGACCTACCAAACAATATAATTAAAATTAATCTAACATCTATTAGCTATTCTTCTTATAGATTATCTATCCTTAACTATCTATTGAATACTTCACTTCTGGACGGTCTGTCCTTAACTATCTGTTAAATACTTCTCTTCTGGACGGTCTGTCCCTAACTTAATCATCTCTCAGGTCTTCCTGATCTTGATGGTTTTTAGGCTCACCATTAACCTATCTATATACAACATATATTCCTTTTAGTGTGTGATCATAATTTTAGTCTACCAATGAGTCAGTGACCAAGCCCTACACATTGGAATTTTGGACAATAATTAGATGGGGCTAAAGCTAACGCATAGGGCGCGACCCCACACTAGTCTCATATGGTATTCTAATATCTAAGTCATTTTCACTTAAGGATCCCCTCCCATAATTTTCCTTGAAAACATTTTCAAAATGATATAAAACCTTTAAATCAAACTTAAAAAAGGAAAAGTATATAGTCTTTATGCTTTACTCAAAATTACATCACCATGTTACATATACATCTTCTTTACTCAAATCTTAGTTGATGAAAACATTTAAACTCTTGAAAGAACCTCTTTCTAAACTTTTGAAAACATCTCTTTCAAAATCAAACATCAAACCTTTCGAAAACAATAAAATTTTTAGACATCCTTCTTTAAAATTACTTTAAAACATTGCCTTAGAAAAACCCTAGAATCCTTTCATCTCAAACCTTTCGAATCCTTTCAAAACAAACCTTTCAAAATCATCGAACTTAAACGTTTGGAATCCATTGAATCAAAACCTTTTGAAACCATTGAATAAACAAACCTCTCGAAACCATTTAATAAACAAACCTTTCGAAACCATTCAATGAACAAACCTATTGAAAGCATTCAAATAAACCTTGCGAAACCACCGAATAAATAAACCTTTCGAAAGCATTGGATCTTTTAAAACTTAAACCTTTCGAAGACTTACTGGGTTCAATTTAGAACAAGTGGAAAACCTTCTTTCAAAACCTTTCAACTTCATTGGAAGCAACCTTTCGACTTTGTCAAAAGCTCTGCTTTGAAAACTTTTGTTATACTTCATTTAGAAAACAAGGGTAAATCACCTAAGTCGAAGGCTTTCTTTTTGAAGCATGGAGAAGCAGCTAGTTTTAAAACAGGTAAACCTTTCGAATTTGTCGGAAGGTTCAAATCAAGTCAAAAGCAACCAAGTCGAAAGCTCTTATTCGAAAGCAAAGCAGGTGATTCTTTGGCTTATAAAGCAAACATACTTCATACCCTTCGGCAACCAACCTTTTGACTTAGAAACCTTCGAATCTGTCCAATTAATTACGTACCAAGTAACTTGATACTATATGCATTGGTTTGACCTCGTCGAAAGTTTTGAACCTCTCGACCTTGTCGGAAGGTCTAGGTCGAAAGGTTTAATGCCAGAATTGCCTAAAACAAGCTAAAAGTATGATTTTTTTGTTTTACTTAAAAAGGGTAATGTAACAACCCGCATATTTATCGATTGTATATTTAAATATTCATCGATAGTTGGATTTTAGTCCGAAAAGCTACTTTTTGCAAACAGTCGAATTAGGACTCGAGACCACTTCCATTGAGTTTAAAATGCCGTTTGCAACCTTTTTGAGTATAAACTTCGATACGTTTGGAGCTAGCTAAAAATTTGACCTTTTTCACTTTGGGTTTGGGTTTGGGTTCAGTCCACTATGCATCCTTATACCCCAAACTGAACCATCCCTCCCCAATCACTCTCACTTCCTCCTCTTTTCAGTTCTAAAGCAAAAATGGTGGGAGAGATGGGAAATTAAAACTCCAAACCCTAGTTCCTCTTTCAATCTCAAATTCTTGCTCCAAAATCAAAGAGAACCCATTGGTAAGCATCTCCTTCTTCTTCTCCAACTCATTCTCTTATCAATTTCAGAAATTCCTAAACCTAACTTAGGAAGTGTTTCTCCTTATAGCCTTGATTCAAGGTTGTTGAGTTGGAATTGAAGTGCGATTGCTCTCGCCATTTGCTCTATAGCTTCTTCTTCATTGTTTTGGGTTTAAAGGTGAGATTTTTATCTCACATCTATGACTATAACCATCTTTGATGTTGGGTATGAATTCCTAACACTATTTCATGATCAATTGCTTTTGGTTTGAATTAATTTGGCGAACATTTCAATTATTGATGTTTTGAAGTCAAAACTTTGCATCTCCTTGCTTTGAATTGTGAACATGTTTTTGGTTGTGAATCGGAGAGCCTATAGGGCCGAATTATCGATTGACAAAAGCCCCGAATTCCATTGCTAGACCGGGTGAAAGGAGTGGGAGATTGCTCTCCCACTTGGCTGAAAAACAGGTTCAGCTCGTCACCAGATGTCTGTAGGTAAGCTCAGACGTCTGGGGTCTGTTTCAGGAAGTTCCCGAAACTTCCTGCAGACGTCTGAGTATTTACCTCAGACATCTGGGGTATGTGACCTGCTCTGTTTGACCTGTTTTGCCCTTAGGTCGTTTGACCTATTTTGCCTTAGGTCGTAGGCCGCTTGGCTTCACTAGGTCGCTTGTCTTCTCTAGGTCGTGGACCCCTGCGACCTGACCGGGCAGGTCGAACCCCGTAGCAGGGGCGTTGCCCCTGCACCCCTACCTTGGGGGGTTGCCACCCCCCCTCCGTAGGGGATCTTATCTGAAAAACATTCAACAGAACTTCCACTTTGATGCATTTTGAGCTGATTTCTTTGGACTTTACTCACGTCTTCGAACGTGAATTTATGTGATTCGATTTGTTTCAACAATCATTTCGTGACTTGTCACTTTAAAAATATGAAGGTTTCAATACTAGTAGTAAATATCAAAACCCTTTTATCAAAACGATTTCAACACTATTTTATTACAAAGCTCGTTTCTTAAAACCGTTTTCCAATCTATTAGTATATACAAACCTTTACCTCATTCGTATGAGAAAATCTAATTAAACGGCTTAGCAAAACAAGTGGTATGAAACGCTTGCGTTTACTTCGTCGGTTAATTTATGGACTTGTTCGATTGAAACTCTTGTGACAATTTTCTAGTGGAGATCTACAGTTTGTTCGCAAATATTTAAGTTAAGCAAGTGGTTATGGGACATGAAGCTAAACTCCTATATTTACTAGCTTAGTGTAATCGACACTTCTTGATGATCGATGATGATCATTTTATGGTTTAGACTAGCAATGTGCGATGTCTCTTTGTCCATGTAAAGGACTCTACTTCATTTTATTGAGCTTCGTCTCATTTCTTTGTGGGCTAGCAACCCATGTCCTTTTAATGTGTTTCGATTCATCTGATGTACCGTTTGTACTACATCGATGTCTCGACTTTCCGGTTCATTGGACGTACCATTTGCACTACGTCAATGTTCCGAATTGTATTGAGTTTTGATTCATCTGATGTACCGTTTGTACTACATCGATGTCTCGACTTTCCGCTTCATTGGACGTACCGTTTGCACTACGTCAATGTTCCGAATTGTTTTGTATTTCGCTTCATCTGATGTACCGTTTGTACTACATCGATGTCTCGACTTTCTGGTTCATTGGACGTACCGTTTGCACTGCGTCAATGTTTCGAATTGTTTTGTGTTTCGATTCATCTGATGTACCGTTTGTACTACATCGATGTCTCGACTTTCCGATTCATTGGACGTACCGTTTGCACTACGTCAATGTTCCGAATTGTATTGAGTTTTGATTCATCTGATGTACCGTTTGTACTACATCGATGTCTCGACTTTCCGCTTCATTGGACGTACCGTTTGCACTGCGTCAATGTTCCGAATTGTTTTGTGTTTCGATTAATCGGATGTACCGTTTGTACTACATCGATGTCTCGACTTTCCGGTTCATTGGACGTACCGTTTGCACTGCGTCAATGTTCCAAATTGTTTGTGATACACGTGTTTGTGAGATTTCAAGCTCCCGCTTAGGACTGGCCATCCTTTTCTTGTGATTTCTGGATTTCTAATTATTGATTTTTGGGATTTATGTTTCACCACCTTTTCAGTTGGCATTGATATGTATGTCATTTATTGTGGCTTGGTGAATTAAATTAAGAATATGACATTCTTTTAATCTTTGAGAAGATTCTTGTGATATTGATTAATCTCTGGATTGATTTTCGATTAGATACTTATCACAGTATGACTTTATGGTTATCATACGTTTTTGTTATATCTCTTATTCTATATCACTTTATCTGATATTTATAGCTAGACTGATCCGTTTATTATTTTCTTCTTAAATAATACTCGGGTCAGACTGAGATTTTACAAGTGCTTCCTCATGACTTCTTATCTGGAGCCATCTTCTGACTTTTGGCTAACTACTCTAGTTTAGTAGTTTTTGTTGTA
Organism: Allium fistulosum; assembly: GCA_030737815.1. Classification (NCBI taxonomy): domain Eukaryota; kingdom Viridiplantae; phylum Streptophyta; class Magnoliopsida; order Asparagales; family Amaryllidaceae; genus Allium; species Allium fistulosum. The sequence goes on from CM060908.1 coordinate 210,215,262, forward strand.
TACATTTGAGATTTAGACTCCTTGATGTATACATATTCTTTTTCCTTGCACTTGTATCTATTCTTTTGTGCTATTGAGGATCTTATTTGACCACTACTCTGATGTACACTTTCATGTGTTATATTCATATCTATTTCCGCCTTTGTGATATGAATTGTCTGTGACTGATTTGTGTTATGTTTATTTCTATATTTGTTTCCGAAGTCCATATAGCCACTGTGTAGTAGCTTTGAGTTTGTATCGGTATGTCGGATTTCCTCTTGAGATGAAAAGTTATATTTTTATCTGGCATATCGGTACTCGCACAAAGCAATTATACAGATGGTCGCTCCTCAACAGCCTTATTCTCCATGCAAGTTGACGGCATTACCTCGTAGTGTCCTTGGCTAGCGTGGGTATAAAAGTGGGGCGTCATTGCTTGGTATCAGAGCCAAACTTCGAAACTATATAGAATAATCTAACAAGGATCATTGTCCTAAGTCCTTCTTAGGAGTCGTGCCTTAGGATTTTATTCGAGTCAATTGGACCCGTTTTATCCTATTTTCTTTTACGATCCCTTGTTTTATCAATCAAGTTTGCTTGATATTTGTTTTGAGAGTAACCTTTTCTTTTTCTTTCTTTCTTTCTTAAAGAAGAGGAATGGTTAGATCTGGCCGTACCAACGTCGGTCAATCCAGTGCTACTCCTCAGGAGGGAGTATTTATGTCTGCCCAGCAGCTTCTAGATCTTGTTAAGAATGCTCAAGCTATCGGACCCATTCCAGAGCCTATTCATCCTAGATCCGGTTTTGCAAGCTTGTGTAGAGATTATACCGATTTGGGTGGAAGGCCATTCCGGGGATCCGAGAGTGTCATTGAAATTCAAGCTTGGCTTAGATCATGCGATCGCATCTTTTCTCGCATGAATCTTGTTGATCTCCACCGAGTCCAAGTAGCTTCTAGCATGCTCCAAGAAAGAGCATTGGATTGGTATGAGCTTCTTATTTCTGAAATCGTTGAAGCGGATCTCACTTGGGAGCAATCCGGGAAAGATTCGAATTGAAATTTGTGCCGGAGGCTGAAAAAGTAACTTTGGCCCGGCGTTTTATCGACCTTGTTCAAGGTGAATCTTCTGTGACGGACTACGTCGCATCTTTCGAATCTCTTTCTAAATACGGGGTTGAATACATTAATACCACATTGAAGAAAAATCAGAGATTTGTTTATGGATTGAACAAGAATCTCAAGAAGCCATTACTTCTAAAATTGGAAGTTTCTTTCGACCAACTTATTGATATCGCTCTTCGTCTTGAAGAGGCCGATAAAGAGTGTGATGTTGAAGTTGTGGGTGATAAACAAAACTTCAACAACAACATGAAAAGGCCTATCAAATTTAAAGGCCCCAATCCCAATCCCAACAAAAAGGAGAAGCAAGAAACTTCGATAACAAAGTCTCCTACCTCTAGTCGTGGATGATGCTATAATTGTGGTTCTACGGACCACTATGCAAATGAGTGTCCTAAACCATTTTTTTGTCGTTATTGCAAAGGTTCGGGACATCTTTTATCTTCATGCCCCAAACTTCCAAACAAGAGAGAGGGAAAGCTAAATGTTGTTCAAGCCCTTAGTGACTCTTCTCTTGGCCAAGGTATCCATTCTATCCTTGATGACATTTATTTTGTGATTATCTTATTCGAGTTCTTTTTGATATGGGTTTCATCTCATTATTTTTATATCAAAAGAACTTGTGATTCCTTTTCTTTAAACATTTTTGGGCTTGTTGACTTCTTTGAGGATTGCAAGTCCGGTTGGTGGATCCGCAACACTCAATTTGCTTTTTATTGATGTCGAAATTATTTTATGTGATTTTTCTTTCCGAGCCGATTTCCACTTAGGCTTCGGAATTGATTTTTGTAAGGATTGACTTAATTTTTATATAGCCATATCCAATGTCCCGAGTGGACTATTCATCTTCGACATTTTCAATTCGGAAGCAGATTTCTGTTTTTCCTTTGTGATTTTGATTCCAACTTGATGGCATCATTTTATTCTTTAACCTCACATGATGAGGAAAGTGTTATTTCTCTCATTCATGTAGTTTGAGAATTTTCCGGTATTTTTGAGTTTGTCTTAGGATTATCACCGAAGCAATCTTTTGAGTGGTGTTAAGGTCTTTTTAGCTCGACCTTGCCACCGATTTTCATTTGCTACGAGTTGTGGGAGTTAGCATTCCATTTACCGCATTCCATACTCGTTATGAAACTTATGAATGGCTTATTATGTCATTCAGTTTGTCCAGCTTATTTCATCCATTTTATGAATCGAGTATTCTACGATCTCGATGACTCCATTCTTGTATATATTGATTTTGGATGAAAACAACAATTTAAAATTTTGCAAATCTTTTTCATAAGATTTATTCATAAGTACAATTTGATTTTGCTCTTAAGCGAGCAAAGAATATTCTTAAAAGTTTTTAAGAAACATGTTTATTATCTAGAAGATGATTTTGTGATTGTATTGCCCATTGAGTGCTTTAAGAATTCTGGTCGATGCGATTGATCAACGTTATCGATAGGAATTTCCTAAACGCTTTGATGAGACAATCAGACACAGTAAATTGACTTGAAAAATAAAAGTTTTTCTAGAAAGATTATTACATAAAGATAATTGTGATTTTGAAAGTTTTAGCTTTTCGGGAAAGAAGATTATTTGAAAGAATTCTTTTCCGATACTTTTATTTTTGTGATTCCCGATGGGAACCAAGACTTTATCTTTTGTACCAATGCTAATCGTATTGGTTTGGATGTCGTTCTCTTTCTTTTGCTTTTAAATCATTAATGCCTATTGAGACTAGATATACCACTCATTTATTTTTGGCATCATTATCTTTGGGTGAGAAATTTGTTCTCCGCCATGATCATAAATCTTTGGAATATTTATTTTCTCATAAGGAACTTCATGTTGACTCGAGTTCCTGGCATCTTATGATCTTGATATTCTTTTTATTCCCAGAAGGGAAATCATGTTGCCAATGCGCTTAGTCATAAGCAACAGGTGGTTGATTCTTTAATGATGTCTGAATGGAATTATCTTTTTATCAAGTTCATCGGACGTTTTGATATACTTCGTGATGCAGCGCAGAATGTTAAAGGCATAGGTCGCTCACGACCTAAGGAGTTTGTAGGTCGCTCACGACCCAAGGAGTTAGAGGAGGGAGCGAGTGATGCTGGGAAGAGTGATTTAGCGACCTATGATAAGTTGCTAAACGAGCTAAAGAGCGGCACAGTCCAAGTTGGTGAAGTGTTAGGTCGCATACGACCTAACGAGACCTTTAGGTCGCTCCAACGACCTACCGAAGATTTGCAAGCTAATGAGATACTGGAACGACCTAACATGTTTTTAACTCGTATACGACTTAGCGAGTTAGAAGATAGATCGCAAGAAGGACTTAACAAGTTAACTCGTGTACGACTTAACGAGTTGGAAAATAGGTCGCTGGAACGAGCTAACAAAGTGCTATGACCTAACAAATCACGACCTATGCTAGGTCGCAGGAAACCTTCACGACTTAAGATAAGTCGCTGGGTGATCTGGGAAGTTAAGTCGCAAAGACTTAGGTCGCAAGGCTTAGGTCGCGAAGTTGTTTCTGAAACCGCTTATCTTTTAGGTCGCGAAGCTCTGGATGCCGTTGAATCTTATGCCGAGTTAATCTAAACCATTGATTTCCTTAATTCATTGATCCGGGATACCGCCAGTTGTTAAGTCGCGGAAGCTTGGAGCCGAAGATCTTGATGCCGCGTTAATCTGAACCGTTGATGTTAAGTCGTGTGTACTTTAGGTCGTATACGACCTATGTAAGTCATTGTAATGTGTTGTATAGTTTCTTAAGTCGTGAGCTATTTGTTTTTAGGTCGCTGTGTTGTACATAAGTCGTCGCCGACCTTAGATAGGTCGTAAGTCGTCATCTATAGGTCGTTTCCGACCTAAATACTTGTAATTTTTGAAATTTTTGTGTGTTGAGTTGTAACTACTATAAATAGTGCGTGAGTCTCATTTGTAAAAGGTTGTTGATTTTTGAATAAAATTCTCTTTTGATTGCTGTGTGCTTTCATCTAAATTGGTAGTTGAGTGTAATCTCCTATCTCCTCATTCGGATAATCGAGTGCGCTCGATTCAACGATTGCAGAAGCCGATTTGCGGAATCAAGTGCGCTTGATCAACGCTCGAAGAATTGTAGATCTCTCTTCACGGTATCGTGCGCGATCAACGTGTCAGAGATAGCTAAAATTCAGCATCTTCGGATCAACGAATTTGGGCATTTCAGTATTCATCAATCCATCGATTGCTACTTTCACCGATTGAAGATTGTTTTGTTTAATCCGCTGCGTCAGTTTTTTGGTATCAGAGCAAGTTCTAGCCAATCATAGCTAGATCGAGACTTGGAGCCGATCAATTGAAGAAATTTGAAGAAGTTTGAGACGGCCGAGCTAGTTGAGGGAGTTTGCATTCATTTTTGAAGCTTGGAGGATCGGATTTGTGTTAGAGACCGAGAGTTGTGTTCGTCGAGTTCATCATCAAGTAGTAACACGAGTGGGAGTTTTGATCCATTCTATTTTGGATCTAAGTTCGAGAATTGTTTGAATTTGGGCCGTGAAGCTTGCGCGCGCCAAAGGAGAGATTTGAATTTTTGAAGTTGAGTTTGTTGAAGTTTGTACAATTTACAATCATGCCACCGAGAAGAGCAAATCGTCACCAAAACGTAGAAGCTTTGTATCGAAGAGAAGAAGCTGATGAGATGGAACAAAGAATTAATGAAAACTTTAGTGAAAAGCTTAACGAAGGAATTGGCCGGTTAGAAAAGCTTATGACGGAGATGAATCAAAATCGGAGAAGGGTTTCACCTGAATCTAACCATGGGGGTAGTAGAGTCTCGCCACAATCCAATCGAGAAAGAAGTGTTGACAATGATCAAGGGCGTGGGAGGAACGTGAATGATCATGAACGGAGGAATGTAGATAGAAGGGATGATGGTGGAAGACGTAATGGTAGTAGAGATGTGGGTGGACGAGATAGACAACGATATACATCTGATTTTGAAGAGGAGTATGATGGTGGTAGTGTTCGAGGACAAGGACGAGGACAAGGAAGAAATTACTCTGAGTATGATCACAAGTGGGAGACGGGGATGAAGACTGAAATTCCTGAATTCAAAGGTGGTATGCAAGCGGAGGAGTTTCTAGATTGGGTAGCTAATGTTGAGGAGATTTTTGACTTCAAAGAAGTTCCAGAACATCGTAGAGTGAAGTTGGTTGCTACAAGGCTGAGGGGTAGAGCTTTGGCATGGTGGCAGCAAACCAAACTTACACGTGAGCGGATGGGGAAGTCAAAGGTTGAATCTTGGGAAAAGATGAAGAAATTGATGAAAGCGACATTCTTACCTTATAACTATCAGTCGCTTATGTATCAGAGATTGCAAAACTTGAGACAAGGAACGAAATCTGTGAATGACTATGCTGATGAATTTTATCAACTGATTGCAAGGAACGATATTATGGAGACAGAAGAACAGTTAACAGCCAGATTTGTTGGAGGATTGCGAATGCAGATTCAGGATATGGTTAATATGTTTGATCCCAGATCTGTAGCGGAAGCACATCAGAAAGCGTTAGCTTGGGAGAAATAGGGACGACGAGGAAGTGGTGTGTTTACTAATTCTAACAATCAAGTGAAGGGTGTTGGTGGAAGTTCTAATGTTTCTAAACCTATCAGTAGACCAGTAGTGAAGGAGGCTGAGAAGACAAAGGGTAACAACGGCTTCAAATGTTACAATTGTCAGGAATTTGGTCACAAAAGTAATGAATGTCCAAAGCCGAAGAAGAGAGCTATGATAGCGGAGGTTGAGGATGAGGATGAAGAAGCCGAATGTTCCAATTCACCACCTGATGAGGAGGAAGAAGAAGTGTCTGGAGACGAAGGTTATAATCTAATGATGAAGAGGTCCTGTTTAACACCAAAGCAAGAGGAGGATTGTAGTTGGTTGAGGAGCAATATTTTTTAGTCAACATGCACTATTCTGGGGAAAGTTTGTAAATTCGTTATTGATGCTGGAAGCTGTGATAATATAATTTCTTCAGAAGCTGTGAGGAAGTTGGCATTAAAGACTGAGAAACATCCGAAACCGTACAAGTTGGCTTGGTTGAGAAAAGGCGGGGAGGTGAAGGTTGGACGAAGAGCTCGTGTGAATTTTTCAATTGGGAAGAAATACAAAGATGAAATCTGGTGCGATGTGGTAGATATGGATGTCTGTCATTTGTTGCTGGGAAGACCGTGGCAGTATGATAGAGCAGTACAACATGATGGGCGTACCAACAGTTACAGTTTCATGTTTGAAGGCACTAAGATTACTCTAGTTCCAAAGAAGCGACAACAGGAGGAAAACAAGTTGGAGGAGATTGAAGAACTTAAAACTTTGTTATCTTTGAAGGAGTTTGTGAAAGAAGTAGAGGAGGAGCCTGAAGTGTTTTTGTTGATAGGGAGAGAGAGCAGTGAAGAAGTTGAAGTTCCAGAAGAAGTTAAACCAGTTTTGAAAGAATTTAACGATGTATTTCCAGAGGAGTTACCAACGGAGTTGCCACCGTTGAGGGATATACAACATCAGATAGATCTTGTTCCAGGTGCTGTGTTACCACACAGACCACATTATCGAATGAGTCCGAAGGAACATGAAGAGTTGCGAAGGCAAGTGGAAGAATTGCTTGAACAGGGGCGTGTGCAGGAGAGTTTAAGTCCTTGTGCTGTACCAGCCTTATTGGTACCCAAAAAGGATGGAACATGGAGGATGTGCACTGACAGTCGAGCATTGAATAAGATTACTGTGAGATATAGATTTCCAATGCCGAGGTTGGATGACTTGTTAGATCAAATAAGCGGAGCTACTATATTTTCGAAGATTGATTTGAAGAGCGGATATCATCAAATTCGTATCAGACCAGGAGATGAGTGGAAGACTGCTTTTAAAACCAGGGAGGGTCTATACGAATGGTTGGTAATGCCATTTGGCTTATCAAATGTGCCAAGTACATTTATGCGGGTGATGAATCAGATTTTTAGACCTTTTATTGGGAAGTTTGTGGTGGTGTATTTCGATGATATACTAATTTACAGTGGAAGTCCAGAGAAACATTTGAATCATCTTAGAGAAGTGCTGATGGTATTGCGACAAGAACAATTCTATGCTGCAACGAAGAAATGCGTGTTCATGATGCATAGTGTTTTATTTCTGGGGTACGTTGTGTCGGAGGAAGGAATACAGGTTGACCAAAGTAAAGTTGAAGCAATTAGAGATTGGCCACAGCCCAAGACGATAACGGAAGTTCGTAGTTTTCACGGGTTGGCTTCATTTTATCGAAGGTTTATTCCACACTTTAGTAGTGTGATAGCGCCTGTGACTGATTGTATGAAGGGTAAACAGTTTACATGGACGGAGGAAGCAGGAGTTGCTTTTGAATGAATCAAGGAGTTGCTGACGACAGCACCAATCCTAGCATTACCTGATTTTCAGTTGTTGTTTGAATTACATACTGATGCGTCAAAGGTTGGGATTGGAGGAGTGTTAAGTCAAAGGGGTCGTCCTATTGCATATTTCAGTGAGAAGTTGTCAGGAGCGAAGATGCGATACAGTACATATGATGTGGAATTCTATGCTGTTGTACAAGCTATTAAACACTGGAGACATTATCTATTTCAAAAAGAGTTTGATCTGTATACTGATCATGAAGCATTGAAGCATTTGCAAGGGCAAGACAAGATTTCAGCGAGACATGCATCGTGGATTGCATATCTGCAACAGTTTACTTTCGTTGTTAAACACAAGTCAGGGGTGACGAATCGAGTGGCTGATGCTTTGAGTAGGAGGAATCATTTGTTGACGACAATGAAAGTTGAAGTGACTGGTTTTGAATTATTGCCGGAGCAGATTGCAGAAGACTCTTATTTTAAGAAATTTGTTGAAAAGGACAATGAAGGGAAGACTGATGAGTTTATGATGGTTGATGGTTTTCTTTTTAAAGGAAATCGATTGTGCATACCGGAGGGTAGTCTGAGAATGAAGATTATCAAGGAGTTACACGAAGAGGGACATGTTGGGAGAGACCGTACCTTACAGTTGATTTCACAGTCTTACTTTTGGCCATCAATGAGGAAAGAGGTAGAGAGGTTTGTGGAGCGTTGTCATATTTGTCAGGTTTCGAAAGGAACTGCGACTAATGCTGGTTTATATATGCCGTTACCCGTGCCTGTAAAACCATGGGTGGATATCAGTATGGATTTTGTTTTGGGTTTGCCTAGAACTCAAAGGGGAAATGATTCTATATTCGTTGTGGTGGACAGATTTTCGAAGATGGCACATTTTATTGCTTGTAAGAAGACGGCGGATGCTGTCCATGTTGCTCAGTTGTTTTTCAAGGAGATCTATCGACTTCATGGATTGCCAGAATCTATTGTGTCGGATAGAGATACTCGGTTTCTGAGTCACTTTTGGTTGAGTTTGTGGAAAATGGTGGGAACGAAGCTGAAATTTAGTAGTGCTTATCATCCGCAAACTGATGGACAAACGGAGGTGGTTAATCGATCGTTGGGAAATTTGTTAAGGTGTCTTGTGCAAGACAATCTGAAGAGTTGGGATGTGAAGTTATGCCAGGCAGAGTTTGCCCATAATCATGCTGTAAATCGAAGTACTGGGTTCAGTCCATTTCAGATAGTATATTCATGTTTACCGAAGGGACCGTTGGATTTAACAATAGTGCCTCAATCAAAGAAGACAGTTAAGAAAACTGCTGATTTTGTTGAAGGGTTGACGGAATGTCATAAAATCGTTCAGGAACGATTGGAGAAAGCAAATGAGAAGTATAAACAATCTGTAGATCTCAAGCGAAGAAATGTTGAATTTAATGAAGGTGATTGGGTTTATGCAGTGTTAACAAAAGATCGTTTTCCAGTAGGCGCTTATAACAAGTTGAAAGCCAGGAAAATTGGTCCTGTAGAAATCATGAAACGAATTAATGAAAATGCCTATAAGTTGAAGCTGCCGGAGGATGTGTATACTTCTGACGTGTTCAATGTTAAGCATCTTATACCATATCATGGGGATGAGTCTGTTGTGGAAGAAGAGGGTGCAAATTCGAGGTCGAATTTTTCTCAACCTGGGGAGGATGATGCGGCGCAGAATGTTAAAGGCATAGGTCGCTCACGACCTAAGGAGTTTGTAGGTCGCTCACGACCCAAGGAGTTAGAGGAGGGAGCGAGTGATGCTGGGAAGAGTGATTTAGCGACCTATGATAAGTCGCTAAACGAGCTAAAGAGCGGCACAATCCAAGTTGGTGAAGTGTTAGGTCGCATACGACCTAACGAGACCTTTAGGTCGCTCCAACGACCTACCGAAGATTTGCAAGCTAACAAGATACTGGAACAACCTAACATGTTTTTAACTCGTATACGACTTAGCGAGTTAGAAGATAGATCGCAAGAAGGACTTAACAAGTTAACTCGTGTACGACTTAACGAGTTGGAAAATAGGTCGCTGGAACGAGCTAACAAAGTGCTACGACCTAACAAATCACGACCTATGCTAGGTCGCAGGAAACCTTCACGACTTAAGATAAGTCGCTGGGTGATCTGGGAAGTTAAGTCGCAAAGACTTAGGTCGCAAGGCTTAGGTCGCGAAGTTGTTTCTGAAACCGCTTATCTTTTAGGTCGTGAAGCTCTGGATGCCGTTGAATCTTATGCCGAGTTAATCTAAACCATTGATTTCCTTAATTCATTGATCCGGGATACCGCCAGTTGTTAAGTCGCGGAAGCTTGGAGCCGAAGATCTTGATGCCGTGTTAATCTGAACCGTTGATGTTAAGTCGTGTGTACTTTAGGTCGTATACGACCTATGTAAGTCGTTGTAATGTGTTGTATAATTTCTTAAGTCGTGAGCTATTTGTTTTTAGGTCGCTGTGTTGTACATAAGTCGTCGCCGACCTTAGATAGGTCGTAAGTCGTCATCTATAGGTCGTTTCCGACCTAAATACTTGTAATTTTTGAAATTTTTGTGTGTTGAGTTGTAACTACTATAAATAGTGCGCGAGTCTCATTTGTAAAAGGTTGTTGATTTTTGAATAAAATTCTCTTTTGATTGCTGTGTGCTTTCATCTAAATTGGTAGTTGAGTGTAATCTCCTATCTCCTCATTCGGATAATCGAGTGCGCTCGATTCAACAATTGCAGAAGCCGATTCGCGGAATCAAGTGCGCTTGATCAACGCTCGAAGAATTGTAGATCTCTCTTCATGGTATCGTGCGCGATCAACGTGTCAGAGATAGCAAGAATTCGGCATCTTCGGATCAACGAATTTGGGCATTTCAGTATTCATCAATCCATCGATTGCTACTTTCACCGATTGAAGATTGTTTTGTTTAATCCGCTGCGTCACTTCGTTTTATTGAGTTTTATCTCATTTCTTATATGGACTAGCGCCCGATGTTCTTTTATGGTGTTCGGTTCATTGGACGTACCGTTCTTGTACTACGTCGGTGTTCCGAATTATTTGAGTTTCCGTTCATTGGACGTACCGTTATTGTACTACGTTGATGTTCGGAGTTATTCGTATTTCCAGTTTCTCGGGCGTATTGTTATTATACTACGCCGTTGCCCCGGCTCAATTTTCTGTCTTGACGTTTTCCACGTCTTTTAACTATGGAAATGATTTTTGGTTTCCGATTTTTATTCTTGAGCCTAGTGTTATAGTAGGAATTGAAGTTTCACCAGATTTGACTTTTGAGCAACATTCTATTCGCATCATTACTTCGGAGGTTGAGCGCCTTCGAAATAAAGATGTTCTTCTTGTGAAAGTTCTAAGGTCTCAAATCCCAAGGATTGCTCTTAGGAAATCTAGAGGATTCATTGAGCGAACTCGTCCGGATTTACTCTTTCGAACTCTTTATGGTGAACTTCTTATTTCAAATTTTCTTTTATATTGATATGCTTCCATGGTTGTTACTATTTATTCTCTTCTTAAGTATTGCGAGGATGCAATTTCTTTAAGGAGGGGAGTCTGTAACAACCCGCATATTTATCGATTGTATATTTAAATATTTTATTTAAATATTTCATCGTTAGTCCGATTTTAGTCCGAAAAGATACTTTTTGCAAACAGTCGAATTAGGACTCGAGACCACTTCCGTTGAGTTCAAAATGCTGTTCGCAACCTTTTTGAGTATAAACTTCGATACGTTTGGAGCTAGCTAAAAATTTGACCTTTTTCACTTTGGGTTTGGGTTTGGGTTCAGCCCACTAGGCATCCTTATACCCCAAACTGAACCATCCCTCCCCATTCACTCTCACTTCCTCCTCTTTTCAGTTCTAAAGCAAAAATGGTGGGAGAGATGTGAAATTAAAACTCCAAACCCTAGTTCCTCTTTCAATCTTAAATTCTTGCTCCAAAATCAAAGAGAACCCATTGGTAAGCATCTCCTTCTTCTTCTCCAACTCATTCTCTTATCAATTTCAGAAATTCCTAAACCTAACTTAGGAAGTGTTTCTCTTTTTAGCCTTGATTCAAGGTTGTTGAGTTGGAATTGAAGTGCGATTGCTCTCACCATTTGCTCTATAGCTTCTTCTTCATTGTTTTGGGTTTAAAGGTGAGATTTTTATCTCACATCTATGACTATAACCATCTTTGATGTTGGGTATGAATTCCTAACACTATTTCATGATCAATTGCTTTTGGTTTGAATTGATTTGGCGAACATTTCAATTTTTGATGTTTTGAAGTCAAAACTTTGCATCTCCTTGCTTTGAATTGTGAACATGTTTTTGGTTGTGAATCGGAGAGCCTATAGGGCCGAATTATCGATTGACAAAAGCCCCAAATTCCATTGCTCGACCGGGTGAAAGGAGTGGGAGATTGCTCTCCCACTTGGCTGAAAAACAGGTTCAGCTCGTCACCAGACGTCTGCAGGTAAGCTCAGACGTCTGGGGTCTGTTTCAGGAAGTTCCCGAAACTTCCTGCAGACGTTTGAGTATTTACCTCAGACGTCTGGGGTATGTGACCTGCTCTGTTTGACCTGTTTCGCCCTTAGGTCGTTTGACCTGTTTTGCCTTAGGTCGTAGGCCGCTTGGCTTCACTAGGTCACTTGTCTTCTCTAGGTCGTGGACCCCTACGACCTGACCGTGCAGGTCGAACACCGTAGCAGGGGCGTTGCCCCCGCACCCCCACCTTAGGGGGTTGCCACCCCCCCTCCGTAAGGGATCTTATCTAAAAAACATTCAACAGAACTTCCACTTTAATGCATTTTGAGCTGATTTCTTTGGACTTTACTCACGTCTTCGAACGTGAATTTATGTGATTCGATTTGTTTCAACAATCATTTCGTGACTTGTCACTTTAAAAATATGAAGGTTTCAATACTAGTAGTAAATATCAAAACCCTTTTATCAAAACGATTTCAACACTATTTTATTACAAAGCTCGTTTCTTAAAACCGTTTTCCAATCTATTAGTATATACAAACCTTTACCTCATTCGTATGAGAAAATCTAATTAAACGGCTTAGCAAAACAAGTGGTATGAAACGCTTGCGTTTACTTCGTCGGTTAATTTATGGACTTGTTCGATTGAAACTCTTGTGACAATTTTCTAGTGGAGATCTACAGTTTGTTCGCATTTAAGTTAAGCAAGTGGTTATGGGACATGTAGCTAAACTCTTATATTTACTAGATTAGTGTAATCGACACTTCTTGATGATAGATGATGATCATTTTATGGTTTAGACTAGCAATGTGCGATGTCTCTTTGTCCATGTGAAGGACTGTACTTCATTTTATTGAGCTTCGTCTCATTTCTTTGTGGGCTAGCAACCCATGTCCTTTTAATGTGTTTCGATTCATCTGATGTACCGTTTGTACTACATCGATGTCTCGACTTTCCGGTTCATTGGACGTACTGTTAGCACTACGTCAATGTTCCGAATTGTATTGAGTTTTGATTCATCTGATGTACCGTTTGTACTACATCGATGTCTCGACTTTCTGCTTCATTGGACGTACCGTTTGCACTGCGTCAATGTTCCTAATTGTTTTGTATTTCGCTTCATCTGATGTACCGTTGTACTACATCGATGTCTCGACTTTCTGGTTCATTGGACGTACCGTTTGCACTGCGTCAATGTTCCGAATTGTTTTGTGTTTCGATTCATCTGATGTACCGTTTGTACTACATCGATGTCTCGACTTTCCGGTTCATTGGACGTACCGTTTGCACTACGTCAATGTTCCGAATTGTATTAAGTTTTGATTCATCTGATGTACCGTTTGTACTACATCGATGTCTCGACTTTCCGCTTCATTGGACGTACCGTTTGCACTTCGTCAATGTTCCTAATTGTTTTGTGTTTCGATTCATCTGATGTACCGTTTGTACTACATCGATGTCTCGACTTTCCGGTTCATTGGACGTACCGTTTGCACTGCGTCAATGTTCCAAATTGTTTGCGATACACGTGTTTGTGAGATTTCAAGCTCCCGCTTGGGATTGGCCATCCTTTTCATGTGATTTCTGGATTTCTAATTATTGATTTCTGGGATTTATGTTTCACCACCTTTTCAGTTGGCATTGATATGTATGTCATTTATTGTGGCTTGGTGAATTAAATTAAGAATATGACATTCTTTTAATCTTTGAGAAGATTCTTGTGATATTGATTAATCTCTGGATTGATTTTCGATTAGATACTTATCACAGTATGACTTTATGGTTATCATACGTTTTTGTTATATCTCTTATTCTATATCACTTTATCTGATATTTATAGCTAGACTGATCCATTTATTATTTTCTTCTTAAATAATACTCGGGTCAGACTGAGATTTTACAGGTGCTTCCTCATGACTTCTTATCTGGAGCCATCTTCTGACTTTTGGCTAACTACTCTAGTTTAGTAGTTTTTGTTGTATACATTTGAGATTTAGACTCCTTGATGTATACATATTCTTTTTCCTTGCACTTGTATCTATTCTTTTGTGCTATTGAGGATCTTATTTGACCACTACTCTGATGTACACTTTCATGTGTTATATTCATATCTATTTCCGCCTTTGTGATATGAATTGTCTGTGACTGATTTGTGTTATGTTTATTTCTATATTTGTTTCCGAAGTCCATATAACCACTGTGTAGTAGCTTTGAGTTTGTATCGGTATGTCGGATTTCCTCTTGAGATGAAAAGTTATATTTTTATCTGGCATATCGGTACTCGCACAAAGCAATTATACAGATGGTCGCTCCTCAACAGCCTTATTCTCCGTGCAAGTTGACGACATTACCTCATAGTGTCCTTGGCTAGCGTGGGTATAAAAGTGGGGCGTCATTGCTTGGTATCAGAGCCAAACTTCGGAACTATATAGAATAATCTAACAAGGATCATTGTCCTAAGTCCTTCTTAGGAGTCGTGCCTTAGGATTTTATTCGAGTCAATTGGACCCGTTTTATCCTATTTTCTTTTACGATCCCTTGTTTTATCAATCAAGTTTGCTTGATATTTGTTTTGAGAGTAACCTTTTCTTTTTCTTTCTTTCTTTCTTAAAGAAGAGGAATGGTTAGATCTGGCCGTACCAACGTCGGTCAATCCAGTGCTACTCCTCAGGAGGGAGTATTTATGTCTGCCCAGCAGCTTCTAGATCTTGTTAAGAATGCTCAAGCTATCAGACCCATTCCAGAGCCTACTCATCCTAGATCCGGTTTTGCACGCTTGTGTAGAGATTATACCGATTTGGGTGGAAGGCCATTCCGGGTATCCGAGAGTGTCATTGAAATTCAAGCTTGGCTTAGATCGTGCGACCACATCTTTTCTCGCATGAATCTTGTTGATCTCCACCGTGTCCAAGTGGCTTCTAGCATGCTCCAAGAAAGAGCATTGGATTGGTATGAGCTTCTTATTTCTGAAATCGTTGAAGCGGATCTCACGTGGGAGCAATTCCGGGAAAGATTCGAATTGAAATTTGTGCCGGAGGCTGAAAAAGTAACTTTGGCCCGGCGTTTTATCGACCTTGTTCAAGGTGAATCTTCTGTGACGGACTATGTCGCATCTTTCGAATCTCTTTCTAAATACGGGGTTGAATACATTAATTGTAACGACCCTGAATTTCGAACAAATTAAATTGAGAATATTTAATTAATTTTAAATATTTGAACGATGATTTAATTTGAATCCTCAATATAACTTTGAATTTGGCGATTAAATTATAAAATTTAATCAATTGAAAGTTGAATAAAAATTTAAATCTTCAATTTTAAGTTGAAAAAAAAATATTTCGAAAGCTTTTAAAATTCGTATTGACCATACCGGAGATAATAGAAGTTTCAGAATCGAATTTGAATTGATTTGATCAGTTTTGAAAATTATCATTCGTATCGATATTTAAAAATAGTCGTCCGAGTCACAGTCTCGGAATTTGACGAAACCAGTTCCATTGGGTCCGTAATATTGTATTATTATCGGATTTCAAATTTCGTGGCATTCGGAGTTGACGTGTGGTTGTACGATGGATATACGCGATGGTGTCTATAGCGAGAAAATTTAAAGAATATATTATTCAACTCCCACAAACAACTCGTACAACCCGCCCCTTTATTGTCTCCCCCGTACCATACTTTCCCTTCCATCTTTCAAATTTCTCGGCAATCAAACGAAAACAAAACAACTTTAATGGCCGGTCCCCAAACATCTCCTCTCAGTACAAATCGCGATCAATTGAAGAAATAGCAAGGCGGCGCGTTCGAATCCTTGGGCACGCGATCGATTAAATCGCGATAGCTGCGAGCTCGAGCTCGAGGGCATCGATGAGGAGGCACGTACTATGGGGGCGACTCAGTCGGCGGCAATGAAACTCGTACTCGCGTGCGCTGTGATGGAGGGGAAATCGCGAGTACTGGGGGAGGAAGAGATCGTGGTCGACTTTGATGTCGACAAAGAGGATCGTGAGCTAGGGCACAGTGTGATGTCGCGGGCGAGCTGCATCGCGATTTGATTTGGAGGTCGCGGTCTCGAGGAGGTCGGGTTCAAGCCATGTTCTGGCAACGAGATGAGTTCAAGCTGTAGCCTTTGGGTCTCGTTTGCGTGAACAAGGTCGACAGCTAGGGTTCGATTCGATAAGGTAGAAGAGGTATTCTCGATTTCATCTTTTACAAATTGATTCAAATATGTATCGTTATATAAATACACATATGTACCTATTTTTGTTTAAAGCTTAATTTTAAATTTTTGATTAGATAAAATTATTAAAAGAAAAACTAGGGTAAAGTAAAATCATTGAATGATTAAAATTATGTAAACGGAAATTTGTTTGAAATTGAATTGATTAGATAAAATAAAATTCTGCTAAATGGAAACGGATCATTTGATTGGTTCGAATATTAATAAATTTATATGATTATTTATACAAGGTATAAATCAAGAAATTGGGTCGAGAATGGAAAATGGATGGCAAAATAAAATCTAAGGTGAGATTTTCTCACTCAAATTGAATGTGGAATTTTTACAGTTATTGATTGATGATTGACTGTTTGGATGTGATATTAGATATAGTAGGATATATATCTATATATAGCAATATATACATATTGGCATATGTATATATTGGATTGATGATTTCCCGCCTCGTATAGCGGATGAGACCCTATTGCGCCGTTAGTAAGCGGATTTTTATAAAACCTATATACCGCGATAATTCCGTACTGGAGCGGAATTGGTATTGTGCTAACATCTGTGGATGCAGGGAAACAGGTTGGAGGGATCCAACTGGATTCCTCACCGTATTGATTATTTACAGATATTGATGTATATTCTGTTATCATATGTTGATATATGATGTTGTTGTTGTGATTGACTAATTGGTGCTGTTGCATCATCGGATTCAAGTTTTAAAAATAACGACTTTTACTTTAAAAAAGGTTTTTAAAGTGATGTTTGAAAATATACGTTTTATGGAATTTTTGAATCGATTTATAAACGTAAAATTTTAAAGTTATAAAAGTTATAATTTTTAGTGAAATATAACCGAAGTGTCATTTTTGAAATAAAAGTCGATTTATTTATAAAATGGTTTAAGTTGGGATTTTGAATAACTATAAACGATTTGTATAGAAAGATTTATAAAATTGATATGTTGTAAATCAAAATATTGGACTTATAAAACGAATTTTTATAAGTGTTAAAAAGAAGTATAAAAGGATTTCATAAGTGAATGAAATTAATAGATTTATAACGTGAAGTTATAAAGTGAATAGATGTTGTAGAATAAACGATTTATAAGAAATTTACTTATAAATTAGATTTTTGCACTTAATTGAGATATAAATAGAAATTGCTAAATGAAATGATTTCATAAGTTGAAATTGTTATGAAGTATAAATGTGATTTATAAACGTTGTTTATAAATCTGAAATCACTTATTTTGATAAGTAATTTTAGAAGTTAATAAAAGGAGAATTTTATAAATCGAAGTTGTAAAAAAATATAAAGGTGAATTTATAAACGTTGTTTTATGAATTCGAAATCAATCAAATTTGATGAATGTAATATAGAAGTTATTAAGGGAATTTTATCCACGATTTTGGATAGTGGATAATTCTTGGAATAAAATGTGTAGGAAATATTGGAATGTAATTAGTGAAGTATATTCACGATTTTGGACAGTGAATATATTGTTAAGTAAAATGGATATGGTTTTGGAAAAGTGATATTTGAAAGGAAGTTAATTGTTTTAAAAGATGTTTTAAAACGTGTGAACTATCGAAATCATAGCTTTCAACATTTATTGTTGAAATAGACGTTTTCGAGGAAGAAGGAAATGATGGACTATAACACTGTTGTTATAGTAAATGATTTTCGAGAGAAAATGTTTTATATAGTATTGGGATTCATATATCTATCTAAATTCCGAATCCCTATACTAGTGATTTTGAGTCGTCGTAACGATGTTTTACGTAACATTCGTTTTGACTCAACTAAAATGTGTTTTAAGAATGATTTCCTTAAAGAATGAATATATACTTAACTTTGATTTAAGTATATCAAATATTTTCTAAGTGTTGAAAATAAATAGATTTGTGAAATACTTATTTTTAAATAAGTATGGAAATGCTTTTCCAATATGAAATGAACTGTTTTGAGATTTTATCTTTTAAAGATAAATTGAAATGTGGAAATTGATTTGAAATTGTTTTCAAACGGTTAAGTGTGGAAATTTTATATCTAGTAAAGATATTTTGGAAAATAAATAATTTGGAAAATTATTTGGAATCTGATGATGTTGCGCATCTTTATTGATAGTTAAATAACCGACTATCAATAATTACCTTGAGTAGGTATTTGTTGTGAATTGGATGAATTTGAATGCCACACTTATTTTTGAATAATCGCTCACTATTCGGGTTAGCCGGGAAAGGACCATGGGGTCGTATAACCCATTCCGAATATGTGATACGTCGTTATGAATCGCATTTGAAGACCGGTGTTGAAGACCGGATATTTTTGAAAACGGAAGGATTACCGTCGAGTTACTCTACATCGGCTGATCTCCGATTTAGAGGTTTTATCACCCTTAGTGACGGGAAGTCCTGACGTGATTGGAAATTATCCGGATATGCAAGGGCTTCGTGAGAAGTGCCTTCGGTTCTGTTCGATCCCGGAACAGACTTGTATGGATTGTGTGTCTGACGTTACAATTTGAGATATTGAGCTGATTTCTTTCAAATACATTTCTGTTGGTGGCGGAGAATTTATTCTCTTAGCTTAACACCCTTCTCTGAGACGTACGAGCTCAGAGGTTATGTAGTTGAAATTTATCAGCGATATATCCCAATTTGGTAACGTGGCATACTGAGTGTTGCTGTGAAATGATCAGTGTTTGATCATTTGCGATATGATCATTTGTTTGATCTTATATCTTTGTGATCATAGGTTGATCATTTTGTTTGACCCGAAGCAGGGCTTTTTGAGAAAGCGTAGCTTTGTGGACGAGACTTCATCGAGCCTCACACCCCGGAAATGGTCGAAACAGGAAGGATGCAGCAAGGTTCTAGGGAGTAGCGCCCCTTAGTGTATGTCATTCCTTCTGGATAAAGGTGGTATCATGGTATGGAGCCCAGATACTTAACCTCTGTGGTTACTGCATTATTATTATCTATGTGGTTTGTTGCGAATCGGGGATCCTCGGGAAGATCGGTGACGATCGGGGGATGGCATACGCGTGTCAGTAGTTACCTATTTTTGCAGAGGTAACCCGGCCTTGTGTTGGCAGAGATCCGGTTAGGTTCTCGGGTCGTCTATTCCAGGGACGTACCCATCGTGGATAGGAAGTTCCTTAGCCTGACCATTTGTTGGAAATCCAAAGAAACAATACGAGCCTTTACGATTTCAATTGTATAACCTGTCTCCTCAGGAGGCAGCTATAGTAGGCATAATATAATGGTACCTATGCTGGCTAAGATTTATATTCTACTTTCGAAATGTTTTCTACACTATGCACTAATAATAATATCAAAAAGAATTTGATTTTTTGCGTAGTAAGCATCTTTGACTATCATAAGAAGAAATCTCCTCCAAGTCTGCGTTTGCATTGTGTGTGTGGCGGGAGGTCTTATGGTAGTTTCATTTTCCAAAAGCATTTCGAATCGACTTAAAAATTATTTTGTTGTTATAAAGAATAACTGTTTTACGATCTCACACCAGTCACCATGACTGACTCGGAGTTTATTGTTTCCCTTCTAAACTCTGGGTTCCCACCAATTTCCACACGGGCAGCCTAGAGTTATATTATCAGGATATTCTGGATATTCTGGAGCTTTGGAAGCAAGCTGGATGACGAGACGTAGTATTTGTATCTGATAGTATTTATTCCGCTGTGTATTCTGTATGAGGGCAAGTTATATAACTGTCCATTGTTGTTTATTGACTCTGATGATATGATGTGATGTAATGTAATAACAGATATAATTCTTTTGTTTTTTAAATGATATTCATTTATCTATTATATATTGTTCCGCTGCGATATGTGAGATTCTGATATTGTTCTGTTTCTGTTGCTGTTCTGTTGTTCTTCTTTCTTTCTTCTCTTTTTCTTCTATCTTCTTCTTCTTCTACTTTTTCTTCTTTCTTAAAACCATAACTTTTCGGGTTTCCGGCATTCGATGGCTCAGCAGTCGATAAAGTGAGTATCGATGTTGAATTTTCGAAAGTCGAAAATTTTCGGGATGTTACATTTGGTATCAGAGCATATGGTTAAGCGACAACCCTGCTCTGTTGGGTGTTACTCATTAGAGATAGAGTCAGTAGTACTCTAGAATGAGTTGAGTGTAATAATAGATACGAGCGCGTATTTGTTATTTGAATATAAAATTGTTTTGTATTGTGATGATTGGTTTATTGAGTGGTATATGAACCTTCGTCGGCACAGTCTTGCAAAACTGTATCGAAGGGGTTTCTAAACACTTGAATAGAACAATTCGGCACAGTATTGTTTTAAAATAGGGTGAATGAGATAATTTTGCCCAAAACTATTTTTGTATAGAAAAGAAATGTTTTTCTATGAATTACTATAGTATATGGTTGCATGGTTGTTAGAAGTGATAATATTAATCTATTATCATTGAAATTGAATAAGGAACTGAAATCGTAACTCCAAAATTAAGAAATGAATTCATATACGAACGAAATTTGTAAATGTAAATTATAGATGTGATTTGTAATTTAAACCGGGATTCCAGAGAAGTTTTTGGAAATGTTTGAAAAGAATTTGAAAATTTTGGAAATTTTGGAAAGTCTAAATCCTTTTTGATTTGAAAATGAATTTCAAAGGTTTGAAAAGTATTTTGGAGAGTTGAAAGCTCTAAACTCTTTTCGGTCGCTGGAAAATAACTTCGATGATGACCGCGGCATCACCGGTGTTCATTTTCGGGTTTCCAAAAGAGAAATTTCTGCCAAATTGTTTTAAATGAAAGTTGTTTGAAAATTTGGGTTTGGTTTTTGAAAATTCAAAAGATAAATTTGATTTGTTTTCAAAAATGGCTTTGAAATGTTGGTAAACTCTGGAATGCTATATAAAAATATTTATAAAATGGTGAATATAAATTGTAAATGAATTTATAAATGGAACTAGAATTCCAAGAAGATAATTGAAAATAAAATCCCTTAATGAAATGGAATTGTGAGGGTGAATGTATAAATGATTGTATAAATCAAGATGTAAATAAGTTGATAACTTATAGAATATTTGAAATCTGATTGGAATGATATTCAAATTGAAGACGAATGAATTAGTAGATGAAACTAATTTAAAATAGTACGGTTATGAATGAAAGATAACTGATAAATTCAATATTCAGAAGTTAAATAGAATCCAAATTTAGTTGAAATGGTAAACTAAATTCAAATGAATGTGAAATGTGAAATTGAATGATAATGGATATAACTTCAATAGTAAACTAGAAATGGTATAAGAAGTTGATATTAGAAATTTTGTAATAGAATTTGCAAAATGGTTTGAATGTGTAACTAGATATTATGGCTAGTAGGACATACAGGTGTATAAAGGGATTGGAAAATTGATTTCAAAGATAATTTGAATTGCTCGAAAAAGGTATGTATTTAAATTTGAATATGAGATTTGATGACTTATTTCTCTAGCCGCTTGGTTTTTTCTTTTTCTTTTTGAAATCTGAGAGTCCGTAGGGACGTTTTGTAGTAGTACCGTATTAGCCGCGCAAAGGAGACGCTGGCGAAATATTTCGAAAATTTAGGGCGTTAGAAAAATTTTGAGAAAATTTGGAAGTTTAAAATTTGAATTTAAACTCGAATTTGAATTTTGAAGTAAACAATGTTGTTTGAAACTTATGATTGGAGTTAGAAATTTAGTTGAATTAATAACGAATCTTTAGTAGAAAGATTTGTTTTGATAAATCGATAAAACTATTGAATGTTGAAAGATAGTAGACGAGTTAAGGACTTTTTTTTCCTAACTTGTAATTTCGAGGACGAAATTCTTTTAAGGGGGGAAGTCTGTAACGACCCTGAATTTCGAACAAATTAAATTGAGAATATTTAATTAATTTTAAATATTTGAACGATGATTTAATTTGAATCCTCAATATAACTTTGAATTTGGCGATTAAATTATAAAATTTAATCAATTGAAAGTTGAATAAAAATTTAAATCTTCAATTTTAAGTTGAAAAAAAAATATTTCGAAAGCTTTTAAAATTCGTATTGACCATACCGAAGATAATAGAAGTCTCAGAATCGAATTTGAATTGATTTGATCAGTTTTGAAAATTATCGTTCGTATCGATATTTAAAAATAGTCGTCCGAGTCACAGTCTCAGAATTTGACGAAACCAGTTCCATTGGGTCCGTAATATTGTATTATATCGGATTTCAAATTTCGTGGCATTCGGAGTTGACGTGTGGTTGTACGATGGATATACGCGATGGTGTCTATAGCGAGAAAATTTAAAGAATATATTATTCAACTCCCACAAACAACTCGTACAACCCGCCCCTTTATTGTCTCCCCCGTACCATACTTTCCCTTCCATCTTTCAGATTTCTCGGCAATCAAACGAAAACAAAACAACTTTAATGGCCGGTCCCCAAACATCTCCTCTCAGTACAAATCGCGATCAATTGAAGAAATAGCAAGGCGGCGCGTTCGAATCCTTGGGCACGCGATCGATTAAATCGCGATAGCTGCGAGCTCGAGCTCGAGGGCATCGATGAGGAGGCACGTACTACGGGGGCGACTCAGTCGGCGGCAATGAAACTCGTACTCGCGTGCGCTGTGATGGAGGGGAAATCGCGAGTACTGGGGGAGGAAGAGATCGTGGTCGACTTTGATGTCGACAAAGAGGATCGTGAGCTAGGGCACAGTGTGATGTCGCGGGCGAGCTGCATCGCGATTTGATTTGGAGGTCGCGGTCTCGAGGAGGTCGGGTTCAAGCCATGTTCTGGCAACGAGATGAGTTCAAGCTGTAGCCTTTGGGTCTCGTTTGCGTGAACAAGGTCGACAGCTAGGGTTCGATTCGATAAGGTAGAAGAGGTATTCTCGATTTCATCTTTTA
This sequence comes from Allium fistulosum, assembly GCA_030737815.1. NCBI lineage: Eukaryota > Viridiplantae > Streptophyta > Magnoliopsida > Asparagales > Amaryllidaceae > Allium > Allium fistulosum. The sequence continues at coordinate 210,238,397 of CM060908.1, forward strand.
CAAATTGATTCAAATATGTATCGTTATATAAATACACATATGTACCTATTTTTGTTTAAAGCTTAATTTTAAATTTTTGATTAGATAAAATTATTAAAAGAAAAACTAGGGTAAAGTAAAATCATTGAATGATTAAAATTATGTAAACGGAAATTTGTTTGAAATTGAATTGATTAGATAAAATAAAATTCTGCTAAATGGAAACAGATCATTTGATTGGTTCGAATATTAATAAATTTATATGATTATTTATACAAGGTATAAATCAAGAAATTGGGTCGAGAATGGAAAATGGATGGCAAAATAAAATCTAAGGTGAGATTTTCTCACTCAAATTGAATGTGGAATTTTTACAGTTATTGATTGATGATTGACTGTTTGGATGTGATATTAGATATAGTAGGATATATATCTATATATAGCAATATATACATATTGGCATATGTATATATTGGATTGATGATTTCCCGCCTCGTATAGCGGATGAGACCCTATTGCGCCGTTAGTAAGCGGATTTTTATAAAACCTATATACCGCGATAATTCCGTACTGGAGCGGAATTGGTATTGTGCTAACATCTGTGGATGCAGGGAAACAGGTTGGAGGGATCCAACTGGATTCCTCACCGTATTGATTATTTACAGATATTGATGTATATTCTGTTATCATATGTTGATATATGATGTTGTTGTTGTGATTGACTAATTGGTGCTGTTGCATCATCGGATTCAAGTTTTAAAAATAACGACTTTTACTTTAAAAAAGGTTTTTAAAGTGATGTTTGAAAATATACGTTTTATGGAATTTTTGAATCGATTTATAAACGTAAAATTTTAAAGTTATAAAAGTTATAATTTTTAGTGAAATATAACCGAAGTGTCATTTTTGAAATAAAAGTCGATTTATTTATAAAATGGTTTAAGTTGGGATTTTGAATAACTATAAACGATTTGTATAGAAAGATTTATAAAATTGATATGTTGTAAATCAAAATATTGGACTTATAAAACGAATTTTTATAAGTGTTAAAAAGAAGTATAAAAGGATTTCATAAGTGAATGAAATTAATAGATTTATAACGTGAAGTTATAAAGTGAATAGATGTTGTAGAATAAACGATTTATAAGAAATTTACTTATAAATTAGATTTTTGCACTTAATTGAGATATAAATAGAAATTGCTAAATGAAATGATTTCATAAGTTGAAATTGTTATGAAGTATAAATGTGATTTATAAACGTTGTTTATAAATCTGAAATCACTTATTTTGATAAGTAATTTTAGAAGTTAATAAAAGGAGAATTTTATAAATCGAAGTTGTAAAAAAATATAAAGGTGAATTTATAAACGTTGTTTTATGAATTCGAAATCAATCAAATTTGATGAATGTAATATAGAAGTTATTAAGGGAATTTTATCCACGATTTTGGATAGTGGATAATTCTTGGAATAAAATGTGTAGGAAATATTGGAATGTAATTAGTGAAGTATATTCACGATTTTGGACAGTGAATATATTGTTAAGTAAAATGGATATGGTTTTGGAAAAGTGATATTTGAAAGGAAGTTAATTGTTTTAAAAGATGTTTTAAAACGTGTGAACTATCGAAATCATAGCTTTCAACATTTATTGTTGAAATAGACGTTTTCGAGGAAGAAGGAAATGATGGACTATAACACTGTTGTTATAGTAAATGATTTTCGAGAGAAAATGTTTTATATAGTATTGGGATTCATATATCTATCTAAATTCCGAATCCCTATACTAGTGATTTTGAGTCGTCGTAACGATGTTTTACGTAACATTCGTTTTGACTCAACTAAAATGTGTTTTAAGAATGATTTCCTTAAAAAAATGAATATATACTTAACTTTGATTTAAGTATATCAAATATTTTCTAAGTGTTGAAAATAAATAGATTTGTGAAATACTTATTTTTAAATAAGTATGGAAATGCTTTTCCAATATGAAATGAACTGTTTTGAGATTTTATCTTTTAAAGATAAATTGAAATGTGGAAATTGATTTGAAATTGTTTTCAAACGGTTAAGTGTGGAAATTTTATATCTAGTAAAGATATTTTGGAAAATAAATAATTTGGAAAATTATTTGGAATCTGATGATGTTGCGCATCTTTATTGATAGTTAAATAACCGACTATCAATAATTACCTTGAGTAGGTATTTGTTGTGAATTGGATGAATTTGAATGCCACACTTATTTTTGAATAATCGCTCACTATTCGGGTTAGCCGGGAAAGGACCATGGGGTCGTATAACCCATTCCGAATATGTGATACGTCGTTATGAATCGCATTTGAAGACCGGTGTTGAAGACCGGATATTTTTGAAAACGGAAGGATTACCGTCGAGTTACTCTACATCGGCTGATCTCCGATTTAGAGGTTTTATCACCCTTAGTGACGGGAAGTCCTGACGTGATTGGAAATTATCCGGATATGCAAGGGCTTCGTGAGAAGTGCCTTCGGTTCTGTTCGATCCCGGAACAGACTTGTATGGATTGTGTGTCTGACGTTACAATTTGAGATATTGAGCTGATTTCTTTCAAATACATTTCTGTTGGTGGCGGAGAATTTATTCTCTTAGCTTAACACCCTTCTCTGAGACGTACGAGCTCAGAGGTTATGTAGTTGAAATTTATCAGCGATATATCCCAATTTGGTAACGTGGCATACTGAGTGTTGCTGTGAAATGATCAGTGTTTGATCATTTGCGATATGATCATTTGTTTGATCTTATATCTTTGTGATCATAGGTTGATCATTTTGTTTGACCCGAAGCAGGGCTTTTTGAGAAAGCGTAGCTTTGTGGACGAGACTTCATCGAGCCTCACACCCCGGAAATGGTCGAAACAGGAAGGATGCAGCAAGGTTCTAGGGAGTAGCGCCCCTTAGTGTATGTCATTCCTTCTGGATAAAGGTGGTATCATGGTATGGAGCCCAGATACTTAACCTCTGTGGTTACTGCATTATTATTATCTATGTGGTTTGTTGCGAATCGGGGATCCTCGGGAAGATCGGTGACGATCGGGGGATGGCATACGCGTGTCAGTAGTTACCTATTTTTGCAGAGGTAACCCGGCCTTGTGTTGGCAGAGATCCGGTTAGGTTCTCGGGTCGTCTATTCCAGGGACGTACCCATCGTGGATAGGAAGTTCCTTAGCCTGACCATTTGTTGGAAATCCAAAGAAACAATACGAGCCTTTACGATTTCAATTGTATAACCTGTCTCCTCAGGAGGCAGCTATAGCAGGCATAATATAATGGTACCTATGCTGGCTAAGATTTATATTCTACTTTCGAAATGTTTTCTACACTATGCACTAATAATAATATCAAAAAGAATTTGATTTTTTGCGTAGTAAGCATCTTTGACTATCATAAGAAGAAATCTCCTCCAAGTCTGCGTTTGCATTGTGTGTGTGGCGGGAGGTCTTATGGTAGTTTCATTTTCCAAAAGCATTTCGAATCGACTTAAAAATTATTTTGTTGTTATAAAGAATAACTGTTTTACGATCTCACACCAGTCACCATGACTGACTCGGAGTTTATTGTTTCCCTTCTAAACTCTGGGTGCCCACCAATTTCCACACGGGCAGCCTAGAGTTATATTATCAGGATATTCTGGATATTCTGGAGCTTTGGAAGCAAGCTGGATGACGAGACGTAGTATTTGTATCTGATAGTATTTATTCCGCTGTGTATTCTGTATGAGGGCAAGTTATATAACTGTCCATTGTTGTTTATTGACTCTGATGATATGATGTGATGTAATGTAATAACAGATATAATTCTTTTGTTTTTTAAATGATATTCATTTATCTATTATATATTGTTCCGCTGCGATATGTGAGATTCTGATATTGTTCTGTTTCTGTTGCTGTTCTGTTGTTCTTCTTTCTTTCTTCTCTTTTTCTTCTATCTTCTTCTTCTTTTAGTTTTTCTTCTTTCTTAAAACCATAACTTTTCGGATTTCCGGCATTCGATGGCTCAGCAGTCGATAAAGTGAGTATCGATGTTGAATTTTCGAAAGTCGAAAATTTTCGGGATGTTACATTAATACCCCATTAAAGAAAAATCAGAGATTTGTTTATGGCTTGAACAAGAATCTCAAGAAGCCATTACTTCTAAAATTGGAAGTTTCTTTCGACCAGCTTATTGATATCGCTCTTCGTCTTGAAGAGGCCGATAAAGAGTGTGATGTTGAAGTTGTGGGTGATAAACAAAACTTCAACAACAACATGAAAAGGCCTATCAAATTTAAAGGCCCCAATCCCAATCCCAACAAAAAGGGGAAGCAAGAAACTTCGATAACAAAGTCTCCTACCTCTAGTCGTGGACGATGCTATAATTGTGGTTCTACGGACCACTATGCAAATGAGTGTCCTAAACCATTTTTTGTCGTTATTGCAAAGGTTCGGGACATCTTTTATCTTCATGCCCCAAAATTCCAAACAAGAGAGAGGGAAAGCTAAATGTTGTTCAAGCCCCTAGTGACTCTTCTCTTGGCCAAGGTATCCATTCTATCCTTGATGACATTTATTTTGTGATTATCTTATTCGAGTTCTTTTTGATATGGGTTTCATCTCATTATTTTTATATCAAAAGAACTTGTGATTCCTTTTCTTTAAACATTTTTGGGCTTGTTGACTTCTTTGAGGATTGCAAGTCCGGTTGGTGGATCCGCAACACTCAATTTGCTTTTTATTGATGTCGAAATTATTTTATGTGATTTTTCTTTCCGAGCCGATTTCCACTTAGGCTTCGGAATTGATTTTTGTAAGGATTGACTTAATTTTTATATAGCCATATCCAATGTCCCGAGTGGACTATTCATCTTCGACATTTTCAATTCGGAAGCAGATTTCTGTTTTTCCTTTGTGATTTTGATTCCAACTTGATGGCATCATTTTATTCTTTAAGCTCACATGATGAGGAAAGTGTTATTTCTCTCATTCATGTAGTTTGAGAATTTTTCGGTATTTTTGAGTTTGTCTTAGGATTATCACCGAAGCAATCTTTTGAGTGGTGTTAAGGTCTTTTAAGCTCGACCTTGCCACCGATTTTCATTTGCTACGAGTTGCGGGAGTTAGCATTCCATTTACCGCATTCCATACTCGTTATGAAACTTATGAATGGCTTATTATGTCATTCAGTTTGTCCAGCTTATTTCATCCATTTTATGAATCGAGTATTCTACGATCTCGATGACTCCATTCTTGTATATATTGATTTTGGATGAAAACAACAATTTAAAATTTTGCAAATCTTTTTCATAAGATTTATTCATAAGTACAATTTGATTTTGCTCTTAAGCGAGCAAAGAATATTCTTAAAAGTTTTTAAGAAACATGTTTATTATCTAGAAGATGATTTTGTGATTGTATTGCCCATTGAGTGCTTTAAGAATTCTGGTCGATGCGATTGATCAACGTTATCGATAGGAATTTCCTAAACGCTTTGATGAGACAATCAGACACAGTAAATTGACTTGAAAAATAAAAGTTTTTCTAGAAAGATTATTACATAAAGATAATTGTGATTTTGAAAGTTTTAGCTTTTCAGGAAAGAAGATTATTTGAAAAAATTCTTTTCCGATACTTCTATTCTTGTGATTCCCGATGGGAACCAAGACTTTATCTTTTGTACCAATGCTAATCGTATTGGTTTGGATGTCGTTCTCTTTCTTTTGCTTTTAAATCATTAATGCCTATTGAGACTAGATATACCACTCATTTATTTTTGGCATCATTATCTTTGGGTGAGAAATTTGTTCTCCGCCTTGATCATAAATCTTTGGAATATTTATTTTCTCATAAGGAAATTCATGTTGACTCGAGTTCCTGGCATCTTATGATCTTGATATTCTTTTTATTCCCAAAAGGGAAATCATGTTGCCAATGCGCTTAGTCGTAATCAACAGGTGGTTGATTCTTTGATGATGTCTGAATGGAATTATCTTTTTATCAAGTTCATCGGACGTTTTGATATACTTCGTTTTATTGAGTTTTATCTCATTTCTTATATGGACTAACGCCCGATGATCTTTTATGGTGTTCAGTTTATTGGACGTACCGCTCTTGTACTACGTCGGTGTTCCGAATTATTTGAGTTTCCGTTCATTGGACGTACCGTTATTGTACTACGTTGATGTTCGGAGTTATTTGTATTTCCAGTTTCTCGGGCGTATTGTTATTATACTACGCCGTTGCCCCGGCTCAATTTTCTGTCTTGACGTTTTCCACGTCTTTTAACTATGGAAATGATTTTTGGTTTCCGATTTTTATTCTTGAGCCTGGTGTTATAGTAGGAATTGAAGTTTCACCAGATTTGACTTTTGAGCAACATTCTATTCGCATCATTACTTCGGAGGTTGAGCGCCTTCGAAATAAAGATGTTCTTCTTGTGAAAGTTCTATGGTTCTCAAATCCCAAGGATTGCTCTTGGGAAATCTAGAGAATTCATTGAGCGAACTCGTCCGGGTTTACTCTTTCGTACTCTTTATGGTGAACTTCTTATTTCAAATTTTCTTTTATATTGATATGCTTCTATGGTTGTTACTATTTATTCTCTTCTTAAGTATTACGAGGACGCAATTTCTTTAAGGAGGGGAGTCTGTAACAACCCGCATATTTATCGATTGTATATTTAAATATTTTATTTAAATATTTCATCGTTAGTCGGATTTTAGTCCGAAAAGCTACTTTTTGCAAACAGTCGAATTAGGACTCGAGACCACTTCCATTGAGTTCAAAATGTCGTTCGCAACCTTTTTGAGTATAAACTTCGATACGTTTGGAGCTAGCTAAAAATTTGACCTTTTTCACTTTGGGTTTGGGTTCAGCCCACTAGGCATCCTTATACCCCAAACTGAACCATCCCTCCCCATTCACTCTCACTTCCTCCTCTTTTCAGTTCTAAAGCAAAAATGGTGGGAGAGATGGGAAATTAAAACTCCAAACCCTAGTTCCTCTTTCAATCTCAAATTCTTGCTCCAAAATCAAAGAGAACCCATTGGTAAGCATCTCCTTCTTCTTCTCCAACTCATTCTCTTATCAATTTCAGAAATTCCTAAACCTAACTTAGGAAGTGTTTCTTTTTTTAGCCTTGATTCAAGGTTGTTGAGTTGGAATTGAAGTGCGATTGCTCTCGCCATTTGCTCTATAGCTTCTTCTTCATTGTTTTGGGTTTAAAGGTGAGATTTTTATCTCACATCTATGACTATAACCATCTTTGATGTTGGGTATGAATTCCTAACACTATTTCATGATCAATTACTTTTGGTTTGAATTGATTTGGCGAGCATTTCAATTTTTGATGTTTTGAAGTCAAAACTTTGCATCTCCTTGCTTTGAATTGTGAACATGTTTTTGGTTGCGAATCGGAGAGCCTATAGGGCCGAATTATCGATTAACAAAAGCCCCGAATTCCATTGCTCGACCGGGTGAAAGGAGTGGGAGATTGCTCTCCCACTTGGCTGAAAAACAGGTTCAGCTCGTCACCAGACGTCTGCAGGTAAGCTCAGACGTCTGGGGTCTGTTTCAGGAAGTTCCCGAAACTTCCTGCAGACGTCTGAGTATTTACCTCAGACATCTGGGGTATGTGACTTGCTCTGTTTGACCTGTTTCGCCCTTAGGTCGTTTGACCTATTTTTCCTTAGGTCGTAGGCCGCTTGGCTTCACTAGGTCGCTTGCCTTCTCTAGGTCGTGGACCCCTACGACCTGACCGGGCAGGTCGAACCCCGTAGCAGGGGCGTTGCCCCCGCACCCCCACCTTGGGAGGTTGCCACCCCCCCTCCGTAGGGGATCTTATCTAAAAAACATTCAACAGAACTTCCACTTTGATGCATTTTGAGCTGATTTCTTTGGACTTTACTCACGTCTTCGAACGTGAATTTATGTGATTCGATTTGTTTCAACAATCATTTCATGACTTGTCACTTTAAAAATATGAAGGTTTCAATACTAGTAGTAAATATCAAAACCCTTTTATCAAAACGATTTCAACACTATTTTATTACAAAGCTCGTTTCTTAAAACCGTTTTCCAATCTATTAGTATATACAAACCTTTACCTCATTCGTATGAGAAAATCTAATTAAACGGCTTAGCAAAACAAGTGGTATGAAATGCTTGCGTTTACTTCGTCGGTTAATTTATGGACTTGTTCGATTGAAACTCTTGTGACAATTTTCTAGTGGAGATCTACAGTTTGTTCGCAAATATTTAAGTTAAGCAAGTGGTTATGGGACATGAAGCTAAACTCTTATATTTACTAGCTTAGTGTAACCGACACTTCTTGATGATCGATGATGATCATTTTATGGTTTAGACTAGCAATGTGCGTTGTCTCTTTGTCCATGTGAAGGACTGTACTTCATTTTATTGAGCTTCGTCTCATTTCTTTGTGGGCTAGCAACCCATGTCCTTTTAATGTGTTTCGATTCATCTGATGTACCGTTTGTACTACATCGATGTCTCGACTTTCTGGTTCATTGGACGTACCGTTTGCACTACGTCAATGTTCCGAATTGTATTGAGTTTTGATTCATCTGATGTACCGTTTGTACTACATCGATGTCTCGACTTTCCGCTTCATTGGACGTACCGTTTGCACTACGTCAATGTTCCGAATTGTTTTGTATTTCGCTTCATCTGATGTACCGTTTGTACTACATCGATGTCTCAACTTTCTGGTTCATTGGACGTACCGTTTGCACTGCTTCAATGTTCCGAATTGTTTTGTGTTTTGATTCATCTGATGTACCGTTTGTACTACATCGATGTCTCGACTTTCCGGTTCATTGGACGTACCGTTTGCACTACGTCAATGTTCCGAATTGTATTGAGTTTTGATTCATCTGATGTACCGTTTGTACTACATCGATGTCTCGACTTTCCGCTTCATTGGACGTACCGTTTGCACTGCGTCAATGTTCCGAATTGTTTTGTGTTTCGATTCATCTGATGTACCGTTTGTACTACATCGATGTCTCGACTTTCCGGTTCATTGGACGTACCGTTTGCACTGCGTTAATGTTCCAAATTGTTTGTGATACACGTGTTTGTGAGATTTCAAGCTCCCGCTTGGGATTGGCCATCCTTTTCTTGTGATTTCTGGATTTCTAATTATTGATTTCTGGGATTTATGTTTCACCACCTTTTCAGTTGGCATTGATATGTATGTCATTTATTGTGGCTTGGTGAATTAAATTAAGAATATGACATTCTTTTAATCTTTGAGAAGATTCTTGTGATATTGATTAATCTCTGGATTGATTTTCGATTAGATACTTATCACAGTATGACTTTATGGTTATCATACGTTTTTGTTATATCTCTTATTCTATATCACTTTATCTGATATTTATAGCTAGACTGATCCGTTTATTATTTTCTTCTTAAATAATACTCGGGTCAGACTGAGATTTTACAGGTGCTTCCTCATGACTTCTTATCTGGAGCCATCTTCTGACTTTTGGCTAACTACTCTAGTTTAGTAGTTTTTGTTGTATACATTTGAGATTTAGACTCCTTGATGTATACATATTCTTTTGCCTTGCACTTGTATCTATTCTTTTGTGCTATTGAGGATCTTATTTGACCACTACTCTGATGTACACTTTCATGTGTTATATTCATATCTATTTCCTCCTTTGTGATATGAATTGTCTATGACTGATTTGTGTTATGTTTATTTCTATATTTGTTTCCGAAGTCCATATAGCCACTGTGTAGTAGCTTTGAGGTTGTATCGGTATGTCGGATTTCCTCTTGAGATGAAAAGTTATATTTTTATCTGGCATATCGGTACTCGCACAAAGCAATTATACAGATGGTCGCTCCTCAACAGCCTTATTCTCCATGCAAGTTGACGGCATTACCTCGTAGTGTCCTTGGCTAGCGTGGGTATAGAGGTGAGGCGTCATAGGTAATTTTCAACTAACCTGCCTTTATTTATCAAATTCTCATTTGTTAACAAATACTTTTCAGAAAAGTGCTGCCACTATTTTTTAGAATCAAATAATCATTTTATTTTATAAAATGCCCCTTCTCCTTAACTAAATATATAAAACATTTAAGTCCCATACCTTGAATAATTTTATATATTCATCAAATAAATTTAGTAAAAATCTGGAAAAATCCTTGAAAATCTATTTTAATATGTTTTCCAACATATAAAAATTTCAAACCCAAATAATTATTATTTTAGCCGTAAATAATTTATAACCAAATAAATCATTTTCCTCACTAGAAAATTTATATAAAATCCACATTAATTCAAGAAATTATGAAAATTGAAACCCGTCTCTAAAATATCATTTCTAACCTATATTTAAATTTTCAAGGCATTTGGATGTAATTTAATAGGGTTTTCATGTCAAACACATCATAAAAACTAGCATGAACATATATAATTCATCAACAAGCATATATATAACTTTAATCATCAAAACATGCCATATACTTGCAAAACCATTTCAGATCTAATTCTTAAAACCGAAATCATAAGAAAATGGGATGTAGTAATTATTCACCTTAGCTTTGAGATTATAAGATGTGAGATTTGATGTTGATTATCTTCCTTCACTTGAATCCTAGCTTATCTTCTCTTGAGAACAATAATGGTGGTCATCCTTGGTATAGTTTTTAGTTTGAGTGAAAATGAAATGAACGTGAGTTCTATTTCCTAAGGGTTTAGGGTATAAGCCTTTCTCCTATTTCCCATATTGCCCTTCTCATTTCCTAACACATTAGTTCAAATTGTTTTATTTGATTTATAATTAACATGGCACGGCTACCCTTAATTTAATCAAGTCTCAACCCATTAATCTCCATATTATTTTATTTAATTCACCCAATTAATTATTCTAAATAATGTTATAAAAATATGGGGTGTTACAAAACCCCAACACCATCATTCTCTAACCCTGCTTAATTCAATCCTACTTCAAGTTTATCCACTTTGGTTTGATCATGGCCAATAGATTGAAGAGACCTGAACAAGGGTCTTCCGAACCACACTTGACAAGGTTCTCCCAAGCAATCATAAGGAACTCCGATCAAGATAAAGAGCAAAGACTAATGCTCAAAGCTCTTAGAATTATAAACCAGAAAAAATGTAGAATCCTATGACCCTGAAAATGGAGTCTAAACCTTTTCCATGTTGGCCCTACCCCAATCTTTGCACTTGGAAAGAGAACAAATGGAAGTGACAATATCTTTAATCAAATGAGAAGAACAATTCAACGTTATTCCAAGGGCACCATCTTCGAAAAAGAAATAATGAATGATTACAATGCCTTTGCATACAAGTAGCAACCAACTACAATGAGAACACTTCCAACATGAAAATCCAAAGGGTGGTGAAAAGGAAGTCAATTGAAGAACATGAAACAGTAAGGCCAAAGAGCAAAAAGTCAAAGAGTTGTCCACAAGAATCGAGCTTTAAATCTAGACTTCCAAAAGAATGCAACTTAACCACATCTATGGAAAAAGTCTACTTACTTACTAAGGATAAACTCAACTATTGGCTATCACAAAAGAAAAAGCCAAAACATGAAAGAAACTTGGGAGGATCCTATTGCCATTACCATATGATGAATGGTCATGAAACTAACCATTGCAGAGCCCTGGAGGGGATGATCATAAGCTTCTTTCGTCAAGGAAAAATCCATGAGTTTGTAAAAAGGATTTGAGATAAAATCAATAAAGAGCAACTTTCTATAAAGAGAAAATCCACATAGCTGGGAGTGAAATGCTCCGTATATTTGGATACTACCTAAGATGGTAGTCTACCTAAGATGGTAGAAAAGTCTCTGTCCGCGCCAAGATGGCCAGGGCATAGCACCTCCTAGAGGGAGGGCGGGTAAGCCTTTAGCCGTGCCATGAGATGGCCAGGTTAATGCACTGGACAAGCCCTTGGCCGCTCCTTTGGTCAGGTCAAGGCGCCTCTTGGAGGGAGGATGTAGTAAGCCTTTATCCGCGCCATAAGATGGCCAGGTTAAAGCACCGAACAAGCCCTTATCCGTGCCACGCTATGGCCTGGTTAAGGCACCTCCTAAAGGGAGGATGGAGTAAGTCTCTATCCGTGTTATAAAATGGCTAGGGTATAGCACCAAATAAGCCCCTGTCCGCACCACAAAAGGGCCAGGGCAGGGCGCCTCCTGGAGGGAGGTCATGTAAGTCCTTAGTTCCAGCCTCTTAGATGAGCTAACCTAGCACCCAATAATGGACTAAGACGTCCAAGCCCAAGAAGAGGCTCAACCAATAATGGACTAAGACGTCTAAGCCCAAGAAGAGGCACAATCAACAATGGACTAAGATGTCCTTGCCTAGACAAGGGCTCATCAAATTTTGTACTGAGATGTCCAAGGCCCAGAGGAGGCTTCTCAAGTGAAAGACTGAAACATCCAAGCCTAAGAAGCAGCATACCTAATCATGGACTAAGCGTCCAAGCTCAAGAGGCAGCTAATCAAATTATTTCTATGCAAAACCTAAAGGGTTCATATATGTCGAAAAAGACGAAAGCAAAGGAGTGAAACGGGACTCCATTGATTATTACCCGAATATGGGTTTTGGGATTTTCTTAACACCATTTATTAATGCCCGAATCCGGGCTTCGGGATTCTCATATATAAATTTCAACATGTACCACCCGAATCTGGGTTTTGGGAATTTATCAATCACTAACTTATTATATCCGAATCTGGATATAATGGCCGTTGCTTATGTAAACCTTAATCTGGGTACAAGATCTTTGGATTGCTATTCATCCCAAATGCTCGAATCTGGGCCAAATAATATCATCATGAAGATCGCTATTAAGAGTTTCCGAAAAGGGACTTCAAATTTCCAACTTTTCAAATCCCATTAATGTTGAGGAATGGGTAGAAGAGTTACTACTTCAAAATTTCAAACATTAATTCCTGAATCAAGTTCTTTATTAAAGGTTACATTTTAATATTTATACCCCTATGATAAGGTGGAATTTTCTATCAACAAATTTCAGTCATTCCAGCCAAGTAGAAAGAGTTAAAATTGTTGTTCATCCCTCATTGTGGACAAAGATGAGATTTTAACATTTAGTATAAACTACTCTTCGTGCAATTAACAGGATGATTCATTAAACTAAGCAAATGACATACATAGACAGATATGTCAGTTTCAAGCTAACAATTAGAAAAATTGTTTGCTACATGTTTTTCAGGAAAGTCAGAACTGCAAGGAATGACAAAAGATTCGCCAAGTCCAAAAATCAAAGAATGAGCAATCAAAGAGCATTTCAAAAGTGACATTATAGAGGAGTATTACAAACCAGGTGATATTTACAAATTTTATGTGATTTACATAAGTTATGAAATTGTTTGACAAAACTACAACATTATTTACATATATACAAGATCAATTTACAAATATAGATTACAAATCTTGAGCTGCTTTATCAAGAGTTTCCACAACTGAAGGATCTACAACACGATGAATTACGACATTAAGAACTTCCTTGAGTTTCATTTCCTTTCTTCTTATTTTGTTCTCGTCTTCAATTGCATCGATGTTGGTCTTCAGGGCACGATTAAAAGCTCTGTTTGCAGCCCTGACTGTTTTATTGTCTCTTTCTAACTCTGCGACAAGCTTGTCGAGCAAGTAATTGTCATGCTCTAGCTTATGGTTCTTGGTAGCGTATTCATTAATGGTCTGGGAGTACTTCACTTTCTGCTGCTTATCAAAATATTTGGCTATTTCGAATTTTACCCTTCGACACCAGTTGCCTACTACATTATGATCTAAACCTGGGGAAGGGTTGAGCATAGATGGAAATTTCTGAGCCGTGAGAAGCTTTGACCTAGTAGGCTTGATAGCTGGAGGGGTTGCTTAAGAGACCGAAAGATCAATCTTTGAAGTCTTATTGCCCAAAATGAACTCCAAAGAGGCGCGTTGCGCTTGGCTATCTTTTAACTTCAACTCTAAATTATTTATTCGCTAAATGAGTTCAGACATTTTTTGATCGAAATCGGTTGTGGGATTAGTCTTTACTTGTCGTTTAAGCGTAGCGATCATCTCATCTTTTTTCTTAATATCAGCCTCGAGATAAGCAATATGGTCCCGGTGACCACTAGCGATGGTCTTTTGGAGAAAATATCTATTATGCCATTTCACAGCTTTAATATTGCCACCAAAACGCTCAAGCAAGACTTCATTGTGGACCACGATTCCTTCGCTCACTGTCAACAGTCTCTCTCTAATAGCATCGACGCATTGCAGTAAGTTTTGAGAAAGATGAGTCATAGATGACTGTAGCTTCTATTTAAACAAAAGAAATGGAATAAAAATCAAGATAGAGATAAATAAAATATCTTTATTATTATCACAACGGATTACAACTAAAAAGCGATAAAGTTAATAAAAAATACGACATGCATTTTGATTACATTTAAAGTTTAGAAACTACTTTTCTAACTTGGTCAAGAGAATTGGCTGAAAGCATAACTATTGAATCAAAGGGCAGGTGACTCCTTCAGGGGTTATTACAGGTGGGCATTGGCTATATTCCCATTTCCTAGCTGGTGGACTATCGCAACCACAGATTAATCTAAAGTGAAATGTTCTAATTTCTCTAAGCAATTATTCCTTGTCTTCGCCTAGGAAGTCGAAACGAAGGCAAGGGTATTCTAAAAACAATTTTTCTAAATCCCGAAGAAAGCAATATCTCCCTAATTTCGAAGACTTTAAAATTGATGCATTTTCAGAGTAAAATCTTCTCGGTTTAACATATTGGCTTAAGTGGTCTCTAGGGACGAGTCATTCTAAAGAGCTGTTGTTCTAAATAAGTACAGTAAAAGGAAGCTAAGCATAAAAAACAGAGCCAAAACATATATTCATAAATCGATTAATGATTACATGTTTACAATCATTTATCTGGTTCATACAAAATAGATTAGAGAAAAACTCAGAAACAAATTTATCTTTATAGTACTTAAGTTTTTCAGAATTGAGATCTTGAGGAATCGACCTGACTCGCGGTAAGTTCCAACAAGCTCCAGGATGCGGGTCAGATTTGAATTCATCTAAGTATCTTTTATGAAACCATCTGAGTAGACCCCCACTGAATTCGCCTAAGTATGAAAAATCAATAATAGAATGTCTACAATAAGCTTTAAATAAAAAGTTAACTAAAATGTCTCTCTCTTCGATCATCATCCAGAGTAAAGTTAGTAACCCTTGATTTTCCTTCAAGAGAGCATCGTACAGAAGGAGCTTTCTCTTTAGTAAAGGGGTAGCCCTTTGATATTTAAAACATGCTAATACTGAGGTGCTCCTATCAAGGTTATGATATTTCTCAGATAGAATGTTGTGCTCCTTTATCAATTTGTCTAACTCCCTATATAACTTGTTAATTTCTGCCTGTTTTCTGTCGAGTTTCGTTCTATAGGGAAAAGTAGACTTCTTCTTTATCTAAAACAAATGGTTTAGCACTAATTATTATCTTCGAAGTGTAAGACATTTAAACAGAGAAGTCCATACCTATGAAACTGGGATGGAAGCCTGAAAGGCCCGCTCCTTCTTTTTTGGACCCTCGGTATGAGCGGGAGTAGGTTCATCCCCAAGAGGAGCAGAGGGCCCGGGTGATGTTGGAGGCATGTCCTTTTGAGAAGATGGCTCCTTTTTAGAGAGTTCAGCTTGGTCACCACCATCTTTTTTAGAGGCTCCAAAAGGCCCCCCTTTATCTCCATCGTGGCCTTGGCCTCCAGTAGGACCATCATCACCATCATCATCATTATCACTCCCGATATCATCATCATCTCCTTCATCGACATCATCATCTTTGTCACCCTCTTCCTCATAATCAGATTCAATTTCAAATGAGGGGATATCAAAAGAAAGCACTTCAGCTGCATTAAATTCTTCCTCACCCTCGGGTTCAATGCCCTGCTTCAATTGGTTAATTTTTCCCATCACTCTTTTAGCTAAGGAAGGATCAAGTGAAGGGAAGCCAAAGCTAGGGAAATTCTTATAGTTATCGATAAAAGCGAGCATAAGGGCATCTTTATAATTTTTTAGCATCATGGGCCCTAGGGTGACATCGACAAACTGAGAGACTTGCTTCTTGATGTCAGAGTGGGTACGAACAGCGAGTTTAAGCGAGGTTCTAGTCTTCTTGAATTTATCTCTCAAAGAAGCGTTCCTAGCGACCAAGCAAGCTTTTTCATCTTCTGCATCTTTCAGAGTGAGCTCTATGGCAAATTTTCCATCGGTAGTGAGTTTGTGAGCTTGCCTCTCTACTTCTAAATCAGCCTCGACCCTGGCAAGGGAAACTTTTACTCGCTCCAATTCTATGGAGGCATCGTTTTTAGCCATGGTCAAGGAAGATCCTTGATTTTTGAGCTTAGAATTTTCCTCCTGCAGCTTGGAGGAGCCGGCAGAAAGCCTTGAAACATGTTCGTTTAGAGCTATCCAACTCCTAGAAATCTGTAATGAGAAGTGTAAAACAAGTTAGCGATTAGAGAAACCGATGATAATAAATAAAGTCAACAAAATAGGAGCTTACCAAAATTTATTGCTCCATTAAAGAGCAATAATTTCTTGCCAAGTCTGGGGTGAAAGAAGGTGGACAAGAAGAAGTGAAGGATTCAGAGTGCAAGATGAGCTCGATCAGTTCTTCAAAATTGGTAGATGGAGGTGTAGAAGGTGATGACTTCGGAGGAATTAGTTTCTTAGGAGTCAACAATAAAGCAAGCATTATCTGCTCAAGTGCAGCAGGGGAATTAGAAATAGTGATGTGAGGAAAAGGATCAGGGATAGGCGGAGTTTGCTCCAGTTTGTCTTTGGAAGCTTCGACAATGGGGCTCTTTGATACTTGTTTAAGAGACAGGCGCTCCGCCTCTTCCTCCACATCAGTGATTTTAGTTATTTTCTTCGGAGGCGCATCTTCTAGGGACTCCATCAGTTTTCTTTTGAAAGTTTTCTTGGATTTTGCAAAGGCTGCCATGATAGATGTTATCCCAGAAGTTGTTGGAAGAGGGGCAGTGCCGCCAGAAGACACTATAATTTGAGAAGAAGTTGAAACAAATCAAACAAATGTAAAGTCTATAAAAATGATTCAGAGAATGCCAAGGGAAAAGAGGACAATCGTAGACCAATTATGTACCAGAGGGGTCAGCACAAATATGTGACATTGGGGAGAAGTGTTCAACGTCGCCTAAAGAGAAAAAGCACTTGCCGCATGAAGTGTGCATGTTAGAGGGAGGAGTTCCAAGAATCCTCTGGCCCATTGGTAGTAAAGAGTGTTTTCTCAATTTAAAGGGGTTAGAAGCGTTAATCTGCTCCCAATTTGTTTTAAAGCTGCAATTAGAAAATCAACGGTTCTCTTGTTGACATTATTAAGCTTCTTGGAGGAGTCACGTGACAAACCAAGAGATTAGTTAACGGAAAACGTAAAGTAGAGCAAAGACAACACTAGACCAGACTTATGGAGGGAGGCAAAAGTCCCGCAAATATCAGCAAAGCACTTGACAAAGAAGAACTGGTTCTCCCAGTCCTTGAATTTGTTGACACTATCTGATATTAACTTCTTATAGGCATTGACTCTGTATATATAATTGTTGAGATTACTCAGCCTTGCCAACTTGGTCAAGAAGTTTAGAACTTTTGCATTAAGCGAAGGGAGCTCAGATTCCAATGCCAACATCTCCAAAGACAGGGATGAGTGTAGACGTTTGGAGAAAGTTGAATCGGAGCAATTCCAATATGAGATAAATATGAAGACAGGAACTCAAAAAAATGAAGAAATCCGCCATGCCATATGTGGATGGCAGTATAAGCAAAATACCCTTCAGGAGGGTTGTCGATGGTGTCAGTTGCCTGAGGAGGGATAGCTTCAATCCCAGTAATACCAAAATCCTTAAGAAAGGCATTGAGTTCATCTTGTGGTACAATGGAAGAATGCTTAGAAATGTCTTCAACTTTAGGAGAGCTCATGATTCTACCAGGTGAAAACGTTTTAGTTAAAATTCTTGATCATTTATGAATTTAGAAGGCATTCAAGAAGTAAACAAATAAATCTACTAAGATAACTCAAGCATGAAAACAGACATAAAGTTCTAAAATTGTGCAAACAGTTTAGGTCAGAAACTAAATAGCTTGAGCTTTCGACAGTGTCGAAAGGACAATAGATTGAGCTTTCGACTATGTCGAAGGGTCAGCAGCTTAGGCTTTTGACAATGTCAAAAGGACAATAGTTTGAGCTCTCACTATGTCGAAGGGTCAACAGCTTAGGCTTTCGACAATGTCGAAAGGACAATAGCATCAACTTTAAACCATCGTACTTCAACATTGTTGAAAGCCTAAAAAGTAAATAAATAATAATATGAATTCCTTGGGCTATTGACAAAGTCGAAAGTAAGAGATGAAACATTAATCCATTCATCACCTTTCGACAACGTCGAAAACTCTATGGAAGCCTGGATACACTTTAAGTGTAACATAAAGCTAAGTGGCAAGACCTTTTGACATGATCGAAACCAAGAACTTAAAATTCTTGAGTAAAAATGTTAGTGTTGTCGACGTTGTCGAAAGGTCTGGTCAGTGTTGTCGAAACCTATCCTATCGATAGAAGTCGAAAGGTTTCACATTAAACTCATATATGCTATGAACACTTCGACAAAGACGGGCAAGGAAAACTCTAGGGTCAAATAATTTCAACCTTGTCGAAAGCTAATAGTCAAAAGGTTTGAAAGTCTTTGACCTCGTCGAAAGCTCGTTGTCGAAGGGGTAGATCCACCCCACTTAGCTACATATCCTTTCGACAACATTGATCAATTTGGCACCACAACACCTTTCGACCCCATCGAAAGGTGCTAAGAAAGCAAATCCGATATTTCCATCTTAATCTCTTTCGAAGGGGCAAAAGGGTCATTTTTGTGCTGCCAAATTCATCATCTAAACACGAGAAGTTTTCGGGTAATTTGATCTGGTTAAACTAACCCAAAGCCGATTAGGAATCCAGTTTTCAAAATTTTCTTGAAGAACAGGCAAATTAAATCTGTTAACAAAATGGGTTTAATCTGAAATTGATCTAATTCAATTTCAAAAGAGGTATAAAGATTTTCAATAAATCGAAAACCCAGGTTAAAAACAAAAGGCAAAAATTAAAAAAAATTGAAATAAGAGTTGAACCCGATAAGGGGATTTTCAATAATAATCACTGTCAAATTCAAGTTCCAAAGTGAGAAATGAGTTTTATTGATTTAAGAAACTGAATTAGGAGGAAATTTTTCAACATACCGAACCAAAATTAAATTTCAATTTTGAGATCTGGAAACTGAAAATTTGATTAAGGCATGAATGAAGTTCGAATGAACACAAAGAAAAACAGAGATTAATCTAAACTGACAGTTTAAATTTGGAAATTAGAGCGAAGTTTGGGAAATTTTGGAGAATTCTTTTACTTTTGCTCGAAGTTTTTGATTGCAGGTAAAAGGAGAAGAAAGAGAAGAAACGTGCTTTATAAGAAAAGTTGCCCAAATTCTCGACCATTGGATAAGATTTAAATGAATGGCCCAGATCTATGCGGGAAGGCCAAGAGGCGGGAAGACTTTAGCTTTCGACAAAGACGACTTGGAAAGTCAAGAGCATCCCTTCGAATGGGTGGGTGGCAAATGTTACTCCAAAAAATCCACCTTTCGACTATCTTGAAAGGTCCTTCAACAAAGACTAAGAAAAGGAGTTCAGATCAAACCTTTCGAAGGAGTCGAAGGGATGCATTCATTAAAGTTTAGTGGCTTTAAGACCTTTCGAAGGGGTCAGAAGGCTCCATCTTACAATACTCAGGGAGTCCTTACCTTTTAAGGATGGTGAAGAAGTCAAAGAAAGTGTTAGCAACTCCATAGTGACCTTTTCAAAAGCATAGCAAGCCATTCGAACAGGTTAAGATCCATCCAGGATACGTCGAAAGGTGTTGTGAAGAAAGCAACACTCAGAGGTTAGTAAAGGCAGAAGAGTGATAAAGAACCTTTCAACAACGTCGAAAGGAAGCACATCTCTCGACAGCATTTAAAGGAAACGTAGCTTTCTACAAGGTCGAAGGGTTCATAAAAACAAGTGAAGTGCAAACCTTCCGTCAAGGTTAAGGGACTCAAAACAGCAAGTGAAAGACAAACCTTTTGACAAGGTCGAAGGGTTCGTAACAGCATATGGAAGGCAAACCTTTCGACAAGGTCGAAGGGTTCATACCAGCAAGTGAAGGTTAAACCTTTCGACAAGGTCGAAGGGTTCATGACAGCTTACGAATAGCAAACCTTTCGACAACGTCGAAAGGTTCATAACTACATATTAAAGGGGAACCTTTCGACCCGATCGAAAGCACTGGCTCGTAAGGGGGGCCGTCTGCATCTATAAATAAGACCTAAGGGGTCACGTTTTGGGGATCCGATTTCTCTCATTTTAAACTTGTATTTTCCGGAATAAAGCATTGTAACCCTAATTTGGGAAACTATTGATTTGGGAATTTTACAAAATAAAGCTTGCTTTGATGAATAAAGGGGAGTCTTGAGCATTATTGGATACTTTACTGTTTACTAAAACCTTTGTTGAATTAACTTCTATTTTCCAGGTTTAACCTCATCGAAAGGTTCTTATCGACAAGGTCGACAACACATCTAGTCCAAATATCGTTTGTAACCTTTCGAAGCCATCAACTCTGTGGATTAAACCTTCCGACAACATCAATAGCTCTTTATGCTCTAACAACACCTGTAACCTTTCAAAGCTATATATTATGTGATCTAAGCTTTCGACAAGGTCGTAACCTACTTCAAATCCATTAAAGTATATGATTTCCTGCCTAAACCCAAGGAAAGCTTACACCTTAACCTTCGACAAGATTGAAACCTATCTCTAAAGGACTTAACTCAAGGAATCTCCACCTAATCGAAAGAAAACCTCGTAGGAGACCACATACTAGTTCAACAAGGTCGAAAGGTTACTCAGTCCAAAGACTATACATTTTCATGACATCGAAAGGTCTAATTCAAGAATTATCCATAAATAAAACCAAATTAAAAGGAAAATTCCTAAGGGAATCTTGCCTACTGTTCTTGTAAAGGATATTCATCTTTATTAGCATTGCTTTGGGGTGTTGACAAAAATTCTTGTTAACAAAAGCTTTCGAAAAGATGAAAAAGGAAGCAGGGCATCCCTTCCACCTCATTCAAACCTTTCGATGCGGATGGATTTGCATATATAGGAAAAGCAGGAACGGTTCGGAACCCCCTTTCGAGGACAATGAATAACAGCTCTTCATATGTGCGCCAAACCTTTCAAAACCAAAGGTTTCGCCTTTATTCAAACTACTCAAAAAGATACCTTGATCAAAACAACCCTTTCGAAAGCATAATCAAGCATTTCGAATCGGTCGAAGCCTGTAATATCAAAGGAAAAGTACCACATCAATTTGAAAGCATGCATTCGGAAGCTACCTATCACATCAAAGCCGTCGACACTCCAATACCTTTGAAACCCTAGTAAACTGCCTATCGACCGAGTCGGAGGCTCGTATCTTCGCTTCTTATGACACCAAAGCAACACGAAAAGAAAAAGCGCATCAATTGCCATTTCAACGAAGTCAAAAGCAACAAAGGAGAAAGTAGTAAAGAGACACCTAGACCTTAACAAAAGAAAAAGATAAACAAGGGACACTTTTGACTGGGTCGAAAGGTCTGGAATAAGGAAATAGGAAACGCGAGAATGAATTAGAGAACTTGGAAGAGAAGCCTTTCGATAGCATCGAAAGCAAGAACACTGAAGAAAGAGAGAGGCCTTTCAACCATGATGAAAGGATGGAAGCAGAAGATGGGAGGACCTTTCGACTAGGTCGAAAGGACGGGTGCGAAAGGGGGCCGACCTGCATCTATACATAAGACCCTAGGGGTCCGATTTTGGGGACCGGATTTTAGAATCCTAAACTCATTCTACTACTTCTTTGCAACAATTAAATCTTTGTAAACCTAAATTGATTTGGGGAAAGCTCTCAAACTTGTAACTCTTTTGTGAATTAATGGAAAAAGAAGGAATGCATCGATTCATTAAGGATTTCAATTATGAGGAAGATCACTATGATTATTAGCTAGACTAATAATCAATTGCACATGATGCAACCTTATCTTCTTAACTTCTTTCTGTCTTATGCAAAGAAGTGAGATCAACTTGGATATCATACATGCAAAACACATTATCATCATGATAAAAAATATATGATGACGAACAAAGATGGTGATGATGTTTCGGCGATGATAAGTTCATAGCACTTACAAATATCCAAGATGATCTTCTATCGAATACACTAAATGGAGCTTGTATAGTTAGGAATTTGATTTTGTTTCGAAAGGACAAAAACCATTTCGACCTGGTCGAAAGGGATGCCTCGATAGAAATCTAGTTCATAAATGATAAACGATTGTACAAGGATGAATTCCTTCAACGGGAACATACTCCCAACTACGTCTTCAACCCTTTCGAAGGAGTTCCTCCATAAAGATGAAACCAATGACGTTGAAAGCGGTCATAAAGGATGAACAAACCTTTCAACATAGACAAAAGGGATTGATTGGGCCTTTCGACCTGGTCGAAAGGAATGAATGTTTAGTATAAATGGCTATTTTCAACTCATTCAAAAGAGGGGCTTCGAATAAGATTCTTTCTCCTTCACCTCCATTTTGATGAGGTTAATTTGGTCAATGGTCCATTATTGACATCTTACATATTATCCTCCAAAAGTAGTTTAACTAAGTCAACTTGATCGGAAGAGGGGTATCGAAGGAAGTAATCTCTTTCAATTCTCTTTTGATAATCTTCTTTTGTTACATAAACAATCCTATTTATCATTCACATAGCTTTGGGGATGTTGATAAGTTTTCTTATTAACATTTTTTGGCACTAGAAGGAGGGCTTGAACCTCCGACCATATGATTATCTTATAGACTAATTATAGGTTGTTTAACTTGGCGTAGGAAAAAGAAGTCTAACAGACTTAGCAGAATGGATGAGGTGGTTGTCCACACTACTACCTTAGAAGAAAATATCACTCCAACTTTTAACTTGGAGGGGTTTGTACCAGGACAACCATCGGTGTCGGCTCAATAAGATGATAACGTTGCTAAAATAAAGCGCTTAGAACAACAACTGCTCGAGTTGTAGGAATTATTCAAGATGGCATTGTCCTAAAAATCTTCTAAAACAGCAAGACCAACAAATGGAGACAAAGTGATCTCTTTGAGGATTAATTCTAAGGCTCATGCAAATGAAGAAAAGAGCAAAATTGATTTAACATCTTTAAAAAAGAAAGGCCCGCTTCCAACCAAAGCTGACCATCAAGGAATAATATTAGATAAACCTCTTGAATAGTCTGGTAGCTCCACATCGAAAGAATACTATCCAGACCAGAAAGATTACCTTGACGCAGAGGCCTATCTAAAAGATGTGGTGGAAAAGTAATTAAAGATGTGCTGAATGCTAAAGGGAAGAGGACCCTCGACGAGAATGTGAATGATAGCGCATGTCGCCTTTTACAGATGAAATCATGGCAACAACTATTCCATCTTGTGTGAAGATCCCGACTATGAAGTATCATGGGATCACAGACCCAGACGACCACTTGATAGCTTTCAATAGTCAGATGGATCTATATAATGTATCAGGGTTGTTTGGTGCATGTTATTTTCGGTGACTCTCCAAGGTGCTACAGCTAAATGGTATCGACAATACCGAGAAAAGACCATCTACTCGTGGAAGCAATTTACTTACGAATTCTCTGCTCAGTTTTGCATATGCAAAGACCCAAGCATTGATTAAACAGTCCTGGCTAACATAAAATAGAGGCAGGGAGAGTCTTTGGGAGACTATATTAAAAGGTTCAACACTGAAACATTAAAGGCTAAGGACATGAATAAATGTGATAAGCTTATTGCGGTGCATTCCGAATTAATAGAAAATACCCCATTCTGGAAACAACTCTTTGTTAATGGGTGCAAAGATTTGCCACACTTCCACTTTCAAGCTGACAAGTTCATTCGAATGGATGAGTTATATCACACTAAAAGGAAAGCAATCCCTAAAAAGGAAGGAGGAAGATTTGGACTTGATTGAGGGCATAAAAGATCAAGATGGAAAGAACCTATTGCTAATTTAATCGCTTTGAACAAGCCGTTGTCTTACGTTTATGCTGTGGCAAAGGAGAGATTAATTTCTTAACTTCCGTCAAAGCCAAGAACCACCCAGAACAAAGAAAATGGGACGACTACTGTTTGTACCATAAAGCAAATGGTTATAAGGCCGAGGAATGCAGAGTCTTAGCAGGAATCATCCAGAAGTTGATTCGCGAGGGTCATTTAAAAGAGTTCATTCAGGACAAGCAGAAAGCTCCACGAATAGGAGATGGCCTGCAAAAGCTCCCAAGTAATGTTGTTAATATACTGAAGGAATATGACCCTCTGAGCTCAAGCCCGCCGCTGAACAGGATCGATGTAATTCATGGTGGGCCACATCCCGCGGGGACAAGCAAAAGGGCAAGGAGCAGATATATTACGGAGGCTAGAGAGGGTGTATTCTTAGTCCAAGAAGAGCCCCCGTTGAAAACTCCGCAACTCAATATTCTAATGCCAAATCTTGTCGTCACCCTTCAAGAGTTAAAGAAGGGAGTTCATCATCCACACAACGATGCCTTAATGATCACAGCTCAAATTGGACTATCTATCGTGTCCAAAATTCTTGGGGATACGGGCAGTGCAGTCAATGTCATCTTTAAGCATGCCTTCAATCAGATGAGCTTCCCTAAGAACAAGCTTGAGCCCAGCATGGAACCAATCTTCGAGTTCAACAACAAAGGGTCGAATCTAGTGGGACAAGTAAAATTGCTAGTGCAAATGGGAGTGTTGTTAATCGGCAAATGTTCTATCGAATAGAAAATTGCCGATAAATTTCAAATTAAAATAACCGCAAGCGCACGACGTACACTTGTAGTACGTGGCGAATATAGGTCGATCCGTAGGGAATTGATGATTTTAAAAATTCAATTCAATCAAATTATACCAATTTCAAGTGAAAGTTAAGCTAGAGAATTAGAGAATCAACTAACTAAAAGAAAAGAGAAGCAAATATAAGAGTTAAGTGACAATTTAGAGAATAAATCCACTCTCTAGATCATGTAGTTCAACACATATGAAATCATGATCTCTCTTTTATGGTCACTAGTGCTTTAATTGATATGCTTATCATAAGTATGGCATATTTGTGCTATTGATTAGCCAACATAAGCCATCAAACTATAACACACCCCTTAAACCACTTACTAACTTTCATGAAACTTGACAATGAAAATGAAATCTATTTTAAGTATGACCTATTAACTATTGATTAGAAATATAGACCATCAAATTTTAATTTCAAATCACTTTCTTTTGCCATAATCATATTTTGATGAAGAGGCAATTAGTGTTAGTGATTGTTTAAGCATAGCCTATTTGGTGTCAACAATATAGGCTATCAAATTCAAAGCAAAAACAACTAGTAAATCATTTCTATCATCATCATTAAGCATAAAAAGAGAGCATGAATTAACAAATAGTTGAAGCTACATAATTAGAGAGCTTCATCACCCCTAAATTGAAGGGGTTTAGCCTCTCATATTTGTCATTTGATTAACAAATGTAGCTAACAACATGAAAGCAAAATGAAAGAAAAATGAAAGCTTAATGAAAAAGAGAGCTAATTAACAAGAATTAGAACTATTCTACTTGCATGAAAGTAAATCTACACTACAAACATTAAAGTAAATAAGCATGAAAAGGAAAGAGCATGTATTAAATTGCAATAAAAAGAAAATTACATGAAAATAACAATGAATGGCCAAGTAGCCATGAAAAGAAATAAAAGAGAACTAAGCTAAATTAAGAGAAGAGATGGCCTCCATAAGAGGGCTTAAGAGGGTAGAAGAGGTTACATGAACATAATGGGTTATTTATACAAGCATGAAACCCTAATCCATAATTTGGGGAATGCCCAAACTACCCTTGAGAAAGTGTGGAGGCCAAGTAATCATTAGCTTCTACTAATCATCATTTAAGTGTACATGAAGCCATTAATTCCATAAGCATGTGCATTAGCCTTTAATTTGTACATTAAGGTAGGTGGGTAGGTGGGGTCCTCCATGTTCTTCACTTTGAATTATTTCCATCTTCATTCCTTTGTATTCATTTTGTGCATGCATGTGTCTTCATGAAACCACTCCTATTTGAGATCAAATTCCTACACAAATATATATAAATTTCCAATTAATTTTTCTCAAAGAAATATATGCACACAAATGACCGTTTTGCCCCTATATGAAAATGGATATGTGACAATTTGGAATTAATATGGATTTTGGTTAAAACAAGTTAAAATACCCAATATGATCATTTATTTAATTTAAATAGAATAAATATGGTGGTAAAAATATGCATATTTACGTGCACATCAGGTGCCACCATTTTGCCGAACCTTCGAGACTCTCTTTGTGATCATCAACCGGCCATCCTACTACAATGCTTCCTTTGGCAGATATGCACTTGATGAAATAGATGCTTTTATCTCACCGAAGTACCTGATGGTGAAATTCTTGACAAAGAGAAGCTGGGGCACAGTCCGTGGGGAGCAATTTAGATCTCGTGAAATGTATTTCGCTACAATTGATCAATATAAAAGTGAGTCTTCTTCTTACTTTGATTCTTCTACTATTTTTCAGCCTTTGTATGATGGATTTTTACATCCAACATTCGAAGAAAAAATTAGATCTAATAAAGCTAACAAACGTATGTATGAAAGGTACATTCCTCCTAGAGGCAAGAGGAAGAGAGTTGATGCTAATTCTGTTGAAGAAAGCCCAATTGTCATTGAATTTGATTGCCAAGGGGAAACAGAAAGAATAAAAAAAATAGAAGACCTTGAGGAGACATGCATAGATTCAGATGATTACACCAAGGTAGTCAAAGTGGGAAAGGAATTGGGTAGCAGCATGAAAAAAGATTTAATCCTCTTTCTTAAGACCAATAAAGACGTATTCGCTTGGTCTCATTCAGATATGGTGGGGATTGATCCGTCGATCATGTGTCATGCGCTAAATAATAATTCGGAAGTAGCCCCAATTAGACAAAAAAGAGAATTAGATAGAGTATGATCTGATGCCTTGAAAGAAGAAGTTAAAAGACTCCTTGAGAATGGATTTATTTGGGAAATTTATTACCCAAAATGGCTAGAAAACCCCGTGTTAGTAAAGAAATCGAATGAAAAGTAGAGGAGTTGCAATGATTATACTGACTTGAACAAGGCTTGCCTGAAAGACTGTTTTCCATTACCGCAAATTGATCAGTTGGTTGATTCAACTTGTGGGCACAAATTGTTACCTCTCATGGACGCATACTCTGGATATAATCAGATACGTACCCATGTTCAAGCCAGATGAGGAGCACACTAGTTTCATTACTAATTAGGGAATCTAAAGCTACAAAGAAATGCCTTTTGGACTGTTTGCGCCAAAAATGGTCACAAACCCCAAGTATTGTGAAAGCACCAGTGTATGAATATAAATCAGAAATATTCAAACACAAATATCAGATCTAATCAAGCAACAAACGACAGTCCAGAAATAATGAACAGTGACACACAATTTATAATGGTTCGGCTACCTCCGGCCTACGTCCACTTCAAGGTTTTTATGATTTTATTGCTCGATGCTTGAATATTACAGTTTCTTATCGCGTAGTACAACAGACTTGATGATTATAATCTGAACCTAAGGCAGCAATGGTGATCTGGAAGTAAATCTAGCAGAGTCTGGGTGCTCTTTAGCTCTTAAAATTGTCCGACCTCTTTTTTGAATGACCAGGGGCTCTATTTATAGGTGTAGGAGGCTGATATTTCACCTAAAATCCGGGGAGACCAGTTCTGGCACGTGAGGGGACCCACATGGCCGAAACCTGGAGATCCGGGCCCGCTTTGGGATCGATTCGACCCTTGGTTCGAATCGATCAAGAAATCATCCAATCGGGCTGAAATTTGGTGTGAATATCCTTCATCATGTGCTCAAGCTCCTGTGAAAATTTCGTAGCATTTGGACTTGTGCATCTCGAGTTATGATCTATTCAAGGTTAGATACTCGGCTGAAATGTCTCTTCGAATCGATCCCCTTCGACTCGGGTACTTCGAATCGATTGCCTCGACTCGATTCAACGTGTCTTTGCGATGACGTGGCACGCCTTCTTCGTATCGATCCGACTTGCGCTCCGAGTTGTCTGGGTCAAACCCATCGTTTCAGGCGCTTCGACTTAGTCGATTCGATGTGATGGGTTTGAAGGAATGCTCCTTCGAATCGATCGAATAGGCACCCTTCGAATCGATTCGACTGGTGGATACAAAGTTATCTTGACGGAGTGGGTTCGAAGTAACTTATGGGATGGAGTCGAAGGGTATTGGTTGCATGGATTCGAAGTGGAGGAAAACCTGAGGGGTTCGAAGTGTTGGATTCGAACGTAGTCTGTTTGGATGGATTCGAAGCAGGGAGAACTCGATGGTTTCGAATGACTAAGACCTCATCAATTCGAACTAGATCATATGAATTTGACGTGGTGGATTCGAATGGAACTTGCTCTGACGGATTCGAAGCAAGACCTCGTGGATGGATTCGAACCCACGGCTGGGCTTATGGATTCGAACCTAGGGCTATTTCCTCCAACTTGCATCGATGATATCTTGAGCGTACGAACTCGGATTGACTCGAGATTTGGAATGTTGTTTTATCTGGCCTTGCTTGACATGTCTTATCAATTGTAGCCCGATCCGGACTCGGAAAAAATTCATCGATATCCATGGTGAACCTGCGATACACAATCGATGTTCATGACTAATAATCATTGATTTTCAGTTAATCTTTGGGTATCTCGGCTTTGCCAAAAGTTGGGATAACATTTTGCCCCCCAAAACATGCCTTTTGGTAAAAGGCGTGTTTTGATCAGTCTCAAGTCGAATGTTGTGAGTTCATGTTTTATTCAGAGTTTATAGCATTTTTAATCAAGTCCATGGCTGTTCGAAGCCGAATTGTTATCAATTTCTCCGAGTGGAAGTTATGAATGAAATTCTACAGCCTCCCCATACTATCGGTGGTCACTCCGGACCCTTGCCAAGCTCATTCTAGATTTAGCGATTGAATAGAAAGATCCTATTGCACTCCGATGTTGCTTTCTATCCCTTGCACTCTGGCCCCAGCTAAGGCGTATAGCGATGTCTTGGTCATTCTGGACCAATCGTAGCCTCTCTGGGCTCTTACTGGATCCCATCCTGTCACTCTCTGGTGAAGGGGAAACAACGTTAAGTGAGTCAATCCTATCGCTCTCCGGCGAAGCGACTCACCTCCTGCACTCCGGTTCAGTGTATCTGAACATTAACGATGTCATGACCTGAATCGTCGGTCGATCACAGCCTCTCCGGGCTCATGCTGGATCCCATCCTGTCACTCTCCGGCGAAGGGGAAACAACGTTAAGTGAGTCAATCCTATCGCTCTCCGACGAAGCGACTCACCTCCTGCACTCCGGTTCAGTGTATCTGAACATTAAGCGATGTCATGACCTGAATCGTCGGCCGATCACAGCCTCTCTGGGCTCTTATCGAATCCCGATCCAATCACTCTCCGGTGAATAGGAAACGATGCTTGAGTGAGTCGATCCTGTCGCTCTCCGGCGAAGCAACTCACTTCTTGCACTCCGGACCCCGCCTCTCCGGGTAAGGGTCATAAAGCGATCAATATCATATCAAGTTTCATTATTTGTCCTTCAACTCTCTGGTAAAAGAGAAATTCATGTTTATTTACTGAATTCAAGTTCCAGTGTTCAATCTCAAACAAAGGGAAAAAAACTAGATAATGCCTCTCCGGGCGGAGCGGTCTATTACCATCCCAGAGCATGCCTAGGGATCTCTCTGGTTCCCGTACATGAGTAAGTGGAATAGCCGTTTTATTTTAAAATTAAATCTAAGGAAACTAAGTGACCAAAGCTCATATCCTGAACTTGGCCCTTGCCATCGTGATCAGTTGATGATGAGTCATGATCCCGATCCAGGATCAGCCATGTTAGGTTGAGGCGGTAGTTGTTCAGACCTTACCGCCGCTGTTCGCTCTCTGACATATTGTGGCAGTCTACCGCTCCTGGCATGTTCTTCCACCTCATCTTTTAGGTGGCGGCATTCATCGGTAGTGTGCCCATCCAGCTCATGGAATAGGCAGTATTTTCCAGTTCTGCGTTCCCGCTCCGTGGGATCTCTCCTGGGTGGTTTTCGATAGGGGAGTTCCCCCGAGTTTCAGCGTAAATCCTTTCTAGGCTTGTCGTCAAATCTGTGTATTGCCTGAATCTAGGCTCTCGGAATTTCTTCCGTTTATCAGGACCATCATGTACGTTTTCCTGCTTTCTCTTTCCTTTATCTGCCCTGGACTGTTCCCTGGCGGTTCCTTCGCCTTGTGCAACATTTATTTCCTGCCTCTCGGCTCGTGATTCTTCTAATCGAATGAATTTTTCAGCTTCATGGAAAAACTCTCCAAGATCTTGCGGTGGATCTTTAGTCAAAGTGTCTTTGAATTCGGTGCCTTCCCCAACTCCTGCCACTACCGCCATCAGAATCATTGATGGATCCGGGTGATCTACGGAAGCCACCGTTGCATTGAATCGTAGTAGAAAATCTTTTATGGACTCTCCGGTCCTTTGCTTTATTGAAGCTAGAGTCATCACACTCTTGGGCCGTGTTACGTGGACCCTGAACTGTCTCATGAAGCAATCCACAAGCTCGCCCCATGTTCTGATTGATCCAGTCTCTAATTGTTTGAACCAAAGTGCAGCCAAATCTGATAAAAATAAAGGGAAACATCGTGCCATCACTTCCTCGGATGCTCCCAGTACTTCCATGTGTCTAATGTATTTGGTAATATGCATGGTTGGATCCGACTTCCCATCATACGGATCCAGCATTGGTAGTTTGAACTTTGGAGGGTTCTTTGCATTCCTGATATTCGGAGCAAACGGACTCCGACTAACTTCTTCCAATCCTCCTCCTGACAACCCTCCTCTCATGAGTCATCTCACTAGACCAATCATTCTTTCATCTCCATCTTGGGGTTGCCCCCTTGTCATGTCTCTGTCTTGCCCTCCGAGTCTTGTAGGGAATTCTGGTACGTACTCTTCGGGTGGCTCGTTAGCATTTGTGTTGGCCCTAGTCGGTTGAGCTCCTTCCAAAGGTCCTTCTGCATTGGATCCTGCGGGCCTGCCCCCAAGCCCTTGTTGATTGCCTTCTGGTTCTGTATTCTGTCCTTCGTTGGGTTCCATAGCCCTAGCTCCTTGTTCCACATTCACAGCCACTGTAGCTGGTCCATGGTTCTGTGCCCCAGCAGCTCTCATCTGCTCGAAGAAATTCTGTAGCATCTCTTGTTGGCTTTTCATCATTCTTTCCTGCATTAGGTTATTCATAGCCTCCATCTCATCTTTAGTAATGTAGATCGAAGCTTGTCCTTCTCCAGCGCCAGATGATGCCTCTTGACTTCCTCCCTGTTGGCTCCTCTCAGCTCTTTGTCTTGTTTGTCGAGTCATTGTCGAGTCTTTCAGACTTTTGAATCTAAACTTGGAATCTGGTGTAGCGGGTGCTAGTCCTTCTCAGTGAAAGCACCAAAGTGTTTGCGCCAAAAATGGTCACAAACCCCAAGTATTGTGAAAGCACCAGTGTATGAATATAAATCAGAAATATTCAAACACAAATATCAGATCTAATCAAGCAACAAACGACAGTCCAGAAATAATGAACAGTGACACACAATTTATAGTGGTTCGGCTATCTCCGGCCTACGTCCACTTCAAGGTTTTTATGATTTTATTGCTCGATGCTTGAAGATTACAGTTTCTTATCGCGTAGTACAGCAGACTTGATGATTATAATCTGAACCTAAGGCAGCAATGGTGATCTGGAAGTAAATCTAGCAGAGTCTGGGTGCTCTTTAGCTCTTAAAATTGTCCGACCTCTTTTCTGAATGACCAAGGGCTCTATTTATAGGTGTAGGAGGCTGATATTTCGCCTAAAATCCGGAGAGACCAGTTCTGGCATGTGAGGGGACCCACATGGCCGAAACCTGGAGATCCGGGCCCGATTTGGGATCGATTCGACCCTTGGTTCGAATCGATCAAGAAATCATCCAATCGGGCTGAAATTTGGTGTGAATATCCTTCATCATGTGCTCAAGCTCCTGTGAAAATTTCGTAGCATTTGGACTTGTGCATCTCGAGTTATGATCTATTCAAGGTTAGATACTCGGCTGAAATGTCTCTTCGAATCGATCCCCTTCGACTCGGGTACTTCGAATCGATTGCCTCGACTCGATTCAGCGTGTCTTTGCGATAACGTGGCGCGCCTTCTTCGTATCGATCCGACTTGCGCTCCGAGTTGTCTGGGTCAAACCCATCGTTTCAGGCGCTTCGACTTAGTCGATTCGAAGTGATGGGTTTGAAGGAATACTCCTTCGAATCGATCGAATAGGCACCCTTCGAATCGATTCGACTGGTGGATACAAAGTTATCTTGACGGAGTGGGTTCGAAGTAACTTATGGGATGGATTCGAAGGGTATTGGTTGCATGGATTCGAAGTGGAGGAAAACCTGAGGGGTTCGAAGTGTTGGATTCGAACGTAGTCTGTTTGGATGGATTCGAAGCAGGGAGAACTCGATGGTTTCGAACGAATAAGACCTCATCAATTCGAACTAGATCATATGAATTTGACGTGGTGGATTCGAATGGAACTTGATCTGACGGATTCGAAGCAAGACCTCGTGGATGGATTCGAACCCACGGCTGGGCTTATGGATTCGAACCTAGGGCTATTTCCTCCAACTTGCATCGATGATATCTTGAGCGTACGAACTCGGATTGACTCGAGATTTGGAATGTTGTTTTATTTGGCCTTGCTTGACATGTCTTATCAATTGTAGCCCGATCCGGACTCGGAAAAAATTCATCGATATCCATGGTGAACCTGCGATACACAATCGATGTTCATGACTAATAATCATTGATTTTTAGTTAATCTTTGGGTATCTCGGCTTTGCCAAAAGTTGGGATAACATGGACTAAAGAATGCAGGGGCTACATGTCAAAGACTGGTCAATAGGATGTTTAAAGAGCAAATTGGCCGAAATATGGAGGTTTATGTGGATGACATGCTAGTGAAGTCTAACAAGGCTAAAAATCATCTTGAAGATCTAGAAGAGATGTTTAAAATACTGCGGAAATACCAAATGAAACTGAACCCATAGAAATGCTCCTTCATAGTCCATTCAGGGAAATTTTTAGGCTACCTTGTGAGTGCTCATGGATTTGAAGCTAGCCCACACCAAATTCAAGCTATCAAGGATATGGTCGAACCCAAAACTAGTAAAGAGGTAATGAGTTTGAATGGGAGGATAGTCGCTCTAAGCCGATTCATTTCCAAAGCGACTGATAAGTGTATCCCCTTTTTCGATATAATTAAGAAGAAGAAAAACTTTGAATGAGGAGGGGGGAGATTGTAGGAAAGATTTTCAGGAGTTAAAAAGCCATTTGGAAAAGCCACCGATACTATCTAGTCCCGAGAATGGAGAAATTTTGTACTTATATATGGCAGTTTCAGAACATGCGGTCAGTTCGGTGTTGATTAGAGAAGGAAGTGGGGCTTAACTTCCTGTATATTATGTAAGCAGGTGATTAAAGGATGGGTGTTACCCGGCTACTTGACTTGGCTATGAGGCGATAGTTGTAGAGGCTATGGTTGAACAAAGACATGAATCAATCTAGGAGGGGATGGAAGGTGAAAAAGATCGGTGCAACTCATTTGGATCGGCCAGTGTATGTGGATCGGTATTCAATTGGTGGATCGGTAGAGGTAGCTTGGCCTTGTTGGAACAGTATCGTGTAGTGCTCGGACTCGGTGGTTTGGCATGTGTCATTTGGCCTCGGTGGTTCAACATGTATTGTTCTGACCTGGTGGTTCGACGTGTGTCGTTCGGCCTTGTTGGATTGGCATGTATCATTCAGCATGTATGGGTCGACAGCTTGGGTTCAGTCATGGTTGTTTGACATACTTGGATCGGTGTGCATCAGGGAAGTTAGCAGATTACTACAAGGCAATACGGTCGGTCTTTCTTTACTTCGGGTTACATCCCTAGCTGCTCCGAGTGATATGAGAGTTCGCTTGGAGTCATGCGCAAGGAACCCCTGGTTTAGCCAGAGTGGCTCGGTGACTATTAGTTCGGTTATAGGGGGCCGGTATACATGGATCGGTGAACACGAGTTGCCTACAGTGGACCGAAGTATCTTTGTCATAGGCCTGCATGGGGGAACCAGCCTATCTTCATCTATAAATAGAGGGGCAGGGGTCTAGTTGAGGGGGACCATTTTTGGAGAACTCCAGGGATAATCTGCCATTTTCTGTACTCACTTCTTTTCTGTTCAAACTTGTATTCAAGTTGTTTGTTTACGGATTGTATTTATACTCAAGTGGTTAGAAAAGTAATAAAGATTATATTCAAAGTGGACGTAGGCAATTAAGCTGAACCACTATAAATCTGATGTACTCGTTTTTATTGTTCCTTTTGCATTCAACTGGGTTACTTCTCTATTTTAATTTACTTTCTTCATTAATCTCTCTACACAACTCTATTCAAGGGTGTTAGTGACCAATTTTGGTGCTAACATTTTAGTGCTTTCACTGAGAATGTTCATTCTCAGGCTGTTAGGATCTACTTTGTTGCTACTGGATTTCCGAAGGAGATCCAAGGTCATTCTCAAGAGCTCATAGATTCTACCTAGAGTTCCTATGGATAACTCTAAGATGACAAGACTACGTACCAAATCCACCTCCCACAATGCTGATGCTAATGAGACCGTCAGCATCCATCAAGTAGGACCCAGCAATCAACAAGCTAATGCAGTTGTAGAATCCGCCACCATCCCAAACCAACCAGAAGCTATCACTCGGGCAGAGTTCAATGAGCTGATGAGGGAGCTCGTGGAAAGCAGGAGACAACTTAACGAGAAGATTCAAGAAAACACCAACCTGATGACACAGATTGCTCAGTATCAGCGTCAGAATGCTAAAGGAAGCCCTGCTTCCTACTCGTCATCTGACAGCTCCACTTCGTCAGATGAACACCCTAGGCATAGACGCCGTAGGATTGAAACGACACAAACTGGAGCAACAGAGCAATTAGTGACAAGTCGCCAAGGATAGACCAACAGAAATGATCCACATTCCTTAGTTAGAACTGTGGCTCCTCAACTACACCTGGGGAGTCACATCCAACCTAGAGTGAGAAACTTAGGATCTGGAGCACGCATGGGAGCTGGTCAACCACCTCACCAAGATCGTAATGAAGCCGGTCCTCCAAATGCATACTTAGATGATCGCCGACCGAGGATGCACCAACCGGAGCAATCTCGTAGAACGGACATCGACTTGGCACCTCCCATTTAGACTCTGGATCTATCAGCTATTGTCAGGAAATTGATGAGGGAGAACCAGGGCTTGACCAACGATGATTGGAGGCATATCGAGGAGTCATACCCCATTTACCGATAGCATCCTACAAGCTGAGTACCCCCGAAAGTTCAGCATGCCTACTATTCCAGCTTATGAAGGGAAGACCGACCCTCGGCAACACATAATGAGATACGAGTGGATGATGGACTCAGCTAGGGCAAACGATGCGACCAAATGCAGATGCTTCCCAATAACGCTATCCGGAATCACTACCATGTGGTTCACTAGACTTCCCTCACGATCGATCTCCAGGTTTGATGAGTTAGCGATGAAGTTCGTGGAGCAGTTTAGGATCCATGCTACTCGCCCAAAAGACGTGATGTCGCTATCCAGTGTGATTCAGGGTCCTGGTGAGTCATTGAAGGACTACTTATAGAGGTTCCACGTGGCTGCTACTGAAGTTAGTAATCCGTATGACCACGCCATCCTTATGGCTGTCATGCGGGGAGTGGATCCGGAGTCTGAGTTTGGTGACTAGTTGGTAGGCAAACCACCGACCACCCTGGAACGTTTTTATTCGAAGGAAAATCAATTCATGAGGAAGGAAGAGGCCAGGTGGTCGAGGAGGAACATTGCTCCAGGACCCGGTAGGGAAGCAGTGCAAAGCAACAGTGCGGTGAAGCAATCAAGCGAGAGTTCAGGTAAGGTCCAAGTCAATGTTCAAAATAAGCCAGAGCAGTCCAAAGGATCCGGAGGAGTAAATTCTGGACGAAAGAGGGAAGCAGGAAAGTGGAAACCAAAAATCCCAACCTATAGTGAATATACACCTCCAAATACATCTTTGGAGAATATTTTTCTATCAACTTGTAATACATTCCAATACCGAAAGCCGCACCAAAAGGAATCGACTGAGGAACAAAAGCATATTGGAAAGTATTGTCGGTTTCATGAGACCTACGGGCATAATACAGAAGAGTGCAGACACCTCCATGATGCTATATAAAAGCTGATTCGCCAGAAGAAGTTACAACAATTTGTTAAGAATCTGCAGGAAGGCGAACAGGGGACATCTGACCCCAATCACGGGCAAGATACACACCGACCTGAGGAGCCCGCTCGGATTGGAGGAAGGCTGGTTATAAACACGATAATCGGTGGACCTCATCCGGTAGACAAGAGTTGGCAAGAAATGAAACGCTATGCAAGTTCCTTAAAGCATGCGGGCTTCGAGTGCTGTTCAAACACAAAAGACGGTACTCCGATGAAATAGCAACGAATGATGACCGATGATATAGTATTCAGGAGTAGGGATGCCGATCAGGTGGAGGCACCTACCATTGACCCAATGGTTATCTCAGCTACGATCGGATCGGTGCTTGTGAGAAGAATACTAATTGAATGTGGGAGTTCTGTTAATATTATCTTCAAGAAGGCGTATGACCAAATGAAGATGGAGGCGAAGGATCAGAAACCATCTAAAGCTCGATTCATGGCTTTAATAGTGTAGCTACTGATGCAAGAGTTTTGTCGAATTACAAGTTGAACTAGGAGAAGGTGAACGCAGGAGGGTACATATCCTACCGTTCATTGTTTTGGATGTTGATTCTCCATATAATTTTTTTCTGGGCCGACCAGCCCTAGCAAAGTTTAGGGCAGCTTTGGCCCCATGGAGTTTGACCTTGAATTTTCCAACGGATAGTGGAGTTGGTGTAGTGCATGGCGATCAAGCGACTGGTCGTGCTTGTTATGTGGCTGAGCTGAGAGAGGCCCATCGAAGAGAGAAGGGAAAGGGTGTGGACAAGCCTGTCTGCATCCATGCTACTGAAAATTGACAAATAGAGCCTAAGCCTTGGCTTGGGTAACACAGTCGGATCTATAGAGACATAGATCCTAGAGATGACAATGAAGAACCAAAGGAGGCCAAGGTGGCACCAGCTGAATTGACAATTGACATTCCAGTCAGCCATGATGACCCATCACGGGTGCTTAAGATTGGATCACAGTTCAACCCCTCGATGATGGGGGGGATCTTACTGATTTCCTCCGAGCGAATCTCGATGTTTTCGCTTGGACCCATTCTGATATGTGTGGGATTTCTCCCGCCATCGCAAGTCATATGTTAAACATTGACCCAAGTATGTGCCAGTGAAACAAAAGAGGAGAGGCATGGACCCGGAGAGGTTCACTGCTCTCAAAGAGGAGGTGGATAAACTCAAAGCCGATAGGTTCATCCACGACATCCTCTATCCTGAATGGATATCTTATCCCATACCGGTGTGGAAGGCAAATGGGAAGTGGAGGACCTGTGTTGATTACTCGGACCTGAATAAGGCGTGCCCTAAGGATAGTTTTCCATTGCCCAGAATTGATCAGCTGGTCGACTCGACAGCAGGACACGAGTTATTGTCATTTATGGATGCGTATTCGGGATACAATCAAATCCCGATGCATATTCTGGATCAGGAGCATACCAGTTTTGTCACAGACGTTGGATCGTACTGTTATGTAGTGATGCCTTTCGGGTTGAAGAAAGCGGGGGCAACTTATCAGCGTTTGGTGAATCGGATGTTTAAAGACCAGATTGGTAGAACGATGGAAGTCTATGTGGATGATATGCTCGTGAAGTCACGACAGTCAAACGACCACATTCGAGACGTAGCAGAGGTGTTTGATATACTCAGATTTTATGGAATGAAAATTAATCTATTGAAATGTTCCTTTGGCGTTGCGTCGGGGAAGTTTTTGGGTTTCATTGTCAACGCACGAGGAATCGAAGCAAACTCAGAAAAGATTCAAGCTATTCGAGACATACAAGCACCCAGAACTATAAAGCAAGTACAAAGCTTGAATGGTAAAGTCGCTGCATTGAGTCGATTTATATCCAGAGCAACCAACAAGTGTATTCCTTTCTTTGATGTGATAAGGAAAGGGAAAAGAAATTTTGAATGGACGCCGGATTGTGAGGGCACATTCCGAGCTATGGTGAGTCACTTGGAGAGGCCCCATGTTCTGTCAAAGCTCGTAGACTATGAGGAGTTGTATGTTTACTTGGCCGTATCCCAACATGCCATCAGTGCAGCTTTGATTCGTGAGAAGGACCGAATCCAAAAGCCAGTGTACTATGTTAGTAAGCGTTTAACGGGGGCAGAGAGAAATCATCCCAAGATTGAGAAGCTGTCTTACTATTTGGTGATCGCATCACGCAAACTTCGCCCGTACTTTCAAGCACATCCGGTCAGTATCTATACCGATTAACCTTTGCGGCAGGCGCTCCAACGACCAAAGACTTCTGGAAGGTTACTCAAATGGAACATTAAGCTAAGTCAGTTCGACATCACCTACCTGCCACGAAGGGCTATCTAGGGACAAGCGCTAGTAGATTTCATTGCAGAGTTCACTATATCAGACGAGCTAAGTGAAAGTGATGTGATTCCCGCTGTTCGATGGAAGTTATATACCGATAGGGCATCTAACAACCATTATTCTGGGGCTGGTGTTTTTCTTGTAACTCCCGAGAACCGATCGTTTTTTTACACTTTGAAGCTTAACTTCCCCGCTACCAACAACGAAGCTAAATGTGAAACGTTGATCGCTGGATTGAAGCTCGCCAAAGAACTTGAAGTGAAATCGGTTGAAATCTTTTGTGACTCACAGTTGGTGGTATACCAAGTACGGGGAGACTATCAGGCAAAGGGACAAAGGCTTGCTCCATACCTCACTCGGGTTCAAGAATTGTTGGCGGACCTCGAATACTACGATATTTCACACATTCCACGCGAGCAAAATAGGGAAGCCGATTCCTTGGAAAAATTTGCAAGCACTGGCGATGCACAACAGATGGGCTTGGTTCCCATTGAAACTTTACATGCCCCGAGTATAAATGAGATGGAGGTTGATTTTGTGGCGGAGGAGGAAATTGAAAGGGAGTCATAGATGACCCTGTTCAGAGAATACTTGTTACACGGAACCTTATCCGAGAGAAGGAACGAGAGACGACAAGTCGTTCGCAAGGTCTCGCGGTATATAATGCAGGATGGAATGATGTATCAGAAGGGTTTCTCTGTTCCCTTGCTTAGGTGCATCGCCCACGACGAGATAAAGCAAGTTTTACGGGAATTCCATAAAGGAGAATGTAGCGACCATACTAGGGGGCAGACACTAGCCAAAAAGATACTCCGTTATGGATACTATTGGCCGACCGTGAATCGGACGCCGCGAACTATGTAAGGAGATGCGACAAATGTCAGAAGTACGCAAAGACACAGAGAGCGCCGCTGATTGAAGTCACGCAAATGATTATTCCATGGCCGTTTGCGATATAGGGGATCGATATAATCGGCTCCTTGCCAATCTCCAAAGGTGGTGTGAAATACGCAATTGTCGCGGTCGATTACTTCACTAAAAAGGCAGAAGCAGAGCCATTAGCTACGATCACCACCAAAAAGGTCGTTAACTTTGTTGTGCGAAACATTATATGCCACTTTAGTCTCCCACGGACTATCATTACTGACAATGGAACTCAATTTGAGAGTAGAGAATTCAATGAATTCTGTCAAAAATATTGCATTGAGAAAAGGTTTGTGGCAGTCGCTCACCCTAAGAGAAATGGGCAAGTTGAAGCCGTAAATAAGATAATCAAGTCCATCTTGAAAAAACGTTTGGAGAAGGCTAGGGGCAAGTGGGTGGATGAACTTCCAATGGCACTCTGGGCATACAGAACCACCCACAAGTTGTAATGACCCTAAAATAAAAATAAAATAATATATATTTATATTAGAAAATTTTGAGATATATATATAAGTATATATATATTGCATTAAAACAGAAAAGAATTTGGCAATAAATAAAAAATTAAATGGGAGCTTCTGTTTGATAAAATGCAAGGAATTAAGGTAATTAGAAGAAAAATTGGAACTCAAAATAAATATAGCTTTATGTTCAAAGAATTATGTAAATATATATATATATATTTAATATATATGGGGTGTTTGCTGTTTTATATGAAGATAAAATAAAATGAAGTTTAATATAAAGGTTTATATGTCTTATAATTGTGCCAGAAAATAATTAGCATAATATATGTGATTTTTAATTTAAAAAGGGAGTTGACTGATTTGACATAAAGGCAGAAATATATATATATATACACATATACAGAATCAAATAAAATTTCCATTACCATATTTGTTCCAAGCAAATAATTTGGGTAAATGATTTTACATTACAAAGTATGGTAGAATGTCTGATGGAATGGAGGTAATAGATAGGTAGAGAAAAAAATATACAAAGTAGATTTTCAGATTTCCTTAAAACTTATAAAAAGAAATAATAAACTAAGGGTCACATGCATATGGCATGAGTAGAAAAGAGTCATGAAAATAGTATTGAGTGTGTAAAAATGCATGATCCCCGAAATAGCTAATTAAAGTGTGCATTTCCAATTTATGATCACACAGAAATATGATGTGTACATAAACATCTAAGGGTATCAGGGGAATTACCCAATTTCTAAAACCCTAGAATGGATTTATAAATAACTGCACATAGCAAAAACCATCACTCTCTCGGGATCAAAAACAAAATAAAATAAACAAGGAGAAACACTAGCTTGAGGCTTTGGGGGATTTGCTGTTCTAAGAAATTAAGGCAGTGAAAGGAGAAACATTATGTGAGTATTTATCTTTTGTATGCAATGGCATTAAGTCCTATTGCAGGCAGGCTAAAAATGTTATGAGTTATTTGAATCTCTGAAATGATTTGTTATGGGTGATATGGATGTTTGTTTGTACATTTTTGTTTGGAGCATTGATCTGTAATTTGGCTTTCAGAGTTAACATGTTTTAAGTATTCTTGTTCTATCTTACCATCATTAAACATGGATCAAGATTAATAGGGGAACATGGGGTTGAGCCAGTAAATAGGCATGCAGTCATATTTCTCTGATATATGAATGAAAGAAAAACTAAATTGGTCACTTAGGGGTAGTCAATGATCTGCTTACTTCAGGTGGAAGCAAGTATATGCATGGTGCAACTGCACCCTGAGGCCTTTGTGTGTTGGAATAATTTAAACAACCTGGGAGTTTCCATCACAATGCATACATAGTGTTCATTTGACAAGGAGTTAAAGACCATAAAATAAATGGGGGCAGGGGTTCAAAAATCTGGGTTATAAACTTTCAGATTTGGTGTTAGATTTAATCAAGATAAACATTGTTCATTGATTAATTGCTGGATGGAAATTTGGAGTATAAAACAGAGATTACTTATCCAAGATTTGATGAGGATGAATTAAAAATGGTACACATGATTAATCTTAACTGACTGTTGTGCATTGTTTGATTTTTTGAATGTGGTATTGTGTCTTTTGAATGAACCAAAACATGCTAAGAATAAGACCTGTTAAACTAGGAAGGCACTGCAAGATTACTAAAATTATGTATATGTATACAAAATTGATAAATGCTCATACTAGACTGACCCTTTTGGTTGTCCTTGCAATCATCTGGGTGTCTCAAAAATTATTTGGGGCAGCTAAATGATTTGCTTGCAGGAAATTGAAGTTGGCTTGATGAGTAAAGAAGGCATTGGCTGCTAGTATAAATAAGAGAGACTTGTTTTAAATTTGCAGTTGCTTTGTAATGGAATTACTAGACAAATTCTATTTTCTGTAATTGAAGTACTTGTAGGAAACTTTTTAGGTATTTGGGGTTGAAAACTTGTACTTAAGTAAAATTCATTTTGAATGATATTTGATGGGGTTTGATTTTTTTTTATTGATTCTATGATCATCTGATTTGGAGAAAACAAGGGGATGGATATAACACCTAAATATAAAATGTGAATGTAATGATCACTGGTTTTATTGCCTGAGTTTATTCTATGATTCTCTTTAAATAAAATTACAATAGGTTTGACAAGATTTGAATAAGAAATACTCAAGTGGAATAAATGTATGCATGTCAGATAATTGATACTGAGATATATATATATATATATATATTTGAAACTCTGGTTTCTATTGTTTATGTTTTGTCTTATGGAAATTAAACAGCTAAGGGGATTTAATTTTTGAAATAAACTCTCAAGATTTTAGCAGAACATTTAAAAAAAAAGATCTTTTTGAATAATAGACCTGGAAGGGTAATGGACTTTGGATAACTGGTTGAACACCTATAAGAAAGTATTTTCCAGAAAACTTGAACTAGGCATAAAAAGGCTTGGAAATTTAGGAGTAGGAATTTTGTAAAAGCTTGTCAAAATGAAGGGTATGGGTTTGCAAGTGGTAAAAAGGGGGACTATGGCTGGTCTAGGTGGCCATGGGTCAAACCCTTGGAGCCTGGAATCTCTTCATTTCAATTGATGAAGTGTGAGTGCATCCGGGACAAAACCAAGAAAAACACCAAGCAACCCTCAGATAACACCAAGCAATTATAGTGATATACTAAGCAACTAAAAATCTGTACCATGTTAAATGTAGAAATGCAATCTAACTTCACTTGTTTAATTTGAGACAGTGATTAGGAAAATCACTTTTGATGTTCCTAACTACAAGTAGGATCTTGAAATGATTTCATGCATAAGCCTAATAACTATCACAAGAACAAATAAATGATAATAGCCTTATTTAGGCAGATTAATATTTATAAATAGTCAGATAACAAGTTTAGGTATCATAATTTGCTAAAAATATACCTCTGGCAGTAGAATAAGAGTTAAATAGGAAATAAGTGGCTTGTCAATAGCTTGTATGATATTTTGTTTACAAATTTGATTTAAATTGACCCTGATATATATATATATATAAAAATATATATAAATAGTAATAAAGGAACAATTGTATATCATCAAATATATAATTGGTTTAATCTTTGTATACTGATATGATTATATTAGTAATTCCAGGGTCTTGGGAAAAATATTTGGAAACTATGTAAAAGTTTAAAAAAAAAAGTATTTGGGGTTTAGTGGTGAGTTCCTCTTGAATAAAAAAAATCTGAGTGATTTTAAAGATGAGGGTCACCACACAAGTCTGCGACTGGTCATACTCCTTTCGCCTTGGCATACGGCATTGAAGCAGTTATACCCATGGAACTTGAAGTTCCTTCTCACCAGGGTGAATCATTATGATCCTAGAATGAACTGAGATCTTTTACCGGAGTCGTTGGACTTTGTCGACGAGAAGCGTGAAGAAGCTGATTTAAGGGCGGCCGCATATCGGCACCGAGTCGCCCGATATTATAATGAAAAATTTCGACCAAGAGCTTTCGATGTAGGCGACCTTGTTTTGAAGCGAGTTTTTTTGGTCCCATCACATATGAATCACACATGGGAAGGTCCCTACGTCATCGAACGGAGGCTTGGAGAAGGAACCTTCAAGCTAGCGACTGTTGATAGCATGGCACTCTCCAGAGCATGGAATAGCGAACATTTGCGCCGCTATTATACTTAGTTTATTTCTTTTGCATTTTAGTAGCAATTATTTCCAGTATATGTTTCTTTCGTTGTTCTCTGTTTCTGACATGTAATAAGACAATTCAATTTGTCCCTATTTTCTACAATCAATAAAGGCTTGAAGCTGTTTTTCTATGAACTGTTGGTGTTCCGTATTTTATAATTTCATGACAAAATTAATTTGCATTAATCTATTTGGCATATGAGCGCACACACAAAACTAAAAGTCGACCAACTACGTATTCAAAAATCTCTAAGTCCCCAGAGTGCAGACTGGAGTACTCTAAGTCCCCAGGGCGTGGACTAGAGTACAAACGATTCAAAAATCTCTAAGTCCCCGGCGTGCGGACTGGAGTACTCTAAGTCCCCAGAGCTGGACTAGAGTATAAACGATTCAAAAATCTCTAAGTCCCCAGAGTGCGGACTAGATTACTCTAAGTCCCCAGAGTGTGGACTAGAGTATAAACGATTCAAAAATCTCTAAGTCCCTGAAGCGGATGAGAGTACTCTAAGTCCCTAGAGCATGGACTAGAGTATAAACGATTCCAAAATCTCTAAGTCCTTGAAGCGGACTAGAGTACTCTGAGTCCCCAAAGCATGGACTAGAGTATAAACGACTCAAAAATCTCAGAGTCCCTGAAGCGGACTAGAGTACTCTAGGTCCCCAGAGCGTGGACTAGAGTATAAACGATTCAAAAATCT
The DNA here is from genome assembly GCA_030737815.1 of Allium fistulosum. NCBI lineage: Eukaryota > Viridiplantae > Streptophyta > Magnoliopsida > Asparagales > Amaryllidaceae > Allium > Allium fistulosum. The sequence goes on from CM060908.1 coordinate 210,283,139, forward strand.
CTAAGTCCTTGAAGCGAACTAGAGTACTTTGAGTCCCCAGAGCATGAACTGGATTATAAACGACTCAAGAATCTCTGAGTCCCCAGAGTGCGGACTAGAGTACTCTGAGTCCCTAGAGTGCGGACTGGAGTATAAACGGTTTAAAAAAATTCTTAAGTCCCAGAATGTGGACAGAAGTACTCTAAGTCCTTTAGAGGCGGACTGGAGTTTAAATGACCCGCAAGACTTTGAATTTCAGTTTCAGACTAAATTATAAGTTATGCGACGAGAATCTGTGAATGCAAAGAAACAAAATTTTATCTACTTATCAAAAAAATTTCTTACAACTTCTCCGAAAGTTCGGAGGACAAGTCTATCTACAACGACTACTGATGAAAGAATGGAAAATAGGAAAGGAAAGCAACTACATGATTTTCAACTATTTGAGCTAAGCAAAATGTTGCGAGGTGATGGCTACTTCTTGGGTTTTCTTTCCCTTTTCGGCTTTTTCGAAGTCTTCTCTTCTGAGCGTCTTTTCCTAGACCCTTTGCCTCCCGGCAACGTGGTACCCGAGGAAGGAGGAGGAACTTCCAACGGTGTGGTCCCACCGCGGAGAATGACCTTCAACGGCCTATTTAGGGGATCGTCGAGCTCCACCACCTTGGATTCTGTCTTAACTTTGATTCTCTCTTTCTCCTCCTCCTCGAGTTGCTCCTTCATGCTAAGCTTGGACGTGTACTCGGAAGCGCCTGTGATTTCGACATCGTCGTGTTCTTCTATAGGTGAGGGATCTTCAGGTTTATCCTCATCTTGCACCCCGATAACTTGAGCATCGGGACCAGGGGTATCTCCGGTGTGAGGTGCCTTAGCCTCTTTTTCTTCCCGCTCCATGGCGACATCGCTCCTTGGAGTCGGCTCGGGACCATAGTACCTATACGAATTCATGAAAAGCAAATGTTAGAACACATCCGTCACTCGCCAACAGCGATGATTTCCTGAACTCTAGAAGGTGAAGCTACGTACCAGCTTCCAACTAACTTTTAGTGGTCCTCAAAGTATCACCCTCAAGGATTGGGGATAAAATGTGAATGCCAAGTCCAGGCTTCTCCGGGTCATAACCAACGTGCTGCTCGGGAGGCCCAAGTGACGAAGTCTCAGCCGATTGAATGGGAGGAGGAACTTGAGACTCGGTGTCGGACGGGCCAGCAATATCTTCCTTACCCTTTGATGACGAGGAGTCTCTTCCAAAGAGGGCTTTTGCCGCAGATAAGTCTGAAGGCTCATTTCCTCGGAGTACTTCCCTCACAAGAGCCTCTTCATTAACCTCTTCAACGCCTAGCTCCACTTTCTTAATTTTTATCAAAGTATCATATGCTTCAGCTAGCGATTCGAGATAACCATCGCCCAAGAAAGATAGGTCGTGGTGCATGAGAACTCTTGCGTTGTACTCGGCGATGAGCAGGTCAAAGGAACACTTAATCTCTTCTCTGTCAGCCTCGGTCGCTTCCTCGATTCGGGAGTCTACCTGCGAAAGTGCCACCTTTTTGCCTTCTTTGCGAGCTGCATCTTTTAGCGCTTCAATCTTGAGTAGCTCTTCGTCGAGTTTTGTTTTCAAATTCCTCATCTCGATTATTTCATCGAAGTATTTTTATGATTCTTCCCGCACTACAGTTTTTTATTCCTTTTCTTTGGAAAGCAGATCCTCTAACTCTTTGACCCGACGGGCGAGGACATCTTTCTCTTTTTGCAGAAAGTCTTTTTTCAGAGCTAGAGTGCCGCTACGTTGAACTGCCTTGTTTAACTCTTTTTTATGACTGGCCTCTAAGCTTCTGACCACTTCGATTGTCTCCTTGGCATTCTTTTGGGCGGTCTCGAGTTGAGATTTGTATTAGAGTAGTTCCTCATCCTAGCCCTTTATAATATCTCTATTGTGAATAGCTTTGAGCTTAAGGCGGTCCACCTCGTGCTGGCGCTCGATGGAGACTTCTGAGACTTTTTCCACTAAGTGTACGAATACATCATGCTAGAATTACACGTCATTATTGCAAGCAATAGCGCTATGTTTGATGTGCCTAGGAATAAGATGAACTGCGGGGAGAAATTTCAGTCCGTCGAAACAGATCTTCGAAAACGTAGCTTTGAGCTCAGCTAATTTTTCTGCCGTGGACGGATCGTGTGCGAGAGCTGGGGGAGTTTGTCTTACCGGAGTCACAGATTTCTTTTGAGGCTCACGGGATTGCTTAGTGCTCGAGGAGCCAGAATATTGGTCGCGAGGGACTTCAGACTGGGAGCATTTTTGAGCAGACTTGTCCCCATTACGCGTTGGAAGATTGGAGGATCATTTGGATATGAAGAATGGCCATGGGTCCTCCTTCAGGAAGATGAGGATGACTCTCTAGAATGATAGTCTCTATCTCCACCTTCATCCCTATCTCTTCGCTTACCCGATCCTGAGTCTCGACTGGAATGATAGAACACAAAGGATCCTCGAAGACGGTCAATGCCATGTGTGCGCCCCATTTCACATGTACGTAAGATTAAACGAAAACAAATTAGTAGAAGTCATACGATAAACTGAATTTAGGTGCATGGTGGAGTGTAAGTGTTCGTGTGTGTCCTAGTGCATCCCCCCAACGTACTCATCGGAGTTTTCTCTCCCTGATCATGAAGCTGAGCGCCTTCGTCACTTCTCGCAGGCGAGTTAAATCCCATAGCGTCGGGATTATTGAAGTCATAATTCAAAAGATCATCGGGGATGGTCAAGTCGGATAGTCCCTTCAGCGAGCTTTCCATTTTTTGAGAAGACGGTCCTTTCTCGATAGGGGTTATCGTGACCTTTGAAGTTCTACCGACTTTTCTCCTTTTCAGCTTATACGCTAAGCTCTTCTTCTTTTTTGAAGGAGGAGGTGGTTGGCCGGCACCGGGTGCATCAGCTACTAGCGCTTGTCCGGAACTTATATTCTCATCAGTCGCCACTGGCGCCTCAGTTTCTTTAATCTCGCCTTCCTCGGTAGTATTAGGAGCCCCTTCGGTAGGAGGCACTGAAGGACTAGCTTGTTCTTTACTCACTTCCGTGGTCATTCTTGCAATTTCGTGCCACTTGGAAGGATAGTCTTGCGACCCTCTTTTAGTAATCCGTACCTCGAAAGCAGTTCATTGGCAACTACCGATTTGATGTCCCGATCTTCCACAAGGGTAGCTCAAATAGCCTCAACTGCCTCAGAGTACCTGGCACCTTCGGGTCGTGGGCGAATACCTGTAAAGATTAAAAGAAGTTTAGACTTTCAGAAAGATGCGCCTTAAGTCTTAGAATGAAGAGTGAGATAAGGATGAGACTTACGTCCTTCCAGCCATCTTCTCGCAAAGCCGGAAGGACAACGTACGTAGAACCACTCCTATTTAAACTGAGAAAGCTTGTTCCACGCGCCCATCAGAATTTGACATTTGGGGTATGGCTCGAGGAATATGTAGGATGGACTATCAGTACGTCGCTTGAAGTGGTAGATGTAGCGGATGTCCTCAGGAGTTGGAGATCTGAATAGGAAGCTCATGAAGAGAATGTATGTACCGTGAATAAATGCATGGCTATTAAGGTGTAGTTGTGCAGAAGCAATCTCTATATATTGTAACACTTCACGGATAAATGAATTGAAGGGTGGCACGCTTCCGGCCCAACACATGAATTTGTTGCATGTAGTGTATCCAACTGGGGGCAAGTGGGGCCGATCTTGAGCTGACGGAACCAGGACGTCGTCAAAAGGGATTCCATGGATAGAGCACAATCGACGGAGAGCGGCTTCGCCTATTTTAGAGGACTGCGAATCAACGGGGTTATCTAAAATGACAGCTCTGTCTACGACATCAGGGGACGGACCGATAACCTCAGTAGGGAGAACTGGAATGTCGGAAATGGGGGCGAATGACGGACTTGACGTCCCCACTACCTCTTGCCGTGAACTTGGTCCAGGCTTGTCAGAAACAGTGGTGGAGCTTGACTTCTTAGACATCTCCGAAAAGAGGTTGATGTGAATAGATACCTGTTTAAGCTATGCTTGAAAGATAATTGACATCAGAATATAACAACAAAATATTCTCCCGTGTGGTGTGTGAACTATTGTGACGATTCAAGCAAGAGTACAAAGAAATTAAAGTTCTAAAGACTAATATAGCATGATGGAGCTTTAAGTTATCATCTTTGGAGACCGTCATCACTGACCGTCATCGAAGTTTATCCTATGATCGGTAGCAGAAGTCCTGGGATCAAACATTGGCATCATATATTATGAAGGCTGTTACTTGCTTTTGTTGGGTCAAATTTGCGTTTATGTTGTTAAAACTATGGAATTGTTCGTCCGAATCAAGTTCATATGTTCATATGCTTTGGTTCTTGTCATTGTCCATTGTTTTATGCTCAGACGTGGGAATGTGTGGTCTTGATATATGCTATGTTCAAGATGAGGTGATCCTGATTGCCAATGCCGAACCCAACACCCAATAACAGTCGTCTCTCTAAACCTAAATACCGAGCCACACTGTCTCACTCGGTACCGACCCACTCTCCTATAGACTACCGAACGCCTCTCTAGACCGTAACTACTGATCCACTCACTCCCTCAAAACAACCGACCCACACACTCCCTGTATCTCTCCCTCTAATTACCGACTCACTCCTCTAAGCTCCTACCGACCCGTAACATCTCACAAGATGTCGAACCACACTCTCGTTCTCTCAAAATGACCGACCCGTATTTACTCATGGATCACAAAACCACTTCACTACGAGGGCACCATCGACCCACTTCGTTACGAGATTCCTACTGACCTACCTTGCTACCATAGCCTTACCGAACCCTCTCTTTCACCGAATGACAAACTCCCTTCTCCTCCTAAATACTGACCGCGAAATTGTAATAACTACAGCCATTGCTCTTAGGCAACTTATGCTATCATCCATCGAGGCCGTGCCGATGCCCTAATCTAAAGCCCACTCCTATTCCTAACTCATCTTTTTCTCTCTTCTCCACCATCCTCTACCGATTCCTATCGAAAAGGCCATTTGCCCAAATGTTGAAACCTCACATGAAACTCCGGCTTAAGAAGGAAACTCGTACCTTTATGACAAAATTTAAGGCTTTTGGAGACTAAGAAGTTTTGGAGCGGGGGTCAAACGGATTATTTAGCGATCGGAGTTGCAAAGTAGGCGTCTTGATTCGGGAGGAGGAAGGGAAGATTGAGTAGTAGCTGGAGTTTGAGGAGAAGTAAGTCAGACGGTGTTGTAAAGATGAAGTAAAAGTGAAAGGGAGAAGAGGGAGTGATATTTTATATGTGGTGAAGGGGAGACTAACAGGCGACATCCTGTGGAACCGGTCAACATGTCTTGGTGGGTCGGTGAAGAAAAGTGTCGTTCGTTGCTAGGCAAGCCGACCGTGTGGGTCGGTATTGATGTGCCGATCCACTCTTTAATTAAAAAAATTAAAAAATAAATAAATGTGCGCATGTTTATGTAATAATAATAATAATGGATAGAACATAAATACGATAATAATGAAGTAAAATGTGTATATGTGAATGTGTACATATATGATGGTAATGGAGGGAGATAATGTGATAGAGAGATGGATATTACCAGATGAATGGGAAAGCATGGGTTTAAGAAACCCACCATAATTCGGCCTTCGAGAGGTTGAATACATTTAGCTTTTAAAAAGCTAAGGCAGAAATTCGAGAGCCTCTTCGAGACTAAGCTAGTACGTTCGGACAACACGTAGCTTCATCAAAGGTCAATGTAGAACAACAGTCAGTTACCATTATGAACGAATTAACCTCTGAAAGCAGGGATTACTTGCTGATTCAAAGCGCGTCATGTTGATTCACACAACGCACTTTGGGGGGCAAATGCTACCCGGTTACTTGGCTTGGCTATGAGGCGATAGTTGCAGAGGCTATGGTTGAACATAGACAGGACTCAATCCAGGAGTGGATGGAAAGTGAAAAAGATCGGTGTAACTCGTTTGGATCGGCCAGTGTATGTGGTTCGGTATTCAATTGGTGGATCGGTGGAGGTAGCTCGACCTTGTTGGAACAGTATCGTGTAGAGCTTGGACTTGGTGGCTTGGCATGTGTCGTTCGGCCTCGGTGGTTCAACATGTATCATTCTGACCTGGTGGTTCGACGTGTGTCGTTCGGCCTTGTTGGATCGGCATGTGTCGTTCGGCACGTATGGGTCGGCAGATTGGGTTCATTCATGGTGGTTTGGCATACTTGGATCGGCGTGCATCAGGGAAGTTAGCAGATTACCAACAGGGCAATACGGTCGATCTTTCTTCACTTCGGGTTACATCCCTAGCTGCTCCGAGTCATATGAGAGTTCGCTTCGAGTCATGCGCAAGAAACCCCTGGTTCGGCCAGAGTGGCTTGGTGACTATTGGTTCCATCATAGGGGGTCGGTATACATGGATCGGTAAACAAGAGTTGCCTACTGTAGGTCGAAGTATCTTAGTCATGGGCCTGCATAGGGGAACCCGCCTGTCTTCATGTATAAATAGAGGGGCAGGGGTCCAGTTGAGGGGGACCTTTTTTGGAGAACTCCAGGGATACTCTCCCATTTTCTGTACTCACTTCTTTTCTGTTCAAACTTGTATTTAAGTTGTTTGTTTATGGATTGTATCTGTACTCAAGTGGTTGGAAAAGTAATAAAGATTATATTTAAAGTGGACGTAGGCAATTATGCTAAACCACTATAAATCTGGTGTTCTCGTTTTTATTGTTCTTTTTGCATTCAACTGTGTTACTTCTCTGCTTTAATTTACTTTCTTCATTAATCTCTCTACACAACTCTATTCAAGGGTGTTAGTGACCAATTTTGGTGTTAACAATGTGGAAGTGCGGTATCCAGTTATAGAAAAACTAGCTTATTACTTGAACTCACAGTGTGAAATTTGAGAGAATATTTTCAAGCACATCCAATCAGGGTATTGACCAACTTTCCCCTCAAACAAGTTTTCAATAAGCTAGAAAATTCGAGTAGACTAGTAAAATGGGGAATTGAGCTTAGCCAGTATGATATTGAGTTTCAACCACGAGCCGCTATCAAAGGGCAGGAATTGGCGGATTTTATTAATGAGTGTACTAACTTTATTAAGGAACAATTAGAAAAAGAAAGGGATCAAAGACCTATGTGGCAATTATTCGTTGATGGTGCATCAAATGAACAAGGAGCAGGTGCGGGATATATGATAATAACAATAGATGGACACCGATTACATTATGCCATTAAGTTAGGATTTCCTACAACGAACAATGTAGCCGAATATGAATCAATGGTGGCCGGGTTAACTTTGGCATTAGAACTCAAAATCCCACGGATTCAAACCTTTAGTGACTCCCAACAGACGGTAAATCAAATAAAGCAAGTATATCAGACAAAAGACGCCTAGCTATCTTTATATGTAAGGAAGATATTAAAGATGTTAGCTTTATTTGAAGACTTATCCATACATCAAGTTCCGAGAGGAGAAATCTCACAAGCAGATTCTTTAGCAAAATTGGCTAGTTCAAGGGGAGCCCTAGAAACTCGGATTGTGCCAGTGGGATATCAAGCAAATCCAAGTATAGAAGAGGGGACATCCGAATAAGGAAAGTAACTACTCGTCCTAACAAGATCCCAAGCCATGTCACGAGAAAGAAAAGAAAAGGAAGTCAATGGGGAGTTCCAAATGAGAGGGTTAACCAGCCAAGGGTAGATAACTATTATGATAACACTTAGATGTCACATGTTGTCGATTATCTTTCATTGGAGAAATTGCCATTTGAC